>CM060907.1:230136406-230761406 GCA_030737815.1 Allium fistulosum | reverse complement strand
AGACTCCGACATCCCGACTCCCTCGAGACTCCGACATCCCGACTACCTCGAGACTTCGACATCCCGACTACCTCAAGACTCCCTCGAGACTCCGACATCCCGACTCCCTCGAGACTCCAACATCACGACTCCCTCGAGACTCCAACATCGAGCCACTAGCCTATGCAGATCCACTTCATCCAATCCAATATCCATCTTCCAAGCGCACTACATCATCTATCCGTCCAGTCGACTTAAACTTGTCGTATTCTAGTCTCGACAAACGAGTAGTCGATTAAGTTAAATTCGCCTGCCTACAGCCTTGCCAAACGGCGGGTTAACAATTGCCAAGAAATTCGAAAGCATATAATAGTTTACTATTACGGATCCGATGAAACTGGTTTCATCGAAATCATAGACAGTGCCCCAGAAAGCTATTATTACACGCTAATTAAAACGAGTAATTTCCAAAATCAGTTAAATCACTTTTAATCCAAATTTCAAAGTTTTATCTTCTTTCTTATTCAAATAGAATTTAAATCAACTTTTAAAATCATTTTCATTCACATTAAATTCAGGATTCAATTATTTAAACAATTCCAAATAGTAAATTAAATAATTTAATTATCAACTAAATCACCAAATTTGAAATATAAGTTATTTAACTTATAATTTTTCAATATTTAATTCAATTAAATATTCCAAATTCGAATGTCTGAAATTTTGAGACATTACAATTATTAATTAAAGGTTTATTTTAAACTCTATCAGTTATATTTTAGTTAGCTTCCCTTTAAAAGTAAATTAATTTTTAACAAGGGATCTCTTGTTTGTGTCATTGAGTAGCCAAACAAATAAGAATAGTTATACTAATACATTGACACATTTTATTGGAAGTAAGTCATCTTGTATTTAACATAAATGTCGAATGTTGGAAACGTGATAAATATGAGGGGTTAATTTCGATAAGCGGGTCATGATAAATTAAGTATATGGAAGATATTTCCATATGCAAATCTTTACACCCTTGATAGTGGAGATGTCCACTATCGATAAGTTGACCCTTTAAATTATGGAATGTTGGTTCGAAGAGACCGAGATCGGATAACATGAGTTATCCGAAAACCACTTCGAACCAACGTAAGGCGTTCAAATTGGAAACAACTTGAAACGAAAATGAAGATTTTTGAAGTGCAAGAGCTACTTGCTACTATCCCTAAGGGTGATTCCAAAATGGGTATAGTAGAAGTAGTGCTTTCGGTTCGTTCATATCCTAAACGACTTATATGGACGAATGTTAACATTGCATTATCGCTTGGAAGGCAGTATTTGCATTCCAAGTGGGAGTTATTAAAGAAGGTAAAGCGTAGCCTTAAGCCTCACAATCGAAAATGACTAAAACATGGGATATGTTTCAAGGTTATATGGTTCGTTACCATTGGGGTATGATCATCCCTGATCTAGATAGATATTATTCTTTAGATGTATGTTCGGGGACTAGTGCGGTTGTTGATCACAACCGTGGGATGATCATATTTGGTGTTGTTTAGTAAGGGGTAGGCCGATCTTGACTCGCATGGGTCATAAGGTTTTTGACCTCGGTATATTTTATCTAGAGATGTACTATGACGGGCGGTTCTCCGGTAGCCTTATCATTGATAGAAACCCATTTTCCAATAAATGCCTTCAGACTTAGTTGTATATCTATTATGCTGGAGTTAAATAATGTAACAGTTTTGGCTATGATTCAATATTTACTTTAAATCCTAGATATTATTTTTATCTCCTGGGATTTTCTATAGAAAGTGATTCGGTTATCATAAGGTAAAATTCCGTCCGCGTTTATGTGTGGCATTGTCTTACAAGATGCCTTTAATTTTAAAGGAGTTTTTAAAGTAATAATTCGGTTGTTTGGAGTTTACTCACACTAGACCCATGTCTGATCCAGATTTTTATTCTTTTTCCGCGAAACTCTTGGGAACTCAAATTTGTATGAGTAGCCAAGTAGTCGAGGTTTCTCCCGAATGCGTTTTTTAACGAGCTTGAAGCAGGTGGCTTCATCGATATCTAGAGTGATCTATTTTATTCCGCTGTGTTTGTATGTATTTTGTATTCGTAATGTGGGACAGGCTGTTATAACCGTCCGTGGTTAAATTTGTACTGTTATGACTCTGATGTATTATTATGGTAGTGAATATGTATGATCTTATGTTGACTATTATATATTGTTCCGTTGTATTGTGAGATTCTGTGTTGTTTAGTTTTTTCTTATCTTTTCTTTTCTTTTACCCCAATCACTCGTCTTTCAATGTGAGAAAGACGGATCGTTGTAGACACTTTCATGCCATATGACTTGGTCTATTATAGTTATACCAAATAACCTGATTAGAATCATTATTTAAGGGTGGTTATTACTATGTTGCAATTTGTTTCTTTGAGTGTTTCCATTCATGCTGCAGTTCTGATTTTTAAAATTCGAGTTCGAGTTATGAGAATAAATTTAATTTTAAAGTAATTTGAAGACACTATGATTTGGTTGTTGCCACATCTAGCAGATATGGTATGATCAAATCTAGTAAATCTATTTGTTTGGTCCCAAATCCCATTTATACTTCCTATCAGAACTTAATATTTATAGTTAGATTGGTCACTTCGAAAATCGATGGCTTGGAGATAAGAAATTAAAATGATCTACCAAAGCGATACATTATATTTTCCATTATAGATGATTTGTATACTTGGTAAAATTAGTAGATCACTTTAGAATTTTGTATTAACCGAATATTGTATTCTTGAATGAAATAAAAACGTATCAAAAGTGTGGCTCAAAGTTCTCATTTATATGTAGGAATAACATGCATGTTTTCATTCAAAATTTGAGATGTATTCATTGGATACTTATAAACTATGAATTCATAGATTGGAGATCTTTTGTTCTCAGCTGTTTCGCTTATAATAAGAAATTTCACCTTATTAGAATAAAAAATATTAAAATTTTATATACGATAATTTTTGGATTTTCAACTGTATAGTTAGCATATGTGGTTCAAACTTGAAGTTTGACTACTATAAAAGTTGGTAAATCTAAAGTCATATTAATCACGGTATATTATCAAAACTTAAGTTTTTAATGGTTATATCTATAATTTTTTTCATGAATATAGGTAGTTCATAAAAAATTATTTATGCACCCATGAAGAGATATTATAAAACATTTGTAAATCTTAAGTAATATATAATAAAACTCGAAGTTCCATACAATTATAGATATAACCAAACGTGTGGTTTGGGATAAACCTAGGACAAAAAGTTCTATTTTCTCCAAGCACGCCAGTTTTTGTTTTTACCACCACACTAGTTTTTTTAAAAAACAATATTAAGAATTAATATGAATTGTAATTGAAAGAGATAAATTGTATTGATATTAATCAGAATTTGTACTAAGGAAATACAGTAATGCAATATGTATTTATATAGAACAAAGAATAGTTTAGGCCCGGCCCATATATTTGGTGATCCATGTCTATATACTTCAGTAGTTTGCAACCCTTCGATTTTGCGAAATCTTACGGTGAGGAAGAAACGTGAGCTAGGGTATAAGCTTGTTTGCCTTGTTTTGCTTTCTCTTCAGATAGCCGCCTTCAATTCTATCTAGGGTTTTCTCGTTCTCCCCTTTCTCATCCTTGTCTTGCAAAACTTTTAGCTCTTCCTTTAATCTGAGGAAGTTTCTTGCTGAGAGAGCTTTGGTTAAGATGTCGGTTCATTGATAATATGTGGGAACATGCCTTACGTCCAATTTTCTAGCTTCTGTCCTCTCGCATACAAAATGCAAATCGATTTCGATGTGTTTTATACGCGAGTGTTGTATGGGATTGGCGGAGAGAGAGATTGTAACGACCCGGAATTTTGGACCATTCGCATCCTTTATAAGTGTATAGGTAGACACTCATGCCGGAGTTGAATTGCTCAAAATACCGCGTTGTTAATTTAAATTTGGCAAAACTGAACATATACAGTAAATAAATAATTACAGAACACAGACACAGAGTAATAATTTGCAGCGGAAATAAAAGAGATAGTAGTTCATGAAGCTACTATATGAATATATAAAATACATCAGAGTTTACAACAGAAGAGTAATACGATACATCAGATACAAATCAGAATACATCACTGGAATCATCGAATATCTGAAAGCTGGATAGATAGCTGGATCTCCAAGCGAAGCTACAACTCCAAAGGTGAGTCTCGAAAGCTGAACCACTCAGTCTGACCCGAGCGTAAAGCAAAACACAAAACACTCGAGTCAGGATTAACATTCTTATATTAATAAATCCAACTCAAGTGAAATAGCAATTGAAATACAAGTAACTCAAAGGATGTTTGGAATAACCATCCTTTAAGGATCCGTTAAACTATCTACTATGTAGTAGTGTACGATAAGTAGATAATGTCTATCAGTAATATAAAGATATCAAAATAGCGTTAAGTCATGGCCCATTCCACCCTTAACACATTTTTATTCCCACAAGCATATACAAGACCGTAGTTTCCCCAAAACCGGAAGTCACCAGAGGGCAATCCATATACTAAAGGTACAAAACAAATTCTTAGTGGTCGCGCATAAATGGAATACAAGTATGACAAGGCACATGAGGCTATACCCAAGGTAGTGATACTATCGTTCGCCTGATCCGGACTGGTGAGAACGCAACGCCGCAGCGCCCGCAACACCGTGAGACAACACTCCCAAAATCAAGGGTGCACCAATCGACAACAAGTATAAGTAGTTCGAAGAAGTGTGTCCACTTGAGGTATCAATCCTCCATTGGCCCGGCACAGCTCCTGTTTTAGTCATTTCCAATTTGACACAAATGTCAAGGCTATCCATTATCGTTCTCTTTCTTCAGTCATCACGTACATCATTCCAACCACTTCATTCTGGATCATCACTCCGCGCATAGTTATTAAAGTGGTTTTCGGTTTAGATAGAGAGTATACCCATAATCGAATTCCGGTCTCTTTAATAACTTTCGTAATTATTACACCGATTGGTCGTTTATATATTTCAAAAACCAAATCAAATTCCAATTTCAATCAGAGTTCGTAAATCAACATTTCATTTGTCTTTCAAAATCCAATTTCCATACTTTACGTTTCAAAACTTCCAATTTTCATTTCACAATCTTATAATTCGATTTCAATTTCTATTTAAAACAATTCAAATATTGATTCAAGTTCGTATATAAGTTCCATTTCGAAAACATTTAAATTAATTTAATTTAACATTCAATTCAAGTTAAATTCATCTATCGATTTCATTTAATATTCGTTAAGTAAATTTGTCATTCAAAACAATTTCTATTAAATTTCCAATTCATTAAATCCATTATTTAAATTCAACTTCATTAAATCGAAACTTACAAATTGAATTATATTAAATTCGTCAAATCAACTCTTTCGATTACAAGTCTTACATTAATTCCAAAATGTCACAGTTTCATTTCTTGTTAAAGAAATTCAATTTCACTTATTTACTTTCTTGAATAATTTTCCTAAACTTAATTAATAAAGAACTCAATTTCAATTATTTACGAAGTAAAATTCACTTATTCAAAAGTTCAATTTTCTTATTTAAGAATTTCCAATTCAATTTAATCATTAAATAATTTAATCTTATTTAAATATTAAATAATTCAAAACTTAATTATTCTATAATTTCAGAGTTTAATAATTTCAAACTTAATTTTAATTTCAAACTTAATTATTAATTTATTTCAAACTTAATTCAATCATTTCTCAATTTAAACAACATTTTTACATCAATTACATTGTTAAATATTTTATTTCATATTTTTAAATATTAACATTTTCCTTTCATTAAAATTAAATTTTCAACTTCAATTCAAACCATAATACTTATTCAAATAAAATCTTCGTTTATTTTTAAATCAAATTATTGACCAATCGGGTTTTATATTTAATTTTCTATCCAAGGTCAAAGTTCAATTTTGGGTATTTATCATTTCAACCCAATTCCAATTCAATTCAAAATCAAAACATAACAAAGGGAACTTGCAGTGTGATAACTG
The DNA here is from genome assembly GCA_030737815.1 of Allium fistulosum. Taxonomy (NCBI): domain Eukaryota; kingdom Viridiplantae; phylum Streptophyta; class Magnoliopsida; order Asparagales; family Amaryllidaceae; genus Allium; species Allium fistulosum. The sequence continues at coordinate 230,755,335 of CM060907.1, read as the reverse complement.
GGATGGTGTCAAAGTAAATAAACAAGCAATAACAACAAACAATAACAATCCAATAATCAATTCAAATAATCCCGAAATAACCGTATTAATTCGCATTGTTATTTGTACGAATTAATATAATTATTTCTAGAATCTACACTATCATTTCACGTAGATTAAAGATTATTACATTACGGTTTTCACTTGTCATCTATTTACAATTTCATACATCATCAATTTAACAATATACATTCAGAGGTTCAAAGTGTAATTAAACAAATCCTACGTGTCAATAAATTCAACAGTTAAAGGGGTCATATTATACAAATGTCAGTTAATCAAATTTAACATTTAATCATCCTATATCAAGTTCAATTTCATACTGTTTATCATTTAAACATTAACAATTTAACGTCCAATATAAACATCAACAATCAATCAATTATCAGCCAAACTGTATTATCATCGCATAAATAATTAACAGATAATGGTGTCAGATGTCACAGGTTAACTGATACAGGTAATAGCAGTGTAAATAACTAACAACAGCAATATTTCAATTGTCGTTTCAATTGAAATCAAATCTAATAAATAAAAGAACGTTAATCGTGAGTGAGTGCTCACCTTTCGAGGCTAGAGAAGTTGACGAAGAAATGAGTTACGAATCCAAGCACGAATTTCAAAGCAAAGCAAGACTGGCACGAAATCGGACGAACAAAGCTAATAAACAGTAATAGACGAATCAATCAGAACTGTATCGATGATGATAAATGGTATAAGTGAATTCATATATACCACCATATATATAACTATATATATATAACCCATATTCTAAATTCAAACACATTTTAAATTAAATAAATACTTATATATTACAAAAAAATGCAAAATACTTGCATATATTATTCATTCATTTTGAAAATATATATATATGTATATACAATTTCCAACAAACCCAAACAGATCATAAAACCATTACAGACTAACATTTAAAAATCTATGTACTATATTTTATATAGCTTTCATAGTCGCAGCCTACATATAACTAACAGTATATAAAGAAGTATGCAGCTTGTGTATATAATTGATCTATTCTACTAACATACATTACTAAATATATATGACAAGCTTTCAAACAAACCTATATTTTTAAACACATATGTAATTTAATATAAGTTACTTTATAACTCATACATGAATTTGTGTGCTATATATATAGGTATAAGCAAATGTATTCATGTGAACCAATATCAAAAACAAATCATTTTAACAAATTTTTTTTTTGAAATAGATGATAAACACTTAACATATAGTCTGTTACAACTATTCAAACACCTACGTTTTTTTCAATCAAAACCAGTATTTATAAAATAAACTAAAATCTAAGCTCACTGCCGTACTTATGTATAAACCATGTAAACAAATACACATGCATAATGAAGCCGTGAGTTATAAACAAAGGAAGCCAGTCAGTATGCAACCCATATATATATATAATACTTATAAAATTCAACTTTCCTACATTATCTAAAGTCTAAACTGTAACAATATAATATATAGCAACATGCCTCCACAGCTACTAAAATGATGTATATAAAGGCAGTATCTTTAAACCAATATTTAAATCCAATATTCCCACCACATATATTATGAAATCCATACCTCTAAGTTCAGTAACCTACTTATGTAACCCAATATACATGGTAAAATATTTAGTAAACAAACGAGTTTTTATAACTTATATACATATATTATAACTAAAATATAAATCGAGACTGTTAAATAAATATTTATATACTTGAACTTATAACAAATTGTTACGTAACTATCAATATAACAACTAACCTATATATATGAATATATATATAAACGTATATGGATATTGACTTTAAAATATAGTATATACTTATTTATACACACAGATATTACATAACACACACCATAATATAGCATCTAACTCACCTATCTATCCAGTCAAAGCATGAACCAGACAGGAGAAAACGGAAGCCAACCGAACAGCTTAGAGGTTGGTAGGAAGGCACGACCGGAGAGTGATGACATGTCGTCAGTTCAGGTGGTAGGAAGGCGGGTTGATGAGGCTGTGCACGAGGCATTGTCGGCTGATTGTTGGAGGGAGGAGAAAAGGGACTGCGTGAGGAAATAATTCAGGTGGTAGGAGGAATCGTGTTGCTGGGGTTTGTGGCCAGAGGGGCTCGGCTGTTGGGCTGTGACGTGGGTTGTGTGGTGGAGGATCTGGTCATGCGGCAGTGGGAGGTGGTTGCCTCGAGTTGATGTGATGGGAGGCTGAGGCTATGGGGTTGGAGCATGGAAGGGCGGAGCTACGGGCCGAGGCTGCGTACGGTGGTGAGGTGTAAGGCTGGGCGAAGTGGCACTGCCGGCTAATGGGTTTTAGTGTTTGGTCGGTAATGGAGAAAAGTTTAGTGGAAGCATGGGCAAGGTGAAGAACGTACGGCGGCAACTGATGGGTTGAGAGGAAAGGATTGGGTGGCTTCGGTTGCTTGGATTCGTGTCTTGGAGTGGTGGATATTCACGTGCTTGGAGAGGAGGCAAGTGATGGAAAAGGCTACAGGAGATAATATGTTTGGTGCCTGTTTCCTCTTCCATTTAGAAATTGAATATGGACCTTTACGTTATAGGGAAGCAAAGAAATGAACTAGTAAAGTGTAAATCAAAAGGTCACGTAACATTGAACAGAGGAAAACACGCTTCGAATTCCACAAATATTAAATGCACACGTCCGTTTGTTTTAGATAAGTATGGAGATGAAAGGACAGATAAAACTCAAAAGGTTTTAAAACGGTATCGATACGGATACCGGTTACACGGATTTCACCGGGTACCGAACTTCAAAACATGAAAACGAATATACTGCGGAGACCAGCACAACAAGACGGTCACAACGGTATAAAGATATCAGTGATTTGATTGAATTATTAAAAATTCAAAATTTTGTACTACGGAAAATGGAAGAAAAACACTGAAAAATAAGATCGACGGAGCCAAAGATGTCCGAATTTGGAAAAACAACAAACTGTCATCTTGCTCAGAAGATGGTTTAGAATTTTTCTATGTAAAATATTTAGGTTTCGAAAACATTTTATTTTCATCGCTTTTTAACTGATTAAATTGAAGTGAATTTACGTGCGAAATAAACTTTCGTATTTTCGGACGAAAATTTACCAGTTGCTATATTTAACTAGACGTATTCCAAATATAAAATTTTTATTTCAAAATTTTATCGTTTAAAATTTCACAAAATTTCAACTAATTACGTTATTGAAACAGTTGAAATTTACGGGTCGTTACATTCTCCCCCACTCAAAACTTTTCGTCCCCGAAAAGGAACGAGGTAGGAGAATAGAAACAACCAGAAAGAAAAACAGATTTGAAATACAAAATAACAATTAATTTAAACCATATAAATTCAAATTTAAATTAATTGATATTCAATAATTGATTTAATCCATTTGATTTCACTAAAATCAATCTCAACTATTTCTAAATTCATTATTTTATTATCCCATTTTCTTAAATTTACAGTTTAAAAATCATAATTTTGAATAGTCATTTATTACAATCATATTTTATTTCAGAAATTTAAATTCTTCTTTATTCCAAATTATTGTTAAATTTATTCTACTTAATATATCTTATTACCTATATTTAAACCATATAAATTAATTTAAACCATAAAGTTTCAATTTAAATTAATTTACATCTATTAATTTCCTTTAAATTCAAGGTATTTTCTTATGTTGATCAAATTTCAATTTATTAATTCTTTCAAAACAAATTTATTAATTCTTTCAAAACAAATTTATTAATTCTTTCAAAACAAATTTATTAATTCTTTCAAAACAAATTTATTTCATTATTAACCGAGTTTTTACTTATTATCCTATCTAACTCTATTAACATTTTTATAATCAAAATTTAGTGTATAGCATTTATTATAAACACTCAGATTTTATTTATAAATTCAATTTATATTATATATTATCCAATTACATATTCAACTTCTGAATGATTTAGGTAAGTTGTATTAGAATGCAGTTGAACAATATACAAATAAAATTTTCCCAATTCAATTATTCAAGTTTTAATATTTATCCAAAATTTTGGTTTTATTTATAATTAAAATCATCCTTTAACAAAATTTAAGAATTAGATTTCCGATTAACTTTAAACAACTTAGAGATATATATAATATATTTATATCAAATCAAATTAAATTTTAAAATAAGATACCTATATATATGTAAATCAAAATATACTGAAGAAATTTAAATCAATTTATTTTTCAAACAAAACCGTAGCAATGCTACAGAATAGTATCTCCACTTCGAAACTCGAAAATGAATGTCGATGATGCGGCCGCCATCACCGAAATTATTTTCCAGCGACAAAGAGAAGAGCACTGATTTCAACGTTTAAAAGTTCTTTGAAAACGATATCTATTCGAAAATACTTTCAATAATATATACTTTAAAATTTTTAAAAACCAAAGTTCGAAATCACCGGAAACTAATAAATTCTCAAATTTCTGAATTAAATTCATTTCGAATTTCAATCGATTTATAACCAAGTTTATAAATTCATTTATATATATTTATGCAATAGTCAATGGACAACAAATTCATTAAGAATTTAATTTGGAAAAATTTACACTTATAAATAATATAATCATATAAAAATTTATCTCATTTACTAAATTTGAAAACAATATAAATTTACAAATACACTTCCTTGCTCGAATATATAAGGATAGATTTCAAAGCAAAGACGGAGATTCAAATTTGATGGACTCAAATCGAAGAGAATTTTTGATTTGAAGATAAGTTTGAAACAGAAGATAAGATGGTTTAAATAACAAATAAGAAGATGGATGAGTTTATATAAATCGCGGGCAACCTTATCCGGGTCGACCGTGACTTCAAGAATTTGATCGATGCAGAATTCCGAGGCAAATCTACATTCGATCTCAAGAAATAAAATACAGGTATAGCAGGAGATAGATAGCATCGTAAACCGAGGATACAGAAATCTCCGGTAAATCAATACCTATTAAAAAGGAGTTTTGCTCCTTTACGAATCATTCGAAGATTGGTGAGACCGCCGATCTATTATAGATATCATTCAAAATGGAGTTATGGGGTGCTCTAGAATTGAAAGAAGACGAATAGTGAGGGATACGGATGAATATTTGGAACTGCAGGGGAACGTTCCAAAATTCAAAGGAATTGAGTCAAAGGAAGAGATTGAAACTCGAATGAGAGTGATTCTGTAAATATTTTTACCCTATATGTTGAGTTTTGCCTAGAGCTACCAAAGCTCTGATACCAACTGTAACGACCCGGAATTTTGGACCATTCGCATCCATTATAAGTGTATAGGTAGACACTCATGCCGGAGTTGAATTGCTCAAAATACCGCGTTGTTAATTTAAATTTGGCAAAACTGAACATATATAGTAAATAAATAATCACAGAACACAGACACAGAGTAATAATTTGCAGCGGAAATAAAAGAGATAGTAGTTCATGAAGCTACTATATGAATATATAAAATACATCAGAGTTTACAATAGAAGAGTAATACGATACATCAGATACAAATCAGAATACATCACTGGAATCATCGAATATCTGAAAGCTGGATAGATAGCTGGATCTCCAAGCGAAGCTACAACTCCAAAGGTGAGTCTCGAAAGCTGAACCACTCAGTCTGACCCGAGCGTAAATCAAAACACAAAACACTCGAGTCAGGATTAACATTCTTATATTAATAAATCCAACTCAAGTGAAATAGCAATTGAAATACAAGTAACTCAAAGGATGTTTGGAATAACCATCCTTTAAGGATCCGTTAAACTATCTACTATGTAGTAGTGTACGATAAGTAGATAATGTCTATCAGTAATATAAAGATATCAAAATAGCGTTAAGTCATGGCCCATTCCACCCTTAACACATTTTTATTCCCACAAGCATATACAAGACCGTAGTTTCCCCAAAACCGGAAGTCACCAGAGGGCAATCCATATACTAAAGGTACAAAACAAATTCTTAGTGGTCGCGCATAAATGGAATACAAGTATGACAAGGCACATGAGGCTATACCCAAGGTAGTGATACTACCGTTCGCCTGATCCGGACTGGTGAGAACGCAACGCCGCAGCGCCCGCAACACCGTGAGACAACACTCCCAAAATCAAGGGTGCACCAATCGACAACAAGTATAAGTAGTTCGAAGAAGTGTGTCCACTTGAGGTATCAATCCTCCATTGGCCCGGCACAGCTCCTGTTTTAGTCATTTCCAATTTGACACAAATGTCAAGGCTATCCATTATCGTTCTCTTTCTTCAGTCATCACGTACATCATTCCAACCACTTCATTCTGGATCATCACTCCGCGCATAGTTATTAAAGTGGTTTTCGGTTTAGATAGAGAGTATACCCATAACCGAATTCCGGTCTCTTTAATAACTTTCATAATTATTACACCGATTGGTCGTTTATATATTTCAAAAACCAAATCAAATTCCAATTTCAATCAGAGTTCGTAAATCAACATTTCATTTGTCTTTCAAAATCCAATTTCCATACTTTACGTTTCAAAACTTCCAATTTTCATTTCACAATCTTATAATTCGATTTCAATTTCTATTTAAAACAATTCAAATATTGATTCAAGTTCGTATATAAGTTTCATTTCGAAAACATTTAAATTAATTTAATTTAACATTCAATTCAAGTTAAATTCATCTATCGATTTCATTTAATATTCGTTAAGTAAATTTGTCATTCAAAACAATTTCTATTAAATTTCCAATTCATTAAATCCATTATTTAAATTCAACTTCATTAAATCGAAACTTACAAATTGAATTATATTAAATTCGTCAAATCAACTCTTTCGATTACAAGTCTTACATTAATTCCAAAATGTCACAGTTTCATTTCTTGTTAAAGAAATTCAATTTCACTTATTTACTTTCTTGAATAATTTTCCTAAACTTAATTAATAAAGAACTCAATTTCAATTATTTACGAAGTAAAATTCACTTATTCAAAAGTTCAATTTTCTTATTTAAGAATTTCCAATTCAATTTAATCATTAAATAATTTAATCTTATTTAAATATTAAATAATTCAAAACTTAATTATTCTATAATTTCAGAGTTTAATAATTTCAAACTTAATTTTAATTTCAAACTTAATTATTAATTTATTTCAAACTTAATTCAATCATTTCTCAATTTAAACAACATTTTTACATCAATTACATTGTTAAATATTTTATTTCATATTTTTAAATATTAACATTTTCCTTTCATTAAAATTAAATTTTCAACTTCAATTCAAACCATAATACTTATTCAAATAAAATCTTCGTTTATTTTTAAATCAAATTATTGACCAATCGGGTTTTATATTTAATTTTCTATCCAAGGTCAAAGTTCAATTTTGGGTATTTATCATTTCAACCCAATTCCAATTCAATTCAAAATCAAAACATAACAAAGGGAACTTGCAGTGTGATAACTGGGATGGTGTCAAAGTAAATAAACAAGCAATAACAACAAACAATAACAATCCAATAATCAATTCAAATAATCCCGAAATAACCGTATTAATTCGCATTGTTATTTGTACGAATTAATATAATTATTTCTAGAATCTACACTATCATTTCACGTAGATTAAAGATTATTACATTACGGTTTTCACTTGTCATCTATTTACAATTTCATACATCATCAATTTAACAATATACATTCAGAGGTTCAAAGTGTAATTAAACAAATCCTACGTGTCAATAAATTCAACAGTTAAAGGGGTCATATTATACAAATGTCAGTTAATCAAATTTAACATTTAATCATCCTATATCAAGTTCAATTTCATACTGTTTATCATTTAAACATTAACAATTTAACGTCCAATATAAACATCAACAATCAATCAATTATCAGCCAAACTGTATTATCATCGCATAAATAATTAACAGATAATGGTGTCAGATGTCACAGGTTAACTGATACAGGTAATAGCAGTGTAAATAACTAACAACAGCAATATTTCAATTGTCGTTTCAATTGAAATCAAATCTAATAAATAAAAGAACGTTAATCGTGAGTGAGTGCTCACCTTTCGAGGCTAGAGAAGTTGACGAAGAAATGAGTTACGAATCCAAGCACGAATTTCAAAGCAAAGCAAGACTGGCACGAAATCGGACGAACAAAGCTGATAAACAGTAATAGACGAATCAATCAGAACTGTATCGATGATGATAAATGGTATAAGTGAATTCATATATACCACCATATATATAACTATATATATATAACCCATATTCTAAATTCAAACACATTTTAAATTAAATAAATACTTATATATTACAAAAAAATGCAAAATACTTGCATATATTATTCATTCATTTTGAAAATATATATATATGTATATACAATTTCCAACAAACCCAAACAGATCATAAAACCATTACAGACTAACATTTAAAAATCTATGTACTATATTTTATATAGCTTTCATAGTCGCAGCCTACATATAACTAACAGTATATAAAGAAGTATGCAGCTTGTGTATATAATTGATCTATTCTACTAACATACATTACTAAATATATATGACAAGCTTTCAAACAAACCTATATTTTTAAACACATATGTAATTTAATATAAGTTACTGTATAACTCATACATGAATTTGTGTGCTATATATATAGGTATAAGCAAATGTATTCATGTGAACCAATATAAAAAACAAATCATTTTAACAAATTTTTTTTTTGAAATAGATGATAAACACTTAACATATAGTCTGTTACAACTATTCAAACACCTACGTTTTTTTCAATCAAAACCAGTATTTATAAAATAAACTAAAATCTAAGCTCACTGCCGTACTTATGTATAAACCATGTAAACAAATACACATGCATAATGAAGCCGTGAGTTATAAACAAAGGAAGCCAGTCAGTATGCAACCCATATATATATATAATACTTATAAAATTCAACTTTCCTACATTATCTAAAGTCTAAACTGTAACAATATAATATATAGCAACATGCCACCACAGCTACTAAAATGATGTATATAAAGGCAGTATCTTTAAACCAATATTTAAATCCAATATTCCCACCACATATATTATGAAATCCATACCTCTAAGTTCAGTAACCTACTTATGTAACCCAATATACACGGTAAAATATTTAGTAAACAAACGAGTTTTTATAACTTATATACATATATTATAACTAAAATATAAATCGAGACTGTTAAATAAATATTTATATACTTGAACTTATAACAAATTGTTACGTAACTATCAATATAACAACTAACCTATATATATGAATATATATATAAACGTATATGGATATTGTCTTTAAAATATAGTATATACTTATTTATACACACAGATATTACATAACACACACCATAATATAGCATCTAACTCACCTATCTATCCAGTCAAAGCATGAACCAGACAGGGGAAAACGGAAGCCAACCGAACAGCTTAGAGGTTGGTAGGAAGGCACGACCGGAGAGTGATGACATGTCGTCAGTTCAGGTGGTAGGAAGGCGGATTGATGAGGCTGTGCACGAGGTGTTCTCGGCTGATTGTTGGGGGGAGGAGAAAAGGGACTGCGTGAGGAAATAATTCAGGTGGTAGGAGGAATCGTGTTGCTGGGGTTTGTGGCCAGAGGGGCTCGGCTGTTGGGCTGTGACGTGGGTTGTGTGGTGGAGGATCTGGTCATGCGGCAGTGGGAGGTGGTTGCCTCGAGTTGATGTGATGGGAGGCTGAGGCTATAGGGTTGGAGCATGGAAGGGCGGAGCTACGGGCCGAGGCTGCGTACGGTGGTGAGGTGTAAGGCTGGGCGAAGTGGCACTGCCGGCTAATGGGTTTTAGTGTTTGGTCGGTAATGGAGAAAAGTTTAGTGGAAGCATGGGCAAGGTGAAGAACGTACGGCGGCAACTGATGGGTTGAGAGGAAAGGATGGGGTGGCTTCGGTTGCTTGGATTCGTGTCTTGGAGTGGTGGATATTCACGTGCTTGGAGAGGAGGCAAGTGATGGAAAAGGCTACAGGAGATAATATGTTTGGTGCCTGTTTCCTCTTCCATTTAGAAATTGAATATGGACCTTTACGTTATAGGGAAGCAAAGAAATGAACTAGTAAAGTGTAAATCAAAAGGTCACGTAACATTGAACAAAGGAAAACACGCTTCGAATTCCACAAATATTAAATGCACACGTCCGTTTGTTTTAGATAAGTATGGAGATGAAAGGACAGATAAAACTCAAAAGGTTTTAAAACGGTATCGATACGGATACCGGTTACACGGATTTCACCGGGTACCGAACTTCAAAACACGAAAACGAATATACTGTGGAGACCAGCACAACAAGACGGTCACAACGGTATAAAGATATCAGTGATTCGATTGAATTATTAAAAATTCAAAATTTTGTACTACGGAAAATGCAAGAAAAACACTGAAAATAAAATCGACGGAGCCAAAGATGTCCGAATTTGGAAAAACAACAAACTGTCATCTTGCTCAGAAGATGGTTTAGAATTTTTCTATGTAAAATATTTAGGTTTCGAAAACATTTTATTTTCATCGCTTTTTAACTGATTAAATTGAAGTGAATTTACGTGCGAAATAAACTTTCGTATTTTCGGACGAAAATTTACCAGTTGCTATATTTAACTAGACGTATTCCAAATATAAAATTTTTATTTCAAAATTTTATCGTTTAAAATTTCACAAAATTTCAACTAATTACGTTATTGAAACAGTTGAAATTTACGGGTCGTTACAGAGATGGTGCTCAGATTGTCACACCATACTACTGGCTTTCTTCGATTGTTGAACCCTAATTCAGACATTAGGGTCTCAATCCAAGTTATCTCTGCAGTGACGCTTGCGAGTGACCTGTATTCGGCCTCCGTGCTAGAACGAGATGTGGTGGCTTGCTTTTTCGTGCACCACGAAATTGGGTTTGGTCCGAGAAATACACAGTATCCAGAGGTAGATCTACGATCATCCACGTCGCTTGCCCAATCTGCATCACTGTAAGCATTTATGTTTATGTCGTTGCAAGCTTTTAGTGATAATCCATGATTTTGAGTCCCTCTTAAGTATCTGAGAATACGTTTAACCGCCTTCCAGTGTTCGTCAAGGGGATTTTGCATGTGTTGACATACTTTATTCACACTATAGCAGATGTCAGGTCTAGTTATACTTGCATACTGTAGGGCACCAACGATACTTCTGTATTGTTTGGTGTTCTCAATAGCTTCACCTCTGTGTTATGATAAATGCAAGTTAGTAATCATAGGAGTAGGTAAAGACTTGGCTTCATTCATGTTGGCTCTTTTGAGAATTTCACCAATGTATTTCTTTTGGGATAGAAATATTTCTGATTTGGTTTTCCTTGTCACTTGTATGCCCAGAAAATAATTTATATCCCCTAGATCCTTGATGGCAAAAGTCTTGTCAAGTAGCTGTATTGTATTTGTGATTTCACTATCATTATTCCCAGTAATAATGATGTCATCTACATAAACAAGTAGATAAATGATGTTGCCATTGTTCTTCATATATAGTGAACTATCAGATTTGGTGGGAGTGAATCCAAATTTTATAAGAGTTGCTTTCAGTTTCTCATGCCATGATCTTGATGCTTGTTTTAAGCCGTAAATTGCTTTGTGTAGTCTGCATACTTTATTATCATCTATGATGTACCCTTCTGGCTGCTGCATAAATACTTCTTCATGGAGGTCTCCATTTAAAAAAGCATTGCACACATCTAGTTGTCTTATTTACCAGTTTTTGCACAAAGCTAAGGTTAGCATGAGTCGAATGGTAGTGGGTTTCACAACGGGAGAGAAAGTTTCGTTGAAGTCAAAACCAAACTGCTGTGAGTAACCTTTTGCAACTAGTCTGGCTTTATGCTTAGCTATGCTACCATCAGCATTTTTCTTAATTTTGTAGGTCCTCTTGCATCCCACAATGTTTTTGTCTTTTGGCAGATCAATTAAGCTCCATGTTTGGTTCTTTATGAGTGCATGATACTCCTCATCCATGGCCTTTTTCCATTCATCATGTTTGATGGCTTGTTCATAATTTTGTGGTTCTGTGTCACTGATAGAAGCAGAATATATTTTTGGTTTAAAAATCCCACTTTTTGACCTTGTTGTCATATGATGACCAGTAGCTATGATATTTTGTTGTTGTTCATGATCACTTTCATTTGATGTGTTCTCTGATGTTTCAGTCTCATTGGATGTGTTGTTCCCATTGTCTTCAGTTTGTGGTGTATCTTCATATGGTTGTGGTGGCATGTCAGAACTGCATTCTGATCTTGCATCTGAGGCACACTTTTCTGTTGAGGCTTGATTTTTGTCATTTTTGTTTGTGGTGAGATCTTTAGGTAAGACAAGAATGGGTTGAACTATAATGTTTGATGCATCTGATTTTCCTCTTGCAGCAACACCTTTTTCTGCAAAAGGGAATATGTGTTCATTAAATACAACATGTCTTGAAATGTAAACTCTCCCCTTGTTGTCTAAACACTTGTACCCTTTTTGATTGTTAGTGTAACCTAAGAAAGTACAAGGACTTGACCTTAAACTTAACTTATGCCTGTTGTAAGGCCTAAGATATGGGAAACAAAGACACCCAAAAGTTTTCAAAAAATGATAATTGGGTTTTATGCCATAAAGTTTCTCATAGGGGCACATGTCTTTTAAAATTTTAGTGGGCATTCTGTTTATAAGATAAACTGATGTGTAGAATGCATCACTCCAGTATTTCATGGGTATAGAAGCTTGAGACATTAATGTTAGACCAGTGTCTACTATATGTCTGTGCTTTCTTTCAACTAACCCATTTTGTTCTGATGTATGAGGACATGTGATTCTATGAAAAATGCCTTTTTCTTGGAAAAAAGTTTTAAGAGGTAAAAATTCTTTTCCTCCATCACTTTGGAAAGTTTTTACACTGTTATCAATTTGTCTTTCAACAAGAGTAATAAAATGTTTTATTATGCTAGAAGTTTCAGATTTTGATTTAAGGAAGAATATCCATGTATACCTGGAATAAGCATCAACTAAAGAAAGATAATACCTGTGACCAAGAGATGAGACATGTGGTGCTGGACCCCATAGATCTGCTGCAATCAGACTCAATGGCTGACTGTGCACTGTTTCAGACCTAGCAAATGGTAATTTGTGTATTTTGCCAATCTGGCAGTGTGTGCCAATTTCAGAAATAATGTGAAGAACGGTTAAAACTAAAATGAAAGCAGTAAAGAACAACAGATTTTATAGTGGTTCGGCTAACTCCGGCCTACGTCCACTTAGAAGTTTGCTTTTTATTGCTGTAATAATCGATTACAGTTGCAAAATGGCAGAGTTGCCTTAGCCTTAGAAAAGAGAAAGTAAGAGAGCAGAAAGAAGATCCCCCATCTGGAGACCCATAAAACACTTTGGTGCTTCCACTGAGAGTTGAAACACTCGGGAATTTTGGAGTTAGGAACTTGGACTCTAGAAAGCAATGGCTAGGCCATCAACAAGAAAGCAAGTGACAGAAAGGAGCAATCAGGAGGGAAGTCAAGAGGCTTCCTCTGGAGCTGGAGCAGGTCAAGCATCCATCTACATCACCAGAGAGCAAATGGAAGTCATGATGAAAAGACAAGAGGAGATGATGCAAGCTCTTCTCAGACAATTTACACAAGTAGGAAATGCGGGGACTCAGATCCATGGAGCCAGATCAGAAGCGCTCAACCAGCAAGCAGAGGGAATAGTTCAGCAGGGGGCAACCCCCAATCAACATACAACTAACAATCCGGATGGAGCTGGACTCGGGGGCGCACCATCAGATAATGTTGAACCAGTTCATGGAGGGGTTCCAGCTAACACCATGCAACAGGATGCTGGCAGGAATGTAAGAGCAAGAGATGAAGAGTATGTACCAGAATTTCCTCGGGAACTCGGAGGGCATCCCTTGATGGACAATGCTGGATTAGCTAAGATTATCAGGCGAACTATGCGCGGAGGTTTGACCAATAGAGATTTGGAAGGAGTGAACAGGAGTCGTGAAGTCAGGATAGCTCGGAATCCACCAGAGTTTAAGCTACCTAACGTGGAGGTATACAATGGAAAAGCCGATCCAACTGATCACTTGATGAGATACGCAAGACACATGGAAGTGCTGGGGGCATCTGAGGAAGTTATGGCCCGATGCTTCCCTTTGTACTTAACGGATATAGCTGCTATGTGGTTCAGACAGCTAGAAGAAGGATCTATCGGGACATGGACAAAACTGGTGGACAGGTTTTTGAAGCAATTTCGGGTTCATATCAAGAGGCCGAAGAATGTAATGACGCTGACATCGGTAAAGCAAAGAACAGAGGAATCACTCAGGGCTTTCTTAACTCGGTTCAATGCGGAAGTCGCTTCGGTAGATCGACCGGATCCATCGATGGTCTTAATGGCAGCCGTGTCAGGGGTCAGAGAAAATTCAGATTTCAAGGTATCTTTAATATGGGACCCACCAATGGATCTCGGGGAATTCTTTCATGAAGCTGAGAGATTCCTTCGACAGGAAGATGCATGCCCAGATATGAAATTAAAGGAGGTGAACACGGTTGAGGATGGAGGGCCGTCCAGCGGAGGCTTGGATAAAGATAAAGGAAAAAGGAAGCTGGATGATGAGTCAGGAAAAGCTAGGAAGCGGTGGAGAGAGCCAAAATTTTCCACCTACACGGGATTAAACGAGACGTTGGAACAGATATTCATGGAGACACGGAATCTCCTTCCCTACCGAAGGCCAGCGAGGAGGGAACCCTCGGAACGTGAAAGGGCATCAGGAAGACACTATCTTTTTCATGACTTGGACGGGCATGATACTAACAGCTGCAGGCATCTGAAGGACATAATTGAGGAACATGTAAGGAATGGACAGTTGCGACAATATGTTGGAGCTCAGAATGCAGCGGTGGAACAGGAGCGACCACCGTCTACCTCAAACAACGATGGCGCGAGGCCCAGGAATGATGGTCGATTGGTTATCAATTGACAGGGGTAATATGAAATAAGTAGCAAACTTTGAGCAAACGGCCAAGTCACTTACACATGTACGGGGATGGAGATAGCCCCTAGGCATGCCCTGAGATGATGACAAACCGCGACGCTCTAGTTTGTGAAATTTGCCTTTTCTTTTTCGGTTTGGACATTTGCTTTTTCTTGGTTTGGTTTGAAATCCTGGTTTTGTTTGTCTTTTGATTTTTTCTTTTGGTTTGGACTTTTATTTGGATGATTGATTTCTGGTTTGGATATTGGTTTGGATTTTTGATATGGATTTTTTGTTTCCTGATTTGATCTGGATTTAGGATTGGCTTTTGATTGGATTTTTATCTGGCTTTTGGTAAATGATCGTCAGGTATGGATCATACCTGGCAAGGGGTAAGTTGCTTTGTCCGAGCATGGCAAATCGACTTATTCAGGTCGTCGAGTATGGACTATGCTCGTCAAGGGTCCAGAGAGACTAGGATTCGGCCTAGGACTTAGGCCCCAGGTTATCGGTTACTATTTCAGGTCGTCGAGTATGGACTATGCTCGGCAGGGGTCCGGAGTGACCAGGATTCGGCTTAGGACTTAAGCCACGGCATTATTCGACGTTCAGGGACACTGAACCATGATCACCATGGATTTACTTAACATAGGTCGTCAAGTGTGGATTGTGCTTGACAAGAACCCGGAGAGGTTACGGATATGAATATCGGCTATGGACAGCAGAGGATTTGGATATTGACCCAGAGAGGTCCTAAAGTCGGTTATTGGTTATTGGATATGGATGAAACATGGACTTTGGATATCGGATTTGAGGCTATTCAAAACACACCTTCCAATAGCAAGGCATGTTTTGGGGGGCAAGTGTTAACCCGCCTTTTGGCAAGGTCGCGGACAGACGGGTTTAACTTAATCAACTGCATGTTCGTCGAGGCTAGAGTACGATGGATTCAGTCGACTGGATGGATGGGTGACGCAACGTGCTTGGGAGATGGAAATATGATTGGATAAAGGATGACCAATGGTTCGGCATGATGGAAGTTCGACACAAATAGTTCGTCTGGCATTCACTATTCATGATCGAATAGCATTCGAGAGTACTCGGCATGCATAGAGCATTCGACATACATGAGTGGTTCGGCATTCTAGGAGCACTCGTCATTCAGTAGCGCTCGGCATCCAGGAGCGCTCGGCATTAGAAACTGTTCGGCATCAAACATGGTTCGGCATGATGGAGGTTCGGCATTAAGTATCGTTCGGCATTGGATGGAGCGCTCGGCATAAACCTCGTTCGGCATTGGATGGAGCACTCGGCATAGATCTCGTTCGGCATTGGATGGATCGTTCGGCATTAGGGAGCGTTCGGCATTGGATGGGTCGTTTGGCATAGCTCACCTCGCTCGGCATTGCACCTCGCACCTCCATACCTTGCACCTCCATACCTCGGTACCTCGCACCTCCATACCTCGCACCTCCATACCTCGGTACCTCGCACCTCCATACCTCGGTACCTCGGTACCTCGCACCTCCCAACGTTCGGCATACCGATTACTCAGGATCGGTCGGCATAATGAAGTAGGGTTCGGCTATGACCTTGATGGGCCCAAACTAATCAGGAGGCCCAACAACCTGGTTTTACCTATAAATACATCATGTGGGTCTCCAGATGGGGGATCTTCTTTCTGCTCTCTTACTTTCTCTTTTCTAAGGCTAAGGCAACTTTGCCATTTTGCAACTATAATCGATTATTACAGCAATAAAAAGCAAACTTCTAAGTGGACGTAGGCCGGAGTTAGCCAAACCACTATAAAATCTGTTGTTCTTTACTGCTTTCATTTTAGTTTTAACCGCTCTTCACATTATTACTCTCTACATATACTCTATCTCTGAGCTGTGACTGGTATTTGGTGCTTTCATCTGGATTTGGGTGTAGTGACCAATTTTGGCGCTAACAGGCACATTGTCAAATTCTATTTTATTATCTTTTAGAATCCTTTTTACAATATCATTACTGGGATGTCCCAGTTTCTTGTGCCAACATTCAACAACATTTCCTTTACTTAACATGCTAGTATTGATATGATTACACCAGTTTCCCCCTACATGATCTTTATTTGACTTGATGGAAGTGAATTTGTATAAGCCTTTGTCCAAACTACCCTGTAACAATATGTTTTTGTTCAGTAAGTCCCTAACTAAGCAAAAATTAGGGTGAAACTCAAAGTATACATTATTGTCGTTGGCAAATTGAGAAACACTTATCAAGTTTTTCTTGATTTTGGGTACTCTTAATAGGTTGTTTAAAAATAATTCCCTCTTACCTATAATACTGCCAATTCCAACATGTGATATACTTATAGCTTCACCGTTGCCCATAGTTATAGTTTCCATACCTGAGTAGCCTTTGTTCCCAAGATTTAAATTCTGAAGGTTGTTGGTGACATGATTTGTTGCTCCTGAGTCTGGATACCAGTCTTCAATGTTCAGATCCTCTGATTTGACTGAGTCATCACCATTGCTGCCTTGTGTTTTGAAAGCATCACCACTGGTTTTTGTCTGCTGATTTATTTGAGCCATATTAATATTAGGCCCCTTTTGACTTGACTGTCCTATGTTAAATTCAGAGTTGAATCTGAAATAACATTTGTTGGCTACATGGCCAAACTTTTCACATATTTGACACTTCACTCTGTTATTATAGTTGTTTCTGCCTCTGCCTCTTCCTCTTTGAGGTTGGTTACTTCTTGGTTGTTGACTATCAGTTTTTGGGTTTTGGCCCTATGTGGGTTTTTGCTGATTCTTGTTTCTTGGATTGAAACCAGATGCATAGTTAACTGACATTTCTGATTATATAGCCTTTCTTTGCTCTATTCTTCCTTCGTGAGCAATAAGAGTAGACTGTACGTATTGTAGGTCTGGAAGTGTCTTTTGAGATGCGATAAAGGTAACCACTGACTCGTATTCTTCGTCTAGACCATTAGTTATAGTAAGGATTTGTTCACTGTCTGAAATCTTGTGACCCACTGCATTTAGTTTATCACATAAGTTCTTGATTCTAGCAAGATAGTCTCTCATGCTCATATCTTCTTTTCTTGCATTTTGTAATTGTCTCTTGTAATGCATTATCCTTGCCGCCGATTGTGAATTAAAAATCTGTTCAATACATGACCATATTTCGTGAGAGGAATTACATCCAACAACTTGTGACAGCAGGCTAGCACTTATAGAAGATAGTAGCCATGAAGATAATAGGCTATCTTGTTTTTGATAATTTGCATAATCTGGGTTGTTAACAGTATTTCCCTCTTTGTCTTTCTTCATGACAGGTGGGATGGATATTGTGCCCTTGATATAATCTTGAAGGCCATGCCCTTTCAAGGCTGTATCAATTTGGTACTTCCACAAGATGTAGTTATCTTCATCGAGAGGGATGGTTATAACATTGCTCTTGAGTTTGACAAGGGATGGTGCAGTTTCCCTTTCCTCATTTCTTAATGTTGCCGATGTTATGTCATCTTCATCACGATCCATTGCAGAAATTTTGATAAGAACTGATTATTGCCTTGTTTCTTGAACAGGAAAAATCAGGGGAATCTTGATGCGATCAGAAAGTTGACTGGAGCTTTCTCGATGTGGCACCGATGAATCTTGAAAAGGAAAAATACTTAACTGTGCAGCCAAAAGTGGAGGTGAAGACTATGTTCTGATCCCTTCTTGGCGTGGCACAGTTAGGGTACAGATACAATGCTTGATCAGAGAGGTTGATCCCCAGTGATGAGAATAAATTCTGAGGGGAACGAAGTGACACTTCGTCTCAGTGATGATCAACAAAGAAAAACAAATGCCTTTAGGCGATTATTGCTCTGATACCATATTAAGAATTAATATGAATTGTAATTGAAAGAGATAAATTGTATTGATATTAATCAGAATTTGTACTAAGGAAATACAGTAATGCAATATGTATTTATACAAAACAAAGAATAGTTTAGGCCCGGCCCATATATTTGGTGATCCATGTCTATATACTTCAGTAGTTTGCAACCCTTCGATTTTGTGAAATCTTACGGTGAGGAAGAAACGTGAGCTAGGGTAGAAGCTTGTTTGCCTTGTTGTGCTTTCTCTTCAGATAAACAATCGACTAATTTGCCTCTTTAATTATTAATACTGATATGACTTTTGTCCTTTCATATTTTTTTCTTCTTCTCTTACATGTTACTATACTGTAAACATGAATCATAACTTCTTAATGGAAGATAACTTTTTGGAAGAAGATGGTGATTTTGAAGAGACAACGAAATTGTTCTCAATATTTCAAATTTGTTGGTTTTCTAGAGTTGAACGTACATCTTTTGAATGCCATTAGAGGATTACATACTAGCTTCTTTGAATTATTTGAAATAAAGGAAAAAATAAACATTAAATGTGTGGATTTTTAGATAAAAATAAATTACAACACCCTCATTGATGATGAGTGAGGTTGTGGCAAAAACCACGTCAATAACTAATGAGTTTGTTGCCAATCCTACGCTAATGGCTGACGTTGTATAGGTAAATACCGTGCTAGCATCTAACGACGTTAGCACTGAAACCACGTCCATATATACCCTACGAGGTTCGGTAAATTGGGTTTTTTTTTCGAATAGCAATAATGAACTAGGTTTTCATGAGTCGACGATAGGGAGAGACAAAAATATATGAACGAAATAAAACAAAATTAATTGAAATTACCTTGTTGGTGCTTGGATCTGCATTCAGCCTCCATTAAAGCAAGTGAAGAGAGGAAGTGAACTATGAAAGAGGAACGAAGAGAGTAATTAAAGTTAGTTTTAAAATAAAAGGAGATGATAAAGTAAAAAGTAGTGTATTCTTTTAATATGAACTAGTGGTGTAACGTTAAAAACTAATGTACTGTTAGAATTAGTCTTTCACCGATTTCACTGTCCTCGCGTGTCTAATTAAATTTTAGTCAGACATAATATGGTTTAATTATTGAACGGATCTTACCGTGCTATTAAAGTAATTAGATCATTTACAAATTGGTCCAGCTTTAAAAAGTAACTATTTATAATTAGAATATTGAATGCAACGATTTGTCTTCATTCCTAAAAGCCATATAGTTTCAAAATTTGATGTTCAAATTCATTTTAAGAATTTCTACAAGATTTATTTTATATTTATATGTCTACGCATTCCCTAAAGAAATATCTATATTCTCCAAAGGAGATAATTCACATGATATACTATACTTTTCCAAAAGTAATCAACATGATCTCCAGAATAGGTTTGTGAAATTAAAATAAAATAGTTATGTATTGTTTCAATGTTTGAGGTATCCTTAACATACTAACGTTAACAATACGTGTTGACCATATATAAGCTTATAATTGTCTATATATATAATTTTGTACATCAAATAATGATACAAGCGTTCAAGAGAAAAGGTATTTACTATTTAGTGCATTGGGATCCAGAAGTCGGATATATTTAACGACTAGAAGTTCCAACATATTTTAAGAACTTAAAGTTCATTAACGTTCTCAATAAGAACGTTGAGTTCTATTATTTGGATAAAAAAAATGATATAAAGCTATTTCATTTTCTTTTGTTTATAAAAATGTAAAAGATATTATATTATATATGTTGCTTTATATTGTAGAATTATTATTGTACTGTCTTTAGAATAGATAATAATTTGTGATTAATATGCATTGCACTTTTTTCTTGAGAGAATTGCAAAGATATTCTTCCGAAGAGACATCTATATTAATAATAAGGGTAAACTTTTTTTTCTATGTATAATCCCTTGAATGGATGTTTAAAGTTCAATAAAAGGGTCATTCTTTTCCATGGTTTCCGTCCCTTGTTCCTCCTTTTCCCATCTTTTTTCAGATCCACCCACCATCTCACTTCCATTTCCTACAACCTTGAACCCTACTTAACCATAGCCAGTACCCTTAGCCCTAACCACAGTTTGATCGCCATGAGCAACAACCTTCAACCACCTTTGTGCACCGTCCTTAGCTCAGTTTTAGTCACTCCATCACCCTCTGAATCCACCACAGGTGCTGCCTTATCTGCCCACTTGTCCAACCGCCTCTTCCACCACCCCATCCCCTTCTCTAGACACACGGTCCCAGATGCCAATGAAGCTCTACTTGAATTTGGCGCTCAAAAGAAATCTTGGTCGTCTTGTAGTTCGAGAAGAGGGTATCAAATTTTGGCAAGATTATCGATCATCTCTCGTATCGGCAATTTTACATCCAATATCTCACATCAAATGAGATCTTGGACAAAATGAGTGTATCTTGGATATATATATATATATATATATATATATATATATATATATATATATATATATATATATATATATCGGATTGACATCTCGGATTTGAAAATCCATCTCAAGACCATCTTGGAGTAATTTATGCATCGATGTTGACTTTTTAAACATTTCCATAATACTTGTTATTTAAATACAAACTTTTTAAGATACATAATTCAGATAAAATGATAATGTCAAAATTTCCTTTTTAGATGAGTGCAGTAATGTGATTGATTTAGATTATTGATTGAATGGATTCTACTTGTTTGAATATTAAGAAATAATATGAAAAATCTTTTATTTTTGATTACTTGCTAAAAAGTAAAATAAATAAATCAAAGGGTTAGTAAAATGTCATTAAAGTACAATTTCTTTTGGAATCATATAAAACGTAGAAGAGCTATTTAAATGAAAAAAAATGAGATCTCTAGCATGTCTCCAATAGTCCAATGAGATAAAAGATATTTAAAACAATGGATAAGACCATTTAGTGAGTTTATACCCTTAGTGAGTTTCTTCCTAGGGTATAAACTCTCATGCATTATGCTATATATTCACGTAAGGAAAACATGTAAACTTAAAACAAGCTTGATACAAAGTTGGATAATGTTAATTTTTTACCTTCGATCGTCCAATGATGAAAATTTAAAAGCCATCCATTATTTATCAAAAGCAAGATGTTTATTGTAATAGCTTGCAACTCGTTCTTTAGTTGTGCACAGGCCCAAATTATATGAGTATCGATTTGGGTTCATTTCTACAATATTTCTCTTATCACTTGGAATTTGCTTGGCTAGTCAGTAATGTTGGATTTAACGGGGCATTTAGAATACGTAAAAGCTTTGTTAGAACTCACTTTGGACCAAAAGCTTTCAGATTCGTTGAGTATGGAAGGAATAAGGATTGTCCTCGTCTCTACGTCAAATATGATTGGAAACCTAAGAACTAAGATGTGTGCATCAGGTAGGATTTTTGGGTACGACACCGTGGAATGTGACAAATCTATCGCTATGGATAACGGAAAATGTGATGTGAATGCAGCTATCAACACTTCGTCGAACACTCTACCTATTGAAATGAAAGCTCCCAGTAAAATCCAGAAAACTAAATCTCATTAGATCAGAAAATCAAACCTAACAACTACTTTGTCTACCTAGCAAAAAGACATGCGCTTGTGCTCTTCCAACATCAGCAGCGTACCCACCCTATCACATCTCAATCACGTCCCTCCTATCTACAACATGTCTGGTATTATATATCCAGGGCCGGCCCAGGGGAAAGCCCACCAAGCCCCTGGGCTGGGGCAGCCCACTGAGCCGGGCAATAAAAAACATCTGTTTTACTTCAAGGTTACAGCTCAATAGCAATCTCCATGTTTGCGATGCTTGAACCCAAAAAAACTAGGGTTTCAAAAATCAACGCCTTCTAAATAATCATCGCTGCATACTCGGCTATTCCATCAGCCATCGTCGGCTCATCCTTGCCTCCTACGCGATATTTTCTACTGCTGATTTGAAGTCCTGCTACAGTCTCTTTATACTGCCACTGCTAATTAAGTATGCGAATTTCTTGTTTTGAGTTGTCTAATTTTCTAAAATTGAGTCGCCCTTTTACTGCTTTAGATTTCATTAACATTGAAAACGCCTGAAGCTAATAACTTATTAGTATTTAGTTATAAACAACTAGTTTTCTGTAAATAATCGTTTAGGAATTGAAATTTGAAAGCCGAAGCTAAAAAACTAATAATTATTTAGGAACTAATACTTACATCGATGTACTATTTTTTCTGCAGTGTGTGTATGTCTACCCGCAAACATTTAGGCAGAACCCAATATGATTTGCCTGTACACTTAACTAGATACACTAGTTTGTAAACTTGATACATTTAGTTAAAAATTAAATACACTGTTTTGTAAACTATTTGAGACTATAAGTATTGCAGCCCACTTAATGTGGCAACTTTTGTATAAAAAGTTGGTACTTTGTTATGTTATAGTTTTATATGTGATTTTATGCTTATATATAAAAAAGAAAATTTAAAAAAATTGACATGTTATATAGTAAGGGGCAAAAAAATTCACATTGGGCTTGGGCAACCGATTCTTTGGGCCGCCCCTGCCTATGCAGTCATCTCCACCGTTATTACTGCCATGTCCCCGTAACGTTTCCTCATTCTGAACAAATTAGAACTGCCCAAAGCCACACTAACCATGTCCAAATTTAAATCTGCATGACACCAGTCCACGCAAACACATAGCGGCACATTTAAACGGAGAAGTTTAATGAACATCGCAGTTGAACTGGACATTTTGACGGAAAAGTTTAGGCTCTGATTGGTTTATCGTTTTTAGTTTTGAGTTTTCGTCCATACAAAAATACGAACAACGCAGGTATATTATGAAAAATGACCATTTTAGAAAAAACGAATTTAACATACAAAATAGAAAACAACTTTTTTTCATTTTTCGCGTTTTGAGAAAAACGGAAGCACGAGCAACAATTCATCCTTCCGTCGTTCTTCCATCAACTTCGTGGTCCCCTCCAATTTTCCGTTCATCCCTTCCGACCTCCCTTCATTCTTCTCATATTTTGTAATTAATGTTGAAAACTCAAAACATAAAATACAAAATAAACCAAACAACCCCTTAATGAACGAGAAATGCGTTTATGCCTGAATGAGGTATTTGAACGGAGTATTCTAAATGTATATTTTAAAAAATAAAATTGATTTATATTTAAATAAATAATTTTTTATTTTTTTTATGAATAATATGTGTCAATAATTTGCACAAATTATTAATCTTAGAAATTTGTAAAAATATAAATTTTATTAGTTAACATAATTAATTCACCAAATTGGGTAAAGATCTTCAATCATCTAAACAGTGCATTTACCCTTTTACCGTTTCTTCCACGTCGGACGTGTCAAGGATGATAACGAGGTAAAATAAAAAACTAAAAAAAAAGTGTAAGACTAATACACACACATGCATTAAAGTAAAATGAGCAATAGAATGATTACACTAGATAAGAAGCAGAACATGGCATAATAAAATCAAATTAACTAAAAATACCTACGAGTAAGGAATTATAAAAACATGATGATACTTCTCCCTCAAAACTAAGTTTCTAACAATAACTAATTATCATATATGTCATTAGGAAAAATGTCTAATGGTATTGAAAATAAACCATTACAATTTCTTCTATTATTTAGAATAATTTTTTTCTTTAACAGTTCGATACAGAAATTTACCTTTATAAGGAATTCTTTGAAAGTATCATGTTTATTTAGTTTATAGCTAGAATTAAAAAACCATTTAAGACAAAATAAACTAATTATATATATTAAATTTAGAGAATTAGGAATAATGACAAACTTTGGAAAAAAATTAGACCGAAGGACACCAAGTTTCATTTTTGGACTAAAGGATAAACTTTGGAAAAAAATTAGGCTGAAGTACAATCTAGTTATAACTAGCATTATATTCAGTTTTTACACTATACAAAATGCTAGTTATAACTAACATTATATTCGATTTTACACTGTACAAAATGCTAATTATAATTAGCATTGTCATTTAGCCTAATTTTTTCAAAGTTTGCCCTTCGGCCCAAAAATGAAACTTGTTGTCTTTCGGCCTAATTTTTTTCATAGTTTGCCCTTGTGCCTATTTTCCACCTTTAAATTTTCCAAACTAATGTTAATTTTATTAAACAATCTTTTATTTCTTACAAACCAAATATAACAATAAGTAATAGTGTAAATAGTATCTAGTAAAAATCTATGAATTTTTTATAATAGAATCGAAAACTATGCCAATAGTTTTCACAATTAATATTCCTTATTATATTAAAATCAAATATACTAAATATAATTAAGAGAACAAACCTAGTATTACTACATTCAAAATATAAATGTTTTATGTCTTCTATTCTATTATTACAGAAAAAACAATTATTATCATTAAATATAATTTACTTTTTTAGCATTTCAATAGTATTTAATTTTCCATGTATAATTAACCGCTTATGTACTTTTCTTTAGGTGAAGCATTAACTTTCCAAAAATATTTGAAAATATTTTGATTTTTCTTCGGAAAATTTGATAAATTTATAAAATGAATGGGATATAGATTTTACTTCTATCCAATACCATTATCTAAAGTCATTTTCATTATCAATATTGTACAATTCAAATTTAGCACATAATAAGGAAAACTACGATAAAGTGGTACCTTTTAGCGTACGATTAAAACTAAAATCCCATGGAAGAGTCAAATTTGGTCTATATATATATATATATATATATATATATATATATATATATCTGAAATCAATGCATTTTTCAAATTACAAACTTTTCATATAATTCTTGAAAATCTACTTTAAGGGGAATATCATTTATCCAACAATCATAGCAAAACAAAGTGTTATTCCCTAGTGTACTACATTATTAATGCCTAATTTATATGTATCAAAATTTAATATTATCGATTTCCAAAAGTAAGAAATATTATTTGTATTATTACTAGAAATATGATGCAAATTATGAACCATTGATTAGTATTATTTCTTTCCATAGTAAATTTTCTTTATTATCATTAAATTTGTATAACCATTTTTCTAATAGCGATATATTTAAGTTGTGTAAATTTATAATCCTAAGCCCTCCCTCATTTTTGGATTTACAAACCATTTCCCAGTTAACAGGATATGTGGAACTACTATTTATGTTATCGCCACTCCATAAGAAATCTCTCCTAATTTTATAAATTTTATCAATAATCCATTTAGGAAAATGATAAAACAATATCCAATATATAGGCAATGCAGACAAAAACTTAGTTAATGAGAACTATCCGACGTACACTCGACAAATATTTACCATTCCATTTGGATAATCTTTTATTAATTTTTTTATTATGGTTTTCCAATCATCATGTTTGAGTTTTTTCAACCTTATCGAAAATCCTAAATACTCTATAGGAAATTTCATCGTTTTAAAGTTTAACATATATGCAACTTTTTTCTCTACATTATCTATATCGTTTCATAATAGTTTGGACTTTTCTTGAAATTAATTTTTATTCTAGAAAGTAATTCAAAACAATATAGAATAAATTTAAGCGCAATAATGTGCTTAGGCAAATGAGAAGTAAAAATCATAGTGTCATCCGCAAATTGTAGGACAAAAAGTCTATTTCTTGTGGTCTCATGTCCTACATGTCTAAAATCCTATTATTTGTGGCCAACTGTTTAATTCTAGCAAAAACATCAGCTACTAAGTTAAACAAAAGATGTGATAATGGATCCCCTTTCCTAAGACCACGTTTCGATTGAATTTTATTTCTAATTATACCATTAACCATAATACTTGAATTTCTAGTTTTAAGTAAAGACATAATTCATCCCGTCCATATAACAGTAAAACCCCAAGCTAATAATAAATCTTTATGAAAATTCCAATCAACTGAATCAAAATTTTAAGCAAAATCAAGTTTAAAAAGCATATGTAATATTAGTTTTACAGCAGTAACTAATAAATTCTTGTACTACGACAACCCTATTAGTAATATTTCCACCTTTAAATGAATGCAATTTGGGTATTATCTATGAATTCATTCATTTTTGTATTTAATATATTAGCTAAAAATTTAGAAATAATTTTAAAAGAACAGTTTAATAATGAAATAGGTCTAAAGTCCTTCAATTGATTAGCATCTATTTTCATATGTATTAAAATTACGTTTACAAAATTAAATCTGCCTTATTGTAATGAACATCATAAATTCATTAAGCATTCTAATTATATCATCTTTTAAAACATTCCAAAAAGTTTCATAAAATAAAATAGGAATGCCATCTGATCCCGATAATTTATCATTAAGCATAACTTTTATAGCCCTCAAAATCTCTTCCTCCATAAAAGGAACTTCCAGCTCAAATTAATCAATCTTAGTGTCGTCACACTACACCATAAACGATGTTTTGATACGGCTAAAAGTCGTATCTAATCGTATTAGATACGGCTTTTAGCCGTATCAAAATATGGCGAGCTTATTATTTTGATACGGCTATTAGCCGTATCTAATGGGACAATTAGATACGGCTATTAGCCGTATCTAATTGTCCAATTAGATAAGGCTAATAGCCGTATCTAATGTATCAATTAGATACGCCATTTTAGCTGTATCTAATTGACACATTAGATACGGCCAGAAGCCGTATCTAAGTACTCAATTACACATACATATATAAAATTCCGCACTCAATTGATATTAGAAAACAAATAATATTATAGGCAGTGCACATTCAAATGATTCAATAATTCGCATTGCAGTGCATAATAACTTAACAATATCATTACATAACACGAAAAATAGTACATACTAGCATTTAGTACAAATATGAAGTTAAGCTCAAAACAAGAGCTACACAAGTCACAATATCAATACAAAACCTTAAGATGTTCAATAGAACCCAGAGTATAACATTTATAACAATGTCTCTGGCTAAACCTTTTGCAAATGAATTACTCCAAGTCTCTTGCTACACTTCTTGCTAAACCAAATAAAATTAGCTAGCACCAAAGATTACATAAAGATCATTCCTGATTCAACCTGCAAACATAAAAATGGGTATAAATTATAGTAGTACAAAAGACAGTTTGAGAAGTTTGTGTCGTACCAAAAAAATAAACGCTAATGACAGTTTGAGAAGTATATTTGCTGATACCATGAGTATATTTGTTGACAGTTTGAGAAGTTTGTGTTATACTCTTCATGTCTGATACCATGAGTGAACACATTTGCATATCATGTTGGGAAAAGAAGAAATATGATTCAATTGTCAAAAATATTCAAAATATTAAAATGTATTAAAAAATAAAGACAATTTCATTTCTTTTCAATTTAAAACTAGGCTTCTTCATTTTTCAACCAAGTCTCTTTTTTTTCTTTATTCATCAAATCTGAAAAAACAGAACTACAAATCAACAAACCAGATGAAAAGAGAACAAAACTCAAAACTGAGAATTAAAATATAAAGGAGAATCAAAAGTTCAAAACAAAATCACCTCAAAATTTTCAAACTGGAAACCAACCTGAAAACAAATCAAGCTTCCTTTCAAATCTGTTTCATGCAAGTTTAAAATCAAAACCCGGAAAGTAAACTAAAGGCCACAAACATGATTCTAAGATGCAATTCAAATTCAAAACAACAGTTTGAGTTCCAGTCTGGAAATCAAGGCATGCAGTAAATTCAAGAAGCAAATTCAAGTTTAAAGGCAACTCAACATCAAGATCAACTCAATTACAAACCAAAATCAAAGTAAATCAGAAAACCAAGTTTTCCCAATTTTTCAAAAATCATTTATAGGCAAAACTTCAATGTTCTTCTCTGTTTAATGATTTCAGGTGAGCAAACTACCTTTATAAACCCTTAAAAATAATAGAAAACGAAAAAAAAGAGTTCAGACGCTGAAAGGAATGATATCTTTGCTCTTAATGTCTAATCAGATGCTACTTTTCCATTTTTCTCATGCAAATTACAGTTAATGAAGCTGCACAAATTGTGCATTATGTGCCATATTTACTTCCATTCGTTTTGTCATAACTCTGATGGTATACGTTAACCTGCAACTTAGAGAATATCCAAGACAAGCAAATTCAGCGAGATGACGAGTATTACGAAGGTGATAATGACAATGATGGAGAAGATAGACTATAACATTTATCATTTTCTAGTAAAGGAGTTCTTTACAGATTGATGTATTTTGCTTGTATACTGTAAATGTCATTACCTTTTTTTAAATCTTTTGTAGAGTAGATAATGTTACTTTTGGATCTCCGGGGACAAATTTGTTTGTGGACATTATTTACCCAGTAAAACACTGAATATTGAATTCTGCCGTGTAATCTCTTATTTGAGTGGGTAACCGACGAGTTATAATTATGCTCACAAGAAACGTGCAAGTTGAAAATACTGCAGTTTTGTTGTGATGGTGATCTTGTTTGGATGCATTTTATGTGTAGTTAAGACAGTTGACAAGTGGATGTGCAGTTTTAATGCTGGTTTGCACGAGGATTCCCAGATTTTAGCTCGGGTTTCACTCGAGTTTTTCTAGGGTATTTGTTCTATTAGTTTTAAAAATATAAGTCGAGTTTTCCTTTAAGTTTTAAACTATTTTCTCTATATAATAAATGTTGTTTAACTTAAAGTTATCAAGTTGATTTTTAAGATTTTTTAAAAGCCAAATTTAGATGATGATAAAATGTTTAAAATAATTTGTTAATAACAAATTATTAAACAAGTTCCTAAAATATATGTATGGAACAAGCCTTCAAGTAATTTCAAAGGTTGAAATTTTAAAAGGTATAATGTTTTCAAAATTTGTTTGATTTAAAATAATTTTTATATTAATTATTTAGATCTCTGAGTGTTTAGAAATATAATGACGTAATTAAAAATAATAATTAAGATAAATGGTTTATCTTAAGTTAATTGAGATCTTAATTTAATTAAGAGGTTAGGATTAATTTATTAAGGATTAATTAATTAATATAATTAATTTAGAATAATTACCCAATGTAATTTAAAAAGAATTAATTATAAAATTACTTAAAACTTAATTTATATTTTGTTCTTAAAAAAGTCAATATGAGATTTTGTTTTTTAAGATACTCTTTAAAATCTAAATTGTTATTTAATTTATAACTAGTGTTTGAAAACTAATTAAAATTAATTAAAGAAATTGCATATATACCTGCTCCATCATCTAGAGATATCGAATAAGACACTTCGGATGGCACACATATCCACCCACTCCAACATCAGCAAAGGTCTCTGCAAATTGATGATTCATTTTGCTGGTTCTCTCATCTGGTAGCAGTATACTGTCCAACACCACTTTTTCGTGTGTGGATGGTACAGATTTCCCATGGATGTTGGACAATGTATAATCTCGACATATAGTACCTGTTGCAATAAAAGGGAATATTTATTATTATTTAAGTTTTCTACTTATTATGTCATAAATGTTTAAATGTTAAAAATACCTGCTCCTATTAATTCTAAATCAGAGTTGAGGATTTCACATTTTTGATTGTTCGTAACATTGGTCGAATCCTGGAACTGCGAAGCAATGAATTCAGGAGCATTGAATTGTGTGGCGCGTCCTCCATCAAAAGAATTGACCGGTGCACGAATTCCCTGTTCAATATTTCCCACCATGTTGATCAAAACCTCCATTTGCCCAGACAAATTTCCCACCGTACTCTCCAAACTTCCCACCCTCATTTTCAACTCATCCAACTCGCCATGAACATGTCGGAGTCGTTTCTGTGCAATGGCACAAGCCTTAACTTTAGTCTTTGGTATAACGGTCCCAACACCGCGGCTCCTACCCCTTGCATCCTTACCAAGCACTTGTGATAAGATGTCTTCATCCACTGTCAATTTTTCTTCATCACTATCAGTGATCTTTTCCTTCGCTTTCGCAATTTGATCCTGTAATATGATAATACTTACATGAATAAGGAATTTTAAAGAATATGCAAGTTAATATTTGTTTAACTTACAAAGTATGAAGAAGTGGCATCTGATATGCTACCATCTTTTTTCCTGTGTGTCTTCTCCCATACTTGACGACGACTGATATTTGTTGATGGACTAGCAACGATCTGCAATACAAGTTGATGCAACGACGTGAATATCCAATCACAATGTGTAAATCATTTGAATGAAAATGAATATAATTGACCATTTCTTGTTCTATTTTAGCGTGACTTTTACGACCTACATGATGAGCATAACTGAGCAATGCTCTGTTCTTTTTGCCTACCTCCCTTCTTCTGCTCGCTTCAGGCGTTGCTTCATTTTTTACGAACTCTGTCCAATCTTCTTGAGCAACTGTAGGTGGGCAATTTTTCAACCATTCTTCGTCATTGTTGAAAGGTTCATAATAAACTACTCTCAAGTTTTTCTTATATCTCCTAAAAGCCTCGGCCATTCTCTTTAAAAACATTTCCTTTGAAAGCGGATCGAGCTCATAAGTTTTCTGCAAAAAATATATTAAATTAAATGTTGTGCAAAGATTTAAACCATAAGGCTATTGAATGAAATAGTTGTTGTCAAACAGATAAGGATACTTACCACCAATTCGTTCCAAACGTTGTCCTTGTATATTGCAGGTACTTTATTCCAACTTATATATGATATCGGCACATGAGCTCTTACTAGTTTACCGAGCATAGTAGCGATTTTTCCAGCGTTATCTGAGACCGGAATACCAAGTAAGTTTTGATCAACTTTCTTCGCCTTTGAACACGACGAATGTGAAGATGGTGGATTTTCTGACATAGTTTTTTGCAAAATATAATATTACTAATTATTTTAATAAGTCACGATAATAATTATAGATGTATCAATGTATCAATGTCAACACTCCATAATATAACACACTTGCACATACAAAATTATTAAGTGACAACACCTGAAATTGCATTGGAATGTATAAAATATTCAAAACATACATACACACAATCGTGCAATTAAAAATATACAGACACACAATCATGTGATGTACGAATACTAATAAGTTAACATATGGATTTGGTAAGGTCTTCTAATTTTTCATTGTCTTCAAAAGCTGATTGATAGACGGTAGGGAACTCAATGTCATCCACATTTGTAGTCAACCGTTTTGGTGTATGCAAGACCACAGACCATCCGTTATTTTTTAAATCTTTTGAGTAGAAAACTTGACTCGCTTCTGATGCAAGAATAAATGGCTCGTCATTCACGTTATTTTTGTTCTTCAATTTCTCTAAATTTACCATGATGAGGTTTGAAATAGGATCTATTTTGCAACCATTGACCTTATCCTCGACTTTTACCCAATCACAATAAAAAACTGTTTGTTTGTAGTCAGTGCAATCCAACTCAAGTATCTGTTGAATGACTCCGTAATACGTTGTTTCTGCTTCCTTATAATTTTTATCCTTGCCACTCGCTCTAAATTTTGTAATTGCTCTCATACATACACCGCTATTTTGTGTTACCATATGGTCTTCGTACTTTTTCGTGGAAAATGAAAATCCATTCACTTGGTACTTCATATAACTACGCGTTATGAACTTCGGCCCATGCACTAACCGCCACAGAGTTGGATCAACATCGATGGTCTTTAACAGCTCATTACGTAACCATAGATTAAAACTTTGAACTACTTCCACGGTGGTAGCTCTGCCTCTAGGTTGAAATCTAGTACTTTTCACATAGGAGTTATACCTCCTACGAAAAACACATATCAAAATGTATATATAAATTGAATTAAAAAAATTAAAATTCCAAACAAGTTCGTGAACTTACTTCTTCCATTCATCCAATCCATCGTACTTATTAAGGACCCATCTACGCACTTGTTCAAACTGCAATTTGGTTAACGTTATGTCTTTACCATTATCCAGAGGTATCTCACCAGCAAACTCATCGTCCTCGTCTAAAAACGCTTCGTGGGTATGTTTATGATTTCCATCACCTCCGTTTGGCATATATTCCATGCAGTAAAGACTAGCTTCTTGTACGATATATCCTTCTACAATACACCCTTCAATGTATCTTTTGTTGCGCACATATCCTTTATATGTTTTTTCATCAACCTATAAATGTGATCAATTATATACTGTAGACGATAGCTATTTATATGAAATAATGATGTGCATAACTAAAATTAGAAATTTACCGTTCAAATGGATACATCCATCTATATCTGACAGGGCCACAAATCAACGCTTCATCGGCTAAATGAACCATAAGGTGGACACTGATATCAAAAAATGCAGGTGGAAAATGTTTTTCGAATACACACATTGCTTCTACTAAGCTAGCCTTTGCTTTTAAAAGATGTTCCCTATTGTAACGACCCGTATTTTTACGGATCGACATGTTCGTCAAAATCTGGAATTTTAGCACTTTCATGTCATTTCAGATTTTTAGGCAGATTTGTCTAAGTCCTAGGTCGTACGCGACCTAAGGGTTGTTGGCAACTTAGAGAAGGTCTGCGACTTAAGAAAATGTTGTGAGCGACCTAAGTTTTGTTAAGTGTTAGGTCGGCTGGGAAAGTTAGCGACCTAGTAGTTGCCGAGTTAGCGACCTAGTAGTTGCCGAGTTAGCGACCTAGTAGTTGCCGAGTTAGCGACCTAGTAGTTGCCGAGTTAGCGACCTAGTGGTTCTGAGTTAGCGACCTAGTGGTATTAGCTTGTTAGCGACCTAAGGAGTTAGCTTGTTAGCGACCTAAGGAGTTAGCTTGTTAGCGACCTAAGGAGTTAGCTTGTTAGCGACCTAAGGAGTTAGCTTGTTAGCGACCTAAGGAGTTAGCTTGTTAGCGACCTAAGGAGTTAGCTTGTTAGCGACCTAAGGAGTTAGCTTGTTAGCGACCTAAGGAGTTAGCTTGTTAGCGACCTAAGGAGTTAGCTTGTTAGCGACCTTAGGAGTTAGGCTATGTGTTAGGTCGTAACACTGTTAGGTCGTATGTTGTGTTAGGTCGCGTAGGTTGCTAAGTTGTTAGGTCGCTAGGATAGTTCAAGTGTTAGGTCGCGTGTTGTTTTAGGTCGACTTGTGTTAGGTCGCAACCCAACTGAGTCTTAGGTAGTTAGGTCGTTAGGTTGTTAGGTCGCTGGGTTTCCTAAGTGTTAGGTCGCAAAGGAGTTAAGTCGTACATCTGTTAGGTCGGAGAGGCTTAGGTCGGAGAGGCTTAGGTCGGAAGCAACTTAGGGAGATAGCCAGATTTCGACTTAAGGACAGATTTCAGCTATAAATAGGAGGGGTTGTTCTCACTTTTTGGGATCCGGATTTTTGAAGCGACGAAGTGCTGCCATTTTGAGAGCTCGACTTCTACACTTCTTCACTTCTTTTCTCCACTCTAATCTAGTGCTTCCATCCATCCAAATCGAAGATCTAGATTGAAGATTCAAGAGCTTAGATTGAAGATCTTCATCTTTTCAAGAGAGATTTCTCCATTTGAAGCGGATTTGTGATAGATCTAGCTTGGTTCTTCGCTGTCCAGATCTGAAGTTGATATCTTTTGGATTGTTTAGGTGATTTGGTGAGTGGTGATTATCTCTCACACGGATCCAAAGGAGTATATCGGGTTGTTGGCTCGATTTGGTGTTAAAATAGTGATTTCCATGCATTTTCTTCATCCTATGTATAGATCCATGTAGATCCATTGTTCATGATGATGTTGCATCCATTTTATCATATGATAACCTATGCAAGTTCATTCATCAAGTTTGTAGAGATATAATCCATGTTTTCATGCTTATTGGACTTTCAACTCTTTAATTACGAAAATGCCATTATTGTTATAATTGTCTACTTAGATCATTTTTGAATGCTTGATTGCTTGGATTGATGTTTGATTTGATTGATTGTTATGAACTAGATGATTGATGATTAGATTAGATCGAAGATGATTCAAAAGCTAAGGGAAAGGCTCTTGAATTGGAAAAGCTGCTCGTGGCATATGTAGCGGGATGATGAAGCTCTTATGCATAGATTCGATGATGTGATGATGAGATGAGGCTTTGCGAGGATGTAATGAAGCGAGGCAATCATATGATGAAGACTTGGTCTAATCCAGACGGGATCATTCCAAGCATGTTGATAACTCGGTGATATGATTCGAGTTGAAGATAATGAATGGATATGAGAATAGTCGTCGAGGAGGATGACTAGGAGGCTTGGATAACATCGTTGTTGAAGGTTCTAGCATGCTCTAAGCAAGGGTACGTTTGGGCAGATTCGATAGTCCCAACGGCCAACTGTTGATGGTCGAGTACTCTGGGCAGATTCGATAGTCCTAGGCACGGGCTGCGACGACGTGCGGGAGTTATGTCTAGAACCGGGGTTTTCATTAGCCCTTGACGGACGGCTGAAAGAATGTGCCGGTCATTCAATTAACGGTGATATCGAAGCAATGATAACAGTGATAGCCAGAGTCATGGATGTTTGGTTGTATCGTCATTCGGACTCAAGAGCGGTATTTTCTGGGTGCTTATCTGATTTAGGCCTTGGTATTTGGAAAACATCGCCCTTGACTCGAGTGATAGTAGCTTTACTTTAAATTTGTATGCTCTGCTATGTTTGCTTCTGCTTAGTGTGTGTCTAGAGGCTATCACTGTAGAATGAGGTTGGAGTGGGAGGGTTGTATTCCTATTCCTTTTCCTTTATGCTCTTTTGGTATGTTGTTAGTTAATTTACTGCTCACTAAGACTGTTGTCTGACTCAAGGCTTTATGTTTTAATTCTTATTGCCTTGGGCTGTTCGTCCATTTTGGGACGGGCAGACTAGGTAGCAGGTGACAGGTGCTGTTCTCTTCTCACGATGCTGATATCGAAGACGAGCTAGAGGGTTGCATATTATCTTCTTATATGTACTGGATATTCCGCTGTTTTGTATTCTCTGAGAGATATGTAGTGAGGCTGGATGTATTGACTATGTGGATGCTTGTATTCAACTATTATGGAGTTTTATATGATGTCATTTTGTTCTGTAAAGCTTCACTATACATATGTTCTATTGTATTTTGTCCATGCGCTGTGAGTAATACGATAGATCCTGTTGTTTTAATCTTACCTTGACAATCGTCCATGGTCGCCTGGCACACTTTACAGCGCTCTATCTCTTCATTCGGT
This sequence comes from Allium fistulosum, assembly GCA_030737815.1. Classification (NCBI taxonomy): domain Eukaryota; kingdom Viridiplantae; phylum Streptophyta; class Magnoliopsida; order Asparagales; family Amaryllidaceae; genus Allium; species Allium fistulosum. The sequence continues at coordinate 230,719,199 of CM060907.1, read as the reverse complement.
GCAGGGGTCATGGGCGGTCGTCACATTTGGTATCAGAGCATTGGTTAATCGATTTTACCCAACGCTCGCTGAAGTAACTACGTATGAGAGACGTAATTGTATTTTGATGGATGATTACTATATATAATATAGTAACTTAGTAGGGTTTGAGTCCTTTATGCAGTTGTTTCTCTAGATGTTCTAATCATTCCTTTTTATAGATATTGAGAATGAGTCGAAGGGGGAGACCAGCTGCTAGGGAAGGCCGTGCTACTGAAGAGACTGCTGATTATGCAGCCATGTTCGAAGCTATGATGACTTCGATCATGAGGAGGATACCAGTTCCGGGGGCGGCAGTAGATGTTGGAGTTCAAGTCCAAACTCCGAAACCAGTGGATTTTGCTAAGCTGTGCAAGGATTATACTGCTCTTGGAGGGAAGGTTTTCTTGGGAACAGAATCAACTATTGAGGTCCAGAGGTGGATAGATGCTTGTAGAAGGATCTTTGATGATTTGGGAATTGATGATGCAACTAAGAGGAAGTTGGCATCAAGGCAGCTTCAAGGGAGAGCCTCTGATTGGTGGAACTCTATTACCATCGATACTGCGGAGGAAGAGATTACTTGGGAGCAATTCCAAGCTAGATTTGAAGCTAAGTTCATTTCTACAGCTCAGAAGTCTGTTCTGTTCAAGAGGTTTGTGGAGCTCAAGCAAGGTGGAAGATCAGTTCTTGAGTATGTTTCTGAGTTCGAAGCTTTGTCCAAGTATGCCCGGTCATATATTGAATCTGCTTACCAAAAGAATGAGAAGTTCGTGACTGGCTTGGATAGTTATCTTGGGAGACAGTTGGTGGATCATTTGGACGATTCATTTGAGAAGCTTGTGGAGAAAGCTCTTAGGCATGAGAGTCTGTTTCCTAAGGAAGGACCTGTTGTTGCTGTTACCAAGGGAGAATCTAAACCACAACAGGGTGGAAACCAGAAGAGGAAGCAGCAGCAGCAGAAGGGTAAGGATGGCCAGAAGAAGCCGAAAGGCGAGGTGACTTGCTACAATTGTCAGCAGAAGGGCCATTTCTCTAAGGATTGTAAGAATCCTAAGGTGCCGATGAAGTGTCACAACTGTGACAAGCCGGGGCATTTCAGGAAGAATTGTCCAGAACCAAGGAAGGACAGGCAGATTGTGCAAGCCTATGCTTTGGGGGCTGTTCCGTCGTCTTCGAAAGCTCCTACTGCTGAAGAGAAGGGAAAGAGTGTGGTTGTTCAAGGTACTCTTTTCCTATGTGGTGTTCCAGTTAGAGTTCTGTTTGATACTGGAGCGTCGCATTCGTTTGTTTGTAATGAACTAGTAGGCCGGTTAGGTTTGAAGCCGGATATTGTTGATAGGCCATTGGTTGTGACTAATCCAGTTGGGGGTTCGTCTTGTTTGTGTATGTTATGCCGTGGTCTAGTTGTATCGAGTCATGGTTGCTCTTTTGTTTGTGACTGTTTTGTTCTGAACTTTGCGGGGTTCGGAATTATTTTGGGTATGGACTGGCTTAGAAAGTATGCGGCTAAGGTTGATTGTGAGAGGCTGGAGGTGACAGTCGAGAATGTGGAGGGGCGAAAGATTGTGATACGATGTAAGCATGAGGAAGGCGTCTTCATGAGCTTCATGTATTCGCTAGTTGTTCCACGGGATGGACTGTCTTTAGTGCCGATCGCAAATGGATTCGAGGATGTCTTTGACGAAGTCAAAGGGTTGCCGCCGCATAGAGAGATCGAGTTTCGTATAGATCTAGTTGAAGGAGCCAGACCAGTTGTGATGCCTCTAAGGCGGATGGCGCCTAGGGAACAGCAAGAGTTGAGGGTGCAAGTTGATGACCTTTTACAGAAAGGATTCATTCGGCGTAGTGTGTCCGAGTGGGGTGCACCAGTTGTGTTTGCAACCAAGGCAGATGGGTCATTGAGACTGTGCGTCGATTATCGTGAGCTGAATAAGGTGACTAAGAAGAACAAGTATCCATTGCCGAGAATAGATGACTTGTTTGATCAGCTTCACGAAGCTAAGGTGTTTTCTCAGATGGATTTGGCAACGGGATTTCACCAGTTGAGAGTGGCTAAGGATAGTGTGCCGAAGACTGCTTTTAGGACACCATCCGGTTTCTTTGAGTGGCTGGTAATGCCGTTTGGATTGACTAACGCGCCGGCATATTTTGTGGATCTTATGAATAGAGTGTTCAGAGATCAGTTGAACAAGTTCGTACTTGTGTTCGTGGATGATATTCTGATTTATTCCAGAACTGAAGAAGAGCACAAGACGCACTTGCGTATCGTTTTGGAAATCTTGCGGAAACATCAGCTGAAGGCTAAGTTTTCGAAGTGTCACTTCTGGAAGAGTGAAGTGAGGTTCTTAGGCCATGTGATTTCTGGAAGTGGAATAGCGGTTGATCCCGCTAAGGTGGCAGCAATCCAGGATTGGGTTAGACCTAAGAATGCATCTGATGTGAGAAGTTTTCTTGGATTAGCAGGATATTATCGACGGTTTATCAAAGACTTCTCCAAGGTAGCTGCACCATTAACAGGATTGACGAAGAAGAACCAAGTGTTCAGTTGGGATGCTAAGTGTGAGCAAGCTTTCGGAATCCTGAAAGAGCGATTGACGAGTGCTCCTGTTTTGACTATTCCAAGTGGGAATGATGAGATGGTGGTTTACACCGACGCATGTGGTACTGGACTTGGAGCAGTGCTGATGCAGAAGGATAAAGTTGTTGCGTATGCCAGTCGACAACTAAAGCCGCATGAAAGGAATTACCCTACTCATGATTTGGAGTTAGCGGCGATTGTATTTGCTCTGAAGATGTGGAGGCATTATCTGTTGGGAGTTCGATTCGAGTTGTTTACGGATCACAAGTCGTTGAAGTATCTTTTCTCCCAAAAGGATTTGAATCTTCGGCAGCAACGTTGGCTAGAGTTTTTGGCATCATATGATTTTGGTATAGCTTATACTCCGGGAAAAGGTAACGCAGTGGCTGATGCGTTAAGTCGAAGACATGCAGGATTGGGAGCCATGTTTTCCGAATGGAAGAGTCTCGAGTATTTAGCTGGATTTGACTTCAGGCCTAGATGTGAATTGGAACCTGAGATGTTGGCAAACTTATCGATAAGACCCACTCTTGTGGAAAGGATTGGCGAGGGTCAAAAGCGAGATGATAAGCTTGTCAAGATTATCCGTGGATTGGAATCTGGATTGGATCCAGAAAAGGATAAAGGATTCGAGGTCGATAGAGAAGGTTGGCTTCGAAAGCAAGGACGACTAGTTGTTCCCGATATAGATGAATTGAGGAGTGAAGTTCTGAAGGAAAGTCATCACTCGAAGTTGACAATTCATCCAGGTGGAAACAAGATGTATCGGGATATGAAGAGAACCTACTACTGGGAAGGCATGAAGAAGGATGTTGGAGATTTCATTTCCAAGTGTATGAACTGTCAGTTGGTAAAGGCTGAACAGAAAAAGCCAAGTGGATTGCTTCAGCCCTTAGAAGTTCCTACATGGAAGTGGGAACAAGTGTCGATGGATTTTATCGATGGATTGCCTAGAACCAGAACGGGAAATGAAGGGATTTGGGTCATTGTGGATCGTCTGACTAAGAGTGCACGATTCATTCCTGTTCGATCGACTAGAACGGCATCAAAGTTGGCTGAGTTGTATGTTAAGTGGATAGTTCGATTCCATGGTGTTCCGAAGAGTATAGTGAGCGATCGAGACCCATTGTTCACTAGTGGATTTTGGAAGAGCTTCCAGGAAGTCTTGGGAACCGAGTTGTGTTTGAGTACAGCTTATCACCCTCAGACAGATGGCCAGACTGAGAGAGTCAACCGAGTTTTGGAAGATCTCCTCAGAGCCTGTGTTTTAGATTTCGGAGGATCATGGGAAGATCACCTTCATTTGGTGGAGTTTGCGTACAACAACAGTTACCAGTCAAGTATTGGTATGGCACCGTATGAGGCGTTGTATGGAAGACCGTGTAACTCTCCGACATGTTGGTTGGAAACTGGAGAAAAGCTGATGCTTGGGCCAGAGATGATTCGGCAGACTTCAGATTGTATAGAGATCATTCGGCAACGAATGAAAGCAGCCCAAGATCGTCAGAAGAGTTATGCTGATAAGCGTCGGAAGGATTTGGAATTCGACGTAGGAGATATGGTTTTTGTGAAGATTTCTCCACTGAAGAATGTTATCCGATTCGGGAAGAAAGGTAAATTGACTCCGAGATTTGTTGGACCATTCCCGATTATCGAGCGAATTGGAAAGCTCGCTTACAGATTGGAGTTACCAGAGAAGATGTCGAGTGTGCACAATGTTTTTCATGTATCATATCTACGGAAGTATGTGCACGACTCGAGTACGGTGGTTTCTGCTGATAGCTGTGAAGACTTAGAAGTTGATCCAGTTGATAGAAGACCTCGTAAGCCGCTTCGTGTTGTTGAAACCGACACGAAACAGCTTAGGAGGAAGGTAGTTAAGTTGCTCAAGATACAATGGAGTGATGATGATAACGACTGTACGTGGGAAGTGGAAGAGAGGATGAAGGCAGCTCATCCTGAACTCTTCAAGGTATGGCCCTAAGGTGTCGTCTCATCTCGCGATATTGTAACTTGTTCTAAGTTTTAGAATTCTGTACGCTAAGTTAGAATTGGATGCATGGTTTGTTGATTGTTATGGATGGTAGGCGTACAGAATAGTTTTGATTGCTTGGAATTTCGGGGGCGAAATTTCTAAGGGGGAGAGAATGTAACGACCCGTATTTTTACGGATCGACATGTTCGTCAAAATCTGGAATTTTAGCACTTTCATGTCATTTCAGATTTTTAGGCAGATTTGTCTAAGTCCTAGGTCGTACGCGACCTAAGGGTTGTTGGCAACTTAGAGAAGGTCTGCGACTTAAGAAAATGTTGTGAGCGACCTAAGTTTTGTTAAGTGTTAGGTCGGCTGGGAAAGTTAGCGACCTAGTAGTTGCCGAGTTAGCGACCTAGTAGTTGCCGAGTTAGCGACCTAGTAGTTGCCGAGTTAGCGACCTAGTAGTTGCCGAGTTAGCGACCTAGTGGTTCTGAGTTAGCGACCTAGTGGTATTAGCTTGTTAGCGACCTAAGGAGTTAGCTTGTTAGCGACCTAAGGAGTTAGCTTGTTAGCGACCTAAGGAGTTAGCTTGTTAGCGACCTAAGGAGTTAGCTTGTTAGCGACCTAAGGAGTTAGCTTGTTAGCGACCTAAGGAGTTAGCTTGTTAGCGACCTAAGGAGTTAGCTTGTTAGCGACCTAAGGAGTTAGCTTGTTAGCGACCTAAGGAGTTAGCTTGTTAGCGACCTTAGGAGTTAGGCTATGTGTTAGGTCGTAACACTGTTAGGTCGTATGTTGTGTTAGGTCGCGTAGGTTGCTAAGTTGTTAGGTCGCTAGGATAGTTCAAGTGTTAGGTCGCGTGTTGTTTTAGGTCGACTTGTGTTAGGTCGCAACCCAACTGAGTCTTAGGTAGTTAGGTCGTTAGGTTGTTAGGTCGCTGGGTTTCCTAAGTGTTAGGTCGCAAAGGAGTTAAGTCGTACATCTGTTAGGTCGGAGAGGCTTAGGTCGGAGAGGCTTAGGTCGGAAGCAACTTAGGGAGATAGCCAGATTTCGACTTAAGGACAGATTTCAGCTATAAATAGGAGGGGTTGTTCTCACTTTTTGGGATCCGGATTTTTGAAGCGACGAAGTGCTGCCATTTTGAGAGCTCGACTTCTACACTTCTTCACTTCTTTTCTCCACTCTAATCTAGTGCTTCCATCCATCCAAATCGAAGATCTAGATTGAAGATTCAAGAGCTTAGATTGAAGATCTTCATCTTTTCAAGAGAGATTTCTCCATTTGAAGCGGATTTGTGATAGATCTAGCTTGGTTCTTCGCTGTCCAGATCTGAAGTTGATATCTTTTGGATTGTTTAGGTGATTTGGTGAGTGGTGATTATCTCTCACACGGATCCAAAGGAGTATATCGGGTTGTTGGCTCGATTTGGTGTTAAAATAGTGATTTCCATGCATTTTCTTCATCCTATGTATAGATCCATGTAGATCCATTGTTCATGATGATGTTGCATCCATTTTATCATATGATAACCTATGCAAGTTCATTCATCAAGTTTGTAGAGATATAATCCATGTTTTCATGCTTATTGGACTTTCAACTCTTTAATTACGAAAATGCCATTATTGTTATAATTGTCTACTTAGATCATTTTTGAATGCTTGATTGCTTGGATTGATGTTTGATTTGATTGATTGTTATGAACTAGATGATTGATGATTAGATTAGATCGAAGATGATTCAAAAGCTAAGGGAAAGGCTCTTGAATTGGAAAAGCTGCTCGTGGCATATGTAGCGGGATGATGAAGCTCTTATGCATAGATTCGATGATGTGATGATGAGATGAGGCTTTGCGAGGATGTAATGAAGCGAGGCAATCATATGATGAAGACTTGGTCTAATCCAGACGGGATCATTCCAAGCATGTTGATAACTCGGTGATATGATTCGAGTTGAAGATAATGAATGGATATGAGAATAGTCGTCGAGGAGGATGACTAGGAGGCTTGGATAACATCGTTGTTGAAGGTTCTAGCATGCTCTAAGCAAGGGTACGTTTGGGCAGATTCGATAGTCCCAACGGCCAACTGTTGATGGTCGAGTACTCTGGGCAGATTCGATAGTCCTAGGCACGGGCTGCGACGACGTGCGGGAGTTATGTCTAGAACCGGGGTTTTCATTAGCCCTTGACGGACGGCTGAAAGAATGTGCCGGTCATTCAATTAACGGTGATATCGAAGCAATGATAACAGTGATAGCCAGAGTCATGGATGTTTGGTTGTATCGTCATTCGGACTCAAGAGCGGTATTTTCTGGGTGCTTATCTGATTTAGGCCTTGGTATTTGGAAAACATCGCCCTTGACTCGAGTGATAGTAGCTTTACTTTAAATTTGTATGCTCTGCTATGTTTGCTTCTGCTTAGTGTGTGTCTAGAGGCTATCACTGTAGAATGAGGTTGGAGTGGGAGGGTTGTATTCCTATTCCTTTTCCTTTATGCTCTTTTGGTATGTTGTTAGTTAATTTACTGCTCACTAAGACTGTTGTCTGACTCAAGGCTTTATGTTTTAATTCTTATTGCCTTGGGCTGTTCGTCCATTTTGGGACGGGCAGACTAGGTAGCAGGTGACAGGTGCTGTTCTCTTCTCACGATGCTGATATCGAAGACGAGCTAGAGGGTTGCATATTATCTTCTTATATGTACTGGATATTCCGCTGTTTTGTATTCTCTGAGAGATATGTAGTGAGGCTGGATGTATTGACTATGTGGATGCTTGTATTCAACTATTATGGAGTTTTATATGATGTCATTTTGTTCTGTAAAGCTTCACTATACATATGTTCTATTGTATTTTGTCCATGCGCTGTGAGTAATACGATAGATCCTGTTGTTTTAATCTTACCTTGACAATCGTCCATGGTCGCCTGGCACACTTTACAGCGCTCTATCTCTTCATTCGGTGCAGGGGTCATGGGCGGTCGTCACACCTATTGATAACCTTTGAACACAAAATGTTAAAGAATAAACTAATACGATGAACAACATTTTGTAGATCCTTATGTTGTGGATAAGAATGTTGAAGCAATACCGGAAGCAAATGCTGCATTATGACATGGTAATCATGTGACTTCATATTTCTTAGTTCAGGAGGATTGATGCTCACATTGTTGTGAAAGTTAGAAGAAAATTTGTTAGGCACTTTCAGATTTTTCAAAACGGTGCAAAACCGTATCTTTTCTTCTTTGCTCAAAGCGAAAGTTGTCTTTGGTATGATTGTTTTATTTGTTTCAGGATCTTCCATCACCCACAACTTTTGTTTTATACCCATGATTTTCAAATCCTTGCGTGCATTGATGCCATCTTTTGACTTATCTTTATGGTCCATAATGGTGCTGATGAGATGCTCCGTGACATTCTTCTCCGTATGCATAACATCAATATTATGTTGGACCAAATTTGCTTTCCAATATGGTAAATCAAAAAAGATAGACCTCCTATACCATCCAGAAATATTGTCAACATCTTCATTGGTTGACTTTTTCCATTTTTGACCAATTTCTTCTTTTTGTTTACCAACTTTCATTTTGATATTCGCTACTTTCTTTTCAACTTGAAAACCAGTCAATGGCCATTTAGGGCGACGAAGTTCTTGTTCGTTGTTGAAATTTGTCTTATCGTATCGAAACTTGTGTTCGTTAGGAGAAACATTTGATGTCCCATGTAACACATCTTCTTACTTTTAGGAAGATAATAAGAACAAGTGTTTTCCCCACAAACAGGACATGCAAAGTAACCGTGAGTTGTACATCCCGATAAAGTCCCAAAAGCGGGGTGATCATGGATTGCCCACAGCACCCTAGCTCTCATTGTGAACTCAGATTTATTTAGCGAGTCAAATGTAACTACTCCTTCCCATAACTTTTTTAACTCGTCTATCAACGGCTGTAAATAAACATCAATATCCTTTCCTGGTTGTTTTGGCCCAGAAATCAACAATGTTAACATTGAGAACTCCCTTTTCATGCACATAGACGGAGGAAGATTTTATGGTACTACAATTACTGGCCAACAACTGTAAGGGTTAGAGAGAGAAGCATGTGGACAGAAACCATCTGTTGCTATTCCAAGTGTGACATTTCGTGGCTCGGTAGCAAAAGTTTGATCAAATGAATCTGCGCCTTTCCATTGAGAAGTGTCACATGGATGACGCATTACAGTTGGATCAGACTTGGCACGACCATGCCAGGTCATCGCATTTGCCATCCATGGTACAGTATACAGTCTCTTCAATCTAGAAATTAAAGGAAAATGTCTTAATGTCTTTCGAGGTACTTTGGTGCATTTTCTCTCTTCGTTTAATGATGTCCTATATCTTGGTTCATTGCAATTTGTACAAGAAACTTTGTTCGCATCATCTTTCCAGTAAAATATGCAATCATTGATGCATGCATCATAAGTTTTGTAATTCATCCCAACTTGCTTAATGGTCTTCTTCACGTCGGAGTACGTTGTCGGCAGCGTGTTACCTTCGGGGAGTAACTCCTTTATTAGTTCGAGAAGTGCAGTCATACCATTATCTAAAAAGCTGTATTGGGTCTTCACGCTATTCAATTTCACAATGGCATACAGCTTCGTAATCCCTTTTGAACATGAAGGATACAGCGGCTCTTTTACGCTACCAAAAAGCGATTTATACTTCTTACTTTCATTGGCCTGCCAATCTGGATAATCAGTAGACTGCTCTCCAACATTAGCATGATCAGGCAACGAATTTGTAGGTTGAAAATGATGAAATCTATCTGCATCATTGACCAGATCTTCCATCCTAATATGTTAAGACTCAGCAGTAGTTCTGCCATGAGTAACTGGTTGTTGTTTTTCCATCTCCGCCCTTTTTTCCCCATGAAAATACCACGCTGTATACGATTGGATAATACCCCATCTAAGCAAATGAAAATGAATGTCATCTAATTTGATCGTCTTCATATTTTTGCACCGGGTGCAAGGGCATAAATACAATCCTTTCTTACCACCGTTTTCTTCAACAAAACTAATGAACTTCTGCACCCCGTCTATATAGTATGTAGATCTTAGATCTGATTCATTTATCCATTGTTTGTCTATGCTGAAAGACATACTGCCCTCCTATATCATATTTAACAGAACATGAGACTTGCCCTTCAATGGGTCCTATATCATAACCTCTATTTTCAAGATGTCCCAAGCATAATGTCTTTAAAGTGAACATCAATATCAACAACCATTTCATTTCTACAGTTTGAGATTTTAGGGTGAAACCTAAGATATTATTCAGATTCATTCATTATACTTATTAGAGTTTATGTGAATGAAACAATAAGTGAACCGTGAACGCAAATAATTGATGAAAATTAATTGTATTGACCGATTACCATTGGTTGGGTTGTAGCAGAGTGTAACTTGTTTGGGTAGTTGGATGATCATTTTTCGGTTAGTTATTTATAAATATATGGATATATCAATTCTTTTTTAGTCAATAACAATTTGATATTATTTTTTATCTTAGTATATTATTATTTTATATATTATATAATGCTAAACATATTACATATGTGATAGTCTCAAGTAATTCCAGAATAGCTAATCTTTACTTCTAACATTCTTTTAGCTTTATTAGATATTACTCTCCACATCCTAAAGCAGGTAAACATAGTGCATATCTTTAAAGAACAAATTCTTTTCCTTCTGTTTCTTTCAAAATCTTTTGGTTGCTTTGGATTTGTAAAAATGATTTTTGAAGGCCTCATTGTTATAAACAATTATGCTTGTTTTTATAAAATGAGCTTACAAGTTAATCGAGAGCACAAATCTAAAAACGATCAATTGAAATCATGCTTGTTTTTTGTTGGATGTTTTGATTTCTTGATGCCAGAACTATAATTTATCTTGAACTTTTACCATTCTTTTCAACTATGATACTCTAATGTAAGACAAACAAGTAGACAATAACCCTAGAATTAATTTTGTGGTATGATTTTAAATATTTAATTAATTTTAAATAGTTAAAATATATGGACTATTTAAATTTCAATAAATGGAACTTAAAATATAGGGTTTATTTTAAACATTAGCACCAAACTGTTTTCAAAAAATTTGCCATTACAACGGCGCTATTTTGTAGCACCGGAGTAATGTCTATGCATTACCCCTCTCCTGATACTTGGCTTGCGCCATTAACAACAATTTTATCCACTTATACAACAATGTCAGAACAATATACAACATTAGCACCAAACTGTTTCCAAAAAATTTGCCATTACAACGGCGCTATTTTGTAGCACCGGAGTAATGTCTATGCATTACCCCTCTCCTGATACTTGGCTTGCGCCATTAACAATAATTTTATCCACTTATACAACAATGTCAAAACCATATACAATGTCAGAACCATATACAACATTAGCACCAAGCTGTAAATTATGCAAGGAGATCAAAATAATACAAAATAGCATAAGATTGACTATTGTATTAGACATGGTATACTTGCAACATTAATTAGTCGATGCAGCATATGACCAAAATCATATCACAATTTATCCACAACGCATCATAATTACATAATGATGGCTGTAGTGACTCAGGTTAGGGGCACAAACTTGTTGGACCATGGAATTTTCAGATAGATGCCGAGCAGTTTGCAAGCATTTCAGCCACTGTCAAATAATGTTACATCTAGCCAGTAAGCAGGTAGAAGATCTACTTCATATATTACTGCTATATTACTCTTTGAGTGCTTTAGTTTGAGGTTTATGCTTTCAAGTTTATATCAGCGCAATGATTTTCCATTCATATATTTGTATATAAATGAGATAATACATGCTTGTGTACATCATGTCAATTTTGTGTACATTTAAATTGTTAGTACCGGACCTTTCTTCTTTTCAATAAAGCTACGGTAAGTAAGAATATGTGCATCTTGTATACATGAACTAAAAATACCACCCTAAAAAAAGATTGTTCTGCCCTTCGGTTTTAAGCAGAACACTGACCTTTCTCTAATGTAGGGCGTAGATTAGGTGCCATTGGATGAGGATTCCACTATCAATATTTTTGGCTAATTATTTGTTAATGCTTATTATGCTTCAAAGAAACATAAAATTTTGAAGAATATTTACAAAGGTGATCATATAAGCACTTAAGGCATCATACAAGCACTATAAGCATATTTCCACTGAAAATCAACATCTACAAAAGTGATCCATAATTAGCAGCTGGTGAGAGTTGGTTGTCAATTTGAAGAATATTATAATTAAGGGTTAGTTGGCTTTAAGTTATCTGAAGAAGTTGATAAGATTGAATTTTGTAAAATTTTATTTTTCACCATGTTGACCGATAACTTTAAACTGTATTTTCTTCCAATTTTTTTTCAACATATAAAATTTTGTTTCTTTGGTACACCTAAGACTCCATTATGTTACATGTGCGTGGAAATCTTGGATTTCTACACTGTGAACTTTAAATATCGGTAACCCCAATAGGCAGTCAATTGAAGTAGGAGTTCTCTTCAAAGTTGCCTTGTATTAAACTATGTTTTAATATTTCAAAGAATTCAATAGTTCATTTCACATGCATATTCAAACTAGGCCAGTTCAAACGTATTTTAAGATCATAAACACAATAAGTAGGTGAACATGTAGTTTTCACTGGTTGTCCCCTCCTCTAACATTCATTTAAACAAGAAAATATCTTGTTAACAGCAATTCATAGCAATACTGCCTGAAGTCAAGACTACAGATTTGCTTGTTCCATAATCCATAGTTATTTACTATTAGGCGAATTCATATATGAGCACCTAACTATGCAACCATCGCCAATGATTCTATTTAATAAAGTGAGTAGTCATAAAGCTTTTTTTCTTAGATGAAATTGAAAAAGTGCATAATCGCGTGCTATATGTTGGTACTTAGCAACCAAGTACAAAGAATTAGGAACAGACCTCCTACCTGGAAAAACAGCTTCAGAGATGGCAGCAATAGAAGTAACAAATATTACTTAAATCCGCTCGGAAACTCTCTTCTAAACACAATTTAGGCTCTTAGTCTTTACTTTCAAATCATACAATGAATCAAGTATCAAATATTCATTTGAACCCATTATTTTCTGTTAGGTATCTAGTAATTTTTTCACTATTTTAATAATACCTTCATGAATAAGAATACCCATAAATCATGTGTAAAAGCAATGGATAACAGTATATGGCAAAGTGTTCATAACTTCGTATTCGCATAAATCTTTCATCAATCCAAGCCACAACCAGTGTAACAAAAAGTTGAAACTCAAAATTCAAATTCTTCAAAATTACTAAATAAGCAAGGTAATAGAATTAGGTACGGTGTTGTTAAAGACTCACTAACAAATACAAAGCGAGGTTACCTGAGAGCAGTGATCGAATTCGAGAAGACGCGGAACTTTCGATCGATCGAGGTTACTGAGAGCAGTGATAGAATTCGAGAAGATCGTCCACCCACGAAAAAAAATAAAGCTGGAAATAAAAAAAAGGAGGGAGGGGGTGTGCGTTCTGGGGAAAATTTTTCCACGAAAAGAGGCACAGATTTTGATACGGCTATAAGCCGTATCAAATTTAATACGGCTTACAGCCGTATTATATAATGTAGATACGGCTTTAAACCGTATTAAAATTTGATACGGCTTATAGCCGTATCAAATGTGCCACGCCAAAATCCTATCTGTGGTGTAGTGTCAGTTTACAACTCCTCCCAATTAGCCCTAATATTATGCCCTTTCTTACTTCCAAAAATTTCTTTATAGTAATTGGTAAACTCCTTATTAAGTTCTTTTTGATCAAAAATCTCAATCTTAGTGTGTCTATGATAAACACATCGAGTATAAAAAGGAAGTAAATAAAATAACGTGCAATAAAAAATAAAATTGATTCGATTTAATCGAATATGTGAGTATATTGGAAAAAGTTCCAAATGTACCTAAAAATGAATAAAGATTCAATCTCAAAAGTCAATCCTCCTTATGATACATAATGAAGTATCGATAAGGAATAATTGAACTTTATTGGATAAAATACAATTAATTGTGAGTGAAGTTGAATTAACTTCTTTTTATAAGGTCGTGTACTTAAGAGTAATACACAAGGTTAAAATTAATTTCATCTAAAGAATAGTTTAAAAAATCATACAAGATAAGGGTTTGTAAGAAACCCTAACATGTTCTAGGCCAAGGAGTTGGCAGGTTATGTAAGTCGAAAGACTACATGTAATAATTGTATGTGAGGGATCTTGTATGAATCACCCCAGAAGAAGTTTGAAACGATTGTCATTGGATGACCTATTTATGTTTTGAACATAAGTTTTGTAACCTAAACCAAATCAGTTTTATATATAATGTAGTTCATAAAGTGTTTATAAATAATTGTTCCATTACATTGATAAACAACTGTTGTTTTAAGAAATACCAACCTCGTAGCGAAGAAATTTCTTTTAGAAATTATTGGAAGTAGAATGGATTTGGGTACGATCAAAGGATAAAACTGACTATGAGGGATGAAATGAAATTAACCAAACCTAGAATGAACGCAACACATTAGAATGTCTAATAAGTATTTTTGCATATTGAAGAGAGATTATGAGTTACTTATCAATATCGAGAATAGATAATCCTCAATTATCAATTAGACCATTAAGATTATTGACTCTTCCATGCGGTATGACGCATAAATCCGAAAGGATTTTAAGAACGTTATCAAAATAAGATTTTGGAAATTGTATCTAAAGGGATATGATCCATCGGTGACAAATATGCTTTAAGGGAAAGACTAATGCAGTTGGAATATAATGGGCAACACAGTTAAGAATAAAATCGTAAATTTCAATCGTTGAAACTAGCGTAACAGGTTCGCCATTCAATGTGCTTAAGTTGATTCAGATATTTACTCATAAAAATATTTCTTGGTATGACTTTGTTTTGGTACATACGTGTTGAAATGGAATATTCTAAATAATGATTTAGACTAGAATATTTGCACATAACAACCAAAGTGTCTCAAAATTGATGGGAGCGATTTGAGTTTGTGGGTTTTCAGATATAATCAAAGAAACAATACAAAATTATCATTTTATAAGCATCAAAATTGAACAATTTTTTGATAGAAATATCAAATAGTTTGATTTTCAATCAATGCAGAAGAAGCGTGTGTCTATAAGAAAGAACCACTTAATGGTGCATAAATATTCCTAGATTACAAGTAAACAACATATTGTTGAATTTTAACATATGCATATGTTAAAATCAGCTCTAGTTTAGTTCAATATTCGACATCGTATTTGTAAATAATATCTTTTATAATAAGTATAAAGGATATTGGGAGTATCCCAATGATATGCAAAGACGCCTTGTTATAATATGTAATATGGAACATGTAAGGTGGAATCCTTATCACTACAAGGAAAAAGACATTTTCCGACGGCCGAAAACCGTCGGCGGCCGTTGGAGGCCGTCGGAAAATGCCATAGGAAAATAAGGCATCGGCGTGCAGTGTTTCCGACGGCTTCCGACATATCTCACCGTTCGTATTTCCGACGAATTCCGACGGATTCCGACACTTGTCGGAAGCCGTTGGAAAAATTGATCTGAAAGCGGTCGGAAGCCGTTGGAAAATTATAACCTGAAAGCCATCGGAAGCCATTGGAAATCTGCTGCATTTTTTTATATTTCTGCTGCAATATAGCCTTCCATCCACATTTCCCATAGAAACACTATTCTACAGAATCCAATATATAATATTCCAACCAAATATCAAAAACCAAACTATACACAATTCACCAAACAAAAAAATAAGTCAAAACACATAATCATCACCCAACATCCACATAATTATACAACAAAACAGCTAAGTGTATCATAACATAGTACATAAATCAACAACTACCTCCACCATATACCAAATCATACAAAATAGAAAACACATACCGACCAAAGCAATCAATCAATCTCCTCCAGAACCAGAGCCAGAGCTAGCAGAGGAAGGGAAGCGGCCACCATACTGCTGCATGTACTCGGCGATACGCTGGTCTAGCAACTGTGTGGTCTCTATGGCCTGCCGACGGTTCTGCTCCTCCAGCTGCGCCACTCTAGCCTGCAAATCTTCGATCTCTGCTAGA
Source organism: Allium fistulosum (assembly GCA_030737815.1). Taxonomy (NCBI): domain Eukaryota; kingdom Viridiplantae; phylum Streptophyta; class Magnoliopsida; order Asparagales; family Amaryllidaceae; genus Allium; species Allium fistulosum. The sequence continues at coordinate 230,703,461 of CM060907.1, read as the reverse complement.
TCGATCTGAGCTCTAGTCTGCCTACCCCGTCTCTGATTGCTAGCATGTAATAAATATTTAATTTAGCTGTGTGATCTCTGTAAGTGTATGTGCAGGTATGTGAATGATTAGCAGTGTGATAATGTTATTTAATTTAGTTTATGCATGTTTATGTAAGTGTATGTGCAGGTATGTGAATGATTAGCAGTGTGATAATATTATTTAATTTAGTTTATGCATGTATAATGTATACATTTGAAAATATGTTCTTTTGGCCATTTTTAAATTGTGATTCAACCATTTATTAACTAAAATAATAGTACGTTACATTACGAGATATCACTGCTTTTGATCTCTTTAACAGTAAATGTGACAAATTTATGCATGTGTATATCATATATCAGGCAAACTAAATTAAATAACATGTCTTTTTCGTTATTTTTTTTGAAATGACATTCAAGTAACGAATTACTATACTTTGGTAATGCATAATGCTTTCATAATGAAGTGACTCAAAACCAATGTATTGAATTTGAAAACTTATATGATACCCAATATATTATTTTCTTACCACTTGATTGCCGAATCTGTATCGTTTGCCATGCTCCGATGGATCCATAACTGACTCAAAAATAGCATCCTCCTCATCCGTCGTCAGCTGATCTCGACCTGTATCAGCAAGGAGTTTCTGGCGCTGCTCCATAAACTTTTCCTGCATTAACAAATTAATATCATCATATCTTATTTCATTATATTTTAACAAGTAGAACAATTACTAATACTGCATAAAATGAAATATGCTTACATGGCTCTTGTTGGATTAATCGTCGTACCATGTATACGAAACTGTCCCGTTCGGATTTACCTGCTCGACAGCATGTGTACAAGTAAACACGTCCATATAGCCCACGGGACAATGCGCCTCAGCTTCCTGAAATTGATTTTACATACAATTATTGTACATTTAAAATTATATAGAACAAAATATTTACAATTTGCATTCAGTAAATTTACCAACTCCTACCGATACCGCTGAAATGACTTCGACCCTCCGCGATGAGTGACGGGATTTTTATTTCTGTTTACAGAGTTTCTTTCTGACTCTGCCTGTACATTCAAAATTTCATACATTATTTATCGATCATGTATTTTTTGAAATTTACTACCAGTCAAATAATTTTAAAAAAATTAGTATACTTGCATTCGCCTCGTTAGTTTCCCAGTATCCTAACCATGCTTGCCATACGCTCTCTCCCATCCAACGTGGTTTCTTACCTGATTTCTTGATTTTGGATATCGAGTCCCTACATTTACATCAATTTCATAATACATCAAGACTTCAACATAGTTACATCAATTGCAAAAAAATCAGATTCGGATTTTTATCAATCATCATCGTCTTCTGATTCAGATTGGGTCTTGTTTTCTACGATATTTTCCTCTGCACTGTCAAACGCTTCTACCAAAACATTTGATTCATCGATCAAAGGACCAAAATCTGTATGATCGTCTATAATTATTATTTCGTTATTTTCCTCACTGCCTGATAAGCTTATTCATCTGGAATATTCTTCCCATCGAATGTAAATCTGGCCTTTGTTTTAAAAACTGCAGACCAATCTGCTTTATCTCATTTTAGAGACGGATAAGGAGCGTAATAAACTTGCAATGCTTGTTTGGCTAGTACAAAAGGATCGTACTTGTGATAGTGCGAGTATGCTTTATTTCGATAAGATTACAATCCTTGTGCACATTAATTCCAGAACCTGGAACATTGCTAAACTAATTGCATCTAAATAGAAACACCTCCTCCACGGGTCGTGAGAAATATGTCAGTTGCAAAATTTGTGTTAGAACACCATAAAAATCATTTATGTGATTTTCTGGATCGTTACTACCTTTAACAAGTACACCAGTATTATTCGTTAATTTTTCTGCACCGTATTCTTTGGTGTTAAATTTATATCCATTGACGAAATATATTGGATATTTCTTGACCACTCTTTTTGGTCCCATCGCAAGATGTTTCAACTCTTCGTCAACAACACAATTTCTCGGCTCATAAACGTAATTTGAAAACCAACTGGAAAATCCTTTACTGAGGTCTCCGTTCGAATGTTCACGTTCATAAACACTATATATAAACAAATTATTACATTAGGTTATACACGCGCATGCATTATAGAAAAGAATAAAACATAAATTATTATTTTAGATTACCTAACAAAAGGTGCAACCTCGGCACAATTTAGAAGAATATAAGTGTGTGCTACATGAAGATCTCAATCGTCTAGCCATATTTCTACACATTTTTCAGAAGGCCGACCATGTTGTCTAAAAATATATAACATTGCTTGAGAGGACTCTTGTTCGTCGCCTTCGTCATTACAAGGAACACTTTCAAATGATATATTCACATGGTCACTGAAATAGTGAGAGAAAAAGAACGAAGCTTCTTCTTCGATGTAAGATTTACATGTCGAACCTTCAACTCGTGCTTTTTGCCTCACTTTTTTCTTCAGATGATTTAGATATCTATGCAAAATTAATTTACATTAACTTCATCTTTCAAATGTAATTAAATTATGTGATAACATATTACATACCTCTCAAATGGATACATCCATCCATATTGGACAAGACCTCGAAGTCGTGCTTCAGATGGGAGATGAATAGGTAAATGTTCCATTAAATTAAAAAAACCTGGCGGAAATATTTTCTCTAATTTGTAGAGCAATATAGGAATATCTACTTCAAGTTTACGTAAACGTTGCACTTTTAAAGTAGTCGAACAAAGCTCTTTGTATAACATACTAAGCTCCGTTACTACCTTCCAAACTTTTAACGGCAGTAGTTCTTTGAACTTAACGGGAAAAAAATTTTCCATCATTATGTGACAGTCGTGGCTTTCCATTCCGCTCAATCTACCGTTTTTAAAGTCAACACATCTACGAAGATTTGATGATATCCCATCAGGAAATCTTAACCCTTCCACCCATTTTAACACAACTTTAACTTGATTATTATCTAATTCGTAACATGCTTTGGGTTTTTTTACTATCATTTGGTTTCATATGAAGCTCAGGACGGTTGCATAATTCTTCTATATCGCGTCTTGATTTCAAATCATCCTTCGTCTTCCCTTTCACATTCAAAATTGTGTTAAAAACATTATCAAATACATTTTTCTCATTGTGCATCACGTCTATATTATGATGAAGCAGAAGATGTTTCCAATACGGCAACTCCCAAAAAATAGTTTGTTTGCACCAGTTATGAACAATCGATTTGCCTTCAATTTCTGTTTGCACTCCAGTTTCATATATCTTTGGATAGTCCCTAACAAGTTCATATATGTCTTCGCTTGACCATATCGTCGGTGGTTGTCTTGTTTCTACTCTATTAGCTAAAATGTTTTTCTTGTCTCCTCTGAAGGGATGATTTACATGGAGAAAATATCGATGATAGTCAAACCATGAAATTTTCTTACCATGAGGTAAAGAAAACGCTCGTGTTTCATCCATGCAATACGGACATGCTAGACGACCAGCAGTACTCCATCCTGAAAGCATTGCATAGGCAGGAAAATCACTTATAGTCCACAACAAAGAAGCAAACATACGAAAATTTTTCTTCTTGGACACATTGTATGTTTCTACTCCTTCGTTCCATGGTATTTTTAACTCCTCAATCAACGGTTGTAAATATACATCGATTCCTTGTGTCGGATCGTCGGGGCCAGGAACGACAACAGTAAGAAACATATATTGTGTTTTCATACACATTCATGGAGGTAAATTATACGGTGTGACGATAATGGGCCAGGATGAATATTTAGAACCAAATTGAGAAAATGGCGAAAAACCATCCATACATAATCCTAATCTAACATTTCGACTCTCCGCTGCAAAATTTGGATACGTTTTATCGAAATGCTTCCATGCTTCTCCATCGGCCGGATGTGTCAACGCACCCTCTTCCTCTGTTCTCACACTATGCTGTTAGATGCAGTTACAGAAGATGCATATAATCTTTGAAGCCTTGGAGTGATGGGTAAGTAATGCATACGCTTGTACGGAACTTCCTTCCCCTTCTTTTTCTTGGTTTGTATCTCTCCCGATTACAAATTTTATAATTTCTAAGGTTTGCGCCTTCTTTCCAAAACAACATGCAGCCTTTTAAACATGTATCTATTTTCTGATAAGGTAAACCAAAACCCGACATAAGTTTTTTAACTTCATAGTGATTTTCACACATTAGATTATCGGACGGCATATGTCTTTTTGCAGCTTGTACAACAGCTGTAAACCCAGCTTTAGTGATGCTGTATTTTGACTTCATCGCAATGTATTATGCGATTACTGACAGCTGAGTGTCGCTTTTACAACCATCCCAAATAGGTTTCTTAGCAGCATCTAGTAAATCATAATTTTTTTGCTTCAATATTTATTTCTTCAACATTTCCATCATCGTCGTCAACTTCAACCATAGGAAACGTTGATCGTGCTGCATCTTCGACCATATTTTCTATATGGGTCATCATAACTACTTCATTAACGACACTTTCAGACTCTACAGAAGTATTTGCTACAACTTCTCCATGCCGATCCCAAACATAATACTCGGGTACGAAACCGTTTTGGCACAAATGAACTTTCATAATATCTGGTAACAAATACTTCAAATGTCTACACCTACTACACGGACAACGAATTTCTGGATCGTTTCCGTTATTACTTAAAGCGAATTCAACAAATACGTTTATACCATTTTAAAAATCTTCTTTTATTGAGCCTCTCAGTCCTTTTCTTTGGTACATCCATCTCCTCCGATCAACAAAATAATCAATCATTTTTCCTATTTGAGAAAATGAGTCACAAGTTCAAATTTAATATTTATTTTCAAGAATACAAATTCGAAAAAGATTATTTTCATGGTCGTATAATATTTGAATTTAAAGAACTATTTCACAAATTAAAAAATATTTTCAAATATGACACATTTTATTTTTTAACGTATCGATACAAAATTTTGTACAAAAAGATATTTTTTTCCATGGTCAGGCATCCTACTTCCCATTACAAACACAGTAAGCATTTACATTTCGTATATTACTTCGTCTCAAACGATTCAACAAAATTTCGACAGCATTTCCCTTTTGTTCCCTGCATTGTACACAAATGCATGTACGCAGGAAACAAAAAAGAAAAGTTAGGCCGAAATTTTATGAACCGTTTGAGACGAAGTAGTATACAAAATGTAAATGCTTACTGTGTTCATAACTTGTCCAATACAGGGACAAATCCAACAAACATTGTACTAGATGAATATAAATGGTCATTTTTTGAAAAAAAACAACTATTTATATAACGATCATGTACAACACTCATCAGACGGGGCCAAAAACTCTCTAAGGGACATTAGTTAATTAAATGTCCCACGTATTTTATTAATACATTTCAAAAAATTATTAATATACCACATTTGTTCCGCGTATTTTATCGAATAAGGCTGCTTTAATATTATTATGATTTTCCAATACAATCAAATTCTTTTAGACTCGTGCATTCATTATTATTATACAAGTCAAGATGTTATACAACTCATGTCTTATTCCAATTAACACAATAAAATGGTATAAACAAAACATATACAATGGTTTACATATACACACAATCATAAATTATTCATACTCTTTAAAACTTCACGATAACATATGAAATAGGTATACCATTGGATGCTATAAACCGCCTTACACTATTGGAAACAATTGCAATTACTAATTAATCCTAATTTATCAACTTATGCAAATCTAGATTTAGGGTAAAAATTAGATTTTTGGCGAAAATAAGATATTATACTTGAGATTGAGAGCACTAGAGTTTGATTAGGCAGCCGTGGAGGATCCGGAAGCTCGAAATTAGAGATTGGAAGCTTGGAGAAGGGAATTGGGGGTTTTTTGCTAAAAAATTTCGTGTTGAGAATGAGGAAGAAGAAGGCTCGGCTGAGCCCTGTAGTTCACGAATTTCCGACGGCTTCCGACGGCCGCCGACGGCCCGTCGAACGCCGTCGGAAGCCGTCGCTCCTTGCTGTCGGAATAAAAGCCTTTTCTAGTAGTGTATGCATTGGCAATATGAATGATCATACATGTTGAATTGTCTGCAGTAACATAATTTTCTTATGTATTTCATGCATGAAGAAAATATCAAATCCAAATTAAGACCACTAAATGGCAGTTTATAGTATTCTCGAGTTTTTACGAAATACTAGAGAATTGTTTACGAAAACTACGAACTCTTTATAAAGGATTGTTTAGATTCAAACTTTATAAGTGCTATCGAGTATAATATGTCAATAATAAATTCACGTTCAAACCTTAACTAAGGAGTTTTATGTTGGAAATGTTCCAAATAAAAGATTGTGGCCGACTCAACGAAAAGGCCGAGTACATCGCTTTGAATAACGCCGAAATAAAAGCAATATATATATATATATATATATATAAATATAAATGCACAAATTTATAATTGAGCCAGGGATGATTCTAAGTATTAAGAATGCTACATCATTGTTATATAATAACAATGTAATAATAAGAGCTTGCTAGAAGTCGAGGAACATACTCAGAATAGTTCCACACGATAAGGGTAGATTATCAGCATTGGAGAGAGTTGATTGACAATGTAGATAATTAAACAACATAGAAGCTCCATTCATGAAGGGTCTAACTCGATCATTTCTCATTAAACTGATCAAAGGGATGGAATAGAGATTCCATAATTGGCTCTAGGTGCAAGTAGGAGTTGATAGAGTTAGGGGTATGCCTTAAAGTCAATTATGTAACTTGTTACATATATCTAGCTCAATAACCGATCTTGTTCGAAACAAAAGGTGTTTTTTGTCTATTATATACTTGATATAATGTGTTATATTAATAAATTAATTTAATGAAAAGTATATTTACTATAAAAAGTCCATATATGGTATGTTTTGTGATAGTAGTTATAATGTGCTGTAATCATTGATCCATCATAATAAAAATAACATATAGTTTTAAATATTCTTAGTCAAGATGTATGGAGATTGGATATCGATTCATCTATTAAGACTAGAGTACGTAATGCTCTTCAAATGTTGGATAGTGTATTACTCATAGTTGTTGGAAGCACCAAGGGGTTACATACTAATAGTTATTGGATAACTACGGAATGACTCACTCGATTGTTTTTTGTTGGTTAATATAACTAAGGTCCAATAGAAAATATCGATGTGACAATATTATACAGTTCTTTTGACTTGAGAATATCATTGATCTTCAATGTGCAAGCTCTGCTTCGATTATAATTAAATCGTGTCATGGCGTCCTTTGAACAACTATAGTTGGGTCCAGTGGAAGCATTAAAAGTGAAACAATATTCAAGAGAGAATTCATATCCTCGGTTATATGAGGTTAATATCATAGTTAACTGAAGTCAACTCAAAGTCAAAGTCTTTGGCTAGAGCAGTTCAGTTAATAATAATTGTTATTATTGAACCAAGGACTTTGTGTTTGGACTATATAGTTGAATATGGGCAGTATTAGAATTTTGATCATTACCAAATTTCATAAGTCCCAATGTAATATAGTTTTGACGAAGAGAATTGATGTAAATAATTATCACTACCTGGTAATACTTAGTAAAGTTAAATTGGAATTTACCGATACCAAGTAAGCGATAAATTTTGTCATAATGTCATAATACTTGCTAAGTGAAGTGCGAAGTTTATATCAAATTGTTCAATATTAATCGCTGACCAAATTTACACCTAAGAGTCACACAACCAAAACATTAAATACTCCTATTACCACTCGACTTAATTAAATTATAATTATTATAAACTAATTAATATTTATGGAATATCAATTATAGAATTTTATTTAATGTGTATTGAACAATAGTAATGTGTATATAATAGTTATATAAACTTTAGTCGATATACAATATCGATTTACGTTTAAATTGGATTTAAATGTAATAACTATTTTTCGCACTTGAAGTAGTTTGGCCCTTAAGGGTAATGTTGATTTTGGTTGGGATAAGCATGGGTAGGCTGGCCATTTTGATGGAAAAATGGGGGTTGGAATTTAAATTAAAAGAGAGGAGAATTGGTATGAAAAAAATAAGGATATGGATACTTGTTTTTTCTCCTTAGGAGCTCCTTATTTGATTGTCTCTAACCCACACTTTTCATTGACGTTTTTGAGCCTCCATCCCTTCTATTTGCTGGTCAAAATTACCCCTCTCTCTCCTTAAATTTTCATGCATATTAGATATAAATCAAATCAAATAAAATCATTAGTGGTAAAGCTGTTCGGAAGCTAGCAACTTTTGATGCGACAACCCACATTTCGGAAGGTTTAAATCGACAATAATCCACACGTGTCCAATTTAGACAATCCAGAACATAGATAATCAATAGGGTTAATTAAGAAAAATAAGAAAAGAAGAAGGAAACAAACATAGAATCTCTCAACGGAATGAAAAAAATATAATAATCAAATAAACAGTTCATGAAGCTGTTTACTATACATTTGATTATAATCTATACAACATTTATCAGCATTATATATACATCAGAGATAAATAAATAATGCAGCAGACAACATGATGCAGGAATACTAATAGTAATAATATACCAAATCTTCGTCTTCGTCCTCCAGAGAATAAACTTCGATAAGCTGAAAAACTCAGGACCGACCCGAGCGTGATGAAAAGGAAAAAACACTCGAGTCAGGACTAAAATATTCTTATGTGAGTCAAATCGATATCACATATAACTGAGTGCCACAGCGTCAAAGATGTTTATGGGGTTTCACATATTCTATTCAGTGTATAACGTGTGTGCAATAACTCAAGAGATGTTACATGATTTTCCTTCTCTTAAGGATCCATCAAAATATTTATATATAGTCTACATATATAATGTCTAATCAGTAAAATAAATATTTTTCTTAGCGTTAAGGCTTTCCATTGATCATCCTTAACACATTTTTAAGCATTGTCGTACAGTTTGCATATAAAACACGAGTAAACCATCGGTGGATAGGGATGCGCCATAATAAAACAACACTAAACCAAAATCGCATGAGTCTCGTATAGGGATATATGACAAGGCACGTTAGGCAATGCCCAAGGTAGGATACTACCAGTTTACTGTGACGACCGCCCATAACCCCTGCACTGAACCTAGAGAAAGTGCGCTGTAAAGTGTGCCAGGCAGCCGTGGACGATTGTCAGGGTAAATTAAAAACAACAGAATCTATCGTATTACTCACAGCGCATGGATAAAATACAATAGAACATACATATAGTGAAGCTTCACAAAATAGGATCTCATCAATAAAACTTCATAATAGTTGAATACAACATCTGAATAGTCAATACAATAAGCCTCACTACATAACACTCAGAGAAAATACAAACAGCGGAACACCCAGTACATATAATAAGAAGATAATATGCAACCCTCCAGCTCGTCTTCGATATCAACACCGTGGAAAGCAAGAACATCACCTGTCACCGGCTACCTAGTCTGCCCGTCCCAAAATGGACGAACAGCCCAAGGCAATAAGAGTTAAAACATAAAGTCTTGAGTCAGACAACAGTCTTAGTGAGCAGTAAATTAACTAACAACATACCAAAAGAGCATAAAGGAAAAGGAATAGGAATACAACCCTCCCACTCCACCTCTTTCTACAGTGATAGCCCCCAGACACACACTAAGTAGAAGCAAACATAGCAAAGCACACAATTTAAGGTAAAGCAATTATCACTCGAGTCAAGGGCGATGTTTTCCAAGTACAAACCCCCAAGGCCTAAACCAAGATCAGATAAGCACCCAGAAAATACCGCTCTTGAGACCGAATGACGATACAACCAAACATCCATGACTCTGGCTATCACTGTTGTCATTGTCTTGATATCATCGTTAATTGAATGACCGGCACATTCTTTCAGCCGTCCGTCAAGGGCTAATGGAAACCCCGGTTCTAGACATAACTCTGCACGTCATCGTGACCCGTGCCTAGGACTATCGAATCTGCCCAGAGTACTTGACTATCAATTATTAGCCTTCAGGGACTATCGAATCTGCCCAACATACTCTTGCTTTGAGCATGCTAGAACCTTCAACAACAATGAGATCTCAGCCTTCTAGTCATCCTCCTCGACGACTATTTTCATACTAGCTCAAGCGCCTCTCGAGCCAACCATTATCCTCAACTCGAACCATATCACCGAGTTGTCAACATGCTTGGAATGATCCCGTCTGGATTAGACCAAGACTATCTCATATCATGCCTTGCTTCATCACATCCTCGCAAAGCTTCATCTCAACATCATCATCATCAAATCTATGCATAAGAGCTTCATCATCCGCTATATATGCCACGAACAGCTTCTCCAATTCAAGAGCCTTTCCCTTAGCTTTTGAATCATCTTCGACCAACTTGTCTAAATCAAATCATCAATCATCTAGTTCATAGTAATCAATCAAGACAAACATTAATCCAAGTAATCAAGCATTCAAATATGATCTAAATAGACAATTATAACAATAATGGCGATTTCGTAAATAAAAAGTCCAAAGTCTAACAAGCATGAAAACATGAGCAATGTCTCTATAATCTTGATGAATGAACTTGCATAGGTTAACATGTAGTAAGATGGATGTCAAATCATCATGAGCAATGGATCTATATGGATCTACACATATGATTAGGAAAATGCATGGAAATCTCTACTTTAACACCAAATCAAGCCAACGATCTGATATACTCCTTTGGATCCGTGTGAGAGATAATCACCACTCACCAAATAGCCTAAACAACTCAAAAGCAACACACTTCAGATCTGGACAGCGAAGGATCTAACTCGATCTATCACAAATCCGCTTCAAACAATGAAATCTCTCTTCGAAGGATGAAGATCTTCAATCTAAGCTCTTAAATCTTCAATTTGATCTTCAACTTGGATGGATGGAATTACTAGATTAGAGTGGAGAAAAGAAGTGAAGAAGTGTAGAAGTCGAGCTCTCAAAATGGCAGCACTTCGTCGCTTCGAAATCCGGATCCCAAAAATGAAGCAAAGCCCTCCTATTTATAGCTGAAATCCTCCTTAGGTCGTCCACTCGGAGTTAGGTCGTCCACGACTTACGACCTAAACCCCACAACCTAAAATCTTCGACCTAACTAAAACCAGCCGACCTAACTCAAAAGCGCTTAGCGACCTAACCCAGATCACGACCTAACGCGTGTGCCTCTTCGTCCTAAGACTTAGCGCATCAGCGCACGACCTAGCGACTTAACAACACGAGTCCTCACGCGACTTAACACATGCCGACCTAACTCCTAGGTCGCTCATGACTCAGCGACCTAACTCCTTAACCCTTCACGCGACCTAAAACAATGCGCATTCACGACCTAACTATGTCACGACTTACGACTTAGTGGGCCTGCGACTTACGACCTATCGAAACTCACCTGTCTACGACTTAACTAATCTTAGGTCGTCTACGACCTAACAAATCAACCACTACGCGACCTAACACTGACACGCTTCCTTGCGACCTAACAACTCACGCGACCTACGACTTAGCAAACACGCGACCTAACACACACTAACTCGCTAACAACTATGCTAACCCTGAGGTCGCTAACTTGCCCATTTTACTTATGCCGCAACTTTTAGGTCAGTCAAGTCCTATAGGTCGTCCCAAACCACCCTACGACCTAAACCAATACGCTAACTACTAAGTCGGTCATTTCCTTAAGTCGTTCACTCGACCTAAGCCACCCCATACGACCTAATTTCCCCCCGACTTATCCCAATGCCTAGGTCACTCCAAACCTTCCTACGACCTAAGACTTAGTCTCTAGACGACTTGTCATCAATGCGACCAATTGTCAACTGTTTTACAATGTTTTCGATCCGTAAAAATACGGGTCGTTACATTCTCTCCCCCTTAGGAATTTCGCCCCCGAAATTCCAAACAAATAGAGCAATCAAAGACTATTCTGCATGCCTACCATCCATAGCAATCAACAAACCATGCATCCAATTCTAGCTTAGCATGCAGAATTCTAAAACCAGAACAAGTTACAATGTCGTTAGATGACACGACACCTTTGGGCCATACCTTGAAGAGTTCAGGATGAGCTGCCTTCATCCTCTCTTCCACCTCCCACGTACAGTCGTTATCATCATCACTCCATTGTATCTTGAGCAACTTAACTACCTTCCTCCTAAGCTGTTTCGTGTCGGTTTCCACAACACGAAGCGGCTTACGAGGTCTTCTATCGACTGGATCAACTTCGAAATCTTCACAGCTATCAGCAGAAACCACTGTATTCGAGTCATGCACATACTTCCGTAGATACGATACGTGAAAAACATTGTGCACACCCGACATCTTCTATGGTAATTCCAATCTGTAGGCGAGCTTTCCAATTCGCTCGATGATCGGGAATGGTCCAACAAATCTCGGAGTCAATTTTCCTTTCTTCCCGAATCGAATAACATTCTTCAGTGGAGAAATCTTCACAAAAACCATATCACCAACGTCGAATTCCAAATCCTTACGACGCTTATCGGCTTAACTTTTCTGACGGTCTTGGGCTGCCTTCATTCGTTGCCGAATGATCTCTATGAAATCCGAAGTCTGTCGAATCATCTCTGGCCCAAGCATCAACTTTTCTCCTGTCTCTAACCAACATGCCGGAGAGTTACACGGTCTTCCATACAACGCTTCATACGGTGCCATACCAATGCTTGACTGGTAACTGTTGTTGTACGAAAATTCCATCAAATGAAGATGATCTTCCCATGATCCTCCGAAATCCAAAACACAAGCTCTGAGTAGATCTTCCAAAACTCGGTTGACTCTCTCGGTCTGACCATCTGTTTGAGGATGATAAGCTGTACTCAAACATAACTCGGTTCCCAAAACTTCCTGGAAGCTCTTCCAAAATCCACTAGTGAACAATGGATCTCGATCGCTCACTATACTCTTCGGAATACCGTGGAATCGAACTATCCACTTAACATACAACTCAGCCAACTTTGATGCAGTCCTAGTCGATCGAACAGGAATGAATCTTGCACTCTTAGTCAGATGATCTACGATGACCCAAATCCCTTCATTTCCCGTTCTTGTTCTAGGTAGTCCATCAATAAAATCCATCGACACTCGTTCCCACTTCCATGCAGGAACCTCTAATGGCTGAAGTAATCCACTTGGCTTCTTCTATTCAGCTTTTACCAACTGGCAGTTCATGCACTTGGAAATAAAACTTCCAACATCCTTCTTCATACCTTCCCAGTAGTAGGTTCTCTTCATATCCCGATACATCTTATTTTCTCCTGGATGAATTGTCAGCTTCGAGTGATGACTTTCCTTCAGAACTTCACTCCTCAATTCATCTATATCGGGAACAACTAGTCGTCCCTGTTTTCGAAGCCAACCCTCTCGATCGACCTCGAATCCTTTATCCTTTTCTGGATCCAATCCAGATTCCAATTCACGGATAATCTTGACAATCTTATCATCTCGCTTTTGACTCTCGCCAATCCTTTCCACAAGAGTCGGTCTTATCGATAAGTTTGCCAACATCTCAGGTTCCAATTCACATCTAGGCCTGAAGTCAAATCCAACTAAATACTCGAGACTCTTCCATTCTGAAAACATGGCTCCCAATCCTGCATGTCTTCGACTTAACGCATCTGCCACTGCTTTACCCTCTCCAGGAGTATAGGCTATACCAAAATCATATGATGCCAAAAACTCTAACCATCGCTGCTGCCGAAGATTCAAATCCTTTTGGGAGAAAAGATACTTCAACGACTTATGATCTGTATACAACTCGAATCGAAATCCCAATAGATAATGTCTCCACATCTTCAGAGCAAAAACAATTGCTGCTAACTCCAAATCATTAGTCGGATAATTCCTTTCATGCGGCTTTAGTTGTCGACTTGCATACGCAACAACTTTATCCCTCTGCATCAGCACTGCTCCAAGTCCAGTACCACATGCGTCGGTGTAAACCACCATCTCATCATTCCCACTCGGAATAGTCAAAACAGGAGTGCTTGTTAATCTTCCTTTCAGGATTCTGAAAGCTTACTCACACTTATCTTCCCACTTGAACACTTGGTTCTTCTTCGTCAATCCTGTTAACGGTGTAGCCAACTTGGAGAAGTCTTTGATAAACCGTCGATAATATCCTGCCAATCCAAGAAAACTTCTCACATCAGATGCATTCTTAGGTCTAACCCAATCCTGGATTGCTGCCACCTTAGCGGGATCAACCGCTATTCCATTTCTAGAGATAACATGGCCTAAGAACCTCACTTCACTCTTCCAGAAGTGACACTTCGAAAACTTAGCCTTCGGCTGATGTTTCCGTAAGATTTCCAAAACAATGCGCAAGTGCGTCTTGTGCTCTTCTTCAGTTATGGAATAAATCAGAATATCATCCACGAACACTAGCACGAACTTGTTCAACTGATCTCTGAACACTCTATTCATAAGATCCACAAAATATGCTGGCGCATTAGTCAATCCAAACGGCATTACCAGCCACTCAAAGAAACCGGATGGTGTCCTGAAAGCAGTCTTCGGCACACTATCCTTAGCCACTCTCAACTGGTGAAATCCCATTGCCAAATCCATCTGAGAAAACACCTTAGCTTCGTGAAGCTGATCAAACAAGTCATCTATTCTCGGCAACGGATACTTGTTCTTCTTAGTCACTTTATTCAGCTCACGATAATCCACACACAACCTCAACGACCCATCCGCTTTGGTTGTGAATACAACTGGTGCACCCCATTCGGACACACTACGCCGAATGAATCCTTTCTGCAAAAGATCATCAACCTGCACCCTCAACTCCTGCTGTTCCCTAGGCGCCATCCGCCTAAGAGGCATCACAACAGGTCTGGCTCCTTCAACTAGATCTATACGAAACTCGATCTCTCTATGCGGCGGTAACCCTTTGACCTCGTCAAAGACATCCTCAAATCCATTAGCGATTGGCACAGATGACAGTCCATCCCGTGGAACAACCAGCGAATACATGAAGCTCATGAAGACGCCTTCTTCATGCTTACATCGTATCACAATCTTTTGCCCCTCCACATTCTTGACTGTCACCTCCAACCTTTCACAATCAACCTTTGCCGCATACTTCCTAAGCCAGTCCATACCCAAAATAATTCCGAACCCCGCAAAGTTTAGAACAAAGCAATCACAAACAAAAGAGCAATCATGACTCGATACAATCAGACCACGGCATAACATACACAAACAAGACGAACCCCCAACTGGATTAGTCACAACCAATGGCCTATCAACAATATCCGGTTCTAAACCCAACCGGCCTACAAGTTCATTACAAACAAACGAATGCGACGCCCCAGTATCAAATAACACTCTAACTGGAACACCACAAATGGAGAGAGTACCTTGAACCACTACACTCTTTCCTTTCTCTTCAACGGTAGGAGCTTTCGAAGATGATGGAACAGCTCCCAAAGCACA
The DNA here is from genome assembly GCA_030737815.1 of Allium fistulosum. Lineage (NCBI taxonomy): Eukaryota > Viridiplantae > Streptophyta > Magnoliopsida > Asparagales > Amaryllidaceae > Allium > Allium fistulosum. The sequence continues at coordinate 230,687,900 of CM060907.1, read as the reverse complement.
TGCTTGCACAATCTGCTTGTCCTTCCGCGGTTCTGGACAATTCTTCCTGATATGCCCCAGCTTGTCATAGTTGTGACACTTCATCGGCACCTTCGGATTCTTACAATCCTTAGAGAAATGGCCCTTTTGCTGACAATTGTAGCAAGTCACTTCGCCCTTCGGCCTCTTCTGGCCATCCTTACCCTTCTGCTGCTGCTGCTTCCTCTTCTTGTTTCCACCTTGCTAGGGTTTAGACTCTCCCTGGTCACAGCAACAACAGATCCTTCCTTAGGAAACAGACTCTCATGCCTGAGAGCTTTCTCCACAAGCTTCTCAAATGAATAGTCCAAATGATCCACCAACTGCCTCCCAAGATAACTATCCAAGCCTATCACAAACTTCTCATTCTTCTAATATGCAGATTCAATATACGATCGGGCATACTTGGACAAAGCTTCAAACTCAGAAACATACTCAAGAACTGGTCTTCCTCCTTGCTTGAGCTCCACAAAATTCTTGAACAGAACAGACTTCTGAGCTGTAGAAATGAACTTAGCTTCAAATCTGGCTTGGAATTGCTCCCAAGTGATCTCTTCCTCCGGAGTATCAATAGTGATAGAGTTCCACCAATCAGAAGCTCTTCCTTGAAGCTGTCTTGATGCTAACTTCCTCTTAGTCGCATCCTCAATTCCCAAATCACCAAAGATCCTTCTACAAGCATCTATCCACCTCTGGACTTCAATGGTTGATTCTCTTCCAAAGAAAACCTTCCCTCCAAGAGCAGTAAAGTCCTTACACAACTTAGAAAAATCCACCGGCTTTGGAGTTTGAACTTGAACTCCAACATCCACCGATGGCCCCAGAGCTGGCATCCTTCTCATGATCGAAGTCATCATTGCTTCGAACATAGCAGCGTAATCAGCAGCCCCTTCAGTAGCACGGCTTTCCCTAGCAGCTGGTCTCCCTCTTCGACTCATTCTCAATATCTATAAAAAGGAATGATTAGCACACCTAGAGAAACAACTGCATAAAGGACTTAAACTCTACTAAGCTTACTATATTATATATAGTAATCATCCATCAAAATACAATTACGTCTCTCATACGTAGTTACGTCAGCGAGCGTTGGGTAAAATCGATTAACTAAAGCTCTGATACCAAATGTGACGACCGCCCATAACCCCTGCACTGAACCTAGAGAAAGTGCGCTGTAAAGTGTGCCAGGCAGCCATGGACGATTGTCAGGGTAAATTAAAAACAACAGAATCTATCGTATTACTCACAGCGCATGGATAAAATACAATAGAACATACATATAGTGAAGCTTCACAGAATAGGATCTCATCAATAAAACTTCATAATAGTTGAATACAACATCTGAATAGTCAATACAACAAGCCTCACTACATAACACTCAGAGAAAATACAAACAGCGGAACACCCAGTACATATAATAAGAAGATAATATGCAACCCTCCAGCTCGTCTTCGATATCAACACCGTGGAAAGCAAGAACAGCACCTGTCACCTGCTACCTAGTCTGCCCGTCCCAAAATGGACGAACAGCCCAAGGCAATAAGAGTTAAAACATAAAGCCTTAAGTCAGACAACAGTCTTAGTGAGCAGTAAATTAACTAACAACATACCAAAAGAGCATAAAGGAAAAGGAATAGGAATACAACCCTCCCACTCCACCTCTTTCTACAGTGATAGCCCCCAGACACACACTAAGTAGAAGCAAACATAGCAAAGCACACAATTTAAGGTAAAGCAATTATCACTCGAGTCAAGGGCGATGTTTTCCATGTACAAACCCCCAAGGCCTAAACCAAGATCAGATAAGCACCCAGAAAATACCGCTCTTGAGACCGAATGACGATACAACCAAACATCCATGACTCTGGCTATCACTGTTGTCATTGTCTTGATATCATCGTTAATTGAATGACCGGCACATTCTTTCAGCCGTCCGTCAAGGGCTAATGGAAACCCCGGTTCTAGACATAACTCTACACGTCATCGTGACCCGTGCCTAGGACTATCGAATCTGCCAAGAGTACTTGACTATCAATCATTAGCCTTCAGGGACTATCGAATCTGCCCAACGTACTCTTGCTTTGAGCATGCTAGAACCTTCAACAACAATGAGATCTCAGCCTTCTAGTCATCCTCCTCGACGACTATTTTCATACTAGCTCAAGCGCCTCTCGAGCCAACCATTATCCTCAACTCGAACCATATCACCGAGTTGTCAACATGCTTGGAATGATCCCGTCTGGATTAGACCAAGACTATCTCATATCATGCCTCGCTTCATCACATCCTCGCAAAGCTTCATCTCAACATCATCATCATCAAATCTATGCATAAGAGCTTCATCATCCGCTACATATGCCACGAGCAGCTTCTCCAATTCAAGAGCCTTTCCCTTAGCTTTTGAATCATCTTCGACCAACTTGTCTAAATCAAATCATCAATCATCTAGTTCATAGTAATCAATCAAGACAAACATTAATCCAAGTAATCAAGCATTCAAATATGATCTAAATAGACAATTATAACAATAATGGCGATTTCGTAAATAAAAAGTCCAAAGTCTAACAAGCATGAAAACATGAGCAATGTCTCTATAATCTTGATGAATGAACTTGCATAGGTTAACATGTAGTAAGATGGATGTCAAATCATCATGAGCAATGGATCTATATGGATCTACACATATGATTAGGAAAATGCATGGAAATCTCTACTTTAACACCAAATCAAGCCAACGATCTGATATACTCCTTTGGATCCGTGTGAGAGATAATCACCACTCACCAAATAGCCTAAACAACTCAAAAGCAACACACTTCAGATCTGGACAACGAAGGATCTAACTCGATCTATCACAAATCCGCTTCAAACGATGAAATCTCTCTTCGAAGGATGAAGATCTTCAATCTAAGCTCTTAAATCTTCAATTTGATCTTCAACTTGGATGGATGGAATTACTAGATTATAGTGGAGAAAAGAAGTGAAGAAGTGTAGAAGTCGAGCTCTCAAAATGGCAGCACTTCGTCGCTTTGAAATCCGGATCCCAAAAATGAAGCAAAGCCCTCCTATTTATAGCTGAAATCCTCCTTAGGTCGTCCACTCGGAGTTAGGTCGTCCACGACTTACTACCTAAACCCCACGACCTAAAATCTTCGACCTAACTAAAACCAGCCGACCTAACTCAAAAGCGCTTAGCGACCTAACCCAGATCACGACCTAACGTGTGTGCCTCTTCGTCCTAAGACTTAGCGCATCAGTGCACGACCTAGCGACTTAACAACACGAGTCCTCACGCGACTTAACACATGCCGACCTAACTCCTAGGTCGCTCATGACTCAGCGACCTAACTCCTTAACCCTTCACGCGACCTAAAACAATGCGCATTCACGACCTAACTATGTCACGACTTACGACTTAGTGGGCCTGCGACTTACGACCTATCGAAACTCACCTGTCTACGACTTAACTAATCTTAGGTCGTCTACGACCTAACAAATCAACCACTACGCGACCTAACACTGACACGCTTCCTTGCGACCTAACAACTCACGCGACCTACGACTTAGCAAACACGCGACCTAACACACACTAACTCGCTAACAACTGTGCTAACCCTTAGGTCGCTAACTCGCCCAGTTTACTTATGCCGCAACTCTTAGGTCGGTCAAGTCCTATAGGTCGTCCCAAACCACCCTACGACCTAAACCAATACGCTAACTACTAAGTCGGTCATTTCCTTAAGTCGTTCACTCGACCTAAGCCACCCCATACGACCTAATTTTCCCCCGACTTATCTCAATGCCTAGGTCGCTCCAAACCTTCCTACGACCTAAGACTTAGTCTCTAGACGACTTGTCATCAATGCGACCAATTGTCAACTGTTTTACGATGTTTTCGATTCGTAAAAATACGGGTCGTTACATATACCCTTCCCAGCTGGTGGTAACACATCCTAGCCATGATTGCCCACCGCGTTCAACACTCCCATAAAATCAGAGGGTGCACACCAATCAATCACAATGTAAATGATGGTAATACGAAGAAGTGCGTCCGCTCGGGGTAGCTAACCCACTTGGCCAGTATGGCTCCTGTTTTAGTCATTTCAAATTGGCACAAGTGCTAGGCTAATCCATCATCGTTCTCTTTCTTCAAATCCATCAAACGACGCCAAATCCAACCACTTCGTTCTGGATCATCACTCCACGTACACAGTTGTTGAAGTGGTTTCGGTATCGATAAAGAGTATGCCCATATCCGGCCCCGGTCTCTTTAACAACTAAACATCGTTTTACACACCGGTTGGTACTTTTATATTTCGAAAACAGTTCATACTTGATATCAAAATATCATATTCGCTTCAAAATCAAATCCATTTCGAAATTATCATATTTACTCAAAATATACCACTTCACTTCAAAAATATTTTTCGCCTCAATATTTTTGATTTCGCTTCCAAAATTGTTCCGAATTTCAATTTAGGTTATAACTTCATTTTTACCCAATTCGTATCTAAATCCATGATTTTAAAAATAAACATTCCACCTTTGACCAGTTTGAATTTTTGCAAAATAGTTTGAATAGTTTTAAAATAGTTTAAATAACTAAAATAGTTAAAGATAGTTTAAGTGGTTAAAATAGTTAAAAATAGTTTAAGTGGTTAAAATAGTTAAAATAGTTTTAAATGGTTAAAATAGTTTAATATAAAATAGTTTAAGTATTAAAATGGGTTATATAGCAAAATAGTTTGGAAAATCCAAAATGATTTGAATATTATAAAAAGATAGATTTAAATAGTTTATGTCAAAATAATTTATTTGAAAATAGTTTCAAAATCAAACTCATTCAATTTCCAAATTTCCAATTCAAATCACTTTTAAATTTCCATTTCGATTTTTATCAATTCCGAGTTCGATTTTCAAAACATCGATTCAAAACACTTGAATCAAATTTACTTTCAATACCCAATTTGAAATCCAAATCTTCAAATATAGTCCAATTCCACGGTCAATTTCAAAATAGTTTGATTTCCATAAATTCAATTTTTCATTTTCTAAAAATCAAATAATTTAAATAAATTTCAAATCAAAGATTTTGAAATCATTTAATTTAACCAATCCGGTGTTCGTATATAATTTTCTATCCTATGGCCAATTGATCAGTTATTTCAATTTAATTTCAGGGATGGATATATATCATTTCAACCCAAATCATAGTGTCATAGGTATATATCATTTCAACCTATTTCTTAATTTATTTGAAATAATTCAATTTACTGTTTTATAGACTGTAAATAATTTACCAGGTGATAACAAGATATATATATAAATAGATAAACATCTAATCATCCAAATATCAATCAATTGGCATCCATCGCAATCATTCTTCCAAACATTCAAAATAATTCACAACAATTTCATAGTTATTAATATCAGATATTTTACTAGCAATTAAATTCCAATTTCAAACTTAACTATCAATTCTGATTTTTAACAGTTAATTCGAATGACAATTTAGACGACAATTAAATTTATCAAACAACGATCAATAAATTTATATCACTTCATAATTCCAAATTTAAGTAGCATAAAAATATTTTAGTACGTTGTGAGCGTTTAAAACACTCACCTTTTTATTTTTGTTGTCGCTTTCACGTTTTGGTTTCGATTAAATTCGAACATGTTCGAATTTAACTGAAAATTCCAGAAGCTCCAAATTCAATCAATCCAATTCCTATGCATCATATTCGTCGATATGAACACAACGCAACCAACCATGTCTTGGTTGGACCTAAAACGAACAAGATATGATATTTATAAGTTTTATGATTATATTCTTTAAAATTAATTATATAAATAACAATTTCTTTTACCTAAGAGAAATTAGGCCCGACCCAAAACCAAACACCCCATCTTCTTCTTCCCACTTCTCTGTTTCCTCTTTCCACTGAAACCCAAATGCACGCCACCCAAACGTGCACGTGCACGAACCACCAAGGCCACGACCCAACAATCTGCGACCGCCCACAAATTCGCCTCGCCGTCCTCGACAACTAGCACCACCGCCCATCTCTCCGAGTCACCCAAACGAAAAATGACCACTCGAGCTCACGCGCTGGAGCCATAGTCGCACCCCACCACCAACGTCCGGACCTCACCATTTTCTGCACGTCGCCTCTCCTTCACTAGACAACCACAATTTCAATATCGAAGAATCCGGCCTTAAATCCACAAAAGTCGTAACCTTAGTTCGAGCTGATGCTCGACTTCACTATCAATCAACGAAATTCGAAACCGCACCCCACACCCAATATACTAGATCGAAGCTTGAACCAAAACAAGATTTTTAGAGAAAGTTTTAGATTTTTTTATCAAGTAGATTTCGACATTTTGATTTTTGAAGTTTTGTTGTTTTTTTGTTGTTGTGAAACTGGAATATTTAAATAGAAGATGATGGAAATATTAGATGTAACGCAGAGGTAGGGTGGTTCATCAAGAAAATAGGGCAGTTAAAATGAAGGAATGGAGGTTGATGTGAAGGGTTGACTTGAACAATATATTAATTAAATTTCAAAATATCTCGATTTAAGTAACTTAAAATTTCGAACCCCTATCGAGGCGTGCCACTAGACATTCGTAATGTTATACCCCTATTCCGAATGCAATGGAACAAGTTTCGAGTTCCAATTCGATCGTATGAAGAAGATAGCTTTTTGGGCCCATTATTATATTGAATTTTCGATATTAACTTCAACGCGTTTTTATCCCGTACGACCAACGATAACTCCAAACACTATGAAATTTGAAATCTAATAATAATAATACACTATTACGGATTCAATTGAACAGGTTTTGTCGAATTCCGAGACTGTGCCCCGGATCGCTATTTTTACTCGTTAGTTTAAACGAGTTATTTTGAAAATCAAGTGAATCACTTTTAAATTCAATTTAAAATTTTTATTATCTTCATTCTTATAAATAGAAATTAAGTAAGCCTTGAATTATTTTTATCTAGCCTAGAACTCAAGATTCAGTTATTTACCCAAATTTCAATTATTAATTAACAATTAAATTATCCAATAAATCATTATATTTGAAATTCAAGTTATTAAATCTATAAAAATTACTTTTCAATATTTAAAATCGATTAAATAAACAATTTCAAATAACCAAAAATTCTGGGTCGTTACATCTGAACTTGGAATGGGATTCAAGGAGTTCACTCTTGGTTTCAACATTTATGTACTAGGGTTTGTGAAATGTATATCTTTGATTTATTAATGTAAAATTAATAAATTATATCATATATATGTTTGTAAAAAATTATGACAAATCTATCTGAATTGTTTGATATATGTATATATGTACAGTAAAACATATTTTTGTATATGAATGTTATCATATTGCTCATGGTCAAGTTTTAAAAAATTATTTTTTTCAAAATCAAATATAAATTTATAATTATTTTTCTAATAGCTAAAAATTAATACACTATAATAATATATGTATATATTATACTATGTTAAATTTTCATTAAATCGTATATAATTTTGGATTGATTATTTTTACGTATTAATCTGTATATATTATTTATATATATTATTAGTTTATTTAAAACTAGTTTATATGATTAATAATTAATATTTATATTTATAAAATGATATAAAATTTAAGCATAAAATTTTGTAAATGTACGTTACAAAGTTTGTTTCAAACAAATATATATATATATATATATGTATGTATGTATGTATGTATATACAAGGATTTTCCGTATGGTTTTTTAAAAAATTTATATAACTATTTAAATATTTAAAATCCAAAACAAAGAAAAATAATTTCAAAACCTACCAGAAAGCATTTATGATATTTATGTAATTTTAACTATTAATATATATACATGATAATATATCTACAAGCATATATATATATATATTATGTATATACATAGTTCTAATTTATACTTAATAAAATATTTTGTTTTTTTGAAATATACATACATACATACATACATACATACATATATATATATATATGCATATATAATTTTATTCATTTATTCAAATCTATTTTATATATTAATATTCAAAATATTTTGCAACATATTTATATTATATATATATATATATATTTAAAAAAGTGTATTAATTAAATATTACTATTATAAATATCACACACACTCTGAAAGTGAACAAGGATCGTAATATGGAATATTATCTAAGTTATCTACTAATGCCAAATATAAATATAACAGTAATGGGTAAAGTAAATGACACCAAAGATTTTTATACTGGTTCGAACTTCACGTTCTACGTCCAGTTCTAGACTCCTTTTGGAATTTAACTATCAACCCTCTCTTAACCCGAAGGAACATGTATTACACCGCCTAAGCAACCGAACAGGACTTCTACCGCCTAAGCAACAGAATAGGACTTCAACCGCCTAAGCAATCGAACATGACTTCTAATACAAATAGTAAAATTCTTCTGACCGAGTATGCTTTTAAGTAGCACTAATAAGTCAATAACGTACACCCTTTCTATATTCTTCTCCTTTGTGGTATATAGTGTGATTTGTGAAGATAGGAAGTTTATTTTATCACTAATAAGATTTGCTTGAATGAACAAGTGATTAGAATCAAAAGTATTGAATGCAAATGGCAAGATTGTTTACACAATAAGAATGAAAAAATAGAATCAGAATTAAGTGATTAAAACAAATGAATTTGAAGGCTATATATAGTGTTTAAGTGTTGCAATTTATTGTGAAAAGAGATGATCAACAGATACGGGAACAACTCTTGAATCAAGGTTGTTTCTGTTCGATGAAGTGAAATTTCTTTTCAGAAATATAGTTGTTATGCAATTTCAGTCGACTGAACAAAAGAATTCAGCCAGCTAAAATATTAAAAATTTGAATTAGAGGGGAAATAGTACAAAAAACACCATATTCAGTCAACTGATATGGGTAGTTCAGTCGGCTGAGATATTTAGTCGATTGAACTTCCTAATTCAGTCAGCTGAATATCATGTTTTGTGCCATATTGAAGTGTTTTTCAAAAATCCTTTGTTCGTGAACTTGTGTAGTAAAAATCTTGGCATAAGAAACATGGTTTGAAAATACTTTTAAGTACGTGTGCATGCATATACCACTTTGGAGAGATTTTAACAAAAATTAATTATACGACCTAGAGCATAGACAATCCATAGACAATATTGAAGCTTCTATCTGAATTTTGGTATGCAATCTATTGTCGAGTAGAATAGTATCTTCTCTTGCAAGTATGGTTAGTTCACATAATATTTACTTATATAGTTGTCATGATCAAAACATCAAAATACAAGGTTCTAACATTCTCCCCCTTATTTATGATGACAACTATGTAAGTTTGGAAATATATAAAGGCAATTTACTCCCCCTGAATTAATATTCCCACTATCAAAAAATTTCTCCCCCTTTGTCATCGACAAAAAGGAACAAATAGATAATATGAGAAATATAGACATATAAGCATAGAAATAAACATATATTGTAGGGAATGTAAATAAACTTAGCATCCTAAATAAACATGAGCATGGAATTTAAATAACAATGTCACACAATAATATCAAAACATAACAAGCATACATAAATAATGTCTTAAATAACATGATAAGATGAGCATAAGCAAATAAAAACTAGACTTCCTCACTATCCGAAGGTTCTTCTTCCTCTTCTTCTTTAGAGGACGACCATGTAAAAGGTGCAGGGTTTTCGACAATACCGGTAGAGGTAGAGCCGATACATGATATTTTCTCCCAAATTTTATTTAAGAAACCCTTTATGGAATTAAGCTTATTATTTGTTTTGATAACATTCTTCTCGACGGTTGCCAATCGTCGTCTAAGCTTACTTTGATTGCGAGAGAGTGTAATAAGCGCTTGCTTTGGAGTAATGTCACTAGGGAGCTCATGATTCTCATCGTCGTCTCCTTCTTCTTATTGGCGGGGAGGTTGTGAGGATGAAGATGCGATATTAGTATCCCTTGGTTAAGGAATACCTTGATCACGATTTGCCGCCCATTGTTTGGAAGCTTATTATTTGTTGAGATTTTGGGCGTTTCGGAAGACCCATAAGACTTAGAGTCTTCGAGTTGAGTTCTTCAATGGTCATGTAATCCGAATCGGGTAAATGAACCCCGAAATTTTGAAGAATGCGCATGATATAAGCTCCGTAGTGGATAGTCTTGTAGTTTCTTTTGTGGTTAACCGTAAGAAATTCTTCCAAAATGATATTTGCCCAATTCACTCTTTGGGATGAGTAAATGGCATAAAGGGCTTGGAAATCCCTCTTGTGGATTTCCTCGTAGCTACCGGTACGAGGTTGAAGTTATTGAATGAGAGATCGGTGAAGAATATGTGCCTTCGGACGTAAGGCACTGGATTTCAAGATCATCAAATCATCCGATAGAAAACGATGAGAAATTTCATCTTGATTATACATGTCTACTTCGACACTATTGATATCCAATCCTTCAGATGGACATTGCAAAATGTGGCCAAGTCGTTGTAGAGGGAGATAATTTTAATTCCATAAACCAAGGTCCAGATACAATCATCCTTATTCCGTGGATCTTGGTGATCTAAATTCAAATTGGCGAAGAACAACTTAATCAAGAGAGGATAAATTATTTGAGTCATACCCAATTAGATGATTGATACCGCTAGCTTCTGCAAGCTCTCGGATGGCATATTCATTAAAATCAGCAAACTTGACGAAGGCTCCTTCAAAAATTCGGGAGTTTTTCATAGAAGTGAATCGTGTTACTGCCGTCTCTTTGCGAAGCCAAGAGCGGATTTGGCTTTCGGAAGGACCAATAGTAGATTCACGAGCACGTTTGGTTCGGGGTGCCATTGATTTGAATGGATTTGGAGAGAAAAAGTTTTGTTTTTTTGTAGTGGAGGCTAAGGTTTATGTAGAAGTAAAGTAGTTTGGGTAAGTGGTAATTGAGAAAGAAAGGTGAGTTAAGTAGTGTTTGGGTGAAAAGGTGTATCGAAAAATGTGTATAAGCATTTTAAAAAACAAAAAATATATGGGCCAGTCGACTGAATTGGGGAACTCAGTCGACTGGTATGTAGGGTTTGCATGCCGTAAGTTTACAGTGCAAAATGTTGAAATTCAGCCACAAGTTTTTAAGGAGGCAGTCGACTGGTTTCTGATTAGAATTTCAAAAAATTTGAAGATTCGGTCGACTGAAGTGGTTATTCAGTCGAATGGGTTGTAGAGAAAACTACCCCACGTGTTTACAGTTCAATTTGGGGGTATTCAGTCGACTGGTCGAATTGATTCAGTCGACCGACTGCAGGGTAGAAATTTAATATAGTTTGAATATCCAGTCGACTGAATGCTTTGTCTCAGTCGACCGAATCTATTCTTTTTTCTGTGGCAAAGCTTTCTTCTAGCATTTCCTTAAATTAGTTATACAATATTTATATATTTATGTGTTTTCTAGTTTTAATATAATGTTAATAAAAAATATATACTTATTATTCTAGAAAACATACAACTTATTCAAATTATAATATATAAACAAAAGACTAATTTCCAAAAAAATTCGAATCATCTGAGTGCGGTTCAGCCTTAGTGATTTCTTGTAATGGATGGATATTAGACCATGCATTACTTTGAGCACCACGTTCCCAAGAGTTTGGAGACAGTTGAGGACGTTGCGGAGATGGTTGGTGCACACATTGTTTGGAAGATGATCCGCAAATCTTCAGAGCAAATTTTTCTAGGAAGCTTAGTCGTTTTGCATTGACTTTCTATTCGTAGTACATTTCACATTGAAGTTCTAATGTTTCCCATTGATAGTGGTGGATATCGTCAATCTTTTCTTTTGTCAACGGAGAGCCAAAACCCAAGTTTCTTTTAACTCTCTTTCCTTTTGGCGTATGCCCAGTGTGATGATTTGGTAAGGGTGTAATCTTAACTGGGATATATACCGGAGTTGAATTGTTTGATGAATCAGAGGTTAGAGTGCTGAAAAAATTGATGATTGGTTTGAGTCTTCGTGTGACAACATTGTAGTGTTTGTTTATTATTTGAAAATTGATTGAGCTGAATAGTTTTGTTTAAAATGAGTGAAAATTGAAAATGAAAATTGATGTGTGTATATATACTGATCTTATATACTATTTACTGGTTTTGAGTGTTTGAGGTGAAAATCGTTTGGAAAATCCTAGCCAATTAAAAATGTGAGGATAGAATAAGCTAAGAGTTAATGGCTGCAGGAATAATTAAAGGTGATGTATGGTGTTGAAACAAGAAATATATTAGTACATTGAAACAACATGCAACTTCCTCCCAAAAAACCTGAGTTCGATTGCTATCAGCTCCAATTTTTACAAAAAATTATACTATTATTATTATTATTTAACAATTTTATAAAATAATATTGAATTATAATTCATGTAATGATATAATTCCTAGTTCTCGTCATAGTTTAATAAATATTTTCATTTAAGTTTTTTGTAAATATATCAGCTATTTGATTTTCTAATGGTACAAAATCTAGCGATATATTTCCTTTTTCTATATTATCATGAAGAAAATGATGTCTAATATTAGTGTGTTTAGTTCTAGAGTGCTTTATAGGATTTTTCGATAAATTTATAGCGCTTGTGTTATCACAATAAATTGTAGATTTAGAAAGTTTTATTCCAAAATCTTGTAGTGTTTGCTGCATGTAGATTACTTGAGCACATGCCAAAGCAACAGAAATATATTCTACTTCACACGTCGAGAGTGAAACACAATTTTGTTTCTTACTAAACCAAGATACTAAAGATCGTCCAATGAAATTACAAGTACCACTTTTACTCTTTTGATCCGTTCGACATCCTCCAAAATCAGCATCATTGTATGATACTAAATCAAAAGGACATTCTTTTGGATAAAAGAGACCGTAGTTTTTTGTCTTGCTTAAGTATCGCAAAATTCATTTAACTGCCCGCAAATGTGATTCTTTGGGATTTGCTTGAAATCTTGCACACAAGCATACACTCATCATTAAATCTGGTCGACTAGCAGTTAAATAAAGTAGTGATCCAATCATGCTATGATATAGTTTTTGGTCAACACTTTTGCCATTTTCAACTCTATCGAGATGTACCATAGCACTCATATGAGTTGGTTTAGTAGAAGTGTTTTCCATACCAAATCATTTTATAAGATTATTACAATATTTTTCTTAATTAATAAAAATTCCATTACTTAATTGTTTAATTTGTAAACCAAGAAAATATAAAAGTTCTCCCATGTGAGACATTTCAAATTCTCTTGTCATAATATCTAAAAATTGTTGACATAAATTTTCGTTTGTAGAACCGAAATAATATCATCTACATAAATCTGTATTATTAAAATATCATTTTTATCTTGTTTTATAAACAAAGTTTGATCTACTTTTCCAATTTTAAAACCAAAATTTATTAGATAATTTTTAAGACGGTCATACCAAGCACGAGGTGTCCATTTTAAACCGTATAAAACCTTTTTTAATTTATAAACATGATCTGCAAATCTTTTATGTACAAATAATAGTGGTTGTTTTACATATACATTTTATTTTAGAAAACTATTTAAAAATGCACTTTTTACATCCATTTATATAGTTTAAAATTATTAAAACATGCATAAGCTAATAAAATATGTATAGGTTCTAGACGAGCTACAGGAGCAAATGTTTCATCATAATTTATTCCTTCTTCTTGATTATAACCTTGAGCAACTAACCTAGCTTTGTTTCGAATAATATTTCCTTGCTCATCAGCTTTATTTTTGTAAACCCATTTGGTACCGATAACCGCTTGATTACTTGGTCTAGGAACTAAGTCCTAAACGTCATTACGTTCAAATTGATTTAATTCTTCTTGCATAGCTATAATCCAGTGATCATCTGTTAAGGCTTCTTTAGCATTTTTGGGTTCAATGTTCGAAAGAAAAGCTACATGACCCATTTGATTTAGTTGATTTTGAGTTCTTACGTTAGTATTTATTTCTCCAATGATATTTTCAATAGGATGATTTCTTAGAAGTCTTGGTGGAGTTCGAATTTCATTATTATTTGGTAAATTGTTGTTTTCATTATTTTCAATATTTTCAAAATCATCTTCTGTGTTATTTGATTTTGTAATAATTTCTTTATCTTCATTTTTATGACTAATTTTGAAATTTTCATTGACTGACACATGAAGTGTTTCTTCGATTACTTTAGTTGATTTTGGATCGAATTTACCAAGATTGTCTTTTGTATTTAAAAGAAAACATTTTGAACCAAAAACTTTAAATTATCATATGTTGAGTTTTTTTCCATTAAAAAGCTCATATGGGGTATGCTTTGTTAATGGTCTAATGGAAACTCTATTTAAAACATAACAAGAAGTTGGTACAGCTTCTGCCCAGAAGTGTTTTGGTAGAGCACTTCCATTTAATAAAGTCCTAGCATATTCTTGAAGTATTCTATTTTTCATTTCTACAACTCCATTTTGTTGCGGAGTTCTAGGAAATGAAAAAATTATGAACAATTCCTTACTTATTACAATATTTTCTAAAAGATTCATTTTTGAATTCACCACCATGATCGCTCCAAATATTTTTAAATTTTAAATTTTAACATTTTGAATTCTTTTAGCAAATATTTTAAAATTTTCAAAGGTATTACTTTTATTTTTCAAAAATATTATCCAAGTAAATCTAGAAAAATCATCTACAATTACAAACACATATCTATTATAGTTTATAGATTGAACTTGAGTTGTTCCAAAAAGATCTAAATGCAATAATTCAAGTGGTTGTAATGTAGAAAATATTTTCTTTGATTTAAAAGAAGATTTTGTTAATTTTTCTAATGGACAAGCATCACAAATATTCTTTACTTTAAAGTTCATTTTTGGTTAACCTTTGACTGAATTATTCTTAGATATTTTGCTAATTGCTTTAAAATTTATATGACAAAATCTTTCGTGCCATAACCAAGGATCATTTTCTTTGGCTACTAGACACATATTTGTGTTATGATTAACTTTCATATTTAAAATGTAAATATTTCATTCTCTAGTTCCTTCAAATATAAGATTACTATTTTGATCAAATATGTTGCATTTATTTTCCGAAAAAGTTACATTAAAACCTTTATGACATAGTTGACTTATACAAAAAAATTATGTTTTAAATTCTTAACTAGTAAAACATATGTAATAAGTGGTAAGTTAGACGTACCATCATTGCTCACATCGCCTTTGCCGATGACATAACCTTTGGAATTATCTCCAAATGTGAAAGATCCTCCATCTGAGTAGATAACGTTAGTCAGCATATCTTTGTTTTCTGCCATATGTTTTGAGCAACCACTGTCAAGTATCCACTTTCCTCTTTTCTTAGTTGGTACCTGCAAAAAATATCAGAATGATGTTGGTACCCACCTTTTATTAGGGTCCTAAGAGTCAGATCTTAGGAAACCAAGCCCAAGTGGGTTTAGAATTCCCTTTATAAGTAAATTCTTTATTTTTATGAACTGAATTTATAAAAGATTTAATTTACTTATTTCTGGTTGAATTATTATTTGTTTTTGGTACCCAAATCTTTATAGTATTTGTGTTGCAAATTTCTTTTCTTTTGAGTGAAAACCTTTGGTTTTGGTTTTGCTTTTACAAAATTCTTATGCAAATTGAAATTTTTATATGATGGGTTATTCTTCTTTGAATTAGTCTTTGAAGAATTTGTATATCTTAATCCTTTCTTATTAAAAGTAGTTTGAGAATTACTAATAACCTTAGAAAGATTTTCTCTTCCTTTATTGAAATTAGATACATTTTTAGTGATATTCACTAACTCAGTTTTGAGACTGGTATTGTTTAATTCAAGAATTTTGACATTTGATTTTAAATCATGATTTTCTGAAGCTAATGTCATATTCTTTTCCTTTTGCACTTCTATTTCATTTGATAGCATAGTGAGTTGAGAATAAACGTTAGACAAAGCTTCTTGTGTTTTAACAAGTTCTTCTTCTAAGATTTTCTTTTCATCTCTTAGCATATCAACTTCTATTTCATTTCTGTTTAATTTTTCTTGAGCGTCTTTATACTTTCTTTTAACTTCTTTTAGTTTATCCAATAGCTTTGAGTTTATTTCTATTAAATCATCAAAAGTAAGATCACTTATATCATTAGTCGAAGCCATAAAGTAGACATTGGCTTGTTCAGAATCACTTTCAATGCCACTGTCTGATGATGAAGACGATTCTGAATCATCCCATGTAACAGAGAATGCTTGCTTCTTCTCATACTTTTCCTTCCTATTCTTGTATCTGTCTTTCTTTCGGTCAGGGCTGTCTTTCTTTATGTGACCCTTCTTATGATATTTATAACATTCGAGATTTGAAGCTGGTGGTTTTTTGGTATTATCTCTCCTGTTGTTTTCGAATTTCTTGTTCTTTCTAAATTTCAATAACCTTTTGAAATTCTTTCTATAAATGCCATGTCATCTTCATCTAAGTCCGAGTCTTCTTGTTCAGCCTAAAAAGCTATATTCTTTCTATCTTGGTCTTGATCTCGTTTTGCCTGCAAATTAACTTCATACGACATGAGATTTCCTATTAACTCTTCAGGTTTGATGGTAGAAATATCATTAGCTTCTTCAATAGCTAAGACTTTCCGTTCCCATTCATCCGTTAAAGAGTTTAGAATTTTTGAGACAATATAAAAATCTGAATATTTTTCTCCTAGAGCAATAGTGAATGATATATGTCTTGGAATCTAGAATACATGTCATTTATAGTTTCATCTAGTTTCATTCTGAAATCTTGAAATTGATTTTTAAGCATAAAATCTTGCTTTGTTTTACTTTGTTTGTTTCTTCATGTGTAACTTTAAGAGTTCGCCAAATTTTATAAGCAGTTTTACACATACTAACTCTATTAAATTCATTTTTATCTAAAGCACAAAATAACATATTCAAGGCTTTTGCATTTGAAGTAGCATATACTTTTTATGTGTTTGACCATTGTGCATCTGGTGTGGTAGGTATAGTTTATTCATTCTGAGTGATATTCCAAGTATCATATACATTTGCTTGCATATAAATACTCCTACAAGTTGACCAATAGTTGTAATTCAAACCGTTAAATAGTGGTGGTCGTGCAGTGGATTGACCTTCAATAAAACTTGTGTTAGTGTTATTTTCCATTTTAATTGAATATCAATTAACTGTGTTATGGTTATATGATGACCTGCTTTGGTACCAAATGAAAGCGAACAAGGATCGTAATATGGAATATTACCTAAGTTACCTACTAGTGCGAAATATAAATATAACAGTAAAGAGTAAAGTAAATGATAGCATTGATTTTTATGCTGGTTCGAACTTCGTGTTCTATGTCCAGTCCCAGACTCCTTTTGGAATTTAACTATCAACCCTCTCTTAACCCAGAGGAACATATATTACACTGCTTGAGCAACCGAACATGACTTCTACCGCCTAAGCAACAGAATATGACTTCAACCGCCCGAGCAACCGGACAGGAGTTATGATACAAACATTAAAATTGCTTCTAACTGAGTATGCTCTTTACTAGAACTGGTAAGTCAATAATGTACACCCTTCCTATAATCTTCTCGTTTGTGGTGTATAGTGTGATCCGTGAAGATAGGAAGTTTATTTAACCATTAATAAGATTTACTTGAATGAACAAGTGATTAGAATTGAAAGTATTGAATGCAAATGGCAAGATTGTTTAGACAATAAGAATGAGAAAATAGAATCAGAATTAAGTGATTAAAACAAATGAATTTGAAGGCTATATATAGTGTTTAAGTGTTGCAACTTATCGTGAAATGAGTTGATCAACAGATACATAAAATAATCTTGAATCAAGGGTTGTTTCTGTTCGATGAAGTGAAGTGTCTTTTCAGAAATATAACCGTTATGCAATTTTAGTCCACTAAACAAAAAATTCAGCTAGCCGAAATATTAAAAATTCGAATCAGAGGGGAAATATTACAAAAAACACCATATTCAGTCGACTAAATTGGGTAGTTCAGTAAGCTGAATATTTATATCTGATTATGCATGTGCATAGATATTCAATCGACTGAACTACTTAATTCAATCGGCTGAATATCATGTTTTGTGCCATATTGAAGTGTTTTTCAAAAATCCTTTGTTCATGAACTTTTGTAGTAAAAATCTTGGCATATGAAACATGATTTGAAAATATTTTTATGTACGTGTGCGTGTATATACCACTTTGGAGAGATATTAACAAAAATTAACTATATGACCTAAACCATAAATAATCCATAAGCAGTATTGAAGCTTCTATCTGAATTCTGGTCTGCAATCTATTGTCAAGTAGAATAGTATCTTCTCCTGCAAATATGGTTAGTTCATATAATATTTACTTCTATAGTTGTCAAGATCAAAACATCAAAATACAAGGTTCTAACACACACATATGTAGATACTTTTATTTATATTTTGATTCATACACACATACATTTAGACAACAAATTTGTATACAAGTGGGGCTAATATATTCGTTGCGATATAAAACCTAGCACTTATACATGGGCATGTCAAACCATATGCACATTATCATGTTACACATGCAAATACACTGTAACACCCCTAATTTTTTATAACATTTTTCAGGAGATTTAATTAAATAAATTTAATAGAATAATGTAAATATTAAATTTTAAGGGGATTGAGATTTGAATAAATACTTAAGGGCCGTGCTTAATAAATTAAATGGGCTTAAGAATGGTTTGAAAGCTAATTAAATTACACAAGGGCATATTGGGAAATAGTCGCACCCTATTACCATAACCCTTATATATTCTCGTGCCTTATACCATTCACATTCATTTTCTCATTTTCAAAAAACATAAAATATAAATATATAAGAGGAGCCGACAATTGTTAAGAAAAAAAAAGAAGAGAAGATTCAAATGAAGCTAAGGATTTAAAGCAACGAGAATAAATCTCAATCTCAATCCAATCTTCTTATCTTAATCAAGGTGAATAATAATTTATACCATCTCTATTTTGTTTATAACCATTTTTTTCGGGTTTATGATTAAGTTCGTTTTTAGGATGATTTGGATGATGATATGCTTGGATCATAACATGTTAGATTTAAACAAGATTGTTTAAATATGATTTTACATGGTTTTTAGGGTAAAACCGAATATAATTGATTTCGAATGCCATGAGAAAATTTTATGTTATGTAAAATATGATTTTGGAGTTGGGTTTTAATTTTGATAATTTTCCAAGCTATGGAAAGTTTATTATGAATTTTCAAAGGAAAATATGGTTAATTGGGTTTAGAAATTTATTTCGGAAATTATGTTGAGAATTTGGGTTTGAAATTTAGATATGTTAGATAACATGTTAAAAGTGAATTTTTGTAATTTTTGGTGATTTTTCCTAAATAATTTACTCTGGGAATTAAATTATTTTGAAAGGAGGACCTAAATGATTTAATTGTTTTGCTTAATGATAGGGCTTATCTATTAAATTAACCTTGGTCTAGATCTGAAATTATGTGGCAGTTATTTTGTGTAAAGGATTGGAAAAGTTGAGGAAACTAAACATATGCTTACAAGTAGGTAGGATAGTTAGAAATTGTTTTCTTTAATTGGCATTAAATCTGATTTACCCAGAAAAGTGGGTTCCGGCTCTATCAGAAGCACCTTTCGACCATATACTTCCACCTTCAATTAAGTCGAAACCCCACCAAGTCGAAACCAATACACAAGGTATCAACATGGGTATGTAGTGGATTGGAGGAAGGCAGAAGGCAGGGTGTCGAAAGCATTGCTTTCGATAGAGTTAAAACCATTGTTTATGCGCCTGCCTTGTTTTTGGAAGGGTACTTTCGACCAAGTCGATACCCTGTTACTTTCAAACTAGCTGCCGCCTTTCTTTGTTTAAAAATAGAGCTTTTGAAAGAGTACTTGTTTATGAAACAATGCTTTCGAAAATGGTGTTTTCGACTTAGTCGAATCCCTGCTGCCGTTCTTTTGCCTTTCGAGTGTATTGAAGTCATCAATGCTTTCGAAGGGTACCTTTTGTTTTAAAGATGTACTAAGCCACTTCCTAAATTCTATCGAATGGGTTCAAGTGTTTTGAAGGTAATGGCATGAAAAGAGGGTTTCGATGCTATCCTTCAGTGTTTTGCTAAATGTTTTGAAACTTTCGAAAGGATGGTGCTGACGCCATCAAACTTTCCCCTAACGAAGATTAAAGGTTATAAAAGAGACACTTTTGTATATATTCACTTTGACTCAAAAGATGTTTTAAAGCAAAACCTAATGGTTTCGAAAAGGGTACATTCATTGGTTTCGAAGCTATGTTTATAAGAACTATTAAATAATGTTTTGATACTTTCGAAAGGTATATTTTGATTTTGAAAGAGATGATTTAAAGATCTTCGAAAGGTTTATATGTAATGTTTTGAAAAGAAGTTTTCTATGCTTTCGAAGGAGGTTATCCAAGGGTTTCGAAAGTAATGTTTTAAGGTTTTGAAGCCCTTAGTTTTCAAAATAAATAACCCAATCTCATTTTAAAGGAAAACCATGGCATAAATAAAGAGTTTTGAAATGATTTCAAGCATGGGGTTTTTGAAGAAGTTTTCTTTGATTAATAGGTAAAAGGGATCAACCAAGTTATTCTGTTTGCTTCATCATATATGTATATATTCACATTGTAATGGACCCATAACTGTATTTAGGGGAAAGGTAGAATATCCAGCTAGGTTGACCCCATAGTGAATATAAATTAAGTTAACACCTGAATGAGTAGAATTGCATTTGGGAGGTCAGGAAGAACAGAATGTACTATGTTAAATTATTGATTAAAGAAGTCGTCAGAGAGACTGGTTCAGAGTAAACCCATGAAAACTATGTATAAAAGAAGTTTTCAGTGAGTCGGGTTCATCGTAAACCCATGAAAACTATGAAGGGAAAGAGTTGTTGGTAGGGGCCAATAGGTTTGTAGTGAACCCGTGAAAACTATATTTGGATTAAGTTATTGACAGATGTCAATAGGTTCCTAGTCAACCCATGAAAACTAGGATAAGAGGGAATTTATTGGAGTTACCAATAGGTTAAGGGAGAACCCATGAAACAATGATGTTATTGGCAGGGGCCAATAGGTTCTTAGTGATTGCATGAAAACTACGAAATAGGACAGGGAGTTCATAAATTTAACAGGTTAATATTAAGCCCAAGAAAACTATGAAACTGGACAGGGTGTCGCTAAACATTAAACAGGTTATTAGTAAGCCCATGAAAACTAATAGGTTAATAGTGACCCTAGAAACTATAAATGAGACAGTTAGTCAGAGTGAATGAGGATGGGAAATCCAGAATTGATTTACTTGTTTGCATATTATCATATTTTTTTAATTATTTTAACCACCGTGGATGCAGGAGCATAGTATATGGTTTTATAAAGGTTTTAAGATACTAGTGAGGGGAAAACTCGTTCTGCTAAGTGGCATCGTCTCATTGGATATCTAAATGGTTTGAGATGGCAGATTATTATTCATACCAGGCTTTATGCTTGACTCAAAGTTCATGTTTTCCCCTTAAACTCCCGGGTACCCAATTGATTTTGAGTGGTTTGAGAGTTAAGGTTTTCAGGTACCTTTTTAGAGGAATAAGCTTACCGGAATATGTATGAGGCATGATAACGATCTAGAGATCTCTTTTATTTTGATTCTACTGTATTGTTGTTGTAAAGGCAAAGTTGTTTAATTGCCTATATATACTCTGATCATCCAAGGGGATGTTAACTTGCCTTTTGGCAAGGAAACTTACATGTGGATTTAACCCAATCAACTGCACAAGACATAGCATAGTCAACGAACAAACAACCCAACACACTTGGAGTTTAGGTTTTCGAGAAAATGAGTTGCTTGGAGTTTGCTCCGAGTCACCTTCATGTTTGCTTCGGGTTTTCAGACAATTTAGTTCAGGTCAAAGAAATGTTCGCTTCGGGACTTTGAGGGATTGGCATTGGCTAGAGAGCTAGCTACTTCGAGTCATCAAGCACCATACTTTGAGTCACTGGAGGGTTTACTTTAGGCCAAGGAAACAACTGCTTCGGGTCAGCGTCATGGATCGATAATAAACCATCTACTTCGTATACATCAACTTCGTGTCCATCTAGTTCGTGTCCATCTGTTTCGAATCCATTCCCTTCATGTGCTTCGTATCGATCATTCTCACCCACTTCGTATCGATCCCAGAAGCATGGATAGATATGAAACCACAAACCAAGCATCGATATGAAGAATGAAGTAGACTAAATAGATACGAAGCAGTGGCCACAAGAAAAGCGTTTCGTATCGATCATTTATCGATCGATACGAAGGGCATGGTCTCGATGGATACGCATGCTTCTTCAAGGGGCTCGATGGATACGAAGGATAGAGCGGCTGATGGATTCGAAGAAGGGGATGGGTGATGGATACGAAAAGTACTAACCCATGGGCTGTTTCGTATCGATCGATTTCGTATCGATCGATATGAAGGAGTCGGTCAAGTGATGAAGCGCTGAACATAGATCAAGGCGTGGAACTCGAATCGATGCGAAGGCTACAACTGTGGTTATGGGAATAGGATGGATACGAAGGTGATCAGTGTGAATCGATCGATATGAAACCGCCGGCCTACTTGCAAGCCAGATATTGGATCGATCATAACTCTCAAATGACAAGTCCAAATGCTATGAGATTTTCACTGAAGCTTCCTTGTGCACTCAACCACCACCATGATCAGTTGCAGCTCCATTCAACCTTTCCTTGATCTATACGAATAAGGAAGGGATCGATCCCAATCGATCCCAAATGACCTCGGATCGATCAGGTGGGCCAACCCACGTGTGAGAAAGGGTATTCCGAGATCTAAGCTAGATATTTGCAGACTGCATCTATAAATAGCACTCTAATGCCAATAGAAAAGGGACTTTTGGTTCTTCTACACTGTTACTCTATTGGAACTCTATTGTAACTTGAGTATTATCAATTGTATTGTTGTAAACTAGTTGAGAATCATCAATAAACAGCAAACTCTTCAAAGTGGACGTAGGCTACAATGCCAGACCACTATAAACCCTATCTTTTTTACCGCTTTCCTTTTAAATTTTCAATGTTCTTCTTATTTATATTCTCTACATTTTGTCTATCTGTGATCTGAGACTGTGAATTGGTGCTTTCATCTACAATTGGGTGTTTGCGACCAATTTTGACAAATATTTTGGTTCTTTCACTGAGAAGGCTAGCACTCAGGGATGCTGAAGCTTGGATTTTGGATTTGAAGGCTTAAGAACTTAGATCTGGAATGCTATGACGAAGCAATCAACAAGGAGACAAAGAGTGGAAAGGAGTCAGCTTGAAGGAAGTCAGGAGGCTTCTTCAAGTGCTAATCAGACTTCAGTTTTCATCACCAGAGATGAAATGGAGATGATGATGGAGGCTATGCAGGAAGGGATGCAGAATAGACGGGAGGAAATGATGCAGAACCTACTTTGGCAGATTGGACAAGCTGGAAAGCAGAATCGAGAGAACAAAGCAATTGGAACATAGGGAATCTAGAACCAAAGTGAGGGACATGGAGCAACCAGGATTAGGGATAGAGCGGGACCATCAGGAACAGCCCCTGAGCTAGGGGGCACACCCCCATATCATGTTGACCCAATTCCAGGTAGGATACCAGGCAATACTGTGCAGTTTAGCATCAATGAAGGAATGGATGCTCGTCCAAGAGAACAGATCTCAAGATTCCCTCGTGAACTCAAGGGGCAGGTCGGAGGCAATAGACAAAGACCATAACCTGATGACAGTGAGAGATTGGCTGAGATGGTCAGACGAGCCATGAGAGGAGGATTAGTGAATAGAGATCTGGAAGATGTGAACAGGAGCCCCTTAGCTCCCTCAATTAGGCAGGCTAAGAACCCACCTGAATTCAAGCTACTTACACTAGAGACGTATGATGGGAGGACAGATCCTACTGTTCATCTTACGAGGTATGTGAGGCACATGGAGGTACTGGGGGCATCGGAGGAAGTCATGGCTCGATGTTTCCCATTGTATTTGACGAATATAGCAGCACTGTTGTTCAGACAATTAGAAAGCGACTCCATTGGAACATGGACCGAGTTGATTGAGAAGTTTAGGAGGCAATTCAGAGTTCACATCTCGAGGCCCAAAAAAATGATGAGTTTGACAACACTGAAGCAGAAAACCGGGGAGTCTTTGAGGAATTTCCTAACACGATTCAATGCGGTGGCGGCATCGGTGGATCGGCCAGATCCATCCATGGTTCAGATGGCAGTTGTATCCGGCATAGCCGATGGCACAAAATTCAAGAATTAATTGGCAAGGGATCCGCCCATGGACCTGGGAGAGTTTTACCATGAGGCGGAAAGGTTTCTTCGGTAGGAAGATGCAAAGGCTGAGAGAGAGAGAGAGGAAGGAGATGAAGTTGATGTTTATGCGGTCAAAAGCGGGGATCTGTCTGGAAAAGACTAAAACAAGGATAAAGGGAAGCAAAAATCAAAGAACAGCTTTGACGTGTCAAGGTGACCGTGAAAGGAGCCAAGATTCACCTCTTATTTGGAGCCGAGTGAGACTTTAGAGCGAATATATCAAGACACAAGGGGGCAGGTTTTCTACCGGAAGCCAATGAGGAGGGATCCAACCAATAATGAAAGGAAATCATACAAGTACTGCTTATTCCACGAGCTAAGCGGCTGTAGTACGAATGATTGCAAGCACTTAAGGGATGAGATAAAAGGACATATCTAGAACAGTTGCTGTTATAGTACGTGAAAAGGCGAGTGGCGACGGTGGAACATGAGCGACCGACATCTGCATCAAATGAGAACGGCTCCGGATCAAGGCATCAGCTTATCATCAACTAATTGGAATAATGACGAATAAGTAGCAAACTCCATACTAATAACGGTTAAGTCGCTTACACATGTACGAGATCATGAACGGTCCTCAGGCATGCTATGAGATGACTATAAACCGAAATGGTGGAGGTGTTTGCACTTTGACGTTTCTGTTTTGCTTATGTTTTCTATTCTTTGCATCTAAACTTGATTTAGTTGGACAATTTTGCTGTAAGACTCATTTGAATGTAATTCTGATGTTTATAATTCTAAAACATGACCTCAAACGGTCATAATTCTCCTCGAATGGCACCCGACCTCGAACGGTCAAAATTCGCCTCGAACGGCACTCGGCCTTGAATGGTCACAATTCGCTATGAAAAGCACCCGACCGCGAATGGTCACAATTCTCCACGAACGACACCTGAACGCGAACGGTCAAAATTCGCCTTGAATGGCATCCGACCTCGAACGGTCACATATATCGCCCCAAACGGCATACAATCTCGAACGATTGTTATTCACAATCAGGCAAAATTGTCGATCTCTTTACAGGTTATCAACAGGATACGAACATCAAGCATATGGCACTACAAAACACACCTTCCTTTCGCAAGGCATGTTTTAGGGGGCAAAGTGTTAACCCGCCTTTTGGCAAGGCAACATACAGGCAGATCTAACCCAATCAACTACACAAGACATAGCGTAGTCAACGAACAAACAACCCGACACACTTGGAGTTTAGGTTTTAGAGAAAATGAGTTGCTTGGAGTTTGCTCCGAGTCACCTTCATTTTTGCTTTAGGTTCTCAAAAAATTTACTTCGGGTCAAAGAAATGTTCGCTTCGGGACTTTGAGGGATTGGTATTAGCTAGAGAGCAAGCTACTTCAAGTCATTAAGCACCATACTTCGAGTCACTGGAGGGTTTGCTTTGAGCCAAGGAAACAACTGCTTCAGGTCAGTGTCATGGATCGATAAAAAACCATCTAATTCGTATACATCAACTCCGTGTCCATCTAGTTCGTGTCATCTGTTTCGGATCCATTCCCTTTATGCGCTTCGTATCGATCATTCTCACCCACTTCGTATCGATCCCAGAACCATGGATCGATATGAAACCACAAACCAAGCATCGATACGAAGAATGAAGCAGACTCAATGGATATGAGGCAGTGGCCACAAGAAAAGCATTTCGTATTGATCATTTATCGACTGATACGAAGGGCATGGTCAAGATGGATACGAAGTCGCATGCTCCATCAAGGCGCTGGATGGATACGAAGGAAAGAGCGACTGATGGATACGAAGAAGGGGATGGGTGACGGATACGAAAATTACTAACCCATGGGTTGTTTCGTATCGATCGATTTCATATCGACCGATACGAAGGAGCCAGTCAAGTAATGGAGCACTCAACATGGATCAAGGCATGGAACTCGGATCGATGCGAAGGCAATGGCTATAGATATGGGAATAGGATGGATACGAAGGTGATCGGTGTGAATCGATCGATATGAAACCGCTAGCCTACTTGCAAGCTAGATATTGGATCGATCATAACTCTCAAATGACAAGTCCAAATACTATGAGATTTTCACCAAAGCTTCCTTGTGCACTCAACCACTACCACGATCAGTTGTAGCTCCATTCAACCTTTCCTTAATCGATACAAATAAGGAGGGGATCGATCCCAATCGAACCCAAATTACCTCGGATCGATCAGGTGGGCCCACCCACATGTGAGAAGGGGTATTTCGAGATCTAAGCCAGATATTTCTAGACTGCACCTATAAATCGCACTCCAATGCCAACAGAAAAGGGACTTTTGGCTCTTCTATGCTGTTACTCTGTTGGAACTCCATTGGAACTTGAGTATTATCAATTTTACTATTGTAAACTAATTGAGAATCATCAATAAACAACAAACTCTTTAAAGTGGACGTAGGATATAACGCCAAACCACTATAAACCCCGTCTTCTTTAATGCTTTCCTTTTAAATTTTGAGTGTTCTTCATATTTATATCCTCTGCATTTTGTCTATCTATGATCTGAGACTATGAATTGGTGCTTTCATCTACAATTGGGTGTTTGTGACCAATTTTGGCGCAAACATGGGGCATTTTCATATGTCGCACTTGGCGTATGTTATAATAAATATATTTCTCTAAACGTGGTTCTCGTATTGGGATTATGTAATGAATTTGAAATGTTTTTAAATGGAATGTGGAATTTGTTTAATATTTTATTTTTTTCCATATTCATGTGTTTTTGTATATTAATGTATCTAACATTACCTCACTTGGTCGCCGAGGATTAATAACTATGGATGGCTGCAACATCTGTAACCATTAGTTCTGGGCGTCCAAGTGGGGGATGTTACAAATTGGTATCAGAGCATAGGCTTAAGAAACTTAAAAGGAATTTTAACCTAAAAGATTTTCAAACATAATGCAATGAATCTGAAAATAAGATCGGGGTTTGGGTTAACGCTATAGTAACATACTTGTATTTGATATATAGATATACATATATATATAAGTACGTATTCCCCTCTCTCTTAAACCATTCTTCTATATCTTACTAAGGCTTGTATGCAGATATACGAGGAAGAAGATACAGAAGTAGGAAATGGAAGAGGAGGGCTCGATGGAGGAAGCACCATAACCAATGGAAATGTTTGACCTAGTACCAAGAGGAACCAAGGTCGACAAGCTAATGCTAACCAAAATGCTGATGCCAATGTGGGTGCTGGAAATCCATCAATGGATATGGGAGCGATGTACTAGTTCTTCATCAATATGATGCAAGCAGGACTGGCTGCTAGAGTTGTTGGAAATGTTGGAGGAGCTAATCCTGTGGCTCCAGTTGGGAATAATTATGCTAAGCTGAGCAGAGATTACACCTGTCTTTGTAGGAAGCAATTTATGGGGACGGAGAATGCCATAAAGGTAGAGAATTGGTTGTTGCACTGTGAGAGAATATTTGCTGATCTAGGTTTAGATGATGAGCATAAAAGAATGTTGGCCTCTAGGCAGTTGCAAGGGTCAGCACATCATTGGTGGAACAGTGTTACTGTCGGAGTTCCGGAGGAGGAATTGACTCTGGCTAATTTTCAAAGGAGATTTGAACAGAGGTTTATGTCTGAGGTTACTAAATCAGCGCTGCCGAGGATGTTTTTAGATCTGGAGCAAGGAGAGACATCGGTTGTTGAGTATGTTACTAAGTTTGATGAGTTTTCATGTTATAGATATAATACTATAGAAACCGTCATCAGGAGGAATGAGAGGTTCATTAGGGAACTGAGGCCCGAGATTGCTAGGGTGACCCTACCACACCTTTGTGATCCTAGTAATGTAGTGGTGGAGATGGCAATTCACCATGAAGAGATGGTTGCTATTTGTGCTTGAGAGAAGCCAGTTGAAACCCAGGGTTCTTAAGGAAAAAAGTTGAAGTTCTTTAAGAAGAAGGGAGCCCAGAAGGGAGATACTGCCAAGAAGGCTAAAGCTGATTTAGTTTTGCTTCAAGTGTGAGAAGAAGGGTCATTATGCTCATGAGTGCCGATCAAGCAAAGGGAAGAGGGCTGCAGATAAGAAGAATGTGAAATGATTTAACCATGATCAAGTTGGGCATTATAAGAACCAGTGTCCAAAGCTAGTCAAGGCGGACAAGGGAAAGGTTTTTGCTACTGGACCATCATATGCTAAGCCAACTGCAGCTGAAAAAGGAAAGACTATGATGGAAGATACATTTTTGATTCAAAGTATACTAGTTAGGATGCTATTTGATACCGGTGCATCACATTTATATCCCAGTATTTTGTTGATAGGTTATGCTTAGAACCCACATACCTTTTTACTTCCTTAAGGGTTGCGAATCCTATAGGAGGGTATGCAACTTTGGGGATGAGATGTGTCCAGTTAGAACTGGATTTGTTAGGTCATAAGTTTGCATGCCATTTGTATGTTTTCGATTTTGTAGATTTTGAAATCATTTTGGGTATGGATTGGTTGAGCAAGTATGAGGATAGGGTATTTTGCTTAGATGAGGAGATATCACTAAGACACCATGATAGTCATAACCGAATAATAGTCTTAGTGGAGAGTTTTGACCGAAGTAGTTATGCTTTATTAAGTGCAATAGAAGTGGAAGAAGAGTTAAGTCGGGTTCGAGTAGCAAGAGAGTTTGCAGATGTCTTTAAGCCGGTCCCAAGACTACCACAGAAATGAGCTATTGAGTTTCAGATAGATCTTGTGCCAAGAGCTGAACCTGTTAGTAGACCACCTAAAAGGATGACATCAACCAAGATGAAGGATTTGAAGGTGCAACTATTGGATCTAGAAGGAAGGAATTTTATTAGACCAAGCAGTTCGCATTAGGGAGCGGCCGCGGTGTTCGTGAAGAAACCGGATGGGTCGTTAACGATGTGTATCGACTATCGTAAGTTGAATGAGAGGATCAAGGGTAAGCATCCTTTGCCGAGAATAGTTGATCGATTTGATCAGTTGTATGGAGCCAGAGTGTTTTTCCAATTGGATTTAGCGACAGGTTTCCATCAATTAATGTTAGTTCCTGAGATGATGGTTTTGATGACAACAACCTTAGGACTTGTTATAAAATATAAATACTAATATTCTTGTCTAGATGTATATTTATATGCAGGATATATATATATATACATATATATATACACATATATATATATTTAGGTACTGAGAATAAAGACTGTACAGTATAAAAATTCCAGACTGAGTATAGAGATTCAAGACTGACGAATTCAAGATTGAAGAAATCAAGACTGAAGACTCATGAGTATCAATAGTTCAAGGGTTCTAGATATCAAAATAAGTAATAGAGTCTAGATCTATGTTAAAACTTAATAATAACTCTAAAATCTTTATTCGGATTTTAATTGTGGAATGGAATCCACCTTCTCGCTTTAATAGTGGGATGGAACCCACGACCTCTTTAGTGGGATGGAACCCACGATCTTCTCTAGTGGAATGGAATCTACGAAAATTTTTAAAAGATTTATTTTTTCAAAACTATCATTTTAAAGTCATCTCTATCAGTTTAAATATTTTACCCTTAATTCAAAAACTATTTTTAATCGTATTAATTTCACAATCATCTCTTGTTTTTTAAACTATCTTTTGATTTTAATATTTTAGCTTTAATATAAGAAATCTACACTTAGTTTTTAATATTACTTTTATATTATAGATTATATATTTTAAGATTACTTTCTAAAACTCTTTTATAAATTTAAACTATATTCAAAATGGATTACAAAGTTTAGAAATTTTTTTGACAAGATTTAGAATAGAATCATTTTAAAGCAAAATCTATTTTCAAAATTAACATAGGCATTTCGACATCCCTCATCCCCCCATGTCGACATGGTAGCCGTAGAATTTAAAATTCAAATTTTCAAAAGAAGTGTCTATTCGTCATAACCTTTCGCGAATGGACATGACCGTTGTTCTCCTATAAATACCAGCTGTTTTCAATGAATTTTAAGTTAGTTTTTCTTTATTTCTTCACTCCTTCTTCTCCACTCACATATTCACTTATATTTCAAATGCTTTAACAAAACTCTGCTGAAATTCTAAGTGAATCAAACTCGATCATCTCTAGTTTGATTCTCTGCCACTCTCTCTCAAAGATCTCAATGCTATTCAGAGTTATAGGATCATTTGTAATCAAAGAAGTGTATCGAGTCTCTCTCTATCAAAGTGTGATTGTGGCCCGTAAATCAATAGGGTGTGATTGTAGCCCATAAATCAATTAGGTGATATTGTAGACTAGTTAAATCAAGAGAGTTTTCCTTGGACTCGGAGACAGGAGGGTTTATCTCATGTCCTTGAAATCGAGGTTGTAATATCGACATTATATTTGAAAAGAAATCTCCACAAGAAATTGTGTGGGGCTGGATGTAGGGTAACTTCGAACCAGGATAAAATTCTGGTGTGTTCTTTCCTTTACTGCTTTTATTTACTATTTGCATCTGTGTCTAGTTCTGTGATTGTTTGTGTGTTTGTGAATTGCATCTTTTTGTGTTTAATTTGAAAAGATTTCAAAAATTCCATAAAATCCATTAAATGCTATTCACCCCCTCTAGTGTAAATCCAGCCTTAAGATCTGTAATCCGCATTTCCTACATTTGGTATCAGAGCATTGGTTTTCAAAGTTTTCAAAATCTGATTTTTGAAAAGTTTTCAAATGGCTACCAACACTGGTAATGTCAGCACTATCACTAGTTCATTTGTAGAGGGTCAGTCTACTGCTAGACCACCACTTTTTAATGGCAGTAACTATGAATATTGGGCATGTAAGATGAAAATCTATTTACAATTAATAGGATTAGACACTTGGAATATCACACAAACCAAGTACATTGAACCCACAATCGATTTTGCACAGTGGACTGCTGAGTAAAAGACTGTTGCACAAAACAATTCCAAAGCCATGAATATTCTATTCTGTTCACTTGATAGGAATGAGTTTAATAGATTGTCTGTGCGTAAGTCTACATATGAGATCTGGAAAACTTTGCAAGTTACTCATGAAGGAACAAGCAAAGTTAAACAGACCAAAATATCTATCTTGACTAATCAGTTTCAATTATTCAAGATGAATCCAAATGAGTCCATTTCAAACATGTACAGTAGGTTTCAAGACATTGGGCACTCACTAACTACATTAGGAAAGAACTTTTTGGAAGTAGATCAAGTTAGAAAAATTATGAATTCACTCACTCTGGAATGGGATCAGAAGACTCTAGCAATTGAAGAGGCTAATGATATTAGTACTCTGAAAATTGAAGAATTGATTGGGAATTTGATGTCGTTTGAAGGACAAATGTAAGGGAGAAGAGAAAGAAAGGCCTCAGAAAAGAAGTCAATAGCGTTCAATGTAATAACAAATGGTTTAGACTCAAATAGTGACGTCGATGAAGAAATAGCCTTGATGACAAGGAATTTTAGAAAGTTTTTGAAATAAAGAAAGATGAACAATTACAAGAGAAATGATCACAAGAATTCTAGAAATAATAATGAAACTCAAAACAACGGCAGATGCTACAATTGTGATGAGCCAGGCCACTTAAAAAGAGATTGTCTGCATCTGTGTAAACAGAAATTTTCTCCAAGTAATCATTCATCAAAGAAAAGAAAGAGAGCATATACTGCTACACTGGACGATTCAAACTCATCCTCTAGTGATGAAGACCGAGAGACAGAAAATTCAAACATGTGCTTTACAGCTATTCACGATTCTGATGATCTCGGAAATATGGATCTAAAAATAGGTACGCATTTAAATTATATTGATTAAAATTACTTGTTTGAATGTTTGATTGTTTGCATGTTTTGAAATTGTTTGTTGTTTGAATTAAAAAATTTTGATTTTCAAAATAATATTATTTTAATATTAAATATTAGTATTAAAGTGTTATTATATTTAATATTATCTCAGATAAAATATAAATTAGATCATCAGATATATATATATATATATACATATTAAATAAAATAAGAAAAATAAGCCACATGATTTTAGGAACCCATGTCGACATGACCCTACCCCCATGTCGACATCCCTCTAGAAATTTGAAATTCAAATTGAAATCAAAACTTTGAATTTCCCTCCACCTTTTCACTAACTCCAAAGCTCTGAAAAGGTGTCTTTTGACCAGAGAACATGGCTCTTTGATTTCTATTTATCTTCTTAACTTTATCCTATCTTTTCACTTTCATTTCATAATTCAAACTCTCTTTCAAACTCTCAAGCTCTCTACTTTCTTCAAAAATGGCTTCCTCAAGCACTCGATCCACCATTAGACTATCCAAGGCCACCAAAGAGTTCCTCTACAATGATCCGGAAGCTATCAAGGCTTACATAAGCTATGCAAATTTTGAAAAGGTCCATACGGGAAAATTTGCTATCTTTAATGATTTTTCTTCTTATGAAATCAATGTTCTTTTTGAAGAGAATCAAATTCTTTGCTTAATCGATGATTCTCAAAAAGATTTTATTTGTTATTCGAATCATGTCAAAATGTTTTATGCAAATTTGAATCGTGGTTTTTACGAAGGAAATGAAGGAAAAGTATGGAGTAGCATTAAAGGAACGTGTATTGTTTTAAATAGTGAGATTTTAGGTAACATTCTTGGTTGTAAGTATAAGGGAATGGATCTTTCAGATTTTCAAATTGATGAACATGATCGTGAGACATTTCATCACATTTTTGAAGGAGATGATAACTTTGAGTTTATAAACCGAAATTTCCGTCCCAAAGCTAGAATTGTAAACCTTCTTTTGCAACATACCATAACTACAAGATCAAGAAATTTCAATCACCCAAGTTTAAAAGTTTGTAAGGCTCTTTTTGCTCTTTATGGGAACTATGACATTAATTGGGTGCAAGTGATTTTGTATGAACTTCGTCACAAAATTTTTACTTTAGGTGAAAACACTTTATATCATGGGATTTATCTCATTCGGATTTTTAACTACTTTGGTGTTGATTATAAGAAGGAGTAGTTCGTTTCTAGAAAAGTGTTTAACCATGCTAACATCTCTCTCATGAAAATTCCATTTGTGTTTCAACCATATGAAACACTTGCCGAAAAGGATGAGAGATTGGCTCATGAAGAGATGGAAGAAGAAGAAGAGAAGGAGGAAGAAGGGGAGGAGATGGAAATTGAAAAAGGACGAGAAGAGGAGGAAGAGACTTCATTGGAAAGCATCGAATACCATATCACCCCTAACAATCCATCCAACAAAACGCTTCTCAAGAATCAAAAGATTATCGTGGAAAACCAAAGGATTCTCAAAAGATCCGTTATTAAAAAGTTGGACAAGATTTCCACCAAAATGAACAGGTTCTTTGGAAAAGTGAGTCGTAAGCTCGGATTATCATCATCTTCATCATCCTCTAACTAATACTAGTTTCATTTCATGTTGTATTAGTTTGTACCTCTCTTTCGTTAACATTATGTATCGTTTATGTAATGTTAACTAAATTTATCAATGAAAATCTTTTATTTCTGCGTATTAGCTCTAAAATATCTCTGGAATGCTTGTTACTATATTATATAAGTTTATATATATATATATATACTTGTAGATAATATAAAGAAACAAAGCAAATTGCCAAAATTAACAGAGGCATGTTGACATCCCCTACCCTCTATGTCGACATGTAACGGCCAGAAAATGGTTTTTGTTTTGAAATTGAAATTGACATAACTACCTTGTGTCTTTTCATTTCAAATGACTTTCTAACTCTTTAAATACCCATTTCTTCCAGAAAAATGCATACTTTCAATTCTCTTTATTTTTATTGAATTTCTTCATATTTTATCAAAAAATGGCCTCTATTATTCATAATCTAAGTGTGAATCTTGAAGAAACTCTCAATTCCTTTAAGAACATACTTACTTTTATCCTTCGCAATCAACGTCACTTAGAATTAAGCCAAATGTAGATGATAAAAGAACTAGAAAGGCATTTTTGTGCCATTCAATGGATGATCCCAGCCCTCAATAAAGAAGAACTTGAAGCGAATCCAGAAGGACCTCTGAACAAAGATAATGAAGAATGGGATGCTATAAAGGCAGATCCTATCTTCAGTGAACAAGGTGGGTTCAAGTTCCAAGAAATGTTTGATTTGACATATGTGGTTTGATTTACTTTGATTTTGTTTGAATTAATTTGTTTGATTTGATTTGATTTGATATGGTTTGGATTGATTTGAATATGGTTTGTAATATATGATTGAACATGGTGTGGTTTGATAAGAACATGATGTATATATTGATTGATTATGTTTGAAATTTTCTTATTTCTCACATTTACCTTACTATATTTTATTGATATTATTATCTGTCTCATTTATATTCTACTATACTGTGTTATTATCCTATATAGTGCTATAGTATAAGATTTAGAGGGAGTTTTATAGTTTAGGATTAGTTTTGTTGATGAAAAAGGGGGAGAATTATAAAATAGGTTAGATAGGCTTAGATTAAGGGGGAGTTAGTAGGTTAAGGGGGAGTTGTTGAAATAAGGGGGACTTGGAGTAGATTTTATAAACAAAGGTTGATATCATACAAAAGGGGGAGATTGTTAGTTTCTTGAGATGATGGTTTTGACGAAAACAACCTTAGGACTTGTTAAAAAATGTAAATACTAATATTCTTGTCAAGATATATTTGTATATGCAGGATATATATATATATATATATATGTAGGTACTGAGAATGAAGTCTATACAATATAAAGATTCAAGACTGAGTATAGAGATTCACTTTCGACGAATTCAAGATTGAAGAAATCAAGACTGAAGACTCATGAGTATCAAGAGTTCAAGATATCAAGGTAAGTAATAGAGTCTAGATTTATGTTAAAACTTCATAATTGCACTAAAATCTTTATTCGGATTTTAATCGTGGAATGGAATCCACCTTCTCGCTTTAATAGTGGGATGGAACCCACGACCTTTTTAGTTGGATGGAACCCACGATCTTCTCTAGTGGAATGGAATCCACGAAATTTTTAAAATGATTTATTTTTTCAAAACTATCATTTTAAAGTCATCTCTATCAGTTTAAATATTTTAGCCTTAATTCAAAAACTATTTTTAATCGTATTAATTTCACAATCATCTCTTGTTTTTTAAACTATCCCTTGATTTTAATATTTTAGCTTTAATATATTTTATAGAAATCTATAGTTAGTTTTTAATATTACTTTTATATTATAATTTATATATTTTAAGATTACTTTCTAAACCTCTTTTATAAATTTAAACTATATTCAAAATGGATTACAAAGTTTAAAAATTGTTTTGACAAGTTTTAGAATAGAAATCATTTTAAAGCGAAATCTATTTTCAAAATTAACATAGGCATGTCGACATCACTCATCCCCCTATGTCGACATGATAACCGTAGAATTTAAAATTCAAATTTTCAAAAGAAGCGTTTATTCGTCATAACCTTTCGCGAATGGACATGACCGTTGTTCTCCTGTAAGTACCAGTTGTTTTCAACGAATTTTAAGTTAGTTTTTCTTCATTTCTTCACTCCTTCTTCTCCACTCAAATATTCTCTTATATTTCAAAAGCTTTAACAAAACTCTATCGAAATTCTAAGTGAATCAAACTCGATCATCTCTAGTTTGATTCTCGGCCACTCTCTCTCTCTCTCTCAAAGATCTCAGTGCTATTTAGATTTATAGGATCATTTGTAATTAAAGAAGTGTATCGAGTCTCTCTCTATCAAAGTGTGATTGGAAACGGTGTGATTGTGGCCTATAAACCAATTGGGTGTGATTGTAGCCTGTAAACCAATTTTGGTATAGAGTATACTCCTGGGAAAGGAAATAAAGTAGCGGATGTATAACACCCCATATTCTAAGTAACATTATTTAGGATATTTAATTAGTTAAATAAATAAAATAATGTAAGTTGATTAATGGATTGAGATTTGGGATTAAATAAGGGGTAGCCGTGCCAAGTAAACAAGTGAATTAAAGACTTAAAAATGGAATCAAGTATTAGGAAATAGGTGAGGGCAAAATAGGAATAAAGCATCATTCTTATACCCTAAACCCTTAACCCTTCAACCCTCATGCTCATTTCATATTCACAAAAGTTAAAATTTAAGACCGGCCACCATTAGCAAGCTCAAGTGAAGATAAAAGCTAGGATTTCAAGAGGAAGAATCAAATCACTTAATCAAGAACAAACCTCATATCTTTAATCACAAAGCTAAGGTAAATAATGACTACATCTCTTGTTTTCTTAATGATTTTCAGTTTTAAGGATAAACTGAATTTATTTGCAATGTTATGCCATGATTTAGAAGGATAAAATATTTATATATGTTTGTTGATGATTTATGCTTATTCATATAGATTTATGATATGTTTTAATGTGAAAACCCTATTTGTTGACATCCAAATGCCTTGTGATTTTAGATATATATCAAAAATGATATTTTAGAGATGGGTTCCAATTTTCATAATTTTTTGAATTTATATGGATTTTATATGAATTTTCTAGTGAAGAAAATGCTATTTTGGGTTTAAAATTAATTACGGCCAAATTATATTGGCTTAGGGTCTGAAATTTACATATGTTAGAAAACATATTAAAAATGATTTTTTTGGAATTTTTGTAGAATTTTCCTAAGTGTTTTAATAGATATATAAAATTACTTAAGGGATGGGACTTAAATGTTTTATACATTTATAAATGTAGAAGGGGTGTTTTGTAAATAATTCAAATTGTTATTCTTGAAAATCGGCAGTACTTTTAGAAAATAAAATTTGCAACCAATCATAATTTGACAAACAAGGCAGGTAGGTACAAAGAATTAATTTAAAAAGTCAAATCAACATGCTTTTTCCTATTTCGATGTTTTCGGCACCAGGCTTCCGACTCCTCACCGCGCGTCCATCTCAGTCGAAACCAATGTGCCTGGTATCAATACATTGGTATGTAGCCATTGGAAAAGGAGGAAGGTATTGGGTCGAAACCAGTGGTTCCGAAGGGGTCGAAGCGCTATTTTTCTTTTAAATGAAAATGCACCTGCTTGCTTTCTACTGAATAACTTTTGACCTGGTTGGCTTTCGGCTAGGTCAAAATGTTTTAAAGTAAAAGGTTTCAAATGGGTTGCGTCTTTTTTTAAAGTAACTGCTTGCAATTAGGTCGAAGCCCTTAGCTGCCACTTTTTACCTTTTGAAGCAATGCCTTCAAAAGGGTTGTTTTGATTTATGAAACCCTACCGCTTCTCCAATGCTTTCGAAAGGTTGGTTTCGACACCAATACTTCTTTATTTAGGAAATAGCTTTCAAAAGAGTAGCTTTCGACCCTTTTGTTTTGTGACCCTTAGAGGTTTTTAAAGATTAACCCAAAGGTTTCAAAAGGTATGGTTTTTATTGATTTCGAAAGGATGTTCCATATAGTTTACTTGAACCCAAATGCTTTCGAAAGGTTTGAGGCTTAAATGCTTTCGAAAGGTTTTAATGAAAGTTTCGAAGGGGTGGTTCCCAATTGATTTCGAAAGGTTTAACCAGTGGTTTCGAAAGAATTAAAAGGAGAGGTTTTCCAGCTGTTTCGAAAGGTTTTGAATGAATGGTTTCGAAGGGGTGGTTCCCCCAATGGTTTCGAAAGGTTTAAAGGAATGGTTTACCAATGTTTTCGAAAGGCAATGTTTAAGTGTTTTAAAGATAGGATGTCTAAGGTTTTGAGCTTTCGAAGAAGAGGTTTTTCAAGGGTTTCGAAAGGATTAAACAAATGGTTTCGAAAGGAAGGTTTTGGCCTTTTGGCCTAGAATAATAAAAGGTTTATTTGGTTACGAGAGGGATACTTTCAGTGGGATCGAAAGGGGTACTTTCAAAGGTTTAAATGTTTTCATGAACGAAGAATTGAGTAAAGTATATATAACATGGCAAGGCGATTTTGAGTAAAGCATAGTGTATATATATTCCCTGTTAATGTTTGATTTAAAGGTTTTAAATCAACTTGAGAAGAAAAGGTTTTCAAGGATTTTTAAAGTAAAATGACTCAGATATTAGAATACAGATAGGACTGGTATAGGGTCACGCTCTGTACATTAGCTATTAGCCCCCAGCTAATTTAGTCCAAAATTCCAGTGTGTAGGGCTTTGTCACAGGTAAGACTAAAATTATGGCACACACATAAAGGAATATATTTGCGCAGTGTAGGTTATTCGTGAGCCCGCAAAACCATTAGGATCAGTGGACCCTGAAAGGAGTAAGTTAGGGATAGACCATCCAGAAGGCTTATCTAACAGGTGTTAGAACTTTTTTATTATATTATCCGGTAGGCCCGAGTCAGCCAAAGGTTAGTAGTTAGCCAAACAAAACTATAGTGTTCGGACAGATAGTCCATTTATTACCTGAGGTTTATGTATGTTTACACAATAATGCTTTACAGTTTAAACCATTTTTGGTTATAGGATTTTGATTTGCAAAAGATACATTTTAAAAGGATATTAGTGAGGGGAAACCCATTCCGTTAAGCGGCATGGTCTCACTTAATATTAAATAACCGAGATGTATAACATTATTCACACCAGGCGTTATGTCTGACTCAAAGTTTATGTTTTCCCCTTAAATTCTCGAGTGCTCAAAATTGATTTGAGTAGGCTGAGGGTTGAGGATTTACATGTTTTTAGTAGGTTGGAGAATAAAGCTTCTGGAGACGAGCAGGTGGCTGATGGATAGCTAATTAGGAGTTGCAGTTTTATTTTGTTGATGTATTCCGCTGTGTTTGTATTATGTCAGTATGTTTATACAGTGACTCTGGTCAACCAAGGGGGCATCATCTTATGTCACTCTTGGCATATTTATGTAATAATTATTTTATCTGAACGAGGGAAAGTGACGGGATTACGTAAAATGAATATGGAACATTTTTTGAAAAGTTGTTTTTGAAATCTATGGTTTTGTTTCATATTCATGTGATGCTGATATTGAATACCATAAACATTACCGTATTTGGTCACCGGAAGTTAATACTATGAATGACTGCAGCATCCATAGCGCTTAGCTTTGGGCCTCCAGATAGGGGATGTCACAGCTTGGTATCAGAGCACGGTTTATGAAAAACTTTAACTAAAAATGATTTTTGAAAATATAATACTTAGGAATTGAGAAAAGGTTGGGGTAAGGGATAACACTGTAGTAACGTACTTGTATTTGCTATATATAAGTATGCGCTTTATCTCTAGCCTCCCATCTCTATTAGGTTATTTTTATGTATCTCATGAAGGTTCGAATGCAGATATGGATTCTCGACGAGTTAATGTTGGAGGAGGAAGCACCACTGTAGATGGAAATGCCAGACCTAATACTAGAAGGAACCAAGGTTAGGCACGAGCTGGATATATTGGTACTGAAGTCCCACAAGTTGACATGGGAGCCATGTATCAGTTTTTCGTGAATATGATGCAAGCGGGGGTTGCTACTAGAGTAGTTGGAGGAGGATTCCAGGAAGCTCCAGTGGTCAACAATTATGTTGCTTTGAGTAGCGATTATGCTAGGTTTGGAGGAAAACCATTCGTTGGGACTGAAGACGCCATAGAAGTGGAGAACTGGTTACTGCATTGTGAGAGCATATTTGCAGACTTAGGGTTCAAAGATGAGCAGAAGAGGAAGTTGGCATTAAGACAACTTTAGGGAGGAGCTTTGTTCTAGTGGAATAGTGTGATTGTTGTAGTGAATGAAGAGACAATGACATGGGCTGAGTTTAAGAAGAGGTTCGAGGAGATATTCATGTCTATGATGGCGAAGTCTACCTTGCTCAGAAAGTTTGTTGGGTTAGAGCAGGGAGAGATGACTGTGTTGGAGTATGCTGCAAGGTTTGAGGAGTTGGCCAGATATGGTTATGCCACTATGGATACCGTGATTACGAGAAACAAGAAGTTCATTATGTGGTTGAAACCTAAATTCGCCATGGCTATATTACCATATATCAGGGATCCTTGTGATGTTGTAGTTAAGATGGCTCTGAGACACGAGGAAATTATTGCTTATGTGGAGAAGAATAAGGCGAAGGAGGTCCAGATGGGGCAGGGTCAGAAAAGGAAGTTCTTTCCTAAGAAGGGAGCCCAGAAGGGTGGAGCCAAGAAAGGAAAGTTAGAAGTTGTATGTTTTAAGTGCGACAAGAAAGGAAATTTAGCGAATGAATGTTTTTCTGGAGAGGCAAAGCGATAGTGAAGAAAACATCAGGTGCTTCAACTGCGATCAGATTTTCCACTAAAAAAACCAGTGCAAAGAGCCTGCTAAGGATGGAAGGGGCAAAGTATTTGCATTGGAACCAGCTACCTCGAGGCCAAAGGCATATGAAAAAGGAAAATCAATGTTGGGAGGTACGCTCTAGATTCATGGTATATCTGTTAGTGTTCTGTTTGATACTGTTGCATCACATTCTTTTATATCTCATTGTTTGGTAGATAATCTTAACCTAGAACCCTCATACCTAGTTACTTCCTTAAGGGTTGCAAATCCGATAGGACGGTAAGCAACACTTGGGATGAGATGTGACCACCTAGAGTTTGACTTGTTAGGTCATACTTTTGTTTGTAGTTTGCATGTGTTTGATTTCGTAGGGTTCAAAATTATTTTGGGTATGGATTGTTAAGTAAATACAATGATAAGATATTTTTCCATGGTAGAAAAATATCGCTTAGACACCCTGACTGTAGTGATCGAATTGTATATACAGTAGAAAACCCTAGTTGTGAGGTGAATGCTCTGTTGGGCGTTTGTGGTTAGAGAATTCGCGAATGTCTTCGAGCCGGAATTGGATTGCCACCGAAACTTGCTATTGAGTTTTGGATAGATTTAGTGCCTGGAGCAGAACCAGTGAGTAGGCCTCCAAGTAGGATGACACCTACATAAATGAGAGAGCTAAAGGTGCAGTTGGTGGATTTGGAAGGCAAGAGTTTTATTAGACTAAGTTGTTTGCCCTCAGGTGCAGCCGTAGTGTTTGTTAAGATGCCAGACGGATCGTTAAGGTTATAAATCGATTACCGTAAGTTGAATGAGAGGACGATAAAGAATCGATATCCATTGCCAAGGATTGATGTTTTGTTCGGTTAGTTGAGTGGAGCTAAGATATTTTCTCAGTTGGATTCGGCGAATGGATTTTATCAGCTTAGAGTAGCAGAGGATAGTATACCTTTGACGGCGTTTAGGACCAGATATGGATTGTACGAATGGTTGGTGATGCCGTTTGGACTGACTAATGCACCAGCTTTCTTTGTAGATTTGATGAATCGAATTTTCAAAGAGCACTTGGATAGATTCATGTTGGTGTTCATAGATGATATTTTGGTGTACTCTAAGGATGAAAAAGAGCATGAAGTTCATCTTAAAGTAGTGCTAGAGACTTTGAGAGAACATCCGCTTAAGGTGAAGTTCTTGAAGTGTCATTTCTGGAAAAATGAAGTGATGTTTCTTGGCCATGTAGTCTCAGAGAAAGGGTGTCTGTGGATCGACTAAGATAGAGGCAGTGAATAGTTGGAAGAGGCTAGAAACGGTGACTAAGATAAGAAGTTTTCTAGGATTGACTGGATAATATCGGAGGTTCATAAAGGATTTGTCGAGGATAGCAACACCGACGACCAAGCTAACTTGAAAGGATGTGAAGT
The DNA here is from genome assembly GCA_030737815.1 of Allium fistulosum. Lineage (NCBI taxonomy): Eukaryota > Viridiplantae > Streptophyta > Magnoliopsida > Asparagales > Amaryllidaceae > Allium > Allium fistulosum. Next base: position 230,645,759 of record CM060907.1, on the reverse strand, counting down.
TTGTGTGGACCGATAAGTGTGAGGAAGCATTCCAGAGCTTGAAACACTTATTAACCCATGCACATGTATTAGTTGTTCCAAAAGGGAATCGAGATTTGGTGGTTTATACAGATGCGTGTGGAACTGGGTTAGGAGCGGTGTTAATGCAAAGAGGAAAAGTGATCGCCTATGCTTCTAGACGGCTTAGACCGCATGGAGTTAGATATCCGACCCATGATTTGGAATTAGCTGCAGTTATTTTTGCTTTGAAGGCATGGAGACATTACCTTTTCGGAGAGAGATTTGAGTTATTTATGGATCAGAAGTCGTTGAAGTACTTGTTCTCTCAGAAGGAGCTGAACTTGAGACAACAAAGGTGGTTAGGGTTTATAACTGCTTATGATTTTAGAATTAAGTACACACCAGGGAAAGGTAATAAGGTTGAAGATGCGCTTAGCAAAAAGCATCAAAATGCAGTGTTGGCAATGATAGTAGAATGGAAAGATTTGGAAGCGTTGTCGACTTGCAGAGTGCAGTGGAGATCTGAGGCTGGGTCTAGTGGAGAATTTGTTATGTTATCTTGTTTAGAAGTTCGACCGATAATAATTGAAAAGATTGATTCTAAATAGGAGAAGGATCTAGTGTTAGCTGAAAGGATCAGAAGGTTAAGAGATGGAATGGAGAGCGATGACTTGAAGGATTTCAGTCTTGACTAGAATGGGTGGTTGAGAAAGAAAGGTAGGTTATGTGCTCCAAATATGGGAGACATAAGGAAAGAGGTTTTGGAGGAATGCCATCGTTTGAAGTTCACTATTCATCCAGGAGGAACTAAGATGTATCAGGATATGAAGAGAAGTTTCTTTTGGGAAGGTATGAAGAGGGATGTAGGCTTATGGGTGAAACAATGTTGAATTGTCAGTAGTTGAAAACCGAACATCAGAAGCCAAGTGTGTTGCTTTAGCCATTGGATATTCCGGTATGGAAGTGGGATTTTATTTCTTTGGATTTCATAGATGGGTTGCCGAGATCTAATAGAGGAAATGAAATTATATGGTTGATAGTGGACAGGTTGACCAAGAGTGCCCATTTCATTCCAATTAAGTCAACCAGAACGACAACTGTGTTAGCGAAGTTGTTTATGAAGAATGTGGTTAGACTGCATGGAATTCCTAGTGGTATAGTGGGTGATAGAAATTTTTTATTCACTAGCGTGTTCTGGAAGAGTCTACAGGATACCTTAAGTACCAAGCTTGAGATAAGTACCGCTTACCATCTATAGACAGATGGGAAACTGGAGAGGGTTAACAAAATCTTGGAAGATTTGTTACGTGCTTGTGTATTAGATTTCGAGGGATCATGGGAAGACCATCTACACTTAGTCGAGTTGTCATATAACAACAGTTATCAGGCTAGTATAAGGATGGCACCATTTGAAGCTTTGTATGGAAGGCCATTCAAATCTCTAGTTATTGGTTAGAGACCGGGGATAGGTTGATTCTTAGTCCAGATTTAGTTAAAAAGTCGCAGAGAAGATTGAGTTGATTCGAGCTAGAATGAAGAAATTTCAATCTAGGCAGAAGAGTTATGCGGATAGAAGACAGAAAGACTTAGAGTTCTCTGTTGGAGATCAGGTTTTCGTCTAAGTATCACCGATGAAAAGTGTTATTAGATTTGGGAAATCAGGGAAGTTGGCACTGGGATTCGTAGGACCATTTCCTATTTTAGAGAGAATCAGGAAACTCGCATACATAGTAGAGTTACCCAGTAGTTTGGCAGGAGTCCATGATGTTTTCCATATATCTCATCTGAGAAAGTGTGTTAGGGATCCAGACATTACTATATCACCGACTGTGTTAGAGGATTTAGTAGTGGAACCAGACATGACTATAGTTAGGAAGCCTATCCGTATAATCGCAAGAGATGAGAAGAAGTTGAGGAACAAGATAGTCCGATTAGTGAAGGTCCAGTGGAGTGACGATAATAGAGGCTGTACTTGGGAGGCTGAGAGCATGATTAGAGACACTTATCATGATTTGTTTGATGGTATGTTTTACCTTTGATTGTTTTGATGTGTACCTTAACGAAATATCGAGGTTGAAATTCTTTAAGGAGGGGAGTCTGTAACACCCCATATTCCCCGTAACATTATTTAGGATATTTAATTAGTTAAATAAAATAAAATAATGTGAGTCGATTAATGGATTGGGATTTGTGATTAAATAAGGGGTAGTCGTGCCATGTAAACAAGTGAATTAAATACATAAAAATGGAATCAAGTGTTAGGAATATGTGAGGGCAAAATAAGAATAAAGCATCATTCTTATACCCTAAACCCTTAACCCCTCAACACTCATGTTCATTTCATATTCACAAAAGTTAAAATTTGAGGTCGGCCACCTTTAGCAAGCTCAAGAGAAGATAAAAGCTTGGATTTCAAGAGGAAGAATCAAATCACTTAATCAAGAACAAACCTCGTATCTTTAATCAGAAAGCTAAGGTGAATAATGACTACGTCTCTTATTTTCTTAACGATTTTCGGTTTTAATAATAAATTGAATTTATTTGCAATGCTATGCCATGATTTTGAAGGATAAAATGTTTATATATGCTTGTTGATGATTTATGCTTATTCATATAGATTTTATGATACATTTTAATGTGAAAACCCTATTTATTAACATCTAAATGCCTTGCGATTTTAGATATAGATCAGAAATGATATTTTAGAGATGGGTTTCAATTTTCATAATTTTTTGAATTTGTGTGGATTTTATATGAATTTTCTGGTGAAGAAAATGCTATTTTGGGTTTAAAATAAATTACGGCCAAATTATATTGGCTTAGGGTCTAAAATTTACATATGTTAGAAAACATATTAAAAATGATTTTCTGGATTTTTTGTAGAATTTTCCTAAGTGTTTTAATAGAAATATAAAATTATTTAAGGGATGGGACTTAAATGTTTTATATATTTATAAATGGAGAAGGGGTATTTTGTAAATAAAATAAATTGTTTATTTTTGAAATCTTGGCAGCACTTTAAGAAAATTTGCAACCAATAAGAATTTGACAACTAAGAGGACGTCATCATATGTCGCTCTTGAAGTATTTATGTAATAATTATTTTATCTGAACCAGGGAAAGCGATGAGATTATGTAAATTAAATATGGAACATGTTTTGAAAAGTTGTTTTTGAAATCTGTGGTTTTGTTTCATATTCATGTGATGCTGATATTGAATATCATAAACATTACCATATTTGGTCGTCGGAATACTATGGATGACTGCAGCATCCGTAGCGCTTAGCTTCGGGCCTCCAGATAGGGGATGTCACAAGATGCTCTTAGCAGAAGACATTAGAATATGGTGTTAGCTATGTTGGCAGAATGGAAGGATTTAGAAGCTTTGACTACTTGTAGTGTGCAGTTAAGATCGACTGCTAGATCTAGTCAAAATACTGCCATGTTGTCCTGTTTGGAAGTTCGACTTGTGTTGATCGAGAGGATTGCTTCTAGGTAGAAGGAGGATCCTTTATTAGCCGAGAAGATCAGAATGCTTAAGGTTGGATCAGAAATCGATGGTCTAAAATATTTTAGTCTTGACCAGCGAGGATGGGTGAGAAAGAAGGGACGATTGTATGTTCCGAATATTGAGGACTTGAGGAAAGAAGTTCTTGGAGAATGTCATCGATTCAAGTTTACGATTTATCCTAGAGGGACCAAGATGTATAAAGATATGAAGAGGAGCTTCTATTAGGAAGGTATGAAGAGGGATGTTTGTTTGTGGGTTAGGCAATGTGCGAACTGTCAACAAGTGAAAGCCAAACATCAAAAGCTGAGTGGTTTGCTTCAGCCTTTAGAGATTCCAGTTTGGAAATGGGATTCGATATGCATGGATTTTATGGACGGGATGCCAAGGTCAAATAGGGAAAATGAAAGTATGTGGGTCATAGTGGATAGGTTGACCAAGAGTTCCCATTTCATTCCAGTTAAGTCAACTAGGACGACAACTGTTTTAGCTAAGTTGTTCACGAAGAACACAGTTAGACTTCATGGAGTTTCTAGTAGTATAGTCAGCGACAGAGATGCTTTGTTTACTAGAAAGTTCTGGAAGAGTCTACAAGATGTGTTAGGCACTAAGCTCAAGTTGAGTACTGCATATCATCCTTAGACAGATGGGCAGATAGAGAGAGTCAATAAGGTACTCGAGGATTTATTGAGAGCTTGTGTATTGGACTTTGGTGGATCTTGGGAAGATCATCTACATTTGGTTGAGTTTTCCTATAATAATAGTTATCAGGCCAGTATAGGAATGGCGCCTTTTGAAGCTTTGTATGGAAGGCCATGCAAATCACCAACTTGTTGGTTAGAGACTAGAGACATATTAGTCTTAGGTCCGGATTTGGTTAGAGAGGCGTCAGAAAAGATTGAGTTGATCTGAGAAAGGATGAAGGAAGCTCCATCCAGACAGAAAAGTTATGCAGATAGGAGGCGTAAAGACCTAGAGTTCTTAATTGGAGATAAGGTTATCATTAAAGTGTCACCGATGAAGGGTGTGGTACGGTTCGGGAAGTCAGGGAAACTGGCACCGAGAAATGTTGGTCCATTCCAAATTATTGAGAGGATTGGAAAGCTCGCATACAAAGTAGAGTTGCCGAGCAGTATGGTAGGTGTCCATAATGTATTTCATGTGTCTCATCTTCGCAAGTATGTGCATGATCCAGAGATTACTATTCCTCCGACAGGGTTGGAAGATTTGATGGTAAAGCCTAATTTGACTTTTGTTAGACAGCCAATTCGGGTTGTAGCGAGGGATGATAAATAATTGAGGAACAAGACAGTCAAGTCGGTGAAAGTTCAGTGGAGCGAAAATGAGAAGGACTATACTTAGGAGACAGAAGACAAGATTAGAGATACTTATCCAGATCTACTTTAAGAGTATGTCTATATTTTCCTTATATAGATAATTGCTAGTCAGATAGGCTAGTATGGTTGTTAGGAGTGGTTACAAATGATTGCTATGTTTAGTATTTAGTCCTTACTGAATTTCGAGGAAGAAATTCTTTAAGGTGGGGAGTCTGTAACACCCCATATTTTTATAACCTTATTTAAGACATTTAAGTAGTTAAATTAAATTAAAGAATGTGAAGATAAATAGATTGAGATTTGATTAGTTAAAGGTAGCCATGCCATGTTAAGTGGGTTAACTAAAATAAAATAACACTAGGTAACGTGTTAGGAAATGAGAAAGGCATTATGGAAAATAGTAAAACCTTATACCCTAAACCCTTAGGAGATGGGTAACTCACGTTCACTCATTCTCATTTCATAAAAATTTAATTGCTATGGCCGGCCACGATTTCCCATTCTTAAGGGAAGAAGTAAAGCTAAGAATCATGAGAAGAGAAGAAATCAACTAATTCAACACTCAAAAATCTCATTTAAAATCTCAAAAGCTAAGGTGAATAATTACTACATCAATAATACTTTTAGTTTTCGGTTTTGTGATTAGATCTGAAATGTTTTTGCTATATTATTGCCATGTTTGATGTTTAAAGATATATATATATATATATATATATATTTATGGTTGTGAAATTATAAATGTTTATTCGTGTTTTATGACATGTTTACCATAAAAATCCTATTTAATGACATCCGAACACCTTGGAAATTAAAATATAGGTCTGGAAAAATATTTCAGAGATGGGTTTTGATTTTCATAATTTTCCGATTTATTATGGATTTTATATGAATTTTGGAATGAAGATAATTGTTTATTGGGTTATAAATTAATTTCGGCTAAAACAATAAATATTTGGGTTTGAGATTTTAATATGTTAGGTAATATATTAAAATAGATTTTCTGGAATTTTTCTAGAATTTTCCTAAGTCATTGGAGCGATATATAAATTTTTTTAAGGTATGGGACTTAAATGTTTCATATATTTTAAAGGAGAAGGGGTATTTTGCAAAATAAAATGGTTTATAAATTCTAGTAATTGCGGCAGCACATTTCTAAAAAGTATTTTATTGACCAAGGAGAATTTGACAAACAAAGGCATGTTAGTTGAAAAGTTTCCTTTTTAAGTTTAAAGACAAAAATCACTCTTTTTCCATGTTTCATCCCATACGGCATTATACCTTCCGCCCCAGACCTTTCTTCTCAATCGAAGAATTAGCTTTCGATAAGGTCAAAGTTCAATGCATAAGGTAACAAGTAATTGGTACGTAAAGAATTGAATGTAGCCGAAAGGTTCTAAGCCGAAAGGTTGATGGCCTAAAAGGTTGGAATATAATTATTTTATAAGTGAAAAGCTTTCGCTTGCTTTGCTTTCAAATTTGAGCTTTCGACTTGGTCACTTCCGGCAAGGTCAAGTTATTTAAAAGAAAGACTTTAAACCTTCCAATGTAGTCGATAGGTTGTAGCTGCTACCGCCATTACTTTGTTTTGAAACCTTCAACATAGCCGAAGGGTTTCTACTGCTTTTTATAAAGGTTTTACTTTGAACCTTCCGACCCAATCGAAAGGTTTACCTATTTTTAAACTAGCCGTTTCTCAATTGCTTTCGGAGGGAAGCTTTCGACTTAGGTGGTTACCCTTGTTTTATAAAGTATAACCCAAAGCTTTTGAAAGGTTGTTTTAATAAAGACGAAAGGTTTTAAAAGAAGGTTTCCAGATTGTTTTAAGTTGAACCCAGTGTACCTTCGAAAGGTTTATGTTTTCGTATAAGGTTTTAAGCATTCGAAGGGTTTATTCCTGGATCTGTTTTGAAAGGTTTATCAGGTGTTTTTGAAAGATTTTTGAAGGAAGGTTTTCCAAAGGTTTTTCTAAGGCAATGACTTAAAGTGATTTTAAAGAAGGATGTCTAAAGCTTATAACTTCCGAAAGGTTTGCTTGGAATGAATTCGAAAGGTTTTAGAGATGATTTTGAAAGGTTTAAATATTGATTTTGAAGGAGATAATTTCAAAGTATGGAAAGAGGTTCTTTCAAATGGTAAAGTGTTTTCATCAACCAAATTTTGAGTAAAGGATATATATCTAACATGGTAATAAGATTTGAGTAAAGTATAAAGACTTATTTCTTTTCCTTGTATAAAGTTTGATTTAAAGGTTTAAATCATTTTGAAATTGTTTTCAAGGAAAATTATGGGAGGGAATCCTTATGTATAAATGACTCAGATATTAGAAAACCAGATGGAACTAGTATAGGGTCGCGCCCTATACATTAGCTTGTAGCCCCAGCTAATCGTTGTCCGAAATTCCAGTGTGTAGGGCTTGGTCACGGGTAGACTAAAATTATGAGTACACACCGAAAGGAATATATGTTGTATACAGATAGGTTATTGTTGAGCCCGAAAAACCATTAGGATCGAGAAGACCTGGGAGATGATTAGGTTAGGGACAGACCGTCCAGAAGTGAGATATTTAACAAATAGTTTAGGACAGACCGTCCTGATGGGAAATGTTAAACATATAGATAAGGATAGATAATCCTAAATATTAATATCTAGCAGGTGTTAGGTTAATTTTGATTATGTAGTTTGGTAGGCCCGAGTCAGCCAAAGGTAAAACTTATCCAAACAAAACTTTTGTGTTTGAGAAGATAGTTCATTATTACCTGATATTTATGTTTGTTTACATAATGTTTATTTTGTTGAGATTAACCATTGTGGATGCAGCAGCATAGTATATGGTTATATGAAAAGATTTGCAAAGATATGTTTTAAAAAGATTTTAGTAAGGGTAAACCCGTTCCGCTAAGCGACGTGGTCTCACTAAACATAATTAAACCGGGATGTATAGTATTATTCATACCAGGCTTTATGTATGACTCAATGTTTATGTTTTCCCCTTAACGCTCAGGTGCTCAAAATTGATTTGAGTAGGCTGAAGGTTAAGGATCTATTTAGGTTTTAGAATGTTGGCGAATAAGTTACCGGAGGATGCAGGAGGCAACATATAGCTACTTAGGATTTGCTACTTTTATTAATGTTTTGATCGATTTTCTGCTGTGTTATGATGTATTAGGTCTAATATCACCATATGATTCTGATCAATCGAGGGGGTATCTTCATATACCGCTCTCGGCGTAAGTTGTAATAACTATATTTAATTTGTGCCTGAGAAAACGATTTGGGTTATGCGACGTGAATGTGAAACAATTTGATTTGGAAATGTAATGAAGTAATTTGTGGTTTTGAAATCTGTGTTTTGTTTCATATTCAAGTGTTTTTGATATTATTGATACCATTAACATAGCCGTATTTAGTTGCCGGAAGCTAATACTATAGATGAGTGCAGCATCTGTAGCACTTAGTTTTGGGCCTCTAGATAGGGGATGTTACAATAACACCCCTAATTTTTTATAACATTATTCGGGAGATTTAATTAGATAAATTAAATAGAATAATATAAATATTAAGTGATAAGGGGATTGAGATTTGAATAAATACTTAAGGGCCGTGCTTAATAAATTAAATGGGCTTAAGAATGGTTTGAAAGCTAATTAATTTACACAAGGGTATATTGGGAAATAGCCGCACCCTATTACCATTACCCTTATATATTCACGTATCTTATACCATTCACGTTCATTTTCTCATTTTCCAAAAACATAAAACGCAAACACAAAAGAGGAACCGACCATTGTTAAGGAAGAAAAAGAAGAGAAAATTCAAATCAAGCTAAGGAATTAAAGGAAGGGGAATAAATCTCAATCTCAATCCAATCTCCTTATCTTAATCAAGGTGAATAATAATTTATTCCATCTCTATTTTGTTTATATTCATTTGTTTTCGGGTTTAAGACTAAATTCATTTTTAGAATGATTTGGATGATGATATGCTTGGACCATAACATGTTAGATTTAAACAAGATTGTTTAAATATGATTTTACATGGTTATTTGGGTAAAACCGAATATAATTGATTTCGAATGCCGGAGGAAAATTTTATGTTATGTAAAATATGATTTTGGAGTTGGGTTTTAATTTTGATAATTTTCCAAGCTATGGAAAGATTATTATGAATTTTCAAAGGAAATTATGGTTAATTGGGTTTAGAAATTTATTTCAGAAATTATATTGAGAATTTGGGTCTGAAATTTAGATATGTTAGATAACATGTTAAAACTGAATTTTTATAATTTTTGGGATTTTTCCTATGTAATTTACTATGAGAATTAAATTATTTTAAAAGGAGGACCTAAATGATTTAATTGTTTTGCTTAATGGAAGGGCTTATCTGTTAAAATAATATTGGTTTAGATCTGAAATTATGCGACAGTTATTTTGTTTAAGGGATTTGAAAAGTTGAGGCAACCAATCATATGCTTACAAGTAGGCAGGTTAGTTAGAAAGTGTTTTCTTTAATTGGCATTAAATCTTATTTACCCGGAAAAGTGGGTTCCACCTCTATTAGAAGCACCTTTCGACCATATACTTCCGCCTTCAATCAAGTCGAAACCCCACCAAGCCGAAACCAATACACAAGGTATCAATATAGGTACATAGTGGATTGGAGGAAGGCGAAAGGCAAGGTTCGAAAGCATTGCTTTTGATAGAGTTGAAACCATTGTTTATGCTCCTGCCTTGTTTATGGAAAGATACTTTAGACCAAGTCGATACCCTGTTACTTTCAAACCTATTGCCGCCTTTCTTTGTATAAAAATAGAGCTTTCGAAAGAGTTCCTTGTTTATGAAACAATGCTTTGGAAAATGGTGGTTCCGACCTAGTCAAAGTCCTGCTGCCATTCTTTTGCCTTTCGAGTGTATTGAAGCCATCGATGCTTTCAAAGGGTAGCTTTTGTTTTAAAGATGTACTAAGCCACTTCCTAAATGCTTTCGAAAGGGTTCAAGGGTTTCGAAGGTAATGGAATCAAAAGAGGGTTTCGATGCTATCCTTTAGTGTTTTGCTAAATGTTTTAAAGCTTTCGAAAGGATGGTGCCGACGCCATCAAACATTCCCCCAACAAAGATTAAAGGTTATGAAAGAGACACTTTCATATATATTCACTTTGACTCAAAAGATGTTTTAAAGCAAAGCCCAATGGTTTTGAAAGGGGTAACTTCATTGGTTTCGAAGCTATGTTTATAAGAACTATTAAATAATATTTTGATAATTTCGAAAGGTATATTTTGGTTTCGAAAGAGATGATTTAAAGAGCTTCGAAAGGTTTATATGTAATGTTTTGAAAAAAAGTTTTCCTTGCTTTCGAAGGAGGTTATCTAGGGGTTTCGAAAGTAATGTTTTAAGGTTTCGAAAGCCTCAGTTTTCAAAACAAATAACCCAATCTCATTATAAAGGAAAATAATGGCATAAATAAAGAGTTTTGAAATGATTTTAAGCATCGGGTTTTTGAAGAAATCTTTTGAAGAAATTTTCTTTGATTAATATGTTAAGGGGATTAACTAAGTTATTATGTTTGCTTCTTCATATATGTATATATTCACATTGTAATGGACCCATAACTGTATTTTGGGAAAGGATAGAATAACCAGCTAGGCTGACCCAGTAGTGAATATAAATTAACTTAACCCCTGAATGAGTAGAATTGCATCCAGGAGGTTCGGAAGACCAGAATGTAGGATGCTAAAATATAGATTAAAGAAGACGCCCAGGAGGCAGGTTCATAGTAAACCCATGAAAATTATGTTTGGAAAGTGGCAAGGGCCAATAGGTTTGTAGTGAACCCATGAAAACCAAATCCGGATTAAGTTATTGATTGATGTCAATAGGTTCCTAGTCAACCCATGAAAATTAGGATAAGAGGGAAGTTATTGGAGTTACCAATAGGTTTAGGGAGAACCCATGAAGCTATGATGTTATTGGCAGGGGCCAAAAGGTTACTAGTGATCGCATGAAAACTATGAAATAGGACAGGGAGTTCATAAATTTAACAGGTTAATAGTAAGCCCATGAAAACTATGAAAGTGGATAGGGAGTCCATAAATATTAAACAAGTTATTAGTAAGCCAATGATAACTAATAAGTTAATAGTGACCCTATAAACTATAAATGAGACAGTTAGTAAGAGTGAATGGGGATGGGAAATCCAGAATTGATTTACTTATTTGCATATCATCATATTGTTTTGAATTGTGTTGACCATTGTGGATGTAGTAGCACAGTATATGATTTTATAAAGGTTTTAGGATACCAGTGAGGGGAAAACTGATTCCGCTCTGCGGCATGGTCTCACTATATATCTAAATGGTTTGAGATGGTAGATTATTATTCATACCAGGCTTTATGTCCGACTCGAAGTTTATGTTTTCCCTTTAAACTCTCGGGAACTCAATTGATTTTGAGTAGTTTGAGAGTTGAGGTTTTCAGGTACCTGTTTAGGCGAATACGCTTCTGGGAACGTGCAGGAGGCATGATAGTTATTTAAAGTTCTCTTTTATTTCAATTGCGTTGTGTTGTTGTTGGAAAGGTAAAGTTGTTTAATTTTCTATATATATTCTGATCATCCAAGGGGGCATCTTCATATGTCGCTCTTGGCGTATGTTGTAATAGATATATTTTCTTCGAATGTGGTTCTCGTATTGGGATTATGTAATGAATTTAAATGTTTGAAACGTAATGTGGAATTTGTTTGATATTTTAATTTTTTTCCATATTCATGTCTTTCTGTATCAATGTATCTAACATTACCGCACTTGGTCACCGAGGATTAATAACTATGGATGACTGCAGCATCCTTAGCCGTTAGTTATGGGCCTCCAAGTGGGGGATGATACAAGTTGGTATCAGAGCATAGGTTTATGAAACTTAAAGGAACTTTAAACCGAAAAGATTTTCAAACATAATCCAATGAATCTGAAAAAAAGATCGGGGTTTGGGTGAAAGCTATAGTAACGTACTTGTATTTGGTATATATATATATATATATAAGTACGTATTCCCTTCTATCTTAGACTGGTCTTCTGTATATTACTAAGGCTCATGTTAACCCAAAAATTGGATCAACACTCTGATTTGAGTTTGTAAGCACCAGCCCTGTTCTAACAGAGCAATAACACAGAGAATAGGTATAGATAAAGACAGTAAAAGAAAGAAGACAATGAATTTTTATAGCAATTCGGCTGTTAACGAAGCCTACGTCCACTTTATAGTTTTATTATGACTAATTGCAGTTACAAGTAATGTTTGATTACAAAGCCTTTGATTATCCCTAGCTAGATTGAATCCCCAGAGTTGGAATCCATTAGAAAATCAAAGTGATTCCACTTGGCGATTGTTGTGAGGGAGGTAAAGAATGAAGAAAGTTTCCAGCAGAGCTTCAGCAAACAGTCCAGAGAAGATCCAGTTTGTGTTGCAGGTAGAATGGTATTTATGGAGATCGGAGAGCTTCTGGGCTAGGCCTGTTCAATAACTGCTCACAAATGACCATAGGAAGATGCCACGGACCTCAGCTCATGACCTGAGCCAAAACAATGGATCTCTAACGATCCATGGTCTATGGATCGCTAGTAATCCATAGATTTGGCTCGTGTGCGAGCTACTTACTTAGCTTCTTTTCCTATTGCTTTACTATGCTAGCTCGCCAAGATGCTGTGATCAATGATGGATCGCTGGCAATCCATGGTGTATGGATCGCTAGCGATCCATACACTTAGCATATTTTTGCTTTAATCTTTAAGGCCTTCTTTGCTTCCCTTGTGCCATAGCGATCAACGATGTTGTATGGATCGTTGGCGATCCATTGAGTATGGATCACTAGTGATCCATGCAGTTGGACTATTTTTGAAGTTTGATGTCCGAAGTGACTCCATTGCCTTGTATTGACGTTGTTCGTGTAGTGTCGTTGAACGTTGCTCTGTTTTGATGACGATTTACTAGCTGGTTATATTTGATTGCTGATTGGACTGAACGGACGCTGGTCTCTTGGTTTAGTCGAACTTAGTCATTGCTTTTGTAATAGGAATTGGCTCACTTTAACCCATTTCTTTCGCCCTTTTGGTTGAGTTTTGAGCCATTCTGACTTCATCAAGTTGTTTCATCTTCTCTTGGATCCTTCTAAGTTAATAACTCAGATAACATTTGCCTCCTAGAGTACGTCTTTGTCGAAGACAAGACGTGTTATGGAAGTTATCGCTTTTATTATATGTTCGTCAATTCCAAGTAATCGTATTAGAGTTTTGCGGATGCGTAGCAGGCACAATGTTGATTACATAGCTTTGGTCTCGACTGCTATCGCTTGTCATACCGGATCGAATTTCTCTTTATAGCTTTCCGGTATGCTTCGAAATGATGGGTAGATGTCGCAGCACGAGTTTAAGCAAAATTCTCCTCCAAATTCATGGGTCGCTAGCGATCCATGGACGATGGATCGCTAACGACCTGATTGTTCCAAGTTGCCTCTAACGATATGGATCGCTAGCGATCCATGGATGATGGATCACTAGCAACCTGATTACTTAGAATAATTTTTGCATTTTTCTTGTCTTTAGTTGCCTATATTGTCGGTTCGAGCCGAGCTACTCCTTTACTTTCACACAACGCGAACCTTTTTCTTGCGACCTGAAACATTAGGCGATTTAATCTAGCTTGCTCGATCTGATCTAGTGCTTCCTTAGACCCACCTTGTCTAAGCTTTCTACCGTGATTTCCTCTTGCACCACCATCATCGGAGCATCACCGCCTCCTTAGTTCATCTCTAATCGAAACCATAGCTAGTCATTGCCTCGAGTCGCCGCCGATCCATCCCTTAGCTCGCCACCGATACATCCATAGCTCGCTAATTCCAAGTCTTTGATCATTCCCATGTTTTATAGTTCAATCTGAGGTGGGTTTGCTAATCGTAGTGTTTGTTTGATGAGTTGACGGCGAGTCTGTATTTGCAATGTTGATCGTGAGAAGTTTGAGTTGATTGCGGTTTAATGGAGAAAGATAGTAAATCGAGTCTTGAGTTTTTCCCAAAATGACATTCGGGCCTTGGTCCAGTGCTTGACACGTTCTGCTGTCTTCGTCCATTAGGCCATAATTGAATTGTGCTATGTTCCATAGCTGTTACTGCATGGCACAATCGCTAATCGGTCCCGACTCTTCCGGAGGATTTGGACTTATCTTGCTTTCTTGTTGCACGCTCGGTGTCCCTGTAGTGAGAAGAGTTCTCCATGTTACTTTGGACAACGGATCCGTTGTCGATCATTGATCGATAACGGTTAAGTGTACAGGAAGTAGAAACAAATGGGAATGATGCGGGAAATTCTTTTCCTTTTCCACTAGGAGCAAACTATCTACACGGGATAGAGCGTTTGTAGTGTTTCGGATACCAAGCTCACCACCTATAGACAGAACGCTGCACTTGCCCCGGTATACACTTGAAGTCCGTTGCGTGGGCACGAATCGATGTCTCTCCAGAATTCAAGTGTTGTAGGGGGAATTTATTAACTTAGAATAAAATCAACTAACCGTTTTGAATGTGAGTTTCGTTGTTTTAGAATGAAGCACCCATCTCCACACTTTAAATTGAGTGGAGGAAGTCCGGCACTTTCAGCAGCCGAATCGTCATCTGTCGCTCTTTCTCCTACCACTTCACAGGCAGAATACGGTTAGTTGGTTTCGGTTGGACCGGTCTTGGATCAAACGCTTCCAACTTTAAAGTTCTACTCAACCCACCAGAGAGAGCTTCTTCAGTGGTCTCCGCTAAAGTTCTGCACAATATCTTCGTGCGGCATGGTATACCAAAAGAGGACGTACGTCTATCGGAAAAAGACGAGTTTGCTCACATGCCTCCCCAAGGATATACCGCTTGCCATCGATATATGTGCTTGAATGGAGCTATGCCTCCTTTTAACAACTTTTTGCATGAGACTCTTTCCAAATTAGGCATAGCCCCGTTCCAAATTCATCCCAACGGCTATGCTATCTTGACTTGCTTGCATGTTCTCTTCATGCGGACGTTCAACTGCCCTCCAAACTTTAACGATTTGCGGTACTTTCTATCGTTCAAAAGAAGGGACGAATGTCCATCCTTGATCGTAATTAAGCTTAGAGGAACCAGAAAATCGTTTTGCGTCTACAGAGCAACTTGTCCCAGGTCAGGATGCAGTATTTCTTCGTTAGATGCCCCGAGGGGTTTAACCGTCTTTGGACGACAGGGAGTAAGTTCATTTTCATACTTATCGAGTTATGATGCATTGCTATGGAGTTCCAAACAAGTTGCATACTTCTTGTAGTTATCCTAAGGTCAAATAGGGACGTGTCTCTTGATGAGGATTTTTGGACCCTAAAGGTTATTGATGTTGAAGAAAGGTTCGTCAAAGCCTTGCTTACCAATAAGAACTTGCTCCAATATGGATTGTTGCATTCGGGGAGATCCGCTGTTCAAGTTGAAGTCCCCTCCCCTACTCAGTCCAGGGTTCGCACATGATCTACTTCTTCTTGCAGTTTTGAAGACGGTGCTTCTCACGAGAGAGAGGATGTGTTTGGAGAATCAGCCGAAGAGGCCCATGAAAAAAGAGATGCTACTGCGACTGGCGTTAGTGGCTCAGTCAGAATACCTACAATCCCGAAAGAGGAAGAAGAAGAGTTTTAAAAGAGGGAAGGAAATGCCACAATGTGCTTAGATAAAGAGGAGGGGGAACTCGAGAGTAGTAGCGACGAGTCCACTTCCATTGACGACTTCTACGTAGAATCCAATGATGAGGAATCGAAATCACACGATGATACACCGGGCATGAGTCCCGTCCTTCCGAGCTCTCCTCCTCTAGACGCGAGCGGTAAAGACAATGCCCCACAGAACAGAGAGCGTCAGGATTACCTATGTAAAGATGTTGGTGAAGAATTCAGAGATTTGAGCGACGACTACATCGATTTTGGTGCGCTTATGGGGGAAATTTTAAATTTGAAGAAGTGCCACTCCGTTCAGGTAGTACTGCGCCCGAAGTTAGTCCGGTTTTGCCTACGACGGTCGCCCGATCCTGTTCGTGATGACGCTTTAGGCCTTTCCCCAAAACACACTACACATCTCTTTAGGATTACACTCACTTTCTTACACTCTTTCCGTGTCTATTTTCTGCTTCTAAAATCTTTTATTTATGCTTTGTGCTAGGTATGACGAGAGGACACAGCCTCTATGATGACTTCGAGGTATTCACTGACTCCCAGCACTGGTCTAGGCGTTCTTCTGGCCGTCATCAACCCTGAGAGACAGAGGAAGAGTATAGCAGAAGAAAGGATTTGGAAGCCGGGATCCATCGCCAAGAGGAAAGAGATCGGAGGTCTTTTGATGAGAGGGAGGAGCCATCGAAGAGATCAAAGTTTGATCCCCGTTCGCATTCTTCGGAACAATAGGTTTCCACTCCGATGCGCTCCTCAATGGGTCAAGAAATCCCCGTCACTTCTGCTCCTGTTCTGCCTTCAACTTCCATCCCACTATCTTAAGTTATGCTTGCCTCCAGTACTTCGTGTCCCTACCGAAGGCCTACCTACATCCTTCCTTCAGGCCCTCCAAAGCTTGACGCAGGGCTCCCTGGATGGTTCTTAAGGGGAGTTAAGTTTGACCGCGATTTGCACCCGGTTCGCAAAGATTCGTAAATGCCACACCTTCAAGCTATTCAGCACGATTTAGACCAAGCTGAAGGGTGGTAAAAATTGTGTAAGTAGTTGGCAGACACCAATCGCAATAACTAGCAAGAAATCCTCTCTTTCGAGTTAGAGAAGGATGATTTCGAAAAAGCGCTATCAGAACGCGATGCCAAAATTAAACTGCTTGAGGAGGAGAAAGCGACGACTTTGTAAGAGGGAAAGAGGAGGGATGACTTGCTAAAAGAACTGAAAGAGGCGCATGCTAGAATTGAGATCGTCTATAGAGACGAGATAAAAAAGGCTCATACCGAGGAGGAAAAATTAAAAGAAGAATTGGCTGCCTGCAACGTGACCATCGAGGCTCAAAGAAAACCATTGCTGATCATGACCTCATCGTTGAGGGGCAGAACAAGACTATTTCCGACCAAGACAACACAATTGCCAGATTACAAACTCAGGTCGCACAGCTCAACGCCGATAAGTTCGCTGTTGAAGTTGAGAAGGCCTCTGTTAGAGCAGACTACTTGGAGCTTCAAAATGCTTTTGAAAGAAAGATGGAAAACTGGACACAACCATCCTGAATTTCTATGTTAACTCCCTGTTACACCAGGGGAATCTCAACTACTTAGGTCCAAAATTCCCATGCACCCTCGCTTTGGTGTGGGAATAAATCTTTTCCCGTTTTGCTGATAGCGGTGACGTCTACACCGAGCGGGAGTTAGAGGACGCTTACCTTAACGAGGAATCAAAGAAAGCATTGCCCGAGGGCTGGGAAATTTTACGAGTCAAAAGTGAGAAATAAGCCACCGATTCTGTCTTGACAGCCACCACTGAAGCGCTCCCTAATCCTTTTATTTCTGGCGTAGACGAATCATCAGGGTAGCCCCATGACCTGCCAGCAAGTTCAGAGCTTGAGACTCTTCCTTAGATAGTGGATCCATCGAAAGAAGGCGAAGGTGGTGGGTATGAAGTCGACATTCTTGACCATTCCTCTGGTGCAGGTAATGTTCTTGCTTCCTTTGAGTTCGGGAGCTTCCAACTTACGTCGTAAGAGTTGGAAGAATTTAATGCTATTGTTTTTGATCTTATAGGTCCATCTACCTTTCCTATTGATGTGCCCACTTCCTCAGTGCCTGGACCCGCTACTATTTCTACAGCTTCCGTGCTCGTCCCTGTTCCTGTTTCCATGTTCGTGTCTGGCTCGCAGCCAGGGCCGGAGTCCGAAAAGATAGACGCACTTCATGGCATGAATGACCCCTTTGTGTCTTTGGAAGGTAACATAACAGCGGAAGAAATTAAGGAGTAGGAAGTTCAGACGGAGCAGCCTTGTAAGACTCAGCACGAAATGGTCGCTATCAAGAAGGAAAAAGTCGACGCGATCAAATCCTCGAAGAGCTCTCGCAAATCACGAAAGCGCAAGAAAAAGGGAGAATCTTCTGGGAAAGCTACGGAGCAAGAGGAGGACATTTCCATTGAGGAGTTTTTTCATATTACCAACAGTGACACCACTCTTGAGAAGAAGCAGAAGCAGCCAGCAAAGGGAGGAAAGGGGAGCGGTGGAAGGAAGCGTTGAGGAGCTTATGTGAAGCTCGATTTGATTTTGGTTCTTTTTGAGTCATTTTGTTCAAGTGTAGAGTCCACACTTAATGTTTCTGTCATGGAGTATGTCTTTTCATTTTATTGGCTGGTGTTGTGTGGGTATGGTCCCCATGTTTTGATGAGTCTGTATTTTCTTTTTGTTGGCCGGTGTTGTGTGGGTACAGCCCCCACGTTTTGATCCTGTGTAAAGAAAATTATAAGCAATAGATTGATATTTTACTGTATTCTTATCTGTTTGTTCATATATGTTCTATGTACTTGTGCTTGTTTGTTTACACTTATCCAATTTTGTAATTGCCGCCAAAATTTTTATTTGGAGCAACAATATTCTGTTCGGAGTAATAGAACTTGCGAACTTATTGTTTTCAGTTGCTTTTATTTTAGTACCAGTATATGCCCCCCAGTTCACAAGGCTGTTACTTCAGATGACCGGTAACTTATAGTTTAAATAACTATCATATTAAACTCAAAATTTGGCTAAGTCACAGCTTGATTTTTCTTTTTCCAGAATTTTTTCAACTTTGGCATGTAATCCAAGTTTCTTGTGATATTCCGGTAGGTAAGCAACATATGCGTGTTTCTAAGGAGCACATTACATGGGTTGACTGATGGCATCTTTAATCATTAAGTGCCGTTAGTTGAAGCTTTTCTATTGGTTTGTAGTACTCCGCTTTGGTTGAAGTTGTGCCCATCAGTCCCAATCACAGAAGTAGTTGGCGCTGATCATGAGATGTGCGGTGTTCGGGATTGACATGGCCCGTCGATTCGGTCCTGGTGCTCCTTAACGTTGCCTATCTTCGGAAAGCGTGAGGAGTTTATGCTTTAGGAGCATGATATCTCGGCGATGTTCCTCTGTGTTGCTTATCTTCGGACAACGTGGGAACTTAAGTTTTTTTTAGGTGTTAGTGCGCGGCTTATGGGATGCATGGCTTTTGGTGCTCCTTGGCGTTGCCTATCTTCCAACAACGCGAGGAGCATATGTTTTGGCACGGCTTATGGGATGCACGACTTTTGGTGCTCATCGGCGTTGCCTATCTTCGGGCAATGAGAGGAGCGTATGTTTTGGCACGGCTTTTGGGATGTGCGGCTTTTGGTGCTCCTCGGCGTTGCCTATCTTCGGGCAACGCGAGGAGCATATGTTTTAGTGCGGCTTATGGGATGCACAACTTTTGGTGCTCCTCGGCGTTGCCTGTCTTCAGGAAACACGAGGATCGTATGTTTTGGGCCTTCCCGTTGTTGCCGGAGCAACACCGATTTATGAAACATCGATTTATGAAGGAAAGGATCGAGTTCCGCCGATCCAGCGGTTTCAGTCGATTTGTTTCCGTCGACCCGGCGGGTATTTATTATGAACACAGTTTTGTCATTTCAAAAGAGCGAATCAAATTTTAATAAGGAAATCAGGGCAGATTTTTTGCCTATTTACAATGCCCCCGGCATTCCAAGATGGCTTATTTGCTGAAAAATAGAGAGACATAAAGTAGTTTTCAAACGAAGTAATGGTGGAGTGATTCGCTATTCCAGAACCTGGGAATTTGAATTCCGTCGACGGTTGTTAGCTTGAAAATTCCGTCTCTTAGCTTCTGATTGATGACGTACGGTCCTTCCCAGTTTGATCCGAAGGCCCTCGGAACGGGGTAGACTCACTTGAGCATAAGATCTCCAACTTCGGAATTTTGGTTGTGAACTTTGGAGTTAAAGTACCTTGCAATCCTTTTTTGGTAGGCGACGGTTCTCAACTCGGCTTCTTCCATTCTTTCATCGATCATATCTAGAGATCTGAGTAGTAGCTACTCATTTTGCTTTTGATTGAAATTTTGCCTTCGGTGCAAGTGGACTTCTAATTCAATAGGTATCATTGCCTTTGAGCCATACGCTAGGGCGAATGGAGTGTGGCTGGTTGCCGCTTTGTGCGTGGTTCGGTAAGCCCATAGTGCGAGTGGAAGTTCATCAACCCAGTTTTTGTTAGATTTAGTTAGTCGCTATTTGATGGTGGATTTGATGATCTTGTATATTGCTTCCACTTGCCCATTTGCTTCTGGATAAGCTACTGCTAAGAAGCTTTTCTCTATTCGGAAGCATCTGCAGAAGTCTTTGAACTTGGCACTTTCGAATTGGGTTCCATTGTTAGTGATAATTTTCTGTGGCACACCAAACCTGCAAATAATGTTTTTAGTAACAAAGTTAATGACTTTCTTCATGGTTATGGTGGCCAGCGGTTATGCTTCGGCCCATTTTATGAAATAATCTACGGCGACTATAGCATATTTGGCTCTTCCTTTTGCTATCTGTAGGATGCCAATCAAGTCTATTCCCCATATTGCGAATGGCCATGGGATGACCATCTGCGTTAGCTCTATTGAAGGAGTTCTTTTAATTTTGCTGAATTTTTGGTAGCGATCGCAACTCCTGGCGTAATCTGCAACATTGCGGTGTACTGTTGGCCAGAAGTATCCATATCGGAGGACTTTCTTTGCAAGAGTTTGCCCCCTAGTGAGGTCTCCATATTCGCCTTCATGCACTTCTTTTAGGATTCGTCGGGCTTCTTCATCGGACACGCACCTTTGGAAGGGGGTCGAGAATCCCCTTCGATAGAGTACTCCATCTTGTATCATGAATCGCGGTGCCTTTCGAAGAAGCTTTTTCCGTTGATTTCGGTCAGTTGGAAGAGTCCTTGTAAGTAAAAAAACCTTTATCGGTGTCATCCACGTACCTGGTTCAACGGTGATTTCAAGGATCCTATTGATGTCCATTCCGTCTATGCTTGGGTTGGTTAGAGTTTCAACTGGGACTAGTCCTACTGACTGAGCTTCTTCGGAACTTGCCAGTTTAGACAAATAATCTGCCTTGGTGTTTTGCTCCAGTGGAATGTGAGTTATAGTGTAGTGTTCGATGTCGATTAGCAATTCTTGTACTTTGGATAGGTACGGGGCAAGATTCTTCCCACGTACCTAGAACTCCCATTTTACTTGACAGACGACCGGCTAGGAGTCACTATATATGTGAATGGATTTTATCTTGATTTCTTTCACAACTTTCAGTCTAGCAATCAGTGCTTCGTATTCCACTTCGTTATTTGTAGCAAGGAATTCCAAGTGCAAAGCATAGCTAATGGCTCGCCCTTCGGGGTATTCAAGCACTACTCCTACTCCTGAAAAGAGGTTGTTAGATGCACCATTGATGAAGAGCTTCCATTGCGTGTCTACTTCCAGATGAACTTCTTCCTCGTCATCCCGTATGGTAAATTCGACGATGAAGTTTGCTAACGCTTGCCCATTAATGGCTTTCCTTGGGTGGTATGTGATATCATATTGACTCAACTCTATATTCCTCTTGAGTAGTCGTCCGAAAG
This sequence comes from Allium fistulosum, assembly GCA_030737815.1. Taxonomy (NCBI): domain Eukaryota; kingdom Viridiplantae; phylum Streptophyta; class Magnoliopsida; order Asparagales; family Amaryllidaceae; genus Allium; species Allium fistulosum. The sequence continues at coordinate 230,624,290 of CM060907.1, read as the reverse complement.
TTTCCGATCGTTATAACACTTGCTTCAGGGGATCGTCAGTCAACACTTTAATTGAATGAGCCTGAAAGTACGGTCATAACTTCGTAGATGTGATCAAGAGGCAATATGCTAGCTTTTCCAGTTTCGAGTAGTTTTTATTTGCTCAAGTGAACCGCTTGCTAATGTAATACATGGAACGTTGGATTTTTGCTTCTTCACGCACCAGAGCAGCGCTCAATGCATGAGGTGGGATTGCTAGGTAAATGAACAAGTCTTCTCCATCCATGGGTTTTGATAGGATTGGCGGAGCTCCATGTGCCGCAGCAGTTCTTCGAATGCTGTTTGAAAAGCTTCAGTCCATTTAAAGTTCTTCTTTCCTTTCTTCAGCACATCGAAGAATGGTATACACTTGTCGGTAGCATTCGAGATAAATCGACTTAGCGCTGCAACTTTTCCATTTAAACTTTTCATTTCCTTCTTGTTCTTCGGAGCTTAGACTTCTCGTAGTGCTGTGATATGTTCCGAATTTTCTTCGATGCCCCAGGCACTTACGATGAATCCTGGGAATTTCCTGGAGGCCATTCCAAAGTGTCACTTGAGTGGATTGAGTTTCATCCCATACTTTCGGAGTATTTCGAACATTTCAGCAAGGTTGTCCAGGTGGTTAACAACTGCTCGCAATTTGACTAACATGTCGTCCATATAAACCTCCATTATTTTCATGGTCTGCCGCTTGAACATGGTATTTAACAACCTTTGATAAGTGGCCCCTGCGTTCTTCAAACCAAATGGCATTACTCTGTAGCAGTATAGGCCCAAGTTGGTGATGAAGCTGGTATTTTCTTGATCGGGTTCATGCAACAGGATTTGGCTATACCTAGAGTATGCATCCATAATGATAGCAGCTCGTGTCATGCCTTTCTATCCACAAGTTGGTCTATTCTAGAGAGAGGGAAGCTGTCTTTTGGGCAAGCCATGTTTAAGTCTGAGTAGTCGATACAGGCTCGCCACTTCCCGTTGGACTTTTTGACTAAGACCGGATTAGATACCCACTCTGGATAGGTTGCATCACGGATAAAACCGTTGCCTAATTAACTTGTCCACTTCTTCTCTTAGCGCCTTGGATCGTTCGGGATCTAAGCTGTACCTTTTTTACTTTACTGGTGTGAATTTAGGGTCTATGTTGAGTGCATGACATGCGATTTCTGGAGACACCCCACACATATCTAAATGCGTCCAAGCGAACACATCCAAGTTGGCGTGGAGGAATTTGGTAAGCTCCACATGCATCTTCTTTCCAAGATGCGATCCAATTTTCAAAACTTTAGTTGGGTCATCCATGTTGGCAGGGATGAACACCGTTAATTTTTCCGACGCCGCACATTCCTCCCCTGGGCTCTTCTTTCTAGGGTCCAAAGCCTTGTCGAACCGGCTATGGTCCCCAAGCTAGGGTCTGCTCTGTAGTTGCTATTTGAAGGGTTCATGGATGTGAAGAGTTCTCCCCACGTCCTTCCCTTTTTCCTTTCTTCTAGATTCGCGTAATTCTGTAACATAACATTCTCTGGCAGCGCACTGATCTCCTTTCACCATTTCGATTCCATTTGCAGTAGGGAACTTTATGTTCAGACACCATTGGGTCAGAGCTATTTTGAAATTTGCTAGACCGGGCCGCCCCAAGAAGGCATTACATGCTGACATTTCATCCACAATTACAAAAGTCTGAATGAGGGTGAATCTTTGATCGCCCTCTCCGAGCTCCACTAGCAGGTCAATTATTCCTACGTGTTGATTGGGCTTGTCAATGAACCTTTGGATCTTTATTTGGCCTACATACATGCTTTTCATGCTGATTTTCATTTGGTCAAAGGTATATTTGAAAAGTATATTAACAGAACTACCACTATCGACCAACACTCGTAGGACTACGGTGGGTCTGATTCCTATTGTCACCACCATCAAATCGAGAGTCGGAGCTTCGATCCTTCAGTTTCCCGATTTTGGAACACTATATCATCACTCAAAAACTTTTGCAGTTTGACTGGAGTTTTATCATCTGTTGTGAGACATGAGTCTTTTGGAGCATGTTTCAATGAACTCGCGTACCATTCCATTTCTCCCAACTCCTTTGCACGGGATGTGGTCCCCCAGATATCGTTTCAATAATAAGCCTTTGATCGGTTCGTATCGACCCTTCGTCACTAGTCCCAGCTTGATTCCTTTTTTCTCTAGGAGGCTGAGGGGCCATAGGTTGATTGGGGTTTTGTGGCTTTTTCACGTACTGCTGGAGCTTATTTTCTCAGATCAACTCTCCAATGAGATCCTTTAGGTGGCAGCATTTATTTGTATTGTAGCCATGTGTCTCGTGGAAGCGACAAAATTTCCCTGAGTGCTTTTGCTACTCAGTCGCCTCTCTTCTAGGAGGTTTCTTGTATTCTTCGGTTTCCTGTGTTGCGAGATAAATATTTTTTGGAGTGTCATTTAGAGGGTTATACTCTTCCTGCCTGAACTTCTTAAAACTTTTGCTGCCATTGCTATTTCTTTTATTGGAGTTCCGATTTCTCCTCTTTTGATTCCCATCTTTTCCCGTGACTCCTTGAGCAGTTCCAGAATCGTACATGTTTTGATTCATCACCACATCACTCTGTCTGATGTTCATCGGTTGCACACTAGCAGACTTTCTTTCCAGCTCCTGTACTTCCTCCAATCTTAAGTATTGGCTTGCTTTATGATTGAAGTTATTTCTGGTGGTAGGTTGCTTCCTTTTAATCCATTTCCAAAATTCAGTCTCCGGGAGAATGGCATAGACTAACGCCATAAAAACCATGTCTTTACAGGGTTTGCTTACTTACATCACCGCGGTATTGAACCAGTTCATGAAAGATTTCAACGACTCATTGCGTCCTTGGAACAATCCGGATAGAGACATGACATCTTTTGGTTGGGGCAGTATGGAGCCTGAATTGGTCAAGTAATTTTGTTGCAAGTTGGTTAAAGGTAGAAATAGATCTCGGGGGAAGTTTGGTGAACCACATAGACATAACTCCTTCAAGATAGGGAAACATTGGCAGCGAATAGCCTTTGGAGCGTTGGCTCCGTCCATATACCAGCTATACTTGTACAGATGGGGATTTGGGTCCTTTGTCCTGTCGTGGGAGGGGATAGCTAGCATAGTAAATTTGTCTACATACCTTTCATTCAAGATTTCATCGGTAAAGGGAGTCCGACTTGGAGCAGATCCCCATTCATCTTCTCTTCGGTTTTTACTGTTGTCCATTAACTGTTTTACCATGTGTGTTATGTATGCCTCTAATGTCCGGTAATCCTAGAGACGACAATCAGTCAGTACACTAAGTGTTTGGCTTTGCAAACGCTCTTGGAATGTTGGTTGAGGCCTAGGCTCTCCTGTTTTCGGGAGAGCCACTCCCGTGGGACCCTGTTGGCTCGCAGTTGGCCTGATTGGAGGAGTTTGGACGTTTCTACCATCATCGAACGCGTTGGCATTTTCTTCAATTTGGTTGTCTTGCTCTCCATCTTCTGAATCGGAGAGATCCATAGCTATATCTTCATGTGGGGCCTTGGCCCCCTGATTCAAGTTCTGAATTGGTTACCTTGCGACGGACGGAGTAATCACATTCTCTTCCACATTATGTCCTATTGTCACCCTTTTTTGTGGCTGTTTTCTGTTGCTTCTATGTAGACCAGAAACAGACAAATTCTCTTGTTCTTTAGCAGTCGCGGGTTCGGGCATAGTCCTTGGAGCATGGTTTGACTATAGGGTTAAGAAAGTGTTAGGCTTATCCATTAGAGCCTTTTGACTATTTTTCATTTTCTGATTGATCTCATTAACCATCTTATTCAACTCATCCCTGGTGATAACTTCATGTTGGCTGTAGGACGCTGGCGTCGGACTTCCTAAGTTAGCACCATTTACTTCCATTTGTTAGGGATTAACATCTTCTCCAGCTATTACTACCCCTATGGATCTTCCAAAGGCAGTTCTTCTTCTTCCGGGAGCCATTGATTCCAAGTGGTAGATTCTTCAGGCAAAGATTGGAGATCTAACTTATGGACCTATGGGATCTAAAGTAGATACCTAGATCTGGATCCTGGGTTGGAGTTCTTAGTGAAAGCACCAAAATGTTAACCTAAAAATTAGATCAACACCCTGGTTTGAGTTTGAAAGCACCAGCCCTGTTCTGACAGAGCAATAACACAGAGAATAGGTATAGAAAAAAACAGTAAAAGAAAGAAGACAATGAATTTTTATAGTGGTTAGGCTGTTGACGAAGCCTACGTCCACTTTATAGTTTTATTATGACTGATTGCTGTTACAAGTAATGTTTGATTACAAAGCCTTTGATTATCCCTAGCTAGATTGAATCCCTAGAGGTGGAATCCACTGGAGTATCACAGTGAATCCCCTTGGAGTTTGTTGTGAGGGAGGTAGAGAATGAAATTTTTTCTAGTGGAGCTTCAGCAATCGGTCCAAAGAAGATCTAGTTTGTGTTACAGGTAGGACGGTATTTATAGAGATCAGAGAGCTTCTGGGCTAGGCCTATTCAATATCTGCTCACAGATGACCATAGGAAGATGCCACAGACCTCAGCTTGCGAACCGAGCCAAAACCATGGATCGTTAGCGATCCATAGATTTGGCTCGCGTGTGAGTTACTTACTTAGCTTCTTTCCCCATTGCATTACTATGCTAGCTTTCTAGGATGTTGTGATCAAGGATGGATCACTGGCGATTCATGGTGTATGGATCGCTAGCGATCCAAACACTTAGCATATTTGCTTTAATCTTTTAGGCCTTCTTTGCTTCCCTCGTGCCATAGTGATCCATGATGTTGTATGGATCGCTGACGATCCATGCACTTGGACTATTTTTGGAGTTTGATGTCCGGAATGACTTCATTGCCTTGTATTGACATTGTTCGTTTAGTGTCATTGCACGTTGCTCTATTTTGATGACGATCTACTATCTAGTTGTATTTGACTGCTGATTGGACTGAACGGACGTTGGTCTCTTGGTTTATTTGAACTCAGTTGTTGCTTTTGTAATAGGACTTGGCTCTATTTAACTCATTGCTTTAGCCCCTTTGGTTGAGTTCTAAGCCATTCTGACTTCATCAAGTTGTTTTGTCTTCTCTTGGATCCTGTTGGGTTAAAAACCCAGATAATAGCTCGTATACAGATTTACGAGAAACAGGATATGGAAGTAGGAAACAGAAGAGGAAATCTCGGTGGAGGAAGCACCAGCACCAATGGAAATGTTCGGCCTAATACCAGGAGGAACCAAGGTCGATAGGCTAATGCTAACCAAAATGCTAATGCCAATGTGGGTACTGGAAATCCATCAGTGGATATGGGGGCGATGTATCAACTCTTCGTCAAGATGATGCAAGCAGGAGTGGCTGCTGGAGTTGCTGTAAATGTAGTGGGGCTAATCCTGTGGCTCTTGTTGGGAATAATTATGCTAAGCTGAGCAGAGATAACACCAGTCTTGGTGGGAAGCCATTTATGGGGACGAAGAATGCCATAGAGGTAGAGAATTGGCTATTGCAATGTGAGAGAATATTTACCGATCTAGGTTTAGATGATGAGCAGAAAAGAAGGTTGGCCTCTAAACAGTTGCAAGGGTCAGCACTTCATTGGTGGAACAGTGTTACTGTCGGAGTTTCGGAGAAGGAATTGACTTAAGCTGATTTTCGAAGGAGATCTGAATAGAGGTTTATTTTTGAGGTTGCTAAATCAGCGTTATTGAGAATTTTTTTGGATCTGGAGCAGGGAGGGATGTCAGTTGTTAAGTATGCCACTAAGTTTGATGAGTTGTCCCGTTATGGATATAATACTATAAACATCGTCATCAGGAGGAATGAGAGGTTCATTACGTGACTGAGGCCCGAGATTGCTAGGCGACCCTGCCACATCTTCATGATCCTAGTAATGCAATGGTAGAGACGGCAATTCGCCATGACGAGATGCTGGCTATTTTTGATAGAGAGAAGCCAGTTGAAACCCAGGGTTCTCAGGAAAAAAAGAGAAAGTTCTTTAAGAAGAAGGGAGCCTAGAAGGGAGATACTGCCTAAAGTGTGACAAGAAGGGTCATTATGCTCATGAGTGCCGGTCAGGCAAGGGGAAGAAGGCTGCAGATAAGAAGGATGTGAAGTGCTTTAACTGTGATCAAGTTGGGCATTATAAGAACTAGTGTCCAGAGCCAGTCAAGGTGGACAAGGGAAAGGTTTTTACTGCTGGACCATCATATTCTAAGCCAACTGCACTTGAAAAAGGAAAGATTATGATGGAAGGTACGTTTTTGATTCAAAGTTTACCAGTTAGGATACTATTTGATACCGATGCATCACATTTATATCCCAGTAGTTGGTTGATAGGTTATGCTTAGAACCCACATACCTTGTTACTTCCTTAAGGGTTGCGAATCCAATAGGAGGGTATGCAACTCTGGGGATGAGATGTGACCAGTTAGAACTGGATTTGTTAGGTCATAAGTTTGCATGTAGTTTGTATGTTTTCGATTTTGTAGATTTCGAAATCATTTTGGGTATGGATTGGTTGAGCAAGTATGAGGCTAGGATATTTTGATAGGATGGGGAGATATCACTAAGACACCCTGATAGTCATAACCGGATCATATTCTCAATGGAGAGTTCTGACCGAAGTAGTTGTGCTTTATTAAGTGCAATAGAAGTGGGAGAAGAGTTAAGTTAGCTTCGAGTAACAAGAGAGTTTGCAGATGTCTTTGAGCCGGTCATAGGACTACTACCGAAATGAGCTGTTGAGTATGGAATAGATCTTGTGTCAGGAGCTGAACCTGTTAGTAGACCACATAGTAGGATGACACCGACCGAGATTAAGGAATTGAAGGTGCGGCTAGTGGATCTAGAAGGAAGGCATTTTATTAGACTAAGCAGTTCGCCTTGGGAAACGACCGCGGTGTTTGTGAAGAAACCAGATGGGTCATTAAGGATGTGTATTGACTATCGTAAGTTGAACGAGAGGATGATCAAGAAAAAGTATCCTTTGCCGAGAATAGATGATCTATTTGAACAGTCGTGGGAGCCAGAGTGTTTTCCTAGTTGGATTTGGCGACAGGTTTCCAACAATTAAGAGTGGCAGAGGACGGTATTCCTTTGATAGCATTTCAGACTAGGTATGGCTCATACGAGTGGTTAGTAATGCCATTCGGGTTAACGAATGCACCTACTTTCTTTGTGGATTTTACGAGCAGAGTATTTCGACAGTATTTGGATAGATTTGTGTTGGTGTTTATAAATGGCATTTTAGTATAATCTAAAGATGAAAGAGAGCATGAAAATCATCTTAGAGTGGTGCTTGAGACGCTAAGTCAACATCAACTAAAGGAAAAGTTATCCAAGCGTCATTTTTGGAAAAAGAGGTTAAGTTTCTTGGTCACGTGGTTTTAGAGAAAGGGTTATTAGTCGATCCAGATATGATCGAAGCTGTTAATAATTGGAAGAGACCAGAGACGATGACTGAGATTAGAAGCTTTCTTGGACTTGCTGACTATTATTGGAGATTCATCAATGATTTCTCACGGATAGCAGCACCTTTGACTAAGTTAACCAGGAAGGAGGTGAAGTTTGTCTGATCCGACAAATGTGAGGAAGCATTTCTTTAGTTAAAGCATTTGTTGATCAACGCACCTGTGTTAGTAGTTCTAGATGGAAACCAAGGGTTGGTGGTGTATATTGATGCATGTGGGATAGGATTAGGAGCTGCGTTGATGCAGAATGGAAAAATGATTGCCTACGCTTCATGACAGCTCAGGGCGCATGAAGTGAGATATCCTACTCATGATTTGGAGTTGGCTGTGGTGATCATCGCATTAAAGATTTGGAGGCATTATCTCTTAGGGGAGAGATTTGAGCTATGCACGGATCATAAGTCTTTAAGATACTTATTCTTTTAGAATGAGGTGAATATAAGACAACAGAGGTGGCTGGAGTTTTTAGCTTCTTATGATTTTGGTATAGAGTATACTCCTAGGAAAGGAAATAAAGTAGCAGATGCTCTTAGCAGAAGACATCAGAATGTGTTGTTAGTTATGTTGGTAGAATGGAAGGATTTAGAAGCTTTGACTACCTGTAGTGTGCAGTTAAGATTGACTGCTTGTTCTAGTCAAAATACTTCCATGTTGTCCTGTTTGGAAGTTCGACCAATGTTGATCGAGAGGATTTCTTCTAAGTAGAAGGAGGATCCATTATTAGTCGAGAAGATTAGAAGGCTTGAGGTTGGACCAGAGGGGATGGTTGAGAAAGAAGGGAAGATTCTGTGTTCCGAATATTGAGGACTTGAGGAAAGAAGTTCTTGGAGAATGTCATCGATCCAAGTTTACGATTCATCCTGGAGGGACCAAGATGTATCAAGATATGAAGAGGAGCTTCTATTTGGAAGGTATGAAGAGGGATGTTGGCTTGTGGGTTAGGCAGTGTGCGAACTGTCAACAAATGGAAGCCGAACATCTGAAGTCGAGTGGGTTGCTTCAGCCTTTAGAAATTCCAGTGTGCGAACTTGATCGTCGAGGATTAATAACAATGGATGACTGTAGCATTCGTAGCCGTTAGTTCTAGAGCTCCAAGTGGGAGATGTTACATACACACATGTGTATATGATACATGCATATATATAATATTATATCAATTGTATAAAATAAAACTATATTCATGAATTAAGTAAAATATTGATCTTATTTAAAAAAGAAAATTTAGAAAAGTTCTAATTAAATCTAGACTACATAGGCCCAATAAAGATCCAAAAAGGTTAAAAAAAACTTGAAATTTACCCAATTACGCCGCAACCGGTTGATCCAATTCCAACACTCCCTTGCAAGCAATACAATTCCTCAAGACAATATTAATGCCCACTGAAATCTCCTAAACTAGAAACACTCTATCTTAGGGTTTACAGGCTTTTAATAGGCTTTGGTCGAGTACCTGCATTTCCAAGTCCCAACAGAATTTGGTCTCCCTTTTACGTTGAAAGAGACAGCTTGATCATCTAAATGGTTATGTCTAACTGAACACACACTCTAAGCAAGCTAAAGTTATTTGGCTTTATTGACATTGACACTTGCATACTCTATGGGATCGAATAAGAATCAAACACCCAACTCTTCAATTATGCTTTTGTTACTTGGAAACGATTGTTTCTCTTCGTTAATATTGATGCTCCTAAGCACAATTCTACTGAGGAATGTCACACTTATTAAGGCAATAAGTTGGAACTCCCCAAATCGGTGATCCTCCTATCTTTTCTTAGTAAGGCATTAAGCAACATTTGAGCCGAAAGAAATAATCAAATCTTCAATTGAAATCAAACAATGTTACTTGTGATGACAAGAAGCATTAGGGAAAATATAAAGAAAAATTTAATAGCTAGAGAAAGTATAACATAATTAATAACCTATTTAATGTGACATTAAAGTGTTATTGGGCCTCTTCTAATTGGGCCTGAACGTTTTGGTCTAACTTTCTTTTCATCTGTTTCAATTTTCTTTTCATATGAGTTTTTTCTCATTTTTTCTCGTGTAACCACTGTTTTATTCTAATAAATCTAGTAAGGGCCCAATCAACCCTGCTTGCCTAGGAAAAAAACTAGAAGTAGTTATTAAATGCTTTGAATGTAACAAGAGGCTCAAATAACATTTAGTAAGCATTAGATGCATTAACTGAGAACATGAAAAAAAATACATGAGGGAAGATTATAGAATAACTATAAATTATTTTGCGATCGACTCTTTGTTGTCATTTGTTGATAAACATAGAATCCACCGATTAATGGCATTACAAATCTTGTAGCCGATGTTGAGTAAATATCTAACAAATGAATCACAATGGATAAGAGAATGTGATCAACCATTTTAATGATTTTATTTTCAAATGTTGCCATTAAATTCGGGGATATGTCATCATCACATTTTATATTTATTATTGAGAGAGAATTAATTCGTGTTTCAACTTCTCGATAGAACAGAAGTATGCATAACTTACAAGATTGGTTGGCGTGTTAATATAAGGTTAATGATGTTTTTCGAAGAACATTTGTTTTATCCACCTTCATGTCAGAGTTCATCTTGTGAGTTTTTGAAACCAATATGGGAGCAACAAATGGTTGAATATGTATTAATACCTTACAAGCAACTAGATTTTTTCATAAAATGACAACTAGTCTCTCATCAACTTCCATGCTCGAAAAGTAAAATCAAAACAATGACCATTTGAATGATATCATTCTCCCAGTAGTAGTTGCCACCCTTTTTTCCTCCCTTTGCATTTTTTGGTTAAGTATAATGAGAACCAAATGCAGAATAATATGGCAAGCTGTAGGTTATGATCAGGCCATCTTAAAAAGTAACCATCAAATTTTCGTTGGTTTACATTAGTAAGCATGAATATGTTGACGACCATAGGGTTGTGTAAATCATTGTTGAGTTGAATGGTTGCTTGAATAAGTGTGGATTTATTAGTCCTAGGATTGATGTTGGTGTTAGAATTTTGATAACTATCTATTAACACAAAACTAATTGGTTGCTTGAATACATATCGATTTGTTTGTCTAGGATTTTGTTTTGTGAAGGGTAGTATCTTTAGTATTTATCTAGACATAGTTTTATTATTTCATGGTTTGAGATTATTTTTAATAGTTGGTTTGAAGGATGTTGAGCTTTGGACTACAAAGTTGCTTCCATCACGTAAGGTTAGGTACATTGTGTTGACCATGTTAGCTAGCATCATGAATTTGGAAGATGCAATGAGGAAGAATGCTGGTGGTAGTGTTTGGTTTCGTGTGTTAATAACCTGGTCTTGTTATACTTACAACAATTATGGTATTAGTAATAGTCATGGCTACCATTTTGGAAAATAATTGCCATATTGTTTTTATTGATAAATTCAAAATGCATAACATTACTGTTACCATATTATTGATATACCGAGGGTTAGTATACCTATAAATGAGTGTACTAGTAATGATAAATTACCCAAAATCAATTCAAGTTATACGTCTTGTGAGTGGTTCGTTATACCATTCAGAATAATGAACACTCCAGTCTTTTCCATCAATCTTGAGGATCGAGTATTCTGGGAATATCTCGATGAGCTCTATTTGTGTTCCTTGATTTTGAGAATAAGTAATAAACTGTGTTTTCAAATTTTTCAAAAAATTGAAGATAGGTTTCTAAGAGAAATTGGATTTTGTTTTTGGGAAAAACAAAGAATATTTCTAGGAATATATTATATTCCGTAGTATTTAATAATTGAGTTTGATGTTATCTTATCATGTGAACAACCCTGGTTTTGGAGATTACCTGTTAATATTAAATAGATCCATTAGCCACCTATAGTTTTGTATTAAGCATTTATTGGACATGTCGATCCACTTGAAATAGAAAAAAAATATAGAGCATTTATCGACGTATGCAGTAGATGTTTAAGACAAGATTATAGATGGTCGCTCCTAACCAGCCCTGTTCTCCGCATTAATAGACAGAATTACCCAATAATTCTCTTTGTAAATGTGTGTCTCGGGGTGGGGCGTCACATAATTATTCATATTTTTATAATCTAATGAGCTTAGTCATAAACTACATCATGTTACTACGTAAAATACATTAGCGGGAAGGAAAATTAATTACGATTAACAATATTAGAACTGAATTTCAAGTCAAAGTCTGATCAAGTACTTGCTTCTTTTTTACTGAATGTAATAACAGAATCACCATTACCATTAAAAGTATTGCCAATTTTCACCATTAAAATCGATAAAGTAACCATTAATGTACTACTTTTATTAGCATACATATCTAGTTTTAAATGATTATCAACTGATCGAAAATATTATGGTAATAGAATATTACCATTACCATAACGATCTTATTAAACTATTACTCGCAGCGCCTAGGGAAAATTCAGTAATATTCCATGCCTTCTATGTTTTTCTATTTATGTGCAAATGATATCAAATATCATCATTCATATATTTGAAATTTTTCGCTTGATATGTCCACGATAACAAGGAACTTGCAAAAGAAAATTTGGTGGAGTGAACATGAGAAGATTAAAAAGCCAAAAGTTACTAAAATTTTCTTATGTTATTTACTATTGCAAAAAAGCACAAATAAGAAGATAGGAACACATCTTTAAATTTTTTACCTAAATATTTGAATTTTCATAATCGACATAGAAATTGTTTACTACTTCCTGCTTAACCTACTTGTTGTTCTTAAGAAACTTCTTTAAATAATGTTTTTGAGACTTCTAGTTTTCTTTTAGAAAAAAAGTACTATCATATGATATTAGAAATATCTATCGAAAAATATACAGATGTTCAATTTGGTCCCGTTAAAAATTTCCAAACATAAATTCTATAATTTAATCATCCACAAATATCAAACAAGCTATTTCCTCAAAATGTCAAAGCTAAATGAGAAACCCTAAATTACATAAGTATCATATTTAAATTTCAGTAAAACTAGAATTTCAAACTAGAAACGCATAAAGATCACCATGAAACTAACGAGCAATTTCAAATTTAACTCATTTACCTAAGACCATTACCAATAACTGCTCTTTCACCTACAAATTCTCACCCATTTTTGACTGAATGAATGACCATTACACTAAATGAACAAAAACCAACCATCGAACCAGATTTTTGAAATTCACAACTAATAAAATGGGAAAGTGTTTACCATTTTAATAAAATGACAAATATTTCGATTTTGAACATAGAAAGACAAATTCTTTACCATTTTAATATCTTCTTCTTTAATACACCACAACCTCTCTCATTTCAGGCCAGAGCAAAGCCACTTCATACCCCCTTTTTCATCCTAACCGCAAAATCTACTCAAAATCAAACAAAATAAACGTCGTTTTTATGATTTACGCATTTAGAAATGTCTAAATTGCTTTAATTTTGCAAAAATTTCATTCATGAAGAAAGTAGCAGCAATGGTGGTGGAGGCGGTGGTGTAAAAAATGTAATTTTTCGATTTGAGTATGAGCAAGGTTTACAAGATTTATTTGACAAAGCTTCAGCCAAAAGGACTGAAGAAGATGCTTGTGAAGGGAGCATAGGCGATCGTGAAGGATGAATGGGTCATGGAGGTCGGTGAGGTGGTAGAGCTAGGAGAAGTCGTTGGGGATTGATGCCCGCTACTAATAGATTTACTGAGTTGAGTAGCCTTGAGGACCCAAATTTGAGTGCACATAAGGTTCTTTCTAATTTTCGGTTGCTTTCGGACGGTGAAGTGCATGTCAACTCACAAATTAGCTTAGTTATAAGTATTTTTTTAACTATCTTAACTCATTTTCAGCATATGTCAATTACAAAAAGCTACTTTTTCCTATCATTTAAATATTTAATGTTTCATTAAACTAAAATAGTCACGGAATATACATTCTCATGGTTCATTAGCTGCTACCATTAATAATATCACAAGCACTTAGTAAATACCCATAGGGTGGTTATTTCTTACATGAGCTTGGATTCGCCCATTTTTTAGGTAATTTATTTACTCGATAACATAAAAAATAGTTGAACAATGCATTATAGTAGTGATTAAGTTGTTGTATAATTTTAAATTTTGGCATTCGTGGAGTTATAAATGGTGATGTTCAGTTAGTTGTTGCTATTGCTCTTTCTTGATATAAAATCACTCATACATTTCATTTTCCATGTGGAGAGCTTTGGATTACACTTTTGATTTTACTATGCTTACCAACACCGGCGTAGGAGTAGTTGGTTTTTCGATGCTTCCCTACAATGATAGATAACGTGATGCTACTCTTATATATGACATGTCCCTTTGTTTTGACACCAAACATTAGTAATTTAGCAAACATTGCTATTAGAGTAAGCGTGGCTACAACTTCCATATATAATATATTTACAGCATATACACTAAAGCATAACTGGAACTTGCTTAGTTGTTTGTATTATATCTTATCAGCAACTTGTTCTTTAGTACTGTAGCAGTAGCGTGCAAGTTGAATATGGTGAGATTGTCTCTGGTTCGGAATTTGAGTGCATTGTTATGTACGACTGGGGTAACCCCACACTTGCTTACTTGTACTGCTGTTAAATATGTAGTGTATTGATTTGGAGTCATAGATTTCACTATTTGGTTTTTGGGAGTTATTACAGTATTGGTATTTTTATTATTCCTGAAACTACCACTTCATCTCAGGTACTTCAAATTCTTCTACCCTTTTCCTTATAATTTTTTTTGGTATGTAGATAATAGGAGAAGGGAATATGAACCTCATCATGTATATTCAGTTGACATAACTAGGTTGACTTGAGAATGTATGAAGGGCAATCGATTATGCATATATTTGATGACAATGACTTGGTAAACTTTGACTTCGTTCAGGTAGCTAGGATGCTCAACATGCATTGATTTCCATTGACTTTCACCCTTATATGTTTGGTAGCTATTGGTAAATTAGTGAGAGATGATGGAGCCAGTAGCATGATGATGGGCCATTCTTAATGATCCACACGATGCATATATAGATCTATGATATACAGTCTTGATCAACTTACTTTGGCGTTGGATGTTATTTGGTGGCCAACGGAGAGATATGTTAATATCGAACCATTGCTCTAGGATTTTCGACATCAATTTTATACAGCATCTGGTAATACCATCACTCATGAAGCCTCAATTGATTTGGTTGGACCATATATTATTTATTATGTGATGGTATCTCCAGTTATCGGAGATCACACACAACCTAGTCAGGGGTATCGTATATCGAATCACATATTTCATGTTAGCCATTTTGGTTTGTCAATGACAGTTCTTACTTCTTCTGGGGTTGACTGTTATGTTTATGTATTTCATCATTATAAAAACAATCATTACCATGGCCCCACCTAGATATCATATGCTTATCTATACAATTTGTAGATCAGACTCTACCATACTAGGTATATAGATCATATGTGCAATATCGACTATTACGAGGATATGTTACACCGACATGGTGAGCAGATAGTAAAGGCACATTCACAGGCACATGCTCGAGCATAGGTCCAGCAAGCAGAGGCATATTATCGGTCTTAGACGGAGGCAACAATATAGGCACTAGCTAGAGGAGGTGCAAAAGATAATTTTGGATTGCAGCATTAACTTTGATCAATTATTAGGGAGAGATGATGACAATGACTCACATCATCGTCGTAGTTTTAGTCCACTTAGAGATGAGTAGAGTATGTTGTATGTATCTTGATTTATGTATCCATGATGTATTATGTATTATTATTCATGTATTTGCCATTACCGTGTTGTTTATCATTATTGTGTTGTTGTACAATGACCTGTCTTATTATGCGTTTTGTAATCATTATTGTAGCCATTATATTCATTACTTTTATTGAACTTCATCCATTATTGTGTGTTTGCAGTCATGCTTTTTATCTTAGCATATTTCCAAACAACGAGTTATAATCAGTTAATGACTTGTCTTATCTTGTACTATGACCATTATTGTGTATTTGTAATCATGTACTTTATCTTAATATACTGCCAAACGACAAGCCATAGTTAGTTAGTGACTTGTCCTATCTCATACTATAGCCATTATTATGTTTCTATAATCACCTTCTTTATCTTAGCACACTACCAAACGATAAGTCATGGTGAATCGATGACTTGTTATATCTCATACTATAGCCATTATTGTGTGTCTATAACATGCGCTTTATCTTAGAACACTGCCAAACAATGAGTCATAGTGAATCGTTGACTTGCCACAGTGTTTAATCCTGTATTAATTTATTTTCAAACTTTTACTTATTACTACTCAATTTACTGTGTCTGAATGCCTCATCATAGTGTTTAGAAAATTCCTATCGATAACGTTGATCAGGCGCATCGACCAGAATTCTTAAAGTACTCAATGGACAATTCAACACAATTTTTTTTAATATGTCAAAATTTAAAAACAAAATCTTGCTCACGAACTCATGCTAAAGTCTAAAATTAGCATTTCTTCATTTTTGTTAAGATAGAGTTCTATACCTTACCATCTATTATTATTCAAACAACCAAGTGTCAAAACAAATTTTCATAGTCATCGTTTATAACTTTGTACTAAAATATCCTTTCAATTGATATTTTAATTTTCTAACCAATGTATTTTCTTATCTTGATTACATCATTTTATTAATCACTGCATCACATGATATTTTCTCCCAATTAAGATATCTCCTAGTTAGAACTATTTACTCTAGAGAAGGGGACAATATGGTATATAAGCAACTTGTGTACATGAGATATAGTTCAACTTACACAATCAGCGTACATATAAATCTCATGTAATAAATAACAACATCTATTTCCATCAACACCAATTTCGCTTACTTGTTAAGGTTAAACGATAGAAAATCATAGCACCAACAAACATCAAGATGGGAATCACCGAAACACCATATAGAACTCGTATAAGAGTTCAAAACACCATAAATGTAATCACCTTGTATATAAAATCACTGTATAGCACTAAGGCTATGTATAACACCAACACCAAATAAAAGGTGAAAACATTTAAAAATCACCAAAATATATAATAAAAATGGATCCATGTCACCGTTGCATGCTTTTTAATAAATAGCCGAAGCCTGCCGAGTACTATAATAGACCAACCAGTCTAAATAAAGTCCCACCAGACTTTTAATCGACCCACCAGTCGATATTTGACCCACCAGTTGAATGTTTGATCCACCAGTCAATGTATGGCCCACCAGCCTAGTACATGCATCACCACCATCGGAATGTGTCACCAACTTCCATATAGTAACCCGAAAAGTGACAGTAGTAGGTCCCATACCACACATTCTCACTAATCGGATTCCTATACATCAGTCAACTACACACTAGTGTAGCTTCAAGCGAACAAGTCCGGATTTAACCTGATATAATAAACATAAGCGTCCCATACCACACGGTTTATTACATTGTTTAAATCTCTTCCTCGTTCTCCTGAAGAGTGCAAAAATGTGTCATTTTATATAGAAAATATACTTTGAGAAAACGGGGTTTGAAAACAATTTTCTGAAAATTATTTGCAACCATTTCTTCGAAAATCCCACTATATTGGGGATAATATAACTTATATGTTTTAAAATAGCTTGGGAATATGTTTTCATTTTTGGAAATCAATTTGAAAACATTTATTTTGAAATCTAATTATATATGGAAATTCACTTTGAAAATAGTTTATAAATCGTGCACGAAATCATCAGAAAACAATGAAATCAACAGTCCAAAACTCAACACAAACATTATCAATTCGCTTGGCGAATTGCTGTAAATGTTGGCACTCCATTATGGAGTTGATTGCCTTTTGAAATCATCCCAAATGACTTCAGAAAAATGCAGGAAATAGCTTCAAAAATTCATGTGAAACCGCTCAGAAATTTTCAGCTGGAGCAAAACATGCTCCGATTCAAAGTTCGACAACAAATTTCTATAAGCTACAGAGGTCGGAATGACCTGAAATTGGACAAGCATATAGTTCAACAACAATACTATCAACCAGAAAAAGTTTAACACAAATCGGGTAAGAAACGTGAGAGATAAAAGTTCTCAAAGTTGGACTCATTGCCTATTTTCACTGTAAACAGCTGGAGCAAAACATACTCCGATTCAAAGTTCGACAGCAATTTTATATAAGCAATAGAGGTCAGAATGACCTAAAATTTTACATAATATTCTTTGCTTGTCTCAATAAACAAAACTAATTATACTTATAAGTATATCTTTTATTAGAAAAATTTGCAATTTAAATTATTGCTTTCACTCATCATCATTTTTCTCAAAAGCTCTTTTAATAATCCCACTTCTTACAAACAATCACTTTTATAATGCGTCCATATAATTCTCAAAACATTATATATATATATATATATCCAATTTAACCTTTGGTTTAAAGTTACTTATGAATTAAATTTCATTTTCTTAATTTAATCTCCCTAATACTCCTTATTACAATGTGTTGCTAACTAAAATTTTCAATTATAAAACACTTTATTTTTATATTGAAACAAACTTGTTCATTTTATAAAATTAACCAAACTGTAATGACCACACCGAGATCCCTAGATTAGCAAAGAACATTACAAGTAATGTCGTCTGCTAATCCGGAGAATACGAATTGTTAAGGGCGATCGAATGTGAATACATCTTTGTACTAATACTGACACATCATTTATACATTTTCACTTAATATTTGAACTGAATTTGACATGTACAATATTAATACAAAGTAATAGACACATCGATTTCTCAAAATCAGAACAATATATCATATAAATAACAGTCGTAGATCACAGTAGAATAAATCCCAACATATACATATACAAATTATTCAGTTTACAAAATGAAATACTAAACC
Organism: Allium fistulosum; assembly: GCA_030737815.1. Lineage (NCBI taxonomy): Eukaryota > Viridiplantae > Streptophyta > Magnoliopsida > Asparagales > Amaryllidaceae > Allium > Allium fistulosum. Next base: position 230,605,869 of record CM060907.1, on the reverse strand, counting down.
CAATTGTTATACAAATTTAACAAATCTCTAATCTCAATTATACATCTTATACACAAGGTCCAAATTCCTAAATGGGATAAACTAAAAGTCCAAATGTTTATCTCCTTGCTAGCACAACCATTCAAAGGTCAACCTGTCCTGTAACCTGAAAAGTCTCGGCCTGACCCGAGCAAAATAACACCCGGGTCGGACTATCTCTAAATATCCAATAGGGTGAGACCAAGATATAGCACAAGAACAAACAACATATAAGTAAATACAAATGTTCAGGATTGAATTCACAGAATAAAAAAAGACAATATCCCTAAGCACGTAAATATCAATGATTAACTTAATACTGGGTTATAAGTTTACGCCACAAACATGAACTTGTCACTAAACATAAAATAATAGAATTAAGTTATCATTTGTCACAAGACACAAGAATATATATTTATTTCACGAACACACGACACAAGAATATATGTTTATTTCACAAACGCAAGACATAATAATATATATACTTATTTTACGAACATAGATGTTAATCGACGGAATTTCTATCGGATTAGAAAACCGTCGATAAATTTCAAATTAAAATATACCGCAAGCGCACGACGTACTATTGAAGTACGTGGCGAGTACGGGTCGATCCGCAAGGAATTGTTGATTTTAAATCTCTATTCAATCAAATTAACCAAAGTTGAAAATGTGATTAGCTAAAAATGTAGAAAACTAGCAAAAGAAAATTGATAAAAATATGAGAGTTAAATGACAATTTAGAGATAATTCCACTCTCTAGATCATATAGTTCAACAAATTATGAAGTTATGATCTCTCTTCTTTGGTCATAAGTGAATTTAAATGATGTGTTTATCATAAGTATGGCTCAATTGTGCTATTAATTAGCTCAAAATAAGCCATCTAACTATAACACAACCTTTAAACCACTTTTAATTCTCATGAAAATGTCAACAAAGTTGAAAATGAAAATCTATTTTAAGCATGGCCTATTAACTATTGTTTAGAAATATAGGCCATCAAATTTTGATTTAAACATTCACTTCTTTGCCATAATCATATATAGATGAAGAGGCAATTTGTGATTCATATGACTAAGCATAGCCTATTTGTTTTGAACAACATAAGCTATCAAACTCAATAATAAGCACAAAATTACATAAACATCATTTTCCATGAAGCACAAAAAGAGAGCATAACATTTATCAAAATGTTGAAGCTATATAATTAGAGAGCTTCATTACCCCTAAATTGAAGGGGTTTAGCTTCTCATATTTGTTATCATATCAACAAATATAGCTTGCAACATAGAACAAAACAAAGAGGAAAAGAGAGCTAAATGACAGAAAAAAACTAATCTACTTGCATAAAAGAAAATCTACACTACTAGCATGAAAGGAAATGAACATGTAAGTAAAAGGAAACAATAATTAACATTGCATAAAAAGAAAAGAATATTACATAAAATAAAAATGGCTAAGTAGCCATGAAAAGAGAAAGAGAGCTTTCTTTTTAATTTCCTAAGAGAAGAGACTAAGAGAAGAGAGCCTAAAAGTGAGACTAAGGGAGACTAAGAAGAGGGTTACATGAAACATAAGGGGTATTTATACATGTGTTAAACCCTAATTCATATTTGTGGAGAATGCCCAAAATACCCTTGGGAAAGTGTGGAGGCCAAGTAATCATTAGCTTCTACTAATTATCATTTAAGTGTACATGAAGTCATTAGTTCCGTAAGTATGTGCATTAGCCTCTAATTTGTACATTAAGGTAGGTGGGTAGGTGGGGTCCTCCATTATCATGCCTTTGAATTATTTCCATCTTCATTTCTTTACCTTCACTCTTGTGCATGCATACATCTTCATGAAACCACTTGTATATGAAGCCAAATTCCTATAAAATAATATAGAAATTTCCAATTAAATTTTCTCAAATTAATATATGCACAAAAATGACCATTTTGCCCTTGGATGAAGATGAATATGTGACGATTTGAAAATAATATGAATTTTGGTTTAAACGAGTTAAAATACACGATATGATCATTTATTTAATTTAAATAGATTAAATATGGTGGTAAAAATATACACATTTACGTGCACATCAATAGAACAGTCATAGAATCCAAATATCCAGAATCCAGGAGATCTTAATCCAAACCGGTCGTAATGATCGTCCAAAACAATCGCAATGATTGTACTCAAAACCCGTGGCAAACAAACAAACAAATTGGTATCACTCGAACGGATCCGATACCAAGGATCGTACTCAGACTGGGAACACAGAATCACAGAATGATCTCAAGGATAGTCCATACCGATTAAGGTGATCCTAGAAACCATGACTCGATAAATCCACACTTATTAATATTATTAAATTATTATGTTCGAAAAGAAATCCAGAGATAAACTTCTTAAGGATTTAGCAGCCACTTGCCGCACACCAAAAGAGAGTAAACTCTAAAGTGCCAAATACTATCACCTTCAATAATCACTAGAATTTAACCAATACGTCCATACCGTATGGTGAAATTCAAGTATTTACTAAAAGCTAGTAAATATCACTTATTACGGATACCACTGGAAAACTTAAACCATATTCTCCTAATGATCTAGCAACCACTTGTCGCACACCAAAAGAGAATACAACTCTAGAGTGTTAAGTACTTTCCCAATTTGATCACAAGAACTTAACCCAAGCATCCCATACTACCCGGTGAAATTCATGTATTCGCTAATGAGTTAGTAAATTCCACTCAAACATTATATTCAATGAGTTATACCATAATCAATAAAGTGTTACTCAAAAGCAATTAAACCAATCGATAACACTATATCGATTATTAGTACTTCCCAAATTATAGAATTAAGGTTCTCAAAACATTTAATTAATTTGTTAATTTACACCAGGGTTGTTACACACTTCTCCCCTTAATAAAATTGCATCCTCGCAATTTCCTTAATGAATGAAATCCATAATATAAATTTCTTCTTAAAAAAATTATTTGCCAACAGGTTTCTAATTTCATTTCCAAACATTCAATTAATATCACTTCAAATTATAACACTGAATTCAAATTTTTAGTTCTCAAAATTCCTCAAAACTGTCAAAAATATTCTAACGCCTCAAATTTACAGAAAATTTAGCCAGCGTCTCCTTTGCACGGCTAGTGTTTTGAAAATTTATAGTATGAATATAATTACATTATCTTGTACTATAGCAACTATTATCTGTTTGTAATTATGTTCTCTATCTTAGCATATTTTCAAGCAATGAGTCATAATCAGCCAGTAACTTATCTTGTATTATAGCCATTATTGGGTTATTTCCATATTATAAATATTACCTCCCCAACAAGCTCAACATATTCACTTTTAACAACCCATATTTTACGTGTCGAAGGATCGTAAAATAAATTTATTTAATTCATATGTGGTCATATGATTCTAATATTTTGAGATATGGTTTTTAGGGATGTTTTACACATCTATGATTTTTCCCGAATTTCTATGTGAACATTTTGCCCCTAGAAATCCTATTTCAGCTATAACTTTTAATAGAAGCTGAACTAGATGCTCTAACCTATTTCATTGTTTTGGAATGGTGGTTTCCCATTCTATAGAATGGTCATACAGGAAAATCAGATAAGTAGTTAGGAAGTTATAGCAGTTTTGAGTTTTAAAACCTACTAGCCAGAATTAGATGGGGGTTAATGGGCCGAATTAGCAAGCCCATTAGCCTAATCAAGTTTGGCTATAAATATGAGGTGAGAGAGACCATTTGAAATTTATCTCTTATTTCAAATTAGTCCCAAGCCCTAATCCTCTCTAATTCGCCATTCATCTCATTGGATTTCATCTTAAATCGTCTCTAACTGCAAATTAGAGGCTGGACCTTCAACTAGGAGCTTGATCTCATCACTTTGGTTGCATCTTCATCTGATCTCTTACTGTTTGGATCGGATCTTCATCATATTTCATTGATTTGGTAGATTTGGTGAATGGTTATGATCTCTCGCTTGTCTATGATGGATTATATGTTGTAATTAGGTGAATTATAGGTTAGAATTGTCAAACTAAGCTATAAATTGTTTAGACTTAGGTAATTTCAGATTTAGGATCCCTAGATTAACCTAATTAAACATGTAGTTGAGATGAGGTCATTGGCTATTGTCATTTCTGTATATTTGGCTATGAAATTCTATGTGTGAGATTAGATCTCTGCTAGAATTGTGATGGTAGATTGAATTCGATGATTTGTATGTTTATATTTGTAGGATCGTTTTCACCCTAGAGGGGCGGTGAATAGGGTCTACTAAAAATTAATGCGGAAGTTAAAATAAAAACAAAAAGTACTGCAGTAAAGATCACACAAAGTTTTACCCAGCTTCGACAAAAAACTACCTACGTGCTGCCTCCAAAGTTTCTACTAGAAATTTAGTAATCAGACGCTTACAAAAACACGTAAACTTGCGATACCCGCTAACTTGATTAACCTGACTCTAAGCTCAAAACCTTGCCACAACTCAGCCACTAAGTTGCAAATTCTTGAAGTACAAAACCGTAGTTCGTAAACTAGTTAAACTAGAGTTTGATTTAAATAAAAAAAAATAAACAAAAACAACTAGAAATAAAATAAAACCCTAATATCTAAACTATATAGCCCATCCCATTAGAAAAAGCATAAACGAATTTTCCCTTTTATTTGCTTCCTGCTCGACCATGCTGTCTTTTTATTTTCGATCTGAATTAGAATTTGTTGAATTGAAGCCGCCGCTTGGAAATCGAAGTTCAAATTGTTCACCTTGATGCTTTCATTCCTCAATTTACCTACTGCTTGATTTGTGTGGTTTCCTTCGAGAGTCGAGTCCCCTTTCGATTTTTGATTATGTTTGACTTTGATTCAAGTTTTGGATTTGTTTTTGATTTGTTTCAAGTAAGCTCTCTGAATTTTTTTCTCGAACTCGAATGATCTGCCGATGATAATATTGTGATAATTTATAGCGATCGAAACCCTATCTTTCGTTCGTATATTTTTGTTTGAATCTTACAATATTCTAGTTCCTGCGTCAATTTGTAATCGAATGGTTAGCTGATCTTTGACTTGTTCTTTATATACATGTTACTCCATCTATTTTGCATGAATTTTTGAACGACTTTTGCTTTGGCCGTGGATTAATTGATCAAATGATTATTCAGTGCTTGACTCGTTCTTCATTTTGATATACATAATAAAAAAATCAATTTTTGTGAAATATCTTCAAATATGTTTGACCCATGTTGATTTTTATCTCGGCCTTGACTTGTTGACTTCGCCTTTGGTATTGCTGATGCTTGTTTCCTTTACCTAGAACATTTGCGACCTGGATGCTTGTGTTTATGCTAACTTGTCGAACTGTTTTGTTGGTGTTTGTATCTCTGAGTTGCCTCTGTGTGATTTGCTGTTTGTTGGTTGTCCACTGATGATGTTGTTCATGTTGTATCTTGCTTGATGTTTCTTGTTTGAGTTGTTTGTTGTGTCCATTGCTCTATTGCTCGAAACTGATACTTGATGTACATGTATATGCATGTACTTGGATGTTTGCTTAGTTGAGAAATTATGTGCACTCCACATTCCTTTGTTGATCTTATACTTGGATCTATCTAATGTGCATGTATTTTCCTTGCACATTTTAGCAGTATGTTTGAACAATGATGTATATTTTCTGGTAAGATCCATGAGTGCATGCTAGTCACTTGATCTTGTATTTAGTTTGGTTCCTTGCATCTGGTACACGTGCATTTCATCTTTTAAAGATGACTTGATCTTTCAATCCTTGGCACATGCATGTTTACTTTTGTTTGTGGTCTTGTATACATGCTCTGCCTTTGGGTTGCATATTTCGGATTTTGGCTTGTGAAATACCTATGTTTATGTTTATGTGTGTGCACATTCTTTTACCTTGCTTGTGCACCGGTCATTCCTTTTTCCTGCACATGTGCACTTGTATATTTATGTTATGGTACGTGCACCTAAGTTTATCCTGAGGCGACTTTGGCTTGACCTTAATTAGTTTTGGTTTGTGCTTGCATTGCACCCGAGTTGAATCCAGTCTTGGCTTGGGTTTGACCTTGTGCTCACTTGTCCCTGCAATTTTAACAAACAAGTGTATATCGGTGTTCATGACTTTATGGCATGTACAGTAGTACACTGTGCATGTCACAAGTTGTTTGCATGTTTTTTATTTTAGTTTGAAATAGAAAGATGAATTAAAAAAAATGATGACGAACAACCTAAATAACTGAGGCAAACAATATTTTCAAACACACACACTTCACTATGCACTATTAAATATTTCTTTTTCAATTTTACTACGTCAATGTTTATTTTGCAGATAGATCAGATGCTGGATACAGGCTGGAACAAAGTTGAAGATCAAATACGAGTGATGAGTGAATATGTAGTGAGGTGAAACATGTATGTAAAACTGTAAAGTGAAAATTGTTTTGTGATTGAAAACTTGTATTTGGAATCGTGTAAATATAGTGAGAGCTTAAATTTGTACTATTTGAATTTGTAATTAAATATTTGTTTGAATAAAATATTTGTTTAAATATGAATTTCGAGTTATTTATTTTATTCAACAAATATTTATTTAACTATTTGGAAACATAAAATATTACAATAGCAAATACATTTAAACGAATATATATGTTTATTATCATCAAACAAAAATCATACACTAGTATATTCTACAATCTTCCCCTTTTGATGATAACAAACATATATTAAGATTTTGACTCTATTAAATGTATTTGGTCTTGATGAATTCTATTAGCTCCCATTATTTGAATACTCCCCCTACAACAAAACCCCCCTTCATATATGCATGAAAATAAAAAATTTGCAAATGCAAAATAATAAAAAAATGCAATGAACCTAGATGAGAATATGCAAATAAAAAAAATATGACTTATTTTCCAAAATCTTAACTTCTCTCCCACTTTTGTTATCAACAAAAGAATAACAGTATTAGATAAGAGTGATAAAGTGATAGACATTAATACAACATCAATACCTAATCAAGTATACATATTAAATTTCAAAAAAAAATCAAACAAAAATCATAAATACTCTGTTAGGCACATATTCCATTTTAGAGTGATAGGGGTGATGTTGGCATAGAAAACCATATAGTCGTGTCCATTTATGGTATATTTAGAATTTAAATACTTACTAACCATGCATAATCGTTAGGACCTTTAAATGAGATTAGTAGTATTCCGTATTTTTATTAAAAATGAATTCCAAGCATCTTCTAACCACGCATAACCTGAGAAATTTTAAATGGAGTTAGAATCAACTCACCTACTTTATCCAATTTTGATATGTGTTCCATACATACATAACCGTGAGGACTTTTAAATGAGCAAGAAAGCACATAATCGGAAATTTCAAGTAGTTCACCCATGCATAACCGCAAGGACTTTTAAACGAGAGTGAGTACTTTTGGATGATTTTATTGCTAATCAAAAAAATGAATAATTTGCTGTTTAAATACCACATTTTGACATACTATATTGGATTTTGATGAATGATTGTCTTAGAAATATGATAGGAATAGAGATGGTCATGAGATTTTTACAAACCAAAGTTATTATAAATTTTGTCTAAATTTTTCAAGAAATTTTCTAAATATACTCTCTGAAGTCATAATGTATGATCAAGGCCAACACTCATCACTTTTTTAGTCACTATTTATCTTTTCGATAATTAATAGGGAGTCAGATTAGTTAACATAGGCATTTTAAGATCAAATCCAAAAAATATAAAATCACATTTCTAAAATGCCTAAACTGAGACGAAGTCGACAATAACTACTTTATGGAAGGGGTTTTGTAAAATTGTCTGCCAATTGAGAATCAGTTGAAATGAAGTTTATGTAGATATTTTCTTCGGAAATGTGATCTCTAATGAAATGATGTCTAACATCTATATTCTTTGTGCGAGAATGATGTACAAGATTATTTATGAGATCAATTGCACTTTTGCTATCACACATAAGTGGAACTCGTTTAAAATTTAAACCAAAGTCTTACAAAGTTTGTATCATCCATAAAATTTGAGCAGAGCAAACGCTTAAAGCAATATACTCTGCCTCAGTAGCAGATAATACAATACAATTTTTTTTCGACTTGACCATGCAACTAACGAATGTCCCAACATAAAACACGTTCCACTAGTATTTTTCTATCAACTAGACCCTTTTAACTCAAATTTATCATTAGTTGGATACCATAGACCAAACCGTGTGGTGTGCAACAGATACCTTATAACCCTTTTTACAGCTTTTAAATGAGATTCTTTTGGATTTGATTGAAACCGTGCACATAAACAAATAGAGAACATAATGTCTGGTCTAGAAGCAGTAAGATAAAGAAGTGATCCAATTATACCTCGATATTTCTTTTGATCAACAACCTTACCTTTTTCATCCTTGTCAAGTTTAATTGTTGTGCTCATGGGAGTTTTTGCAGGTTTAGCATCTTTTAATCTAAATTTGTTGAAAAGCTCTCTGATATATTTTGTTTGAGGGATGAACGTACCTTTTCGCTTTGTTTGATTTGAAATCCTAAAAAGAATTCAACTCTCCTACCAAGCTCATTTCAAACTTTACCTACATGACTTTTTCAAATTTCTTATACAAAAGGTTATTAGTGGCACCATAGATAATGTCATCAACATATATTTGAAAAATCAAAAGGTCATCATTTTCATGCAATAGAAACAATGTGTTGTCTACACGGCCCTTTTTGAACCCATTTTCAAGGAGATAAGTGCTAAGACATTCATACCAAGCCCTAGGGGCTTGTCTTAATCCATATAATGCTTTCTTAAGTTTATATACATGGTTAGGGTATTCTTGACTTTCAAAACCTTTAGGTTGTTCAACGAATACATCCTCTTTCAAAATTCCATTAAGAAAAGCACTTTTAATATCCATTTGACTTAGTTTAAATCCTTTATAACAAGCAAAAGCTAACAATATTCTAATGGATTCTATTCTTGCTACTGGTGCAAAAGTTTCATCAAAATCAATTCCTTCAATTTGACTATAACCTTTAGCAACTAACCAAGCTTTGTTCCTAATCACATTTACAGATTCATCAAATTTATTTTAAAAATCCATTTGGTTCCTACAACTAGATAATCATTAGGTCTAGGTGCTATAATCCAAACATCATTTCATTCAAATTGATTTATCTCTTCTTGCATAGCCATAAACCAACTCTCATCATTGAGAGATGTATCTATGTCTTTGGGTTCAATTTCTAAAATAAATTTGCTGTATAGACATAAATCACATAAATTTCTAAAAGAGGAACGAGTTAGAATATCTACGGTAGGATTACCTATTACCAATTCTGGAAGATGATCTGCTTTGAATTTCAATCTCCATGGTTCCAGATTTCTTTGGACCTCTTCCGCGGTTGCAGTTTCTTTTGGATTTTCACTTTCATCTTATTCGTTCTCCTCTTCGACATTGCTTTTGATTGTTTCCTTGCTTTAATCATCAATGCCTTCATCAAATTTCACATTGATTAATTCCACAATTGTTCTCGTCCTTTTGTTGTATACTCTATAAGCTTTGCTTCTGGAAGAGTATCCCTAATAGCATATTTAGTGATCTTTCTCTTTTGGAGAATTTTCCTAAAGTTGTAGACAATTATTGGACTTGTGACTTGAGAGATTCATTTTCATTCAATAACAAAGTGCACTTTTTAATAGAATTTTCTCTCCTAGTATTTTCACTTTCCTTCAAAATCAGAATTTCATTTTCAAGCGATTTAATTTTAGTTTCTAATTTTTTTATTTCATCTTCTAATGATGGACACTTATCACACTTAGGGTTCTTATTCCTATAGTTTTTAGCCAATTGATCAAGTTGCATATTTAGTTCTATCAAACTATCTTTTTGTGATTCAATTTTTGTGTACTTCTCCCTAAATCTTTCAAAACAGCCATTTACTTCATGAAAATATATAAGTAATTGCAAGTGTGTATGTTTTGATACCTCGCTTGGCTCGTCATCATCGCTATCACTTGTTTCTCCTAAAAAACACATATTTGCTCTTTCACTCTCACTGCCAGCACTTTTATCATCTTCATCACTTTCATCCTAAGTTGCTGCAAATCTTCTCCTTTCAGTTTCTTTGCTTTGCTACTCGATTTTGAGGAGAATTTGGCTTGATATGACCAAGATTATTGCACTTGTGACAAATGATCTTCTGCTTTTTTGAGTTATCTAGAACTTTGACGATTCTGCTCTTTAGTTGTTTATTTAGGGTAGGATTTCCATATTTGCGGTTCCACCTTTTGAATCTCTTTATTATCAATGCCACTTCAGCTGCTCCTTCATCATCACCATCATCATCTTCACTTTCCATCATTCCTTTGAGAGCTATTGATTTCTTTCGCGTATCTCCTTGTTCACGTTCTTCCTTGAATTTGATTTCTAGCTCATAAGTGGTGAGGTTTTCGATGAGCTCTTCAACTTTAACTTGTTTCAGATCCTTTGATTCTTGAATGGCAATCACCTTTGCTTCAAAATTTCGTGGGAGAATTCTGAGGATCTTTCCGACTATTTCCAGTTCTGTGTATCGTCTTCCTCGGGATTTTGATTTGTATACAAGATTAGGAAGTCGTCCATATATTTCTTTGACATTTTCACCTTTGCCATTATGAAGTTCTCGTACTCGCTACTAAGCATGGCAAGGCGGAGGTTCCTTCATGAGTCACTTCAAGCGTATGCCAGATTTCCTGCACAGTTAGACAATGTGAGACACGGTTAAATTCAATTTGATCTAATGAACAAATAATAGAATTCATAACTTTAGCATTAGTAGTTTGCATTTTATTTTCAAGATCTGTCCATTGATCCATAGGTTTATCAACTTCTTGATTATCTACTAATATTGTTGGTGTGCTATATCCTGTTTCAACAATATTCCATACATCTATGGTTTTCAGAAAAAATTTCATTCTAGTCCTCCGATATGCATATTCAACATTGAACATGGGTAGTCTAGCTATGGACTAACCTTCAGCAAAAGCATTATTAAAAGAAGCCACTAAAAGAAAAAAATCAAATATTTTTAAATCGAAAATGGTTTTTGTTCCTAGCATTGATACCACTTGTAGGATCGTTTTCACCCTAGAGGGAAGGTGAATATGGTGTACTAAAAATTAATGTGGAAGTAAAATAAAAACAGAAAGTAATGCAGTAAAGATCACACACAGTTTTAACCAGCTTCAGCAAAAAACTGCCTACGTGCTGCCCCAAGGTTTTACTAGAAATTAAGTAATCAGACGCTTACAAAAACACGTAAAATTGCGATACTCACTAACTCGATTAACCTAACTCTAAGCTCAAAACCCTGCCACAACTCAGCCACTGAGTTGCGAATTCTCGAACTACAAAACCGTAGTTCCTAAACTAGTTAAACTAGAGTTTGATTTAAATAAAAAAACAAAAACAAACAAAAACAACTAGAAATAAAATAAAACCCTAATATCTAAACTATACAGCCGGACCCATTAGAAAAAGCATAAACCAATTTTCCTTTTTATTTGCTTCCTGCTCAACCATGTCGTCTTTCTCTTTTCGATCTGGAATTAGGGTTTGTTGAATTGAAGCCGCCGCTTGTTAATCAAAGTTCAAATTGTTCGCCTTGATGCTTTCGTTCCTCAATTTGCCTACTGCTTGATTTGTGCGGTTTCCTTCGAGAGTCGAGTTGGATGTTGCTTAGAATTGGTACATGATTTTCCCATTTTCGATTTTTGATTATGCTCGACTTTGATTCAAGTTTTGGATTTGTTTGTGATTTGTTCTAAGTAAGCTCTCTGATTTTTTTTTTCTCGAACTCGAATGATCTGCCGATGATGATATTGGGTTAATTGATAAGGATCGAAACCCTATTATTTTGTTCATATATATTGGTTTGAATTTTACAATATTCTAGTTCCTGCGTCGATTTGTAATCGAATGGTTTGCTAATTTTTGACTTGTTCTTTATATACATGTTACTCCATCTATTTTGCATGAATTTCTGAATGACTTTTGCTTTGGCCGTGGATTATTTGATCAAATGATTATTCAGTGCTTGACTGGTTCTTCATTTTGATATACTCACGAATATATCGATTTCTATGAAATATCTTCAAATATGTTTGACCCCTGTTGATTTTTATCTCGGCCTTGACTTGTTGACTTCGTCTTTGGTATTACTGATGCTTGTTTCCTTTACCTAGAACATTTGCGACCTATATACTTGTGTTTATGTTAACTTGTCGAACTGTTTTGTTGGTGTTTGTCTCTCCGAGTTGCCTCTGTGTGCTTTGTTGTTTGGTTGTTGTCCAAGGACGATGAACTCTTTTCATGTTGTATCTTGCTTGATGTTTCTGGTTTGAGTTGTTTGTTATCTCCATTGCTCTATTGCTCGAAACTTATAACTGATGTACATGTATATGCATGTACTTGGTTATTTTCTTAGTAGAGAACTTATGTGCACTCCACATTCCTTTGTTGAACTTATATTTGAATCTATCCAATGTGCATGTATTTCTCCTTGCACATTTTAGCAGTGTGTTTGAACAATGATGTATATTTTCTAGTAAGATCCATGAGTGCATGCTAGTCACTTGATCTTGTCTTACGTTTGGTTCCTTGCATCTGGTACATGTGCATTTCATCTTTTAGAGTTGACTTGATCTTTCAGTCCTTGGCACATGCATGTTTACTTTTGTTTGTGGTCTTGTATACATGCTCTGCCTTTGGGTTGCATATTTCTGATTTTGGCTTGTAAAATACATATGTTTATGTTTATGTGTATGCACATTCTTTTACCTTGCTTGTGCACTGGTCATTCCTTTTGCCTGCACATGTACACTTGTATATTTGTTTTATGATACGTGCACCTGAGTTTAGCTTGAGACGACTTGGGCTTGACCTTGGTTAGTTTTGGTTTGTGTTTGCATTACACCTGAGTTGAATCCAGTCTTGGCTTGGGTTTGACCTTGTGCTCACCTGTCCCTGCAATTTTAACAAGCAAGTGTATATCGGTGTGCATGACCTTGTGGCATGTACAGTGGTACACTGTGCATGTCACAAGTTGTTCGTGTATTTTTTTAGTTTGAAATAGAAAAATGAATTAAAAAAATGATGACGAACAACCCAAATAATCGAGGCAAACAATATTTTCAAACATACACACCTCATTGTGCACTATTAAATATTTCTTTTTCAATTTTACTATGTCAATGTTTATTTTGTGGATAGATCAGATGCTGGATACAGGCTAGAACAGAGTTGAAGATCAAATACGAGTGATGAGTGAATATGTAGTGAGGTGAAACATGTATGTAAAACAGTAAAGTGAAAATTGTTTTGTGATTGAAAACTTGTATTTGGAATCGTGTAAATATAGTGAGAGCTTAAATTTATACTATTTGAATTTGTAATAAAATATTTATTTGAATAAAATATTAGTTTAAATATGAATTCCGAGTTATTTATTTTATTCAATAAATATTTATTTTATTATGTGGAAACATAAAACAGTACAATAACCAATACATTTAAACGAATATATATATATATATATATGTTTATTATCATTGAATAAAATCATAAACTAGTATATTCTACAATATTGAACGTAATTGAATGATTGCTATGTTTGATTCGCTGTTATGTTTGAATTTCTTGCTATGCTTGATTCGTTTGTTAGTGTTGTGCGTGTTTTAGGATTTAGATAGGTGATCGGAGCATATCGGGAGCAAAGTTCGTCGAAATCGCACAAAATTTGGAGGATAGGCTCTAGAGCATGGCAGGAAGACACCCTGATGATTTCGCATAAATTGAAGCTAAGTGTTTGGATCAGCACCGATCCGAATGAGTCGGATCGGCACCGATCCGAAATGCTCACTCTAATTGTAGTAAGATACAAGGATGAGCTAGAGTATGGTTTCTATAGATGTTCTATGAAGTTGGATTGGAGGACATGCCAAGTGTTGAAGATTGGATGGATCATCTTTGTTAGATCGGCTATGGTGATAATAAGAAGACCTTAAGACTAAGCGGGATGGCTAAGGGTCTATAGCATCTAAAGGGCATGCACTAGAGGATGTAAGTGAAACGGAGCCAAAATTGGCTATGTATTTGGACCGGCTCCGATCCAATTGGATTAGGTCGGTACCGATCCAAATTATTGGCTCTAATGTTGATGCGATCTGGAATGGAGAATCTAGGATTGTAGTGGATCATGATGGAAGTTGTGGCTCACTGATTGCTTCTATGGTTTGAAAGTAATAGCATGATGAAGTTTCGACTCTTCAGTTAGGGGCTCAGATAAGGAGTAGGATCGAAGGAGTTGATAAACTGCTTGGGATGGAACAAGGCCATGGTATAATTTATTGGGTTGAGTGGCAGGACTTGTGCCCAGAAATGGATTGGTGTTGTTACAGCTCTGAAGGTTTGGGAGTACCAAGGAATCGTTGATAACTCGGAGTGTTCTGGTGGTGTTCAAGAAGAGGTACCATATGCGGGGGCACCCGAGGGCTGGTAGTGCCGGTCGTCTATCCTAGACCGCTCCAAGAGGGTCTAGTGTCAGATGGTATTGAGGTAATGTAGGAGTCAACATGCGGGGTTTTGGACCTAAATGTAAGGGGGAACACAATCGAGAACAAGGATTTCCATTTGTCTCTGGCAAGCGAGGACGGGGTCATATGAGTTATATTTCTAGGCTTTAGAAGATGATAGCTAGATTTTGGTTAACGGATGTTATGGTTGCTATGTTTGCTATTTCTCTTGGGTGGGCCATCATCTATAAGAATGCTGGAGAAGGGATTGGGAGTAGGGTCAATGGAGGAGGCTGCTTAGATTCCTCTATCCTGTTCTGTTACAATATCCTACTGTTATTTATTTGAGTAGCACATCACATCTTATTATTATGTGCTAACTATTTGGTTGTAAGGATAGGTCAGGTATGTTTTTTTTCGTACCCGTCTAGTAACATAATTTCTAGTATAGCTTTTGATAATCATTTACCGCTCACACTATATTGTTTTCTGACCCAAGGTTCTATGTTTCCTCTTATTATCTTGGGTACTCTTAAATGAGTAGACTAGATGACAAGTTTGGAGTCGCGGTTGCTGTATGAAGATGAGCTTAGAGAAGCTACGGCATATTACTTTATATTTTTCCATTGTCTATTTCTATGTACTCTGATGGATAGAGTGATGAAATGTTGTATTGAGATATTATGACATTTGTACCATAACTCATGATTTCATGGAGACATTATTTTCATTTGTTATAGTTCACTATATTCTGTATTATATTTTCTATATTATATTTTATCCATGCACTGTGAGATTTGCAACATGTTTTTTGCTTTAAATCTCAACCTTGATGATCGTTCCATATCAGCCTGGAATGGTTACAGCGCTCTTTTAGATCTTTGATGTGCGGGTGGTGTGGGGCGGTCTTTACATTTGGTATTAGAGCTTTGGTTACGAGTTAACCAAAGTAATTTGAGAGTATACGCTAAAGGAGGGAGCGTACTTGTTAATGAAGATATTATGCTATATAGTAATATTATATAGTATAGCATGCACTTGAGTACCATTATAGCTTTTCTTGGAATGACGTTAATCGTTCTTACTACAGATAAGAATGAATCAGAACACAAGGAATGCTACTAGGAATAGCTCTACTTTAGGACTAGAAGAGGGAATGGGATGGGGAGTTGCTACATTCGATTTTCAAGCCAAGTTTGATGCAATGGTGGCTTCACTTGTAAGGAGAGCCAAAACTACTCCTGGTATGGCTTTATGTGGTGGTGCTCCTTTGCAAGTGCCTAGGATTGACTTCCCTAAGATTTGTAGGAATTATTCTACTCTTGAGAATCAGCTATTGAAGTGTAAGATTGGATAAATAATTGTGAATGCATTTTCAAGGATATGAATATGGAAGATGTTATAAAAAGGAATCTTTCTTAAAGACAGCTACAGGGCCGAGCAATGAATTAATGGAATGCTTTTACCATTGCTATTCCAGAGGATCAGATTTCTTAAGATCAGTTTAAGGCTAGATTTTAGGAGAAGTTCATTTATATGGCTTAGAAGTCTGTGCTGTTCAAGAAATTTGCTGAGTTGAAGCAAAGGGAGATGTCTGTTTCTGAGTATGTGGCAGAATTTGATGCTTTGTCGAAGTATGAGATGTCTTTTATCGACACACCTTTGAAGAAGAATGAGAAGTTCATTACTGGATTGGACGACCACTTAGGAAAGAAATTGGTGGACCACATTGAAGTGTCTTTTGAGAAACTTGTGGAGAAAGCCTTAGACATAAGTGTTTGTACCCAAAGAATAAGACTGCTATTGTTGCTATTGCTCAGAAAGAGGAACCAAAAACTAAGTAGGGCGGTGGAGGTAAGAAGAAGTGGAATGGAAAGGGAAGCAACAATAATAAGGAAAAGGGGGTCAGAAAAAGAATAAGAGTGAAATTGTTTGCCATGGTTGCAAGGAGAAAGGCCACTATATTAAGGAATACAAGGCTGTTAAGAAGCGATATAACTATGATATGCCAGGGCATATTAGGAAGGTTGTCCAAAACCACCTAAAGATAAGCAGGTTGTGAACGCATATGCTTTGGATGCAGTTCCAACTTCATCTTGTGCTCCTACTATGAAGGATAAGGGGAAAGGAATCGTGGTGCAAGGTATGCTTTCCATCAAAAATGTTTTTGTTAGAGTTCTTTTTAATACTGGAGCTTCACATTGTTTCATCTGTGGTGATTTAGTATGCAGACTAGGTTTGGAACCCGAGATAGTAAACCGACCTTTGATTGTGACCAACCCTGTTAGAGGATTTACTAGTCTTCGTACGATTTGTAAAGGCTTAGTTTTATCGAGTCATTGGTGTTCTTTTGTTTTTGATTGCTTTGTTCTTAATTTTGCTAGGTTCGGGATTATTTTGGGAATGGACTGGCTTAAGAGGTATGCGGCTATTGTGGATTACGAGAAGCCAGAGGAGACAATTGAGAATGTAGAAGGGCGAACGCTAGTGATACACTGCTTACCAAAGGATGAGGTTTGATCAGCTTTCTATATTCTCTCAAGATTCCACGGGAAGGATTGTCATCTATGTATATTGCTAGAGAATACCCTACTGTCTTCGAGGAAGTGACAGGATTGCCGCCGCATAGAGAGATCGGGTTTCGGATCGACTTAGTGGACGGAGCCAGGCCCATAGCTATACCTTTAAGGCATATGGCACATAAAGAGCAGAAAGAGTTAGTGGTGCAAGTGGATAATCTATTGAAGAAAGGATTCATTTAGAGAAGCATATCCAAATGGGGTGCACCTGTTGTGTTCGCGACTAAGGCAGATGGTTCTTTGAGGTTATGTGTGGATAATCCTGAGCTGAACAAGGTTGCAAAGAAGAATAAGTATCCACTTCTATGGATTGATGACTTGTTTGATCAGATGTACGGTGCAAAGGTGTTTCCTTAGGTGGATTTGGCAACGGGATTTCACCAGTTGAGAGTGGCTAAAGAAAGTGTATGCCTATTACTGCATTTTGAATATCGTCGGGTTTCTACAAGTGGTTGGTGATGCCTTTTGGGTTGACCAACTCTCTGGCATACTTTGTGGATCTTATGAATAGTGTCTTCAGAGATCAGTTGAACAAGTTTATGCTTATGTTCGTGGATGACATTCTAATTTACTTTAGAACCGAGGAAGAGCACAAGACGCACTTGAGGATCGTGCTTGAGATTTTGGGAAAGCACAAGTTGAGAGCTGAGCTCTCTAAGGGTCACTTCTGGAAGGAAGAGGTGAGATTCTTGGGTCATGTCGTATCAGGACAGAGAATGCAGTAGATCCTACAAAGGTGGAAGCAATCCAAGATTGGAACCAGCCCAAGAATGCTACGGATGTGAGAAGTTTCCTAGGATTGGTAGGATATTATAGGGGTTTCATAAAGGACTTCTCAAAGATTACAGCACCGTTAACCAACTTGACCAAGAAGAATCAGAATTTTACTTGGGATGCTAGATGTGAACATGCATTTATGGTTTTGAAGGAGAGATTGACGAGTGCACCTATATTGGTTATTCCAAGTGGGAATGAAGAGATAACAGTATACACGGATGCTTGTGGTACTAGTCTTAGAGCTGTGTTGATGCAGAAAGGGAGAGTTGTCGCTTATGCTAGTCGACAGATGAAATCGTATAAAAGGAATTATCTAACCCATGACTTGGAGTTGGCGGCGATTGTGTTTGCTTTGAAGATGTGGACGCACTATTTGTTAGGAGAAAGATTTGAGCTATTCACGGACCATAAAACCTTGAAGTATATTTTCTCTCAGAAGGATCTTAATCTTCGATAGTAATGGTGGTTAGATTTTTTGGCCTCTTATGAATTTGATATTTACTACACTTTAGGGAAAGGTAATGTAGTGGCAGATGCACTACGTATAAGACATGCTGGATTAGGAACTATGTTTTTTGAATGGAAGCATATGGAGTATATAGCTGGACTTGATTTTAAGCCACATTTTGAGCTCTAGCCTAAGATGTTGGCAAGTCTATCAATCGAACCTACTCTTATAGAAAGGATTGGTACTAGACAGAAGCAAGATGCTAAGCTTGTAGAGATCATAGCAAAGATTGAGATGGGAGTGGAATCTGAAGATTTAAGGCAGTACGAGATTGACCGAGATGGTTGGCTTCGTAAGTATAAGAGACTAGTTGTTCCAAATATTGATTGATTACAAGATGAAGTACTAAGGGAATGCCATCATTCCAGATTGGCCATTTATCCTGGTGGTAACAAGATGTATAGAGATATGAAGAGGACTTACATTAGGAAGGAATGAAGAAGGTTGTTGGAAAATTCATCTCGAAGTGTATGAATTGGCAGTTAGTGAAGGCTGAGCAGAAGAAGCCTAATGGATTGGTATTTGGGTATTTGGGTATTTGGGTAGTGGTAGATCGATTGACCAAGAGTGCAAGATTCATACCTGTCAAGTCTACCAGAGCGGCATCCAAGTTGGTAGAATTGTATGGTAAGTGGATTGTTCGATTCCATGGTATGCCAAAGAGTATTGTAAGCGATAGAGACCCGTTGTTTACCAGTGGATTCTGGAAGAGTATACAAGAGACTTTGGGAACTGAGCTGCGCTTGAGCACAGCTTATCACCAATAGACGAATGGCCAGACCGAGAGAGTGAATCGGATTTTGGAAGATCTTCTACGAGCTTGTATTATATATTTTGGAGGATATTGGGAAGATCATTTGCATTTGGTATAGTTTGCATACAACAGTAGTTATCAGTTGTATTGGCATGGTATCATATGATGCATTATATGGACGACCTTGTAATTGGCCTTCATGTTGGTGGGAAGTTGGTGAGAAACTGATACTTGGGCTAGAAATGATTAGAGAGACGTCAGAGAAGATAAAGATCATTCGACAACGAATTAGGACTGATCAAGACCATTAGAAAAGCTATGCAGATAAGAAAAGAAGAGATTTGGAATTCTCAATTAAAGACATGGCATTTATTAAGATTTCCCTTTGAAGAATGTTGTTTGTTTTGGTAGGAAGGGAAAGTTAGCACACAGATTTGTTGGACCATTTCCAGTTATCGAAAGAATTGGTAAGTTCGCTTATAGAGTGGACCTACCTCCGAAGATGGCCGGTGTGCACATGTTTATCATATCTCATATCTACGAAAATGTGTGTGCATGACTCAGGTATCGTGGTAGCACAGGATCAGTTGGAAGAAATAGAGGTTGATAAGTTTCAAACCCTCATAAACTGCTTTGAATCATTGGGAATGAGATGAAACAACTTAAGAGGAAGGTAGTTAAGCTAGTTAAGTTGCAATGAAGTTAGGATGATAGCGATTATACATGGGAGACTAAAGAGACTATGAGGACGGAATATCCAGAACTTTCCGAGTGGTAAGGCCCATATGTTGTATCTACTTGCACCATTGTATCTTATACTATTAGAATTTAGCATGCTAGGATAGGTTTTGTTTGCTATTGTTTGATTTAGCTGCTTAGTTGGATTGTTTGATGGTTGCTTGTGATTGGTAGGCATGCAAGATAACCTTGGTTGGTTATGCTTGTTTAGGTATTTCGGGGGCGAAATTCCTAAAGGAGGGAGAATGTAACGACCCGTATTTTGCATTTCGGAGGATCATAAAATAATTTTATTTAATTCATTTGTGGTCATATGATTCTAATATTTTGGGATATGGTTTTTAGGGATGTTTTCCACATCTAGGATTTTTCCTGAATTTCTATGTGACCATTTTACCCCTAGCAATCTTATTTCGGCTATAAATTTTGATAGAGGCCGAATTGGATGCTCTAACCAGTTTGATTGCTATGGGATAGTGGTTTTCCATTCCATAGAGTTGTCGTATAGGAAAATTGGATAAGCGGTTAGGAAGTTATAGCTATTTTAAGTTTTAAAATCTACTGGTCAGAATTAGAAGGGGGTTAATGGGCCAAATTAGCAAGCCCATTAGTCTAATCAGGTTCGGTTATAAATATTAGGTGAGGGAGACTATTTGGAAGTTTATCTCTCATTTTAAATCAGCCCCAAACTCTAACTCCCCTCCAATTCTCCATTCGTCTTATTGGATTTCATCCCAAATCGTCTCAAATTGCAAATTAGAGGCTAGATCTTCAACTAGGAGCTTGTTCTCATCACTTTGTTTGCTTCTTCATTCGATCTCTTACTGTTTGGATTGTATCTTCATCATATTTCATAGATTTGGTAGATTTGGTGAGTGGTTATGATCTCTCGCTAGTCTATGATGGAATATATTTTGTAATTAAGTGAATTTTATGTTAGAATTGTCAAACTAAGCTAAAAATTGATTAGACTTAGGTAATTTCAGATTTAGAAACCCTAGATTAACATAATTAAACATGTAATTAGGATTAGATCATTGGGTACTGTCATTTGTGTATATTTGGCTATGAAATTCTGTGTTAGATTAGATTTATGCTAGAATTGTGATGGTAAATTGAATTGGATGATTTGTATGTTCATATCAGATATAATTGGATGATTTTCTATGTTTAATTCGTTGTTATTTTTGAATTTCTTGCTATGCTTGATTCGTTTGCTAGTGTTTTGTATGGTTTAGGATTTAGATTGGTGATCGGAGTATACCAGGAGCAAAGTTCATCGGAATCGCACGAAACTTGGAGGATAGGCCCTAGAGCACGATAGAAAGACACCCTGAAGATTTCATGACAATTGGAGCTAAGTGTTTGGATCGGCACCGATCCGAATGAGTCGGATCAACACCGATCTGAAATGCTCACAACAATTGAACTGATATCCAATGAGGAGCTAGAGTATGGTTTCTACAGATGTTCTATGAAGTTGGATTAGAGAATTGGCCACGTTTTGAAGATTGGATGGATCATCTTCATTGGATCGGCTATGGTGCATAGAAGAGAAGACCAGAAGGCTAAGAGGGATGGCTAAGGGTCTATGGCATTTAGAGGGAATGCACTAGAGGATGCAAGAGAAACGGATCCTAAATTGGCTATGTATTTGGATTGGCACCGATCCAACTGGATCGGATCAGTACCGATCCAATTGGACCGGATCATAGCAATCCAAATTCTTGGCACCAATGTTGATAAGATTTGGGGTGGAGACCCTGAGGTTGTAGTGGAACATGTTGAAAGTTGTGGCTCGCTGTTTGCTTATGCGGTTTTGAAGTTATAACATGATGAAGTTTTGGCTCTTCAGTCGGGGGCTCGAAAAAGGAGTAGGATCGAAGGAGTTGTTATACAGGTCGAGATTGAACGAAGCTGTGGTATAATGGATTGGGTTGAGTGGCAGGACTTGTGCTCGAAAATGGATTGGAGTTATGAAAGCTTTGAAGATTTGGGAGTGCCAAGAAATAGTTGATAACTTGGAGTGTTCTTGTTGTGTTCAAGAATGGGTAATATATGTCGGGGCACTCGAGGGCTGGTAGCACCAGTCGTGTATCCTGAACAGCTTCGAGAGGGTCTAGTGTCAAATGGTATGGAGGTACTGTAGGAGACAACCATGTGGGGTTTCGGACCTAAAAGTATGAGGGAACACAATCAAGAACCGGGATTTCCATTCGTCTCTGGAAAGCGAGGATAGGGCCATACGAGTTAGCATATTTCAAGGCTTTAGAACATGATAGCTAGATTTTGGTTAATGGATATTATGGTTGCTATGGTTGTTATGTTTGCTATTTCTCTTGGGTAGGCTATCATCTATAGGAATGCTGGAGAAGGTATTGGGAATAGGGTCAATGGAGGAGGCTGCTTAGATTCTTCTATCCTGTTCTATTACTGTATCCTACCGTCGTTTATTTGAGTAGCATATTATATCTTATTATTATATGCTAAGTCTTTGGTTGCAAGGACAGGTCAGGTATGATTTTTTTGTACCTGTCTAGTACCATATTTTTCAGTATAGTTTTGATAGTCATTTACCACTCACACCAGGCTTTTGTCTGACCCAAGATTTTATGTTTCCTCTTATCATCTTAGGTACTCTTAAATGAGTAGACTAGACGACAGGTTTGGAGTCGCAGCTGTTGTATGAAGACAAGCTTAGAGAAGCTATGGCGTATTACTCTACATTTCTAGTTTTCGTTGTCTATTTCTATAACTCTGAGGGATGTAGTGAGGAAACATTGTATTGAGATATTATAATATTTGTACCATAACTCATGATTTAGTGGAGATGTTATTTTCATTCCTTATGTCTCACTATATTCTATTGTATATTTTATATATTATATTTTATCCATATGCTGTGAGATATGCAACGGTTTTTTGCTTCAAAACTCAACCTTGATGATCGTTCCATATCAGCCTGGTACGGTTACATCGCCCTTTTAGATCTTTGATATGTGGTTCGTATAGGGTGGTCGTCACATCACTTCTCAAATCAGTCCAAACTAGTGGATTACAGCCATATTTCTTTTCCTTTATCATACTCCTATGAAAATCCTTTGAACCATGACGTCCCTTCGAATCCCTAATCATATGAACCATCAATTGAGTGATACTCTAAAATGCAAGAAGGAAACTATGGTTATTTGAGAGAGCATTAGAGGGAGTCACAGGAGTGTAGAATACACGAAGAGCAATGAAACATAAACTAAAATGAAGAATCTAGCAAAGATGTAGACAAAGAAGATAGAAATACTGTAATAAGCAATGCGAAAGAAAACAATAGGTTAATTCTCCTCCATCTACCATTGTTGTGGAATGTTAGCTATGTTTTCCACCTTCAGAAATAGAAATGATATTGGTAAGTGCCACTTTAGATGCCCCCAACATCTCATACAGTTATGGGTTATGGAAATGGATTAACGATCCATTACCTTAACGAGCTATTGATTATGCCATTGAACTTGAAAGTGAAATATCAATGCTATGTAATAGGCTTAATTTTATACAGTTTTAAAGTGACCGTAGACACAATTGATCTATGACAATTAATCATTGTATATGTTTGTGTTATGATTGTGTACGTCTATGTTAGGATTGTTATTATTAGCTGTGTTTATGTAGACCTGTGTAAGTTTATGTTATGATTGTTTTTGTGGTTATGTTCATGTTTGTTTATTAGCTATGAATCTGTTGGACTTAAAAAATACATTGTACTTAGAAAATACATAGAGCTTACAAAATAAATGAAAATACATAGAAATACGTAGAACTTGATACATAGAAATACATAGAACTTAAAAAACACATGGAAATAAACATAATAACTCAAATTTACTATAATAATAGCTAACCCAAATTTCAAATGCAGCATGCCCACTAAAACTTATATGATATTCAAAATGATAATGTGAGCCCTAAGTTGTTCGAGACAACTCAAAAACCTTTTCCTGACAAGCCCTAACAATTGTTGCGTAAATACTTCCAGTATCCATATTCCTTCGCCTTGGCCTATAATTTGGATAATTATTTTAAGTTTCTTTAAGGGTAATCCAATCTTGATTAATCTTCTCTTCCATATGTTTGTGACCGGCGTCTATTTATGCTTTTATCAACAATAATAATTATGTGTAATCCAAGTAGAATTTTCCAGTTAGATTCGTGAATTTTCCGCATGAAGCAAAAATTTAAATAGTAATTTCATGATCAATGTGATTTGTTCAACTCCTATCAGATTGTACCGTTACCGAGCATCCACGCTATTGAAACAAACATAAGTGTGTTTATTTGAAACCATTAAGTAATCCGCATGACCTCTTCACCCCGTCAGATTGTACACATATCAAGCATCCATGCTACTGAAATAAACACAAATGTTTGTTTGAAGCCATTCAATAATTTGCATGATTTATTCACCTCTTGTTGGATTGTATCGATCATCCATGATGTTCAAATAAACACAAGTATTTGTTTGAAGCCATTTAGTATTCCATGTGACTTCTTCAACTCCTGTCGAATTGTACACATGTCGACCATCCATGCTATCTAAACAAACACAAATGTGTTTGTTTGAAGCCATTTCCATAATTATACGAGTAATCCTTTGTGTAGAAGAATATTGCACAACAACATAAGTAAACTACATAAGTATATAAACAAAAATAGATTCTTATCATTATTATTGTAGTCAAATCATGAAAGAAATGATTGATGGAGAAGAAGAAATGCATAGTCAAACTGTTGATCTTATCACTCAACAATTTACATAAGTATACTCTCGTTTCTTTGGCCCAGTCTCAACCAGTAACCGCCATGGTAACAATCCCGAAAGAATTGATCGTAGATATAAAAGACACTACAAAAATGGTTTTGAAAGACTTATAAGGGACTACTTCATCGAAAACCACACTTATAATGTTTTACTGTTCCATTGATGATTTCTCATGAATCCAAATATTTTCAGCATGATTTCTTTAAAATCCATGCATTGATAAGCTATGGCATATTCGTTGACTGACCTAATGAATATTTTAGGCTCACATCATCAACGACGATAGAGTGTATTAAGGAATTCTACAAAACTGTAATCGAGGAGTTTGGTACCGGATACTTACGCACACCAGGCCCAAATGATATTACTGGGTTACTTGCTAGTTAAGAAAGGGGGTTCTTGGTATGTTAGCCAATTTGGCATCATGCATTGGGCACGGAAGATGTAATGACTTACCTTTTTGACCCTCGAATGTCGATACTAATACATTCATAGTATTCGTATATCGAGCACCCAAGTGCTGGAAAGACATATTTATGGTAAAATAAAAGGAAAAAGAGTAGAACAGAAAGAAAGAACACAATATTAGAATCTCATAGTGGAACGATAACATATAATATCAATAGACAATACAAAACTATCACTATAAGATACAAAGCACTTTAGAGTTATAATCCTAAATACTATCATTAAGTTGGTGATTTGTAACTACAGGTCCTCACAAATGCTGATATATACATAATAGTAATGCAACAGAAATAAGAACACTACATTAGGTGAAACATCCAGCTCATCTCCTCGAACTCTAATGAGGTCCAACTAAAACCTGCCTTTCTCATACTACTCGAAAGAGCATATGAGTAATTTAGGGAAAACAAAAACCACGTGTCAAATCTAAGTCTGGTGTAAGAAACTCAAGAAATATGAAATTAGCTTATAATAGTACTTTTAAGATTGCATGAAATGCCGTAACTATTATCTCCTCAAAAGAATCACACATCTAATAAGTACATATGGTGATATAATAGCTAATGTCTAGGGTGTAGAATATAAATTAGAAAATAGCTGTGTCGCGTGTACACCACAACAATAATAGTTGTACAATCATAAATCACTTAGGCGCATTCAGATAATTGTGTAGGTTACCCATGGAGGTGCCCTCGATATAGCAAGAACGGTCCTTCTACTCAAGAATCAGAGATATCCTTCTGAGCAACGTACATCTCTAGGAAATGTACCATAGGAAATACATAGCTAGTCCACGGCCAAACATGTGGCACCAAATGCATCATTCCCGCATGTTTATTTATAAGCAACAGTAGATGGAGTCTCCTACACGTTATGGGTTAGCTAAACACCTTGGTATGCATCCTACCTTTGGTTTCTTTCATTATCGATGGTGAAGTCATGTTTAGCATCTCAACACACGAGCTACAACTCGAACAGAACATGAATCCCCAAATGGATTTTAGCATCTTGAACAGATCATGGATCTTGACATGGATTTGAGCATCTCGAATAGATCACGAATCTCAACATAGATTCCAACACCTCGAATAGATCACAAACTTCTTCTAAAGCATAGATCATGTATATGGTTTTGATGTGGTTACAGTTTCGAGTCATCTCTTATAAGTACACTCCCCTGCTTACCGGGCACTACAAAATAAATCGATAGATTTCTGGTTAATTCAATCCTGTTTCCTTCAGAAATAAACAGACAATACATAAGAGTAGAGATCATCTCCTATCTAGACGGATTTCCTTATCATTTGTCCAAAAAGAGCAAGAAGAGTATATATGTAGGTAATACCATCATCGAGTGAATAACCATACCGTATAATTCCCATGTTTCTTCTGGATATTTCCTAAGTTAATTTTAGGTCAATTTTAACAACAATAAGAATGATTGCATATGGAAACTAAGTCAAATATACTTATCACGTTTCCAACCTTCTCAACTTTCGCTATCCCTTGGTCAAGACTGAAGCGCGGTAGGCTAGAGCATAACTACTTCTACGCCAGTAACATCTCCCATTTAATGTCCGAAACTAAGTGCTACGGGTGCTGCAGTCATCCATAGTGTTAATTTCCAGAGACAAAATAAGGTCATGTTAATTGTATCGATAACATCAAAAGTACTTGAAAATTTTCAAACACATTTCGATGGTGTACTTTTTTTAAATAAAATTTCATATTCATTACTTAATCTCATTAGATCCCACATTCAGATAAAAATAATATTTACAAAATAGTTCAAGAGCGACATTTGAACCTTAGTTGATCAAAGTCTAATACTTGATAGTTATAACTTCTATCATTACATCCATTTAGACATTAAAAACACAACGGAAAATAAAAGCTCCTACTAATAGCCAACTTGCCTCCTGCACGTCTTCGGAAGCTTATTCATTTAATCTGGATAACCTGAAAACCATTACTCCTGGCCTACTCAAATGAGCACCTGAGACTTTAAGGGGGGAAAAAACTTTGGGTCAAACAAAAAGTATGGTGTGAATAATACTCTACCATCTCGAACCAAAATTGATATCTAGTGAGACCATGTCGCCGAGCGGAATGGGTTTTTCACACATCAGTATCTTAACCAATTATGTCAATCAAAATTCATGCACCTGCAACCACAATAGTTAGAACATAGTAAAATAGTCATTTACAGGCATGCAACATTGGTAAGTCCTACTAATTTGTCTTCATAGTGTTATACACTCCATTACCCCATCCAAATCATATAATGGATTACCCATCCCAGTTTAGTTGATTATCCATCAAAATTTAAATGACTGTCGATCTAAATATAATTTGACTATCCATTTTGTATTTGTGTAGACTAGCCATCTCACATATAACATTATATGGATTATCTATCCCAGGCCATAAAGCTACCCATCACACATGGTTTATCTAATTAAAATTCATGTGGACTATCCATCACACATGTCTCGTTTGTCTAAAATTATGTGTACTATCCATCACACTATCATAGTTTTCCTAGGATGACTATGAACCTATCATGAACCATATAGAGACTCTCCATCTCTTGCATTATGTGGACAATATGTCACACATCTCATAGTTTTCCTAGGATGATTATGAACCCATCAATTATCAATTTAAAATTTTAATATGACATTATTCATCCAAGTGCCAACTTATGTCTAGTGGTATCCCTAATTTGGTTGTCAAACCCTTAAACTAATGGCATATCGAAAATAATATACATTGGTATCCCCAATGAAGTTGTCGAACCATAAAACGTATGGCTTGTCCATCCATCAATATAACAACTCGAAATAGAAAGCTTACGACATCCATGCAGTTAAAAACAATATCGAACTTCTATTTGAGATCCAAAAAGAAAATTATGATTTTATAAAGTATAAGGCTATACTGCCGAAATCATAATGTTACTGACTGTTTTTTTAAAACATAGGCTATCTTGCATTTAAAACATAACTTTTAGTTTGCAAAAGAAAACAAGGCTTCTCGCCTGCAAAGCATTAGTTTCGAAATTAAAGAGTTACGACATCAAAGCCGCATAACCTGGTTGCCGAAAACAGGAAAACATGTGATGTCGGAGCTGACAATACGAAATAAATTTCTTAAGGCATCAATACTTCAAAAACTATGATGTCGAAAGTACGTCACTTCGGCGATTATGTCGCAAAACTTAGGATATCGACTATGGAACTCACGACATCAGTACATTAAATACTTCGATACTGAAATCATTGATTTCTAAAACTACAGATGACAAGAGATTTCAAGTAGAATAATTAAAAATACTTGATATGGGAACCATTCCATCATGCAATATCGTATTCCTCCAGTATTAGATGTCGAACATCTGTGCAATCAAAGATGCCGCATTTCGTAAGCCCGATATCGCATATAACCGTTAGATGGTCATTACCGATTTCGGCCTTTATGAGTTTTGGGAAGGGGGTATCAGATGAAGAAGCATGGATATCATAATTAAATAATGGTACTTCTGTAATTTTTGTAAAAACTGTTTTATTTCCTTTTAAACCAATTTCTTTTTACATACTCTTATGTCTTGTCAAAATATGATTGGTTAACACCAAAAACTTTTCATTTCTTATTCAGGTTTTGCTGGACGTATGTTTCAGCTTTTCAAAAACATCAATAACCTAAATTAACTAATATCCATAATTAATATAAATTTAAATTCTTTTTTAGCATAATAAATTCATAGAAAATCGTAACCACTTGGGAAAAATCCTCAAAAATCACCAAAAATCAAGATTTATATATTCTTTCTCCTGTAAAAATTTCGAGACCAAAATAATTAAAACCCGAAATAAACACTATTTCCTCCTTAGGAAATTCATAAAATATTCATATTAACTTTGAAAATTATGAAATTAAAAACTCATCTCC
This sequence comes from Allium fistulosum, assembly GCA_030737815.1. Lineage (NCBI taxonomy): Eukaryota > Viridiplantae > Streptophyta > Magnoliopsida > Asparagales > Amaryllidaceae > Allium > Allium fistulosum. The sequence continues at coordinate 230,576,662 of CM060907.1, read as the reverse complement.
AAAATAATGTTTTACGCAACATATCTGAAAATCAAATCAATTGATGATAAAATATCCAGGATTTACCTTTAAAGCCTATCATAATAATTCCGTAAAATTTCCATAAATCATTATTCTATCAAAACAATGATCAAACATCCATAACATGACAAAATAATCAAGATCAATTCGAAATTTAGCCATAACCAAATTCAAACACAAATAATAGAGATAGTTAACTATTATTCATCTTAGATTGGATGATGAGATTGAGATTTAATGGAGTTTAACTTCCCTAAGCTTTGCCCTTTGAATTCCCTTTGATTTCCTTCTCTCCTACCCTTTAGGAATGGTCGTCTTTTAAGTGTTTGCTTTTGATTGTTTGTGAATGTAAAATGAGAATGAATGGGAGAGGGAGGGCTTAAGGGATGAAATAATGTTATATTCCTAATTGGCCCCTCTTATATAAGTTTTAATTCAATCTTATTAATTTATTAGTTAAGGCCTGATCCAATTAATTATCAAATCTCATCCTCCTTATCCCACTGCATTATTCTATTTAATCTATCTAATTAAATCTTTTGAATAATGTTAAACAAAAATTATGGGTGTTACAGGCTCCCTTCCTTAAAGAGTTTCGTCTTCGAAATTCAATAAGGACTACACAATAAGCATATCAAACATGCAAACAACTATAACAAACAATGCTATTATATCCTACCATCTACAAAGTCTAAATAACAAGTATAGAACATACTCTCATAATAACTCAGGATAAATATCCCTGATCCTGTCCTTTGTTTCACAAGTAAAGTCTTTCTCGTTGTTCATCAACTGGACTTTCACCAATCTGATTATCTTGTTCCTTGGCTTCTTCTCATCTCTTGGTACAACACGAACTGATGCCTAACAAAAGTCAGATCCAGTTCTACTACTAAGTCTTTGAATGCAGTCGGAGCAATAGTAGTCTCTGGATCTTGCTCGTACTTCCTTAGATGAGAAACATAAAAAACATTATGGACTCCTTCCAAACTATTCAGTAACTTTACCCGGTAAGTGAGATTTTCGATCCTCTTTATAATAGGCAACGGTCTAACATACCTAGGTGCCAGTTTCCCTGACTTTCCACATTGTACCAATCCCTTCATTGATGATATTTCAATAAAAACACAGTCTCTAACTAATAACTCTAGATCCTTATGCCTCTTATCTGCATAAATTTTCTGCCTAAACTGAGCTTTCTTCATCCTAGCTTGGATTAACTCAATCTTCTCCATGGCTTCTCTCACCATATCTAGACCCAGAACCAATCTATCTCCAGTCTCCAACCAACACGTTAGCAATTTGCATGGCCTTTCATACAAAGCTTCGAATGGCACTATTCCTATACTAGTCTATTAACTATTGTTATAGAAAAATTTAACTAAGTGCAAAAGGTATTCCCATGACCCAGAAAAATCTAGCACACAAGCTCTCAACATCTCTTTAAGTACCTTATTAACTCTCTTTGTCTGCCCATCCGTCTATGAGTGGTAAGTGATACTCATCTTCAGCTTGGCACCTAATACTTCCTATTGACTCTTCTAGAATTCACTAGTAAAAAAAGTATCTCTGTCACTAACTATACCACTAGGAATCCCATGTAGTCTAACAATATTCTTCGTAAACAACTTAGCCAATACATGTGTCGTCCTGGTCGACTTAACGAGAATGAAATGTGCACTCTTGGTCAGCCTATCCACTATAACCCAAATATTCTCATTTCCCCTACTCGACCTTGGCAGCCTGTCAATACAACCATGGATATAGAATCCCATTTCTAAACCGGTATATTTAAAGGTTGAAGAAATCCACTTGGCTTCTGATGCTCGGCTTTCACTTATTGGCAATTAAAACATTGCTTTACCCATAGCCTACATCACTTTTCATACCTTTCCAGAAGAAACTCCTCTTCATATCCTAGTACATCTTAGTTCCTCCAGAATGAATAGTAAACTTTGATCGATGACATTACCTAAGAACTTCCTTCCTTAGGTCACCAACATCTAGAACACACAATCGTCCCTTCTTTCTTAACCATTCATTCTGGTCAAGACTAAAATCCTTTAAATCATCAGTCTCAGTTCCCCCTTCAAGCCTTCTAATCCTTTTTGCTAACAATGGATCATCTCTCTACTTAGAAGCAAATATTTTGGTCATCACTGGCCGAACTTCCAAACATGACAACATGGAAATTTCCTAACTAGAACTAGCCGTTGATCTTAACTGCACACCATAAGCAGTCAATGCTTCTAAATCCTTCCATTTTGCTATCATAGCTAGCACCACATTCTGATGTTGCCTGCTAAGTGCATCAGCAACTTTATTTCCTTTTCCAAGCTTATACTCAATACCAAAATCATAAGCTGCTAAAAACTCAAGCCATATCTGTTGTCTTATATTCAACTCTTTATGAGAGAATAAATACCTCAAAGACTTATGACCTGTAAACAATTTGAATCTTTCTCCTAAGAGGTAGTTTCTCGACACCTTCAAAGCAAAGGTTACTGGTGCCACCTCCAAATCATGAGTAAGATACCTAACTTCATGTGGTTTGGGCTATCGATAAGCGTAGGCAATCACTTTACCTTTTGGCATCAATATGGCTCCTAAACCTATTCCACATGCATCTGTATACACCACCAAATCCTGATTACCATCTGGCACAACTTACACGGGACTTTGTCAACAAATGTTTTAGCTTCTGGAATGCTTCCTCACATTAACTGGACCAAATAAGCTTTATGTCCTTTTTTGGTTAGTTTAGGCAGGGGTGTTGTTATCCAAGGTAAATCGTTAATAAATCTTTGGTAATAGCTAGTTAATCCAAGAAAATTCTTTATCCCGGTTACCGTCTCGGTCTTTTCCAACTACTTATAGCTTCAATCTTAGCTGGATCCATAGAAAAACCTTCTTAGGAAACTACATGACCAAGAAACTTCACTTTTCTTTTCCAAAAGTGACACTTCGAAAACTATGCTTTTAGTTGATGCTGCCTTAATGTCTCAAGCACTATTCTAAGATGAATCTCATGATCTCTTTTATCCTTATAATATATCAAAATGTCATCAATGAACACCAGCACAAACCTATCCAATTGCTCTCGAAAAATTTGGTTCATCAAGTCCATAAAGAAAGTAAGCGCATTAGTCAAACCGAATGACATGACTAACCACTCATACGAACCATACCTCGTTAAAAATGCCGTTAAAGGAATACTGTCCTCTGCCACTCTTAGTTGATGGAACCCTGTTGCCAAATCCAACTGGGAAAACACTTTGGCTCCACTCAACTGATGAAATAAATCATCGATTCTCGACAAAGAATATCTATTCTTTATCGTCTTCTCATTCAACTTACAATAAACAATACAAAATCAACTACCCGTCCGGTTTCTTCACGAACACCACAGCCGCTCCCCCAGGCGAACTACTTGGTCTAATAAACTCTTTCCTTCTTAGTCCACTAGCTGCAACTTTCTCTCTTTCATCTTAGTAAGTGTCATTCTGCTAGGCAGTCTACTAACGGCAGCTTCAGGTACAAGATCAATTATAAACTCAATATCTCTTCTTGATGGTAATCCTGTAACTGGTTCAAAAACATCAGCAAATTCTTTTACAACTAAAACCCGACTGAACTCATCTTCCACCTCTGTTGCACCCAATAAAGCATATACATCTAAACTCGATATCTCAACTAAGTATATAATTCAATCACTACTATTAGGATGTCTTAGTGATATTTTCTATCCTGACAAAATATCATAGCATCATATTTGCTCAACCAATCCATGCTCAAAATAATCCCAAAGCCTACAAAATCAAACATAAACAAACTACAAGCAAAAGCATGACCTAACAACTCAAATTCTAGAAGGGTACATCTCATCCCAAGAGTTGCATATTCTCCTACTTGATACAAAGTCGAAAGCTCTTATTCAAAAGCAAAGCAGGTGAAAGCTTTTGGTTTATAAAACAAACATACCCCAACCTCTTTGACCATTAACCTTTCGACTAAGAACATTTAGACCTTGTCCAATTCATTATGTACCAAGTAACTTGATACCATATGCATTGGTTTGACCTTGTCGAATGTTTTGAACCTCGCGACCTTGTCGGAAGGTCTGGGTCGGAAGGTTTAGTGCTATAATAGGCCGAGACATGCTAGAAGTATGATTTCTTTGTTTTAACTTTAAAATGATAACTTTTTAACTAACTTGCCTTTGATTTTCAAATCCTCATTGGTTAACAAATCTTTTTCAAAAATGTGCTGCCACAATTTTCCAAATTAAATATTTATTTTATTATACAAAATAACCCTTCTCCTTAATTAAATATATAAAACCATAAGTCTCATACCTTAAATAATTTTATATATTCATAAAAATACTTAAATCCCAGAAAACCTATTTTAATATGTTGCCTACCAAAGAGTTATTATTTTAGTTGAAAATAATTTATAACCCAATAAACAGTTTCCTTCACTAGAAAATTAATATAAAATCCATATTAATTCTAAAAATTATGGGAAACGAACCCCATCTCTATAATATCATTTCTGACCTATATTTAAATTTTCAAGGCGTTTGGATGTAATTAAATAGGGTTTTCATGTCAAACATATCATAAAAATTTAACATGAACATATATAATTCATCAACAAGCATATATATGACTTTAATCATAAAAACATGGCATATACTTGCAAAAATATTTTGGATCTAATCTTAAAACCAAAAATTAAAAGAAAACGGGATGTAGTGATTATTCACCTTAGCTTTGGGATATAGAATGTGAGATTAGATGTTGATTAAGTCGATTATCTTCCTACTCTTGATTCCTAGGTTTAATCTTCTTCTTGAGAATGATAATGGTGGCCGACCTTAGTATATTTTTTTGTTTAAGTAAAATGAAACGAACGTGAGCATTCTATCTCCTAAGGGTTTAGGGTATAAGCTCCACCTATTTCCCATATTGCCCTTCTCATATCCTAACACATTAGGTTAGGTTATTTCATTTTAGTTTGCACATAACATGGCACGACTACCCTTAGATAATCAATTATCAACTTATTAATCTCCACCTTATTTATTTAATTTACCCAACTATTTATCCTAAATAAAGTTGTAAAAATATAGGGTGTTACAGACTCCCCACCTTAAAGAATTTCGTCCTCGAAATTGCGATAAGGTACATGACCAAATAATCAAAGGTAAAACATACCATCCAACAAATCAGGGTAAGAGTCTCTAATCCTGCTCTCCGTCTCCCAAGTACAGTCTCTAGCATCATCACTCCACTAAACCTTTACTAACTTGACTGTCTTGTTCCTCAACTTCTTCTCATCTCTAGCCACAATCTAAATCGGCTTTCTAAATATGGTCAAATTCGGTTCTACTACTAAATCTTCTAACACTATAGGTGCCATGGTAGTCTCCAGGTCCCTAACACATTTCCTAAGGTGAGAAACATGGAAAACATCATGGACTCCAACCAAACTACTCGGTAACTCTATTCTATAAACGAGTTTCCTGATCCTCTCAACAATGCGGAATGGTCCAACGAATCTAGGTGCTAACTTTCTTGATTTCCCAAATCTAATCACACTCTTCATCGGTGAAACCTTAATAAACACATAGTCTCCGATAGAAAATTCCAAATCTTTCCTTCTTCTATCAGCATAACTTTTCTACCTAGATTGAGCTTCCTTCATCCTAACTCGGATCAACTCAATCTTCTCCGCAGCTTCCTTCACCAAGTCCGGACCAAGAACCAATCTATTCCCGGTCTCTAATTAACATGCGAGAGACTTATATGGTCTTCCATACAAAGCTTGAAACGGTGCCATCCCAATACTAGTCTGATAACTATTGTTATACGAAAATTCAACTAGATGAAGATGGTCCTCCCATGATCCCCCGAAATCCAATACACAAGCCCTTAACAAATCCTCCAAGATTTTGTTAACCCTTTCCGTTTTGCCCATCATTCTAGGGATGGTAAGCGATACTCATGTTGAGCTTGGTTCCTAATACTTCCTGTAGACTTTTCCATAACTCACTAGTAAACAAATAATCTCTTTTACTGACAATACTACTAGGAATCCCGTGTAGTCTAACTACATTCTTCATAAATAACATCGCAAAAATAGATGCCGTCCTAATTGACCTTACCGGAATGAAAATGGACACTCTTAGTCATCTATCTACTATGACCCACATGCTTTCATTTCCTCTACTAGATCTTGGTAACCCATCAATAAAATCCATCGAGATAGAATCCAATTTCCACAATGGAACTTCTAACGGTTGAAGCAATCCACTAGACTTCTGGTGTTCAGCCTTTGCCTGTTGGTAATTTAAGCACTGCCTAACACATAAACCAATGTCCCATTTCATACCTTCCCAAAAGAAACTTCTCTTCATATCCTGATACATCTTTGTTCCTCCTGGATGGATAGAACTTCAAATGATGGCACTCATCCAGAACTTCCTTCCTCATGTTTCCTACATTCGGGACACACAACCTTCCTCTCTTCCTCAACCACCCATTTTGGTCAAGACTAAAATCCTTTAGGTCATCGCTCTCCATTCCTTCCCTCAACCTTTTGATCCGTTCAGCCAAAATTGGATCCTCCTCTTGCTTAGAAGCTATCTTCTCAATCATTACTGGTCTAAGTTCTAAACAAGACAATACAGCACTTGTGGTACTAGAACTTTCCTCGGATCTAAACTATACACTACAAGTTGATAATGCGTCCAAATCTTTCCACTCAGCAATCAGAGCCAATACTGCATTCTGATGTTTCCGGCTGAGTGCATCCGCCACCATGTTTCCTTTTCCGGTGTGTGTACTCAATTCCAAAATCATAAGCAGCCATGAACTCTAACCATCTTTGCTGTCTAATGTTCAGCTCCTTTTGAGAGAACAAGTACTTCAACGACTTATGATCAGTATAAAGCTCAAATCGCTTTCCCAAAAGATAATGCCTCCACACCTTCAAAGAAAATATAACGGTGGCTAACTCCAATTCATGCGTTGGATACCTAACTTCATGTGGTCTGAGCTGTCTAGAAGCAAAAGCAATCACTTTACCTCTTTGCATCAACACAGCTCCCAATCCAGTTCTACAAGCATCGGTACAAACAACCAAATCTTGATTCCCCTTCGGAACCACTAACACCGGCGTATGGGTCAATAAGTGTTTCAAGCCCTGGAATGCTTCCTCACACTTACCAGTCCATACGAACTCCACATCTTTTCGCGTAAGCTTAGTCATCGGTGCAGCTATCCACGAAAAATCCTTTATAAACCTTCGATAATATCCAGCCAATCCAAGAAAGCTCTTAATCTCGATCATCGTCTCGGGTCTCTTCCAATTATTCACCTCCTTAATCTTAGTTGGATCTACAGACAACCCTTTCTCTGAGACGACATGACCAAGGAACTTCACTTCTTTCTTCCAAAAATGACACTTTGAAAACTTAGCCTTCAGCTGATGCTCCCTCAACGTCTCAAGCACCACTATAAGATGAACTTCATGCTCCTTCTCATCTTTAGAGTATATCAAAATATCATCTATGAAGACCAACACAAATCTATCCAAGTGATCTTGGAAAATTCTATTCATCAGATCCACAAAGAATGTCAGCGCATTGGTTAGTCCGAACGGCATAACTAACCATTCGTACGATCCATATCTTGTCCTAAACGTCGTCAAAGGAATGCAATCCTCCGCCACTCTAAGCTGATGAAATTCCGTCGCCAAATCCAGATAAGAGAATACCTTGGCTCCAATTAATTGATCGAACAAATCGTTAATTCTTAGCAATGGATATCGGTTCTTTATCGTCTTCTCATTCAACTTATGATAATCGATACACAGCCTTAATGATTCGTCCAGCTTCTTAGCAAATACAGTGGTAGCTCCCCATGGCGAACTACTTGGTCGGATAAAACTCTTGCCTTCCAAATCCACCAACTGTACCTTCAACTCTTTCATCTCGGTGGGAGTCATTCGACTTAGTGGTCTACTCACCGGTTCTGTTCTAGGCACTAAATCAATTCAAAACTCAATGGCCCATTTCGGTGGCAACCCAGTTACCGGCTCAAATACATCTACGAATTCTCTAACTACAAAGACTCGATGCAACGCATCCTCCAACTCCATAATACCCAATAAAGAATTCATTTCACAACTAGGGTTCTCTACGATATAAATCATCCGATCACTACAATCCGGGTGACTAAGTGATATTTTCCTATAATGGAAAAATATACTAGCATCATATTTACTTAATCAATCCATCCCAAGGATAATCCCAAATCCCCCAAAGTCAAACACATGCAAACAACACTTAAAAGTATGTCCTAGAAAATCAAACTCTAAATGGTCACACCTCATCCCAAGCGTTGCATACCCTCCTATCGGATTTGCAACCCTTAATGAAGTAACTAGATATGAGGGTTCTAGGTTAAGCTTATCTACCAAACATTGAGAAATAAAAGAATGAGATGCTCCAGTATCAAATAGAACGCTAACAGACATACCGTGAATCTGCAGCGAGCCTCCCAAAACAGCCTTCCCTTTGTCTTGCACAACTAGCCATGATGTTGTGGGCTCCAATGCATAAACTTGCCCCTTTCCTTCTCTTGTAGGCTCTGGGCACTTGTTCTTGTAATGACCTACCTGATCATAATTAAAACATCTAACATTCTTCTTTCCACTAGCCTCTTTTCCTTTTCCTTTATCGGTTCGACACTCATTAGCATAGTGTCCCTTCTTGTCGCATTTGTAGCAAACCACTTCAGCCTTTCCTTTCTTCTATGCTCCCCCTTTTTGAGCATTCTTTTTCTGGAAAAACTTCATTTTCTAGCCCTATCCCATCTGGGTTTCCTTCATATTTTTCCTCAAGCAAGCCAATGCCTCTTCCTGTCTTAATGCCATTTCAACCACTACATCATTGGGATCTCTCAAATGCGGCAAAGTGGCACTTATCAACTCTAGCCTTAAGCCCCTTATAAACTTTTTATTCCTCTTGATCATGGTGTCTACCAAAGCATACCCGTATCGGGCCAACTCCTCAAACTTTCTTGCATACTCCAAGACAGACATATCTCCTTCTTCCAATTCTACAAACTTCCTCACCAACATCGACTACGCCATTACAAACATAAATCTTTCTGAAAACCTTCTCCTAAACTCCTCCCAAGTTATCGTTTCCTCATCAACCCCAGCAGTAATAGTATTCCACCAGAATAGAGTAGTTCCCTACAGCTGCATCAAAGCCAATCTGCTCTTTTGTGCATCATTCAATCCTAAGTCGGCAAAAATTCTCTCGCAATGCAGTATCCAATTTTCCACCTCGATCACATCTTCAGTACCAATAAATGGCTTCCCTCCAAGCCTGATGTAACCTCCAGCAGCATTACCTTCGACAACTTCGGTTGCACTTCCAGCTTGCATCATATTTACAAAGAACCGATACATTGTTCCCATGTCCATTTGGGGAACTCCTGCACCAACAGTTTCAGCTTGTGCCTGACCGGGACCTCTTCTAGTGTTTGGTCAGGCATTTCCATTGGTGGTGGTGCTATCACCTCCGAGATTAACTCTGCCTCTTCTTACTTCCATATTTGTATTCAAACCTCATGAGATACAGATGAATGGCCTAACCAAGATAGGAGTTTTAGAGATATAGTGTATACTTATATAGATAGCAAATACAAGTACGTTACCATAGCGTTATCCCATATCACGATCTTAACTATAATTTTTGAGGATTATGTTTTCAAAATCATTTTTAGTTAAAGTATTTCATAAACCATGCTCTAATACCAAGTTGTAACATCCCCTATCTAGAGGCCCAAAACTAAGCGCTACAGATGCTACAGTCATATATAGTATTAGCTTCCGGTAACTAAATATAGCTATGTTAATGGTATAAATAATATCAAAAGGACTTGAATATGAAACAAAACACAGATGTCAAAAACCACTTTTACTTTATTACATTTCAAAATCAAATGTTTCACATTCACAAAACATAATCCTAAATCATTCCCAAGCACAAATAAAATATAGTTATTACAAAATACACCAAGAGCGGTATATGAATATACCCCCTTGGTTGATCAGATTCATATGGTCAAAATAGACCTAATACAATCACAGCGGAAATACATCAAAACATAACAAGAAATGCAAATCCTAAATAGCTATCTGCTTGCCTCCTGCATGCCTCTGGTAGCCTTATTCGTTATCCTACTAAACCTGGAAAAGACCATAATCCCTCAACCTACTCATATTAATTTTGAGCAAGCGAGAGTATAAGGGGAAAACATAAACTTCGAGTCAGACATAAAGCCTGGAATGAATAATACTATACGTCATAGTTAAACATGTTAAGTGAGACCACGCTGCTTAGCGGAACGGGTTTCCCCTCACTAACATCTTTTTTTAAAACATATCCTTGCAAAACATTTTATAAAACCATATACTGTGCTCCTGCATCCATAATGGTTAAATACTGTAAAGTGATCATTATGTGAATGTACATAAATCTTAGGTAAAAATGAACTATCTGTTCAAATACATAAGTTTTGTTTGGATAACTTTTAACCTTTGGCTGACTTGGGCCTACCAGACAATATAATGAAAATTAACCTAACACCTATTAGGTATTCTTCTTCTAGATTATCTATCCTTAACTATCTGCTAAACATTTCTCATCTGGACGGTCTGTCCTTAACTTAATCATCTCCCAGGTCTTCCCGATCCTAATAGCTTTTCAGGTTTACCAATAACCTATCTGTATACTACATATATTCCTTTCAGTGTGTAATCATAATTTCAGTCTACCTATGACCAAGCCCTACACGCTGTAACTTTGGACAACAATTAGCTAGGGCTAATAGCTAATGTATAGGGCGCGACCACAAACTAGTCCCATCTGGTATTCTAATATCTGAGTCATTTTCACTTAAGGATCCCCTCCCATAATTTTCCTTGAAAACATTTCCAAACCGATTTAAACCTTTAAATCAAATTTAAACAAGGAATAGTATATAATCTTTATACTTTACTCAAAATCATATCACCATGTTATATATCCTCTTTACTCAAACTTTAGTTGATGGAAACACTTAACCATTTGAAAGAACCTCTTTCTACACTTTTGAAATCATCTATTTCAAATTCAAATATCAAACCTTCCGAAATGAAACCTTTCGAAAACAATAAAACTTTGGACACCTTCTTTAAAACATTGCCTTGGAAAACCTTGGAAAACCTTCCATCTCAAACCTTTCGAAACCATTCACTCAAACCTTTCGAAGTCATTCAACCAGAATCTTTCGAAGTCATTCATTTAAACCTTTCGCAATCTCTCATTTAACCCTTTCAAAACCGTTGAACTTAAACCTTTCGAAATCATTTAGCCAAAACCTTTTGAAATCAATCTTCAAACCTTTCGAAATCATTCCGCTAAAACCTTTTGAAACCATTGAATTTAACCTTTCAAAATCAATCTTCAAACCTTTCAAAATCATTCACTTAAACTGTTTGAAATTATTCACTTAAACCTTTTGAAATTATTCACTTAGACCTTTCGAAGGCTTACTGGTTTTAATTCAAAACAAATGGAAAACCTTCTTTTAAAACTTTTCGAAGTTATTGGAAGCAACCTTTTGACTAAGTCGAAATCTCTGCTTCGAAAGCATTAAACATATCCTTTAAAACAACTCTTTCGAAAGCTTTGGGTTATACATCAATTTATAAAACAAGGGTAAGTCACCTAAGTCGAATGCTTCCTTTCGAAAGCATTGGTAGAAACGGATGGTTTTAAAACAAGTAAACCTTTCGTCTTTGTCGAAAGGTTCAAAACAAAACAAAGCGGCAGTAACCTTTCGACTGTGCCAAAAGGTATAAAACCTTTGTTTAAACATTTAACCTGGTCGAAAGCAACCAAGTCGAAAGCTCTTATTCAAAAGCAAAGCAGGTGAAAGCTTTTGGTTTATAAAACAAACATACCCCAACCTCTTTGACCATTAACCTTTCGACTAAGAACATTTTGACCTTGTCCAATTCATTACGTACGAAGTAACTTGATACCATATGCATTGGTTTGACCTTGTCAAAAGCTTTGAACCTCGCGACCTTATCAGAAGGTCTGGTTCGGAAGGTTTAGTGCTATAATAGGCTGAGACATGCTAGAAGTATGATTTCTTTATTTTAACTTTAAAATGATAACTTTTAAACTAACTTGCCTTTGTTTTTCCAATCCTCATTGGTTAACAAATCTTTTTCAAAAATGTGCTGCCACTATTTTCAAAATTAAATATTTATTTTATTATACAAAATAACCCTTCTCCTTAATTAAATATATAAAACCATAAGTCCCATACCTTAAATAATTTTATATATTCATAAAAATACTTAGGAAAAATCTGTAAAAATCCCAGAAAACCTATTTTAATATGTTGCGTACCAAATAGTTATTATTTTAGTTGAAAATAATTTATAACCCAATAAACAGTTTCCTTCAAGAAAATTAATATAAAATCCATATTAATTCAGAAAATTATGGGAATCGAAACCCATCTCTACAATATCATTTCTGACCTATATTTAAATTTTCAAGGCATTTGGATGTCATTAAATAAGGTTTTCATGTCAAACATATCATAAAAATTTAACATGAACATATATAATTCATCAACAAGCATATATATGACTTTAATCATCAAAACATGGCATATACTTGCAAAATCATTTCGGATCTAATCTTAAAACCGAAAACTAAAAGAAAAAGGGATGTAAAGATTATTCACCTTAGCTTTGACATATAAGATGTGAGATTAGATGTGGATTAAGTTGATTATCTTCCTTCTCTTGATTCCTAGCTTTAATCTTCTTGAGAATGATAATGGTGGCCAGCCTTAGTATTTTTTTTTTTGAGTAAAATGTAATGAACGTGAGCATTCAATCTCCTAAGGGTTTAGGGTATAAAATCCACCTATTTCCCATATTGCCCTTCTCTTATCTTAACACATTAGCTTAGGTTATTTCATTTTAGTTTGCACATTAACGTAGCATGGCTACCCTTAGCTAATCAATTATCAACTTATTAATCTCCACATTATTTATTTAATTTACCCAATTAATTATTCTAAATAATGTTGTAAAAATAAAGGGTGTTACAATGTCGGACCGCTTCCATCATTCGATATCGTATTCCTCCTTCATTGGATGTTGGACAACTGTGCAAATAAGGATGTCACATTTCGCAAGCCCGCTATCGCCTATAACTATTAGATAGTTATTACCCATATCAACCTTTATGAACTTCGTGGAGGGGGATATTAAATGAGGAAGCATGGATACCGTAATCAAATAATAGCACTTTTGTAATTTTTATAAAAATTGTTTTATTTCCACTTAAACCAATTTCTTTTTACCTACTCTTATCTCTTGTCAAAATATGATTGGTTAACACCAAAAACTTTTCATTTTATTTTTCAGGTTTTGCCTAAAGAATGTTTCACCTTTTCAAAAACATCCGCAAACTAAATTAACTAATATCCATAATTAATATAAATTTAAATGCTTTTCTAGCATATTAAATTCATAGAAAATCTTAACCACTAGGGAAAAATCTCTAAAAATCATCAAAAATAAGAAGTTATATATTCTTTCTCCTTAAAATTTCACGACCAAAATTATTATCTAATTATTTTTTATAATTAAAATTCGAAATAAACATTATTTCCTCCTTTGGAAATTCATAAGATATTCTTATTAACTTGGAAAATTATGAAATTAGAAATCCATCTCCAAAATAATGTTTTGCACAGCATACCAAAAAAATAAAATCAATTGGAGATAAAAAAAACCTAGGTTTTACCTTTAAAACCTATCGTAATAATTCCATAAACTTTTTATAAATCATTATTCTATCCAAACAATGATCAAACATCCATAACATAAAAAAACAATCAAGATTAATTCTAAAATTAGCCATAACCAAATTCAAACATAAATAATAGAGATGGCTAACTATCATTCACCTTAGATTGGATGATGAGATTAAGGTTTGAAGGAGTTTAGCTTGCTTAAGATTTGGCCTTTGAATCCTCTTTGGTTTCCTTTTCTTCTGCCCTTTAGGAATGGCCGGCCTCTAACTGTTTTCTTTTGATTGTTTTTGAATGTAAAATAAAGAATGAATGAGAGAGGAATGGTCGTCCACTTAAACAGTTAGGAGATGATCTCGGCTCTTATGTATTGTCTAATTATTTCCAAAAGAACCGAGGCTGAGTTTACCAGAAATCATCGATTTTGTTTTGGAGCGACCGATAAGTGGGAAGTGTAATTATATGAGATGACTCGAAACCATAACCACTCTAAACCATATGTGTGTTTAACGCTTTGGAAGAGATTCAAGACTGGTTTGAGATGATCAAAGGCATAGTTCTTGTTAGTACAAGGGCTATTTGCTGCTAATCTTGAGGGTGATTCCAAAATGGATGAAGTAGAAGTAGTGCCTTCGATTTGTTTTTATCCTGAACAAACTGTATGGATGAATTTTGGCATTCCATTATGCTTAGAAGGCAGTGTTAGCATTTCAAGTGGGATTTGCTAAGAGTGGAAAAAGGTAATCGTGACCTCATAAGCCTTACAACCCGGTAATGACTAAAACATGGGATATGCGGCAGAGCCATGTGGTTCGCTACCATTAGTAGTAGTCATTCCTTGATCTAGAATCGATATTTATGGATTTAGTATGTGTGCGCATGGGAAAAGTGAGGCCAAGGCTGGTGCACATGGTTTTGTAGCCTTAGTACCCGGGGAATGATGTAATCTGGTATGCCATATTAAAGGAGCAGCCGACTTCATGTTGGAAAGGGTCCATGTGTGGCCCTCGGTACATTTTTTAGATGTGTATTGTGGCACGCGGTACCTTAGTAGCCCAGTCATTGATGGAAATCCAATCCCCAATACGTACCCTTATGGATTTAGTTGTATACCTATTATACTAGAATTTAATTAATGTAACAATTTCGGCTATGATTCCATATTTATTTTGAACCCTTGGCATTATTATAATATGGAAAGATTTTCTATAAAACGGTTTGGTTATTGTAAGGTAATAATAACCCATCCATTTTTATGTGCAGCGCAGTCTTACGAGATACCTTTATTTCTAAAAGGTTTTTATAACATTAAGTAATCCATTTAATTATGTTTCTCACGTTGGTTTTTAAGCACAAGCGTTACTTTTCTTATAATGCTCAGGTCAGCCCGAGAGTATATTTCAAATTTAGCTTCACACTTTGGGGCTTTAGAAGACGAGTTTGATCCTCCAAGGCGTATTAACATATTTTATCTTCCGCAATTTGTTCATGATGTATTTATTAGCATTTGTAAGGAAAAGTTGTTATAACTGTCTGGGATGATGATAGGTTATTAGTCTGATTTGTGTATGTATATAAAAAGTTTTTTTTGTAAAGAACATTAGTATATTATATGTTACTTGTCATGATTGTGAGATTCTGTTTTGTCATTTACCATAACAATCTATCTTTTCGATACTTGGATGTTTAGCAGTGAATACCGTGGATGTATTAGTGTCAACTTCTAAGGATCGAAAAGGAGGATTGTTACACTTATACTAGCTTATAGTTGTTGAATTCCACATATAATAAAAAAACTGATGTATATGATTTACAACTTGCATTGATAATTTGATATAACATCTATTTTTCATATATACATTTTAGGATTTACATATTTGTAATTAGTAAGAGTAAAAATTCTATTCAATTTATACTTACATACAAACACAATTGAATTCGTATATTTTGTTCCGATTATCATAATCAATTCATTTTACTTTTCAGGGTCACGGGCTTCGATAGGCCGGTCCTACATAGGCCAGCGGAGAACATGGCTTTTGCAGTTGCAAGGTTTATACAAAAAGCGGATCTATTGTTAATTACTACATGATAAAAAAATATCGTTGTTTTACTACCTTTAGATATATTTTTTTACATACAAATCTATAAAAAAATATGATTGTTAACCTAATATATAGTACCATGGAGGAACTAATTTGGGTTGAAAAGGTTCAGGCCCAGAAATAATATTATAAACATTTTATAGTTGTTTAAAATCATTTAGAAAGTGAAAATAGTGAAATCAAGTTCAACTGTTTACAACTTACAAAAGCATATATCAAAAAAGATCAGTCTATACAAAACAGAAAGTAACATAACTACTGTCCAAGCATGTTAATTGAATACTAGTATAGGTAAGCCTATCATCAATATTTATGTCCATAAGAAGAGAGAACCCATACAAGTCAAAGCTTGAATGCTAAGGAAACTTGTTTCTTTTGTATTTCTACGTCAACACAGAAATAACATGATATCTTTCATGACCACAGTTTACAGTACGAATAAATGTATCATTATCCATATTTTTGCATCATTCACCAAACAAATAACTAATAACAACTTAAGCCACAATTATTAAGTAGTAAACAGGGTTTATATGTATTCATTAAAATCAAACAGAATGCATGTGTAGTAGATTGGACTCAAGCAGCTACATCAACTTATTGCAATTTTGAAAGAAACAAGCTTCCCATTTCTTCAAACTACCCTCTCCTTATTTTATTTTATCTTACTTGTTCTTAGATAACCTCGACAGTGTAAAATAAATTTAGTCATAAGTCTAAGGTGATTATAGAGCATAAATGTATTATAATCAACATCGGAATCAAACTCAAGAAAATTAGGGCTTTTATTCAAAATATGTTTGATTTAAAGTCCACATTTTTATGTACATACTTGTTAAATTCTGTAAGAATTTTACAGAATTCAACCTAGTAAAGTCACTTGTATGCATATAATCTTCATATTACAGAATTACAAGATATATATATATATAGACTTATATATATATATATAAATATATATATATATATAGACTTACATTCTACAAATGAATTTCATACAAATTGAATAATTAATTGATAAGCATGTTCAAACTGGAGTTCGCCTACGGATTAATTGAATACAAATCTAGTCACAAGACCTAACTGACGAAAATTTAAGGTAACCTAGAACAAAGATATTGAAGTAAGATACCTCTTGGCTTTTCATCGATTTCGCCTACGCTTTTCAAACAGGAATTCAACCCCTAATTTTTTAATTAATTAGCATGATTTTGTCGATTTCGCCTTGGAGTTCGATCCTTAAGCTATTCGCCATGTTGGAAATCGTCTACGAACTGGATTTGGACTACGAAAATGAGTTGAGTTTGGATTTTGTGTGCCCTAGTTAGGAGAAAGGAAGAAAACATAAGTGTTTATAATTAAGTGGTAAAGTGGGGAGGATACGAATCGGGACGAGTGAAATGTTTTATTTAGCGTTTAGTGAAATTTTCAGCAAAAAAAAATAAAGTACTTAACCACATAGAAAAATTGACTCCAAAATTGTTTGTAAAATATTTATCTGGCAACAAACTCATGTTGAAAAGTATACTAGGATGCATTTTCTATCTAATTTTATAAAAATAATCACGAATATTAGAAAATATTTTTGTCAAAACTTTAGTAAATTTATTATCCTATTAAATAAAATTATTGTAAGGTGTTATCTAACAAAAGTGCTAAAATTATTACGTAAAAAAAGGAGTTTCTTAATTTTTAATTTTTTTCCAAATATGTTAGTTTTTAACATGATTAATTGATAAAACATTCTCTGTGATATCCCGGGTTTTTGGGCAATATAAATTTAATAATCAGTATTGATAATTTAATTGATTTGATAATTTTCTTTATAATTTAAAATTAAATTGGTTAATTTAATATTTTAAAGTTTAATAAATACTTAATCTGGAAATATTGATTTAAAATTAATAAGATTTATTTTCAAAGCTAATAAAGTTTTAATCTATTTATAATATATATTTTGCTATATATATTGTGAATAGAAATCTTATGTTTAAATAAAAGATGTATTTTCAAATTGTAATATATATGTATGTATATGTTATGATTTGAAGTTGTATTGAAATTTAATATAATAATTCTCAAATTTGTGTTAAAAATATTTCTATTTAAATATATATGTATATTTGTATATATTGGGATTTTGGTTTGAATTTAATAAAAGTGTTTCAAATTTATATATATATATATATAAAGTATAATTTGGAAAGTATAATTTAATATAATATTTTTTTCAAAGGGTATTTGGTATTTTAATTTATATCTCTTAAAAGATAATTAAATTGGATTTAAAAATATATAAGATTTTATTTGGTTTATAATATGTTTCTTTAAAATGGTTTATATATACATATATTAAGATAAGTGTTATTTATTAATAAAGTAAGTATGAAAATATTTATATTAACATTTAAATTAAATAAAAATTTATTTAAATTACTTAGGACATGTGTAAGATTATTACAACATATATTTACAATTGTAAGCATAGGGACATTTCAAGTTAACAAGTGTCATTCATTTAAAATTTTATTTTCTTTTTAATAAATCATAACTAAATTTATAAAAGAAACGTACATTCTTTCTTCTTCATTTTTCTTTTCCTATTCTTCTCTATTCTCAGTTCAAAATCAAGAAACTCTAAACAAAGAATTCCAACCTGAAAACAAATCCTCAAACTAAAATCAAACCGTATAAAATTCTCAAAGCAAAACAGAAACCTGAAATTCAAATCTACAATTAAGAAGAGGATCAAGCAACTAAATCAAACAACCGTTTCAAAGATCAACCTGAGGAGAAATTAATATCAAACAAGAATCAACATCAGTTTCAGTTTCAACATCAAATTGAAAGCATGCAGTAGGATTTGAAATTCAACATTTTCGCAAATCAAATGTAGAAGCCTGGAAAACACTGCTCTGTTTTGTTCTCTGGAAATAAAAAGGTGAGTAAATTTCTTTTAAAAACAGTTTTAAAAATCTGTTGTTATGATGCATGTGATGAATGATTTTAGATTGGGTTTCTTAGTATATGGATATGAGTGCATGTATGTATATGTGAGATGTTTGTAATGCCTGTAAACATATATGTATGAATAAACAAAATCTGCTCTGAGATCTGCAGTCTCAAGCTCACACAAACCAATTTTCATATCTCCTGATGCAATCAAAACTTTAGGCTTGATCTTTGAATAAAGAATTATTATAGCAGTATATTGTAATAAGAAAAAAAAATAGTTTCAGAAATATATATATCATGTATTCAGCTCAAAAATTTATAATTTACAGGGCTAATCAAAAATATGGGTAGAATCAATTATGCCAATTTAAATTAGTGATTATAGAATATGATTTGTAATAAGAAATGATGAATTTTAACATGCATTTCATAATTTTTAAGTTGATATTCAACTGGGAATTTGGGAATGGAAGGTTTTGGCAATTTGATCAATTGCCGATGATAAACTAAATGATTGAAGCTAAATTTGTAATCGAAGCTTGCTTTAATGTTGTGGATAAAGGGAAAAATACAATCGAATTTTTCCAATGTCTGAATTTATCGAATTCGAACCAACTAGGGTTTTAGCTGTTGTTTTTTTGGGCTTCGTTGTCGTGATAATTGTGATTTGTATTCGTGACCGGAATCGTTCGCGATTATGGGAATTGAAACTGGATGAAGTGTCGAAGCAACGGTGAAGTGGATAGTTGATCTCGAGGTGGGAGGCGTCGTAACGGTGAAGGTTTTCCGGCCATGGTGTTTCCAGTTGATCGAGATTTTTGCTCGATTTTGTTTGATTGGGTTTTCGTGAAATCTGGGTTTGGATTCGTGATCGAGTGTGTTCGAGTGGTCAGTGAGGATTGTCGCGACGATCATCGGTAGTCGGCGGCGTTGGTGCAAGTGCACCACGTGCACGTTTGTGTCATCTGTTTCGATTGGGTGGGGAAGACGATGATTTGTTCGGGAAGTCTCGTGTTATTTGCAGTTCGACTCGAAGTAGTGATGTTCGAGAGTTTTTCTCGCGAGTGACTCGGGGTTTTAGTGGGGTTTACTCGGGTTGTTTTACTTAAGTAACAGGTTTTGAGATTTTAAAGCAAAAATCATATCTGGGTTTTAAAATTTAAGGCATAAACAAATTTTTAAGTATTAAAACAAGTTTTAAATAAATAATTGTTCAATTTGATTAAACATGTTTGAAAATGGCTTTCAAGATTTAAGTATATTAAAATTAAATGTTTGAATTGTTTTGTTAAAGTAAATTTTATTTCAAAATTGATTTTTAATTTACTTTTAATAAAGTAAATGATTTGAGTAAATGTTTAATAAATGTAAAGTTTATTCTTAATTAGTTAAGTAGAGATTAATTAAGAACAATTAATTAATAAATAAATTTAAGCTTAATTAATGTTTGTAATTAAGAATAATTACTTAATAAAGTAATTGGTGGATAGTTAATGAATTAATTAGAGATTAAGAGATGATTGATTAGTTAATTAATTAATGTAATTAAATTTAGATTAATTAATTAGCCTAATTAATTTAAGATAATCAATTTATAATTAAGTGAGTAAATTTCTTAAATGAAGTGATTAATGAATAATTACTTAAAGTAATTAGGAGGAGTAAATTACCCATGGAAATAATTAGTTGAAGTGATTAATGGGTAATCACTTGTTGTAATTAATTAAGGAATTAATTAAGTTAATTGTTTGAAGTTAATTAATTATGGAATAATTAATTAATTAAAGTATTAAGAATTATTTAATGATGGAATTAATTATTAGTTAAGTAATTAATTAAGAAAGTAATCAAGATTTTTAATGGAAGTAATTAGAAGATAATTACTTATGTAAGTAATTAAGAGTTAATTACTTAATTATTTTAGTTAATTAATTAACGTGATTAATTAAATGTGTTTAATTTAAGATTAATTACAAAGTGTAATTAATTTAACAGTTTTTAATTAATAAAATAATTAATCAAGGATTATTTGTTAATATAATTAATAATTACTTAGTGAAGTAATTAAAGATTAATTAATTAGATTAATTAATCAAGGTTAATATAATTAATTAAAAAGTAATTAATTAAGATAAGTAATTACAAGATGGTTAATTACTGTTTATAATTAATTAAGGTTAATTAATGAATATAGTTAATTAAAGATTAATTATTTAATTAACTAAAAGGTAATTAATTAATAAAGTAATTAGAGGATTATTAATAAAATTAATTAAGGTTGATTAATAAAAGTAATTAATATAAGTATGATTAATTAATTGTAATTAATTGAGGATTAATATAATTAATTATAGTTAATTGATTAATGAAGGTTCATTAATTATTGTAATTAATGATAGTAATTAAAAGTTAATTACTGAATATGGTTAAGGATAATTACTTGAATGTAATTAAAGTATAATTAATCAAGGAGGATTAATTAGGGAAGATCATTAAGAAATGATTTATTAATTTATAATTAATTAATGATAGTGAGCAAGATTAAGATAATCCAAGTAATTAAAGGATAGTAATTAATTTAATTAAAGGTTAATTAAATTGATATGGAGTTAATCAATTCTGTTTAGATAATTGATTAATACTGGATGTTTGATATTGGGTGATTGGTTGATATTGGATGATTTGTATGTCTCTGATATATATATGATATATGCTGCTTTGTGAGATGAATGTTGATATGAATTATCTATTGTGATAATGTTATTTATCTATCTGTTTATATCATCCTGAATAAGTTTAAATGTTTAAACCTTTAAACAACTTGACCTTAAAAGATACGTTTTGGATTTCGATGAGACCGGGATCGGGTTTCCGTATACCGGAATTCCAGGTCTGGAGACCCGAATACCACATCGATCCAAATTTACGATAGGTCGTGAATCTCAAGTGAAGATGAAGATTCAGAGTGCAAGGGTTATTGTCGTTAACTCTGAGGGTGATTCCAAAACGAGTGTAACGAGATAATGCCTTCGGTTTCGTTCGAACCCGGAACGAACTTGTATGGATTGAATGCTTTCAGCACATCGTCAGGCGGACGATGAGCATTCTAAGTGATATGTTCTGATTAAAGGTAATCGTAACCTCAAGCCTCATCAACCGGGAATGGCTAAAACAGGGGAGGTGCAGCAAGGCTTCGTGGGTAGCACCCACTGAGAGCAAGATAGATCCCTGTCTAGAGGTCCCTTTTCTTTTATTCGGCTTAGTGTGTGGTTGGTCGCGCCAACTACGGGGTTATCTTGTTCGGGATTATCCAGTAAGGGATGGTTCCGGCTTTGTGTTGCAGAGGAGCGGGCGTACTCCTCGGTACGGTGATCTAGGCCACGTACTGTGACGGGCGGTACCCCAGTAGCCCTGCCATTGTATGGAATCCAAACTCCAATAAGTGCCGTACGTATTAGTTGTGCCCAACTATGTTGGAATGTGAGATGTAAGCATTTCAGCTATTTCTGTATTTTACTTGAAAACCCTAGACCCTATTATAATACAATCAGATTTCCTATCAAACGTTTTAGTTAGCGTAAGGTAAAAACTTACCCATGTTTATTTGTGGGGAGTCTTACGTGATACTTTTGTTTTCAAAAGTTTTCAAAGTTAAGCAATCTAACCGTTTACTCACACCAGACCCATGTCTGACCCAAGTGTTTATTTTCTGTTTTATTAAACTCTTGGGTACTCAAATTTTTACGAGTAGCCAAGGGATTCAGGTTTAGCTTTGACGAATATTCTGGAGGAGCAATGGAGCAGGAGGCTTCGGCGTTCGTAGATATAGTATTCCGCTGTGTTGATATCTGTGATAGTGTCTTGTCTTGTATTTGAGTTGTAATGTCTAGACAGATGTTTATAACTGTCTAGTAAGTGATGTATATGTTGTATAACTCTGTAAATTGTTGTATACTATCATAAAGTTTATGTTATTAATATAATTTATTCGTTCCGCTGTGAGATCGTTGTTGTTGTTTCTTTCTTTCTTCTCTTATTTTCTATTTTCTACCCCTTTCTTTCTTATTAATGATTCGTCATTCTGTAGAATGAGTGGCGGGTTGTTACAGTGGTATCAGAGCAGTAGGTTGAGTGAATACCTAGGCTCTGAAGTGGTGTCTATCTTGAGAGCGCGTAATTGTTAGTTATATAAAAATGATTTTATATTGTGTTAATTGATCGGTTGAGTGGTATATGGATTCTGGTCAATACGAGTAGCTAACGTTATTGATAGGGATCTCTAAACACTTGAACCAGGCCAACGGACACAATATTGTTTTAAAGAGGTAGATGAAATAATTTTACCCAGAAATAATTTCTATATATAAAAAAAATATCATTTTAAATATATATATTTATGTATTTCTACCTATTTATTGGGTTACCTGTTCGGGTTTTCCAATATAAGTTATAAAGGTAGATAAGGTGGTAGTGTGTGTAACACAATTACCAATAGTTGGAGTTTGAATGTTTGAGGTTGGAAGTATATATCGAGACTGTAAACCCAATATCGTCTCGAGTAGGTTGGCAGTATGGAGTAAGGATGTCTCGGATCTCTGAAGAAAATCCTTTTCAAGATTCGGAGTCCATTATTGGAATGTAAGATTGGTTGAGCTCGGGTGAGCAGATTTTCTAGAGTTGAATCTATCAGTTGTGTGATAAGACGCAGTATCTATGGATGTTCCCGAAGGAGATTTTCTTTTGGAACAAGATTAAGAAGGTATTGGAGGAACAGTTGATGTCTACCGCAGGAAAGACTCGGCTGTATAGGAATTCTCTGATATCAAGTAAGAGAGTTTTGTCTATTTTGAAGTATGAGACTAAGGTCGATTAGTTGTCGGACATGGTCTCATTGTTCCCTTAAGAAGAGTAAGTTATTGGCGATTGGGTTGGAGCCCGAGTTTCTTTTGGATGTCTGCCATCTCGGAGATTCGTTGAGAGGTTTGTTGATGGTTTTAGTTTTGAGAAGCCATTGGATTAGAAGTTCTTGGTTAGCTGTGATAGCAGTGCAGCTCGGAGTGTTCGGTGTGCTGTCGAGATAGAGTTTGGAAGCAGCAGTGTGGTTCGTTTCTCCGATGGTTCAAGAATCTTTGTGGTTCTTCTATCAACAGTCCGGGAAGATGGTGAAGGCTTTCTTGAAGGGTTAACCTTGTTTGGAAAAGCTTAAGACTCTTTTTAATTGGTAAAGAGAGAACAATTTCTTTGGAATCCGAACTAGGTAGGATCGCAAAAGTGACTTGCGATTAGTTTGGGAATTTATCTTGGGCAATCTTTTGTTTGAGATTGAGGTTTATCATATGGAAGTAGGAGCTACTGAAGTAGTCAGAGATTTTTCCGGATGTCTTCGAGGAAGTAGAAGTTTGTCTGCATCTAGAGTTTGAGTTCTGTATCGACTTGATTCTAGAAGCGATACCGGTGGTTATTCTGGTAGTAGGATGGTTCCTAGAAAGAAGAGTTGGTGTAGCATCTCAGAAATTTTTAAAATGGATTGGTCATATCTATTTTTCAAGTTTGGATTTCAGCAGATTTTGGAAAGATCATATTGTTGATTGGATCTAGAGATCATCTTGTGCTTGGTTCAGATTTGTTTCAAGGAGCATCAGCAAGGGTTGAGCTGATCAGGAAGAGTTGAGGTAGCCCAGGATCGTCTGGTGAGTTATGCAGATATGAGTCAAAGTTTGGAATTCGGAGTTGTAGATTGGAAACTTGCTAAGTTTTCTCCGATTATAAAGCTATAAGATTGGTAAATCTGGAAAGCTAGCACTGAAGTATTCTGAAGTATTTTGGATTTTTCCTATGTTCTCGAGAGGAGTAGTTCTTTGTCTACAGGATTGAATGGCCGGTTTGGATATCTGGAATTCATTCTATTTCACGTATCTCTGAGGGAGTACGTGTATGATTCATTACTGATTGTAGAATCTGCAGTTCAGATGGATTTGGAAGTTGAGTTGGACTTGGGTATGATCTGATATTTTGTTCAGATTAGTGGATCTAGAGAAGTGAGGAGCTCTGGATCATAATGGCGTTGTTTGTTTAGCATCTGTAGAGCGAGTCTCCCGGTGTTGTATTGGGAAAACTCGAGATAGTATTATGAAGTCTATTCTGATTTATGTCAGAATAGTTAGTTAGATTAGATTGTTTGATTGGTTGCTTTGATTGATAGGAATTGGATGATAGGTTTGTGTTTAAAATTAAAAATCTTTGCTGGGTTATTAAATTAACTTTGCTTTTAATTTCGGGGACGAAATTATTTTAAGGGGGGAGGAATGTGATATCCCGGGTTTTTGGGCAATATAAATTTAATAATCAGTATTGATAATTTAATTGATTTGATAATTTTCTTTATAATTTAAAATTAAATTGGTTAATTTAATATTTTAAAGTTTAATAAATACTTAATCTGGAAATATTGATTTAAAATTAATAAGATTTATTTTCAAAGCTAATAAAGTTTTAATCTATTTATAATATATATTTTGCTATATATATTGTGAATAGAAATCTTATGTTTAAATAAAAGATGTATTTTCAAATTGTAATATATATGTATGTATATGTTATGATTTGAAGTTGTATTGAAATTTAATATAATAATTCTCAAATTTGTGTTAAAAATATTTCTATTTAAATATATATGTATATTTGTATATATTGGGATTTTGGTTTGAATTTAATAAAAGTGTTTCAAATTTATATATATATATATAAAGTATAATTTGGAAAGTATAATTTAATATAATATTTTTTTCAAAGGGTATTTGGTATTTTAATTTATATCTCTTAAAAGATAATTAAATTGGATTTAAAAATATATAAGATTTTATTTGTTTTATAATATGTTTCTTTAAAATGGTTTATATATACATATATTAAGATAAGTGTTATTTATTAATAAAGTAAGTATGAAAATATTTATATTAACATTTAAATTAAATAAAAATTTATTTAAATTACTTAGGACATGTGTAAGATTATTACAACATATATTTACAATTGTAAGCATAGGGACATTTCAAGTTAACAAGTGTCATTCATTTAAAATTTTATTTTCTTTTTAATAAATCATAACTAAATTTATAAAAGAAACGTACATTCTTTCTTCTTCATTTTTCTTTTCCTATTCTTCTCTATTCTCAGTTCAAAATCAAGAAACTCTAAACAAAGAATTCCAACCTGAAAACAAATCCTCAAACTAAAATCAAACCGTATAAAATTCTCAAAGCAAAACAGAAACCTGAAATTCAAATCTACAATTAAGAAGAGGATCAAGCAACTAAATCAAACAACCGTTTCAAAGATCAACCTGAGGAGAAATTAATATCAAACAAGAATCAACATCAGTTTCAGTTTCAACATCAAATTGAAAGCATGCAGTAGGATTTGAAATTCAACATTTTCGCAAATCAAATGTAGAAGCCTGGAAAACACTGCTCTGTTTTGTTCTCTGGAAATAAAAAGGTGAGTAAATTTCTTTTAAAAACAGTTTTAAAAATCTGTTGTTATGATGCATGTGATGAATGATTTTAGATTGGGTTTCTTAGTATATGGATATGAGTGCATGTATGTATATGTGAGATGTTTGTAATGCCTGTAAACATATATGTATGAATAAACAAAATCTGCTCTGAGATCTGCAGTCTCAAGCTCACACAAACCAATTTTCATATCTCCTGATGCAATCAAAAATTTAGGCTTGATCTTTGAATAAAGAATTATTATAGCAGTATATTGTAATAAGAAAAAAAAATAGTTTCAGAAATATATATATCATGTATTCAGCTCAAAAATTTATAATTTACAGGGCTAATCAAAAATATGGGTAGAATCAATTATGCCAATTTAAATTAGTGATTATAGAATATGATTTGTAATAAGAAATGATGAATTTTAACATGCATTTCATAATTTTTAAGTTGATATTCAACTGGGAATTTGGGAATGGAAGGTTTTGGCAATTTGATCAATTGCCGATGATAAACTAAATGATTGAAGCTAAATTTGTAATCGAAGCTTGCTTTAATGTTGTGGATAAAGGGAAAAATACAATCGAATTTTTCCAATGTCTGAATTTATCGAATTCGAACCAACTAGGGTTTTAGCTGTTGTTTTTTTGGGCTTCGTTGTCGTGATAATTGCGATTTGTATTCGTGACCGGAATCGTTCGCGATTATGGGAATTGAAACTGGATGAAGTGTCGAAGCAACGGTGAAGTGGATAGTTGATCTCGAGGTGGGAGGCGTCGTAACGGTGAAGGTTTTCCGGCCATGGTGTTTCCAATTGATCGAGATTTTTGCTCGATTTTGTTTGATTGGGTTTTCGTGAAATCTGGGTTTGGATTCGTGATCGAGTGTGTTCGAGTGGTCAGTGAGGATTGTCGCGACGATCATCGGTAGTCGGCGGCGTTGGTGCAAGTGCACCACGTGCACGTTTGTGTCATCTGTTTCGATTGGGTGGGGAAGACGATGATTTGTTCGGGAAGTCTCGTGTTATTTGCAGTTCGACTCGAAGTAGTGATGTTCGAGAGTTTTTCTCGCGAGTGACTCGGGGTTTTAGTGGGGTTTACTCGGGTTGTTTTACTTAAGTAACAGGTTTTGAGATTTTAAAGCAAAAATCATATCTGGGTTTTAAAATTTAAGGCATAAACAAATTTTTAAGTATTAAAACAAGTTTTAAATAAATAATTGTTCAATTTGATTAAACATGTTTGAAAATGGCTTTCAAGATTTAAGTATATTAAAATTAAATGTTTGAATTGTTTTGTTAAAGTAAATTTTATTTCAAAATTGATTTTTAATTTACTTTTAATAAAGTAAATGATTTGAGTAAATGTTTAATAAATGTAAAGTTTATTCTTAATTAGTTAAGTAGAGATTAATTAAGAACAATTAATTAATAAATAAATTTAAGCTTAATTAATGTTTGTAATTAAGAATAATTACTTAATAAAGTAATTGGTGGATAGTTAATGAATTAATTAGAGATTAAGAGATGATTGATTAGTTAATTAATTAATGTAATTAAATTTAGATTAATTAATTAGCCTAATTAATTTAAGATAATCAATTTATAATTAAGTGAGTAAATTTCTTAAATGAAGTGATTAATGAATAATTACTTAAAGTAATTAGGAGGAGTAAATTACCCATGGAAATAATTAGTTGAAGTGATTAATGGGTAATCACTTGTTGTAATTAATTAAGGAATTAATTAAGTTAATTGTTTGAAGTTAATTAATTATGGAATAATTAATTAATTAAAGTATTAAGAATTATTTAATGATGGAATTAATTATTAGTTAAGTAATTAATTAAGAAAGTAATCAAGATTTTTAATGGAAGTAATTAGAAGATAATTACTTATGTAAGTAATTAAGAGTTAATTACTTAATTATTTTAGTTAATTAATTAATGTGATTAATTAAATGTGTTTAATTTAAGATTAATTACTAAGTGTAATTAATTTAACAGTTTTTAATTAATAAAATAATTAATCAAGGATTATTTGTTAATATAATTAATAATTACTTAGTGAAGTAATTAAAGATTAATTAATTAGATTAATTAATCAAGGTTAATATAATTAATTAAAAAGTAATTAATTAAGATAAGTAATTACAAGATGGTTAATTACTGTTTATAATTAATTAAGGTTAATTAATGAATATAGTTAATTAAAGATTAATTATTTAATTAACTAAAAGGTAATTAATTAATAAAGTAATTAGAGGATTATTAATAAAATTAATTAAGGTTGATTAATAAAAGTAATTAATATAAGTATGATTAATTAATTGTAATTAATTGAGGATTAATATAATTAATTATAGTTAATTGATTAATGAAGGTTCATTAATTATTGTAATTAATGATAGTAATTAAAAGTTAATTACTGAATATGGTTAAGGATAATTACTTGAATGTAATTAAAGTATAATTAATCAAGGAGGATTAATTAGGGAAGATCATTAAGAAATGATTTATTAATTTATAATTAATTAATGATAGTGAGCAGGATTAAGATAATCCAAGTAATTAAAGGATAGTAATTAATTTAATTAAAGGTTAATTAAATTGATATGGAGTTAATCAATTCTGTTTAGATAATTGATTAATACTGGATGTTTGATATTGGGTGATTGGTTGATATTGGATGATTTGTATGTCTCTGATATATATATGATATATGCTGCTTTGTGAGATGAATGTTGATATGAATTATCTATTGTGATAATGTTATTTATCTATCTGTTTATATCATCCTGAATAAGTTTAAATGTTTAAACCTTTAAACAACTTGACCTTAAAAGATACGTTTTGGATTTCGATGAGACCGGGATCGGGTTTCCGTATACCGGAATTCCAGGTCTGGAGACCCGAATACCACATCGATCCAAATTTACGATAGGTCGTGAATCTCAAGTGAAGATGAAGATTCAGAGTGCAAGGGTTATTGTCGTTAACTCTGAGGGTGATTCCAAAACGAGTGTAACGAGATAATGCCTTCGGTTTCGTTCGAACCCGGAACGAACTTGTATGGATTGAATGCTTTCAGCACATCGTCAGGCGGACGATGAGCATTCTAAGTGATATGTTCTGATTAAAGGTAATCGTAACCTCAAGCCTCATCAACCGGGAATGGCTAAAACAGGGGAGGTGCAGCAAGGCTTCGTGGGTAGCACCCACTGAGAGCAAGATAGATCCCTGTCTAGAGGTCCCTTTTCTTTTATTCGGCTTAGTGTGTGGTTGGTCGCGCCAACTACGGGGTTATCTTGTTCGGGATTATCCAGTAAGGGATGGTTCCGGCTTTGTGTTGCAGAGGAGCGGGCGTACTCCTCGGTACGGTGATCTAGGCCACGTACTGTGACGGGCGGTACCCCAGTAGCCCTGCCATTGTATGGAATCCAAACTCCAATAAGTGCCGTACGTATTAGTTGTGCCCAACTATGTTGGAATGTGAGATGTAAGCATTTCAGCTATTTCTGTATTTTACTTGAAAACCCTAGACCCTATTATAATACAATCAGATTTCCTATCAAACGTTTTAGTTAGCGTAAGGTAAAAACTTACCCATGTTTATTTGTGGGGAGTCTTACGTGATACTTTTGTTTTCAAAAGTTTTCAAAGTTAAGCAATCTAACCGTTTACTCACACCAGACCCATGTCTGACCCAAGTGTTTATTTTCTGTTTTATTAAACTCTTGGGTACTCAAATTTTTACGAGTAGCCAAGGGATTCAGGTTTAGCTTTGACGAATATTCTGGAGGAGCAATGGAGCAGGAGGCTTCGGCGTTCGTAGATATAGTATTCCGCTGTGTTGATATCTGTGATAGTGTCTTGTCTTGTATTTGAGTTGTAATGTCTAGACAGATGTTTATAACTGTCTAGTAAGTGATGTATATGTTGTATAACTCTGTAAATTGTTGTATACTATCATAAAGTTTATGTTATTAATATAATTTATTCGTTCCGCTGTGAGATCGTTGTTGTTGTTTCTTTCTTTCTTCTCTTCTTTTCTATTTTCTACCCCTTTCTTTCTTATTAATGATTCGTCATTCTGTAGAATGAGTGGCGGGTTGTTACATTCTCATAGTATTTTATTTTTAAAAATTTTGTATATAGTTACGTACTAATAACTAGAAAATAAAATTAAGTCTATTGTAATACTAATTAAATCCTCCTATGACCACTACTAGAAGCACAGTAAATAGCGGCGACCGTTTCCGACGGCCTCTTATGACCTATCATCCAATTAGCGACGGCTGCCGCCGGCAAGCAATTTCCGTGGCATAACCTAGCCGTCGGAAACCATCGCTAATTTAGCCGTTGGCAGTCGTCGAAAAATCGCGAATACCTACTGCCAAGGCCGACAGTTTCTTTCATTTGCTTTCTTCCTCAAATCAGCCATCCGCTCCTCCAACCCCTTCTTCACGGCACGAGCAAGCTTCCACGCCGCCAGTAGGTCTCCATCTTTGATTTTCAGCTAGCTCCATTATCTATTTCTCGGTAAGAAGGTATAATTCCTAAACCCTATATTCAATTTTGATTTGTTAAATTAGAGTTAATTTGTTGTTATAGTTGTATAATACCCCATTGATTGTTTGGTATACCCTATTGAATGCTAATTAGATTGTTATTACAACTGTTTATCATTGACATATTGAGAGAAATTTTTTTGCTTACTATATATGTGCGTTAATTGGTGTATATGTGTTGATTAATTAGTGCATATGCGCATTAGGGTTACTTTGGACTAATTAGAGTCGATGCACAAAATTTGGTATACGCGTTTTCAAGATGACGAAAACGACGATTTAGTGTGTGTGTGTTTTTTAGAATGTAAATAAATTATTGTAAAAATTGTTGTATAATACGCTTTAGTTTTTATAAACCCCTTAGAAAATTTTTGGCCCCATCCGACAAATATTGCATATGATCGTTGTATGAATATTCGTTTTTATCACAGAACGGACATTTATATTCATCTTATACAATATTTGTCGGATTTGTCCCTGTATGGGACAAGTTACAAATACAATAGTAATTATATTTTGCAAATCATTTTATTTTAAACGGTTCACAAAATTTCGACAACACTTTCTTTTTGTTCCCTATGTACACACATATGTGTACGATACAGGGAACAAAGGGGAAGTGCTGCCGAAATTTTGTTGAAATGTTTAAAATAAAATGATTTGCAAAATATAATTGCTACTGTGTTTATAATAGGAAGTAGGATGACAAACCATCAAAGTGTAAAACAATAACCTAAAAATTTGTGTAAATCTGTTTGAAAATAAAATTAGATAGAATAATATTATATGAAACACCCCAAACCCCTTAATATACCCAAAGGGCATATTAAAAGGCGTGGTGCGTTGTGGGTATAACTGAAACTAATAAGGACTAAGATTCACAAGTCAAAAATAGGTAAAAATAGCGGAAACTAAAATAATAACTTATTTAAAATAAAACTTTCATAAACAAATAAAATACCAAATACAACATCCATATCTCAAAACCCATCATGTCGAAGATTCATAGTCTCAAAATCAGAGTACATAATATCCCTCATAATAAGCCAGTACAAAAAAGAACAAAAGCTGAAAATAAAAGAAATACATAGCAGAGAACTCCTCCAAGAAATCGCCAAGTAACAACAATCTACTGACTTCTCCCTTGATTGCCTATGGAGGAAAGGGGGAAAATAGAGGAGTGGGTCCGACTAAAAGTCTGGTGAATGATAGTAATTACTAGATTCTTTAAGAAAGATAAAAGTAATAGACTCTACAACAGTTCTAGCATAAATAAGGATAATAAAAGGAAATAAGAAAGAGATAAATTGAAAATAAGTACGATTAAATATTGCTTAGTTTATAAGAAAGGTTAACTTTGATTGTTTGCACTTGTCCTTGATTTCTGCTTTGATTAGGCTGAATTCCTAATTCTGTAATTAGGATGTAACCATAATTCTACCATTTTTGACCAGCCTGCTACTCCATTGACCTTACTGCGGACCGGCCGCTATATAACTCCCTACACATCAGCCAATGGTATCTACGAAAGATGACAGAGCAACCGCTGTGGATCCGGATGACATATATAGCTCCCTACATAGAAGATAATGGTGTCTACGAAAGACACCCATACTAAACGCTTGGAACTCATAGCTATTACTAAGCACTCGAATGGAAGTCGCACGCGTAACTGCCACCATGCCCATGCTACCTTTTGCTCCACCTATTGGGTCTTCTTATTACCTCAACATCCATCATAAGCGTGCCCCTCATCACACTTCAGGCTAACGTGAAATCACCGTGTGTCCATAGAAAATAGGGGTAATGCTGTTGGTACTGGCCCTTCATCCAAAAAATATCTAGTCGCGCCCCTTATCCAAATCCCCCATGATATGGACTTCTATTTGACCAATTATTACCATTGTTAGCATAAGCATGCCCTCTTCTTGCTTCAGGCTAATGTGAGACCACTTTTTCGTCTAATAGGGAATACTATTTGGTACAGGTCCTACTTTCATCTTTGCTTATTAACTTAGGTAAATTATTTAAATAATCCTTTATTATCATCTTTACTTTCTACGCTTATTAATTTATCCCAATTTTTAAAATAAGCCTCATTCTATTCTTTTTCTTAATATAACCTACGTTATAATTATGCTCATTACTTAACCCAAGGTTTAAGTGTGAAAATAAGCTTCTTACATCTTTTAGTTACAGTTCTACGTTTAACTAAGCCAATTAATTAGTCCAATTCTAATCATAATTAGGCATAATTTCAGTCCAATTCCATTTATATTACAGTCTTTATAATTTACATTTCATAATTATAAATAGGCCAATCTCTTTAATTCAGTCCAATTAATATCATAATTAGGCATAATTTCAGTCTTAATTCCATTTTATTACAGTCTTTATAATTTACATCTTACCTTTCGTTATTTCAGAATTCTTATAATTTAATCCAATTTCGCTTTAATTCTATTCTAATCCATACGCGAAGAAGAAGGGGAAATAAAAGAAAATAGAAGAAAATCCAAGGCGTAGGAAGAAGATGTAAATAACGCATAAATAACAGTAAATAGATTAAAATACTGTAAATAAACTGTAAATAAATGGAAAAGCTATAATTAACAGAAATAAACAAAAATTACTGAAAAGAATAGCTAAAAGGAAATGAACTGAAATAATTCTAAAAACTATAAATAGACTACTGAAAAGGTTATTCCAAAAATCGTAGTAAAACTACAACTATTAGAAAGCCTATTATTTTAAATTACTTAAAGAAATTTTAAAATAATTACAATCACTCACCTCCGGTCCTATGCTCTTTCTTCGGTCTTCCCGGATCCACTTGGAGTTGTAAAATAATTTAATTTATAATGATTTTCTCCTTTAGAAAAATTATTTCGTTTAGGGTCCTTCCTAGAAAGGTGAACCCAATTGGAGAAAACCTAGAATGAGAAAAAGTGTTAGGTCTAGAGGTCTGTTTATAGGGGTAGAAGTGGATCTCGGACCATTGGATTTGGAGATTGAATAGGATGCATCCACGTCATAAGCTGAATAGGAGCCATCGGATGCAAAAATAGATGGACCGGATTGGTCAGAAGAATGCAAAACACGTCGCCAATAAGGTATGGAACGTTCGAACGAACGTTCGTTCGCTTGCCAAAAGCGAAGGCGGGTCGACCGAGCGGTCGACGGCCCCCTTACCCAGGTCGACCGGCTTGTCGACCTGTATTTATTTATTTATTTTTCATTTTCTTTTTATTTCGTTTCTTTGATTTTTGTTTATTCCTTTTCTCCTTCATACTAGCTCGGATTCTGATGTTCTATATATGGAAATTGACCAGAAAATTACCACGGACACGATGGTGCAACTCCCATGGCTCAATTCTAATAATTTTACAAGGTTATTTTATTATATAGTTAATTAACAAATTAATTATTACGGGTTAAATTTTGGGTTGTTACATTCTCTTCTCCTTAAGGGATTTCGTCCCCGAAATCTCGAAGGATAAAAGAATGTACTAAATGTTTTCATCCAATTCAACAACCAACTACTCAATCATCAACCATTCATCCATTGTCCTTAAGTTTTTCTAATGCAATTTATGATACTTGTGCAATTAGTATAGTGTAAATGTCCCTAGCTAATGCAAAAGATTAAGCGGTCCACTGATTCAGTTGACCTCCTTTTATGCATTCATGTCCATGCCATGTATCCAAATGAATGCAAAAAATTTCCTAATGATATTGATAATTCTACATGCGTGTTGCAAACCTAGTGTAGCGACCCGCGGTTTCGTACCCTTTGAGTTGATAAAAATTCACTCCTGTTCAACCCAAATTGTACGAAAGAGCGAATAACTAGGGTGAAGAAGAAAAGAAAGATAGAAGAAAAATAAACAACAACACAGAATCTCACAATTGCAGCGGAACAAAGTATAATATATAATAATAGATTTTTATACAAAAGAATCTGTAACTGTTTTATACTTACAATCATCAGAGTACAACAATCAATACACCAAACTGGACAATTATATAGGTTGTCCTTACACAGTGGAAATATAAGCCAAGTATGGAGATACGTCTCTGTCATCCAGCTCGTCTTCTGTGTTCCATAGCATTCTATCCTGAATCTGTAATACTCGGTTTGACCCGAGCATTATAATAAATAACTCCCGAGTCAGTCTGGAAAATCAGCGTGAGAAAACACACTCAATTTGAATTATTAGAGTTATCAAAATCATTTGAAAAACAAAGGTATCTCGTAAGACCGCGTCACACATAAACACGACGGGTTTTTCCCTTACGATAACCAAAACATTTTTATAGAAAATCCAGTGATATTATAATAGTGTCTAAATACAAATACTTATTCAAATAACTGAAATTGTTACATTAATTAATTTCTAGCATACTAGGCTCTATAAACAAAATCGGAAGCTCGTATTGGAGAATGGATTCCAACAAATGACTGGGCCACTGGGGTACCGCCCATCATAGTACACCTCTAGAACAATGTACCGAGGACCTCGCCGGGATCCCCTGCTCACAAGACCGGCCAAACCCTAACCTGGATAGACCGAATATGTTATCACCACGGGTGTTCCCACCCTTACTATCGAGTACTTCTTCTTTCATGTATACCCATATCTAAGATAAATAGGGTTCCGAGGAGATCTAGAAAAGTGATAACATACCCTACTTGGGTGCGACCCACTTAGCCTTGCTGCATCTCCCCTGTCTTAGTTATTCCCGGAGGTTCGAGGGTAAGCGTTACCTTTCTAGAAATTTTTTACTTAGAATGCTCATCGTCCTCCAATGACGATGTTCTGATAGCATTCATCCATACAAGTTGTCATGCTTCTGGACAAACCGAATCACCATCTTCATCATCTTCACGGTATTCATTCATTACGTTCAAACCAGATCGAAGTGGTATTCGGATAATTAAATCTGATCCCGGTCTCTTCAAAACGATTCACGAAATTGGCCAATAATTATAGTCGGTTATTTAACTATCAACAAACATCCATAAGCAGTCACTAAGCCGAATTCTATAAATCTCCAAAATATTTATTCCAAAAGATCTTCACCAAGATATATATATTCAACCTCTTCAATATTCTATATTTTAAAACAATTTCAACACTTGTATCCATAACAGGAGATTTTTCCATTTCAATACTTAGAAATATTAACAACTTCTTTTTTTTACAACACTTAGGAAATATTTTTATTCCAATCATTTCCCACTAAAATATTTCCAAAATCTTCCTTTCGATACTTAGGAAATTATTTATACATATAATTTCTAAAATAATTTTAATATCTAACTTGGAAATATTTCATACTTATATCATAAGTCTTCAAAAATTTTAATAAATTCTTCTTACGATTTCCAAACCGATTATACTGGTTTATAATTCCAACCCACCATTTATAACTTCTTTTAATGCATTCAAAAATTTTCTGAAGCTATCGCATCAGAAATTTTCTTACATCTCCAACATTCCATTTATAAGATTTCTCTTATAAATCTCATCTTTTGATAAACTCGTTTTCACATGTCGAGGGAATTTATAAATAACGAGTATTTTCTTTAAAGAATAGTAGTTTATTAAAATATGTTTAAGTTAATATTGAAAACACTTTTATAACATTTATAACTCATTTTTAGGTGACCAAATAAATTTCCAAAGCTGAGTTTAAAAGATAGAATTTATTAAATAAATACTTAACATTTGAAAATCTACTTACCGAAATATTTCAATCTCAACTAGTTTAAAATTCCATAGTTTTAAAATAATAAAAATTTCCTTTTAAAACAAACTCACTTTTAAAATTTAAAATATATTTTTAAAATCTCAATAACCAATTTAATTTATAATTTTCCTCTCGATTTCACAACATATCGGTTTATTGTCGATTTCCTAACGATTCTCATTTTAAAAATAAAATCTACTATTTTTCTCAAACCTGTCTTACATATTCTCCCCATTTTTTTATCTGATATCGAATTCCTTTATTTATAAAGATCGTTTATAAATTCCATTACCCCTTTGTTTTACTTGTCCATAAAACAAATCTTATTTATTAAATTCTATTATATAAATTCATTCCTTATAAATTTCCTTTATACTTCCAATTTATTTTCAATATTAATTTTAACTCTTTGTATATTTCTAGAATATCATTTATAAAATCTCTTATATAATTCATTTTTAAAAATCTCCATTCAATAGTTCACAACAGTTAAGTATAACCAAAAATCAAATATATATTTTTCTAATTCAATTTCTTTTTATATAAACTCAATTTTAATGTAAATATTTTTATATCAAAATTCCTTTTAATTTCTTCCATTAAAAAAAATATTTACGGTGTTTAAAATATGAAATTTTCATGCCAGTGCTACAATAGCATCCAATAATTCCAATCACTACAATAATCTATAATAGATTTTTCTACACAAATCATATATCACTATATAAGAAAAATACACAATATATTTGAGGAATCCAGTTGGATCCCTCCAACCTGTTTCCCCTGCATTCACAAATGTTAATACAACATAAAATAATACCAATCCCACTTCGAGGGGGATATCACGGTACGTAGGGTCATCCGCTATTATGCGGGGCATATAGGGTCCCATCCGCTATAATGTGTGGGAATATCACTCCAAATACTACTATATATATTTAACATTCAACGAATAATAATTTATAAAATCAACCAACAACAAATAATTTTAGTTCATCATTTTTAAATTATTCTAGCAATCCAAATGTGTGAGATTTTACTCACCTTGATTTCTATTTTCGCCAAAGCTATTCTGTTACGTAGATTTCGCAGCTACGAACTCAACTCGACTTATTCCGTTAGATTTTTAACCTTGTATGAACATGTTATATATTTTATATGCATTCAAATTTAATAACTAAATTATTTAAATTAAATATACTCATTAACAGTTAATTATCCTCACCTCAAATCCTAATCCATCAACATAGCAAACCCAAGCATCATGAGACCCAAACAAATCCCCTTCAAATTCGAGACTGCCTCCTTCGAACTCAACCACCACACCATTTCAGCTTGCTTACGCCACCCCCTCGATCCCACCGTAGCCACCTCGCCTGGACAGAGCCTCGCCTACAGCCACCGGAGCACTGCCGCACGCCACCATTGTAACGACCTGAAATTTTCAACCATTGGCATCCATACATGTCGGATTTGAATTGCTCAAAATATCAGATTGTTAATTTAAATTTGGCAAAACTCAGCATATACAGTAAATAAATAATCATAGAATCACAGACACAGAGTAATATAACAATAATGCAGCAGATATAAAAGAATAGTAGTTCATGAAGCTACTATATAAATATAACAGAGTTAAACAAGATACAACAGAAGTCTCGAATATATAGATGTCTCAATAAAATAGTCAAATACAAGATCTGAATACATCACTGGAATCAACTGAATAACTGATAGCAGAATCGATAGATAGCTGGATCTCCAAGCGAAGCTTCAACTCCAAAGGTGAGTCTCAAATGTTGTATCACTCAGTCTGACCCGAGCGTAAAGCAAAACACAAAACACTCGAGTCAGGATTAACATTCTATATCAATAAATCCAACTCAAGTGAAATATCAACTGAAATACAAGTAACTCCAAGGATGTTTGGGATAACCATCCTCTAAGGATCCGTTAAACTATCTACTATGTAGTAATATACGCTATTATAATAATGTCTAAAGTAAATAAACTTACTTTAAAATAGCATTAAGGAGTGACCCTATATTCCCCTTAACACATAATAGTCCCAGTAGTCTATCCAGTATCAGCATACCCCCAGATCGGGAGCTACCCTCAATACTCCATAGGCTACGGCACAAATCCAAACTCGTAGTAAAGCTCGATATGGTAGGTGACACAGCACAACAAGGCAATGCCAGGGTAGATATACCAATTACGCATCCGGGCTGGTGGAAATGCATAGCAGCCACTATCGCCCACCTCAGAACACACTCCCAATCAAAATCGAAGGGTGGCCACCAAATCAATCACAAAGTAATAGAAATGTATTGAAGAAATGCGTCTGATCAGAGGTGCTACCTCATTGGCCCGAGAATCGCTCCTGTTTTAGCCACCTTATGCCAACTCACGGGAGTCGGGTCCACGTATATACCTCAATAGGAATTGTCGCCATCATCCTACTTCATTCTGGAATCTCCACCGCGTACACAGTTGTTAAAGTGGTTTTCGGTATCGACATAGAGTATGCCCATATCCGATCCCGGTCGCTTTAACAACCAAACGTTATTATAACACCACGGTCATTTTGAAATAGTTTATACATCAAAACCAAAATACCATTTTCATTTCAAAAACCAAATTAATACGATATCATTTCCATTTCAAATATATCCATTTCCAAAAATCACATCACTTTCCAAAGTTATAACGCTTTCGAAATTATAGTCTTTCAAATCAAAACACTTTGCAAATCACAGCTTTGAAATCATAGCATTTTGGAAATCATAACACATTGAAATTATAGCATTTTGGAAATCATAACACTTTGAAATTATATCATTTTGGAAATCATAACACTTGAAATTATAGCATTTTGGAAATCATAACACTTTGAAATTATAGCATTTCCCTTAAACCGTTTAGATATCAATAATAGTATGTATAATAAAATAGTTTATAAAGTAAAATAATTTATATAAAATAGTTGTAGGTTAAAACAATATATATATTAAAATAGTTTATATTAAAATAGTTTATAAAATAATATAAAATAGTTTTAAATATAATTTAAAATAATTTATATAATAAAATAGTTTC
Organism: Allium fistulosum; assembly: GCA_030737815.1. Taxonomy (NCBI): domain Eukaryota; kingdom Viridiplantae; phylum Streptophyta; class Magnoliopsida; order Asparagales; family Amaryllidaceae; genus Allium; species Allium fistulosum. The sequence continues at coordinate 230,536,751 of CM060907.1, read as the reverse complement.
CTCAAATTTCACAAATCGATTCAACTCAACTCGAATTCCAAAATTCAAATTTAATCAAATCTCAAATCATCAATTTCAACTCGATTCTGTTTCTTAATAAATCATTTCAAATTATCGATTTTCAAATACATATTCGAACCATAAAATAATCCATTCAAATTTCAATATATATAAAAGTCAATATATTCAACATTTCAAAACTAAATTCGATAATTTTATATATATATCAAATTCACTTTACTATTATTAGTTTGAAATATTTACTTAATCATTTCAATAATATCTAAATACAGCTTCAATTTACAAACTTAAATAAACAAAATACCCCATTTAAATTTATATAAATTTGAAATATTCATTTAAGTCACTTTTAATCAAATTCAAGTTATAAAATCGTATCTTTAAAATTTCAAATTTAATAAATTTCAAATCAAACTTATTTAAGTAAAATTCTTAAATAAAATATAATTTCAAATCAATTTCAAATCATTATAAACTCTATATCTGAAAATATAGATATTAAATAAATACTTATATATCAACTTTATTAAATCAACTTTAATAAATCTTTAAAATCAATGTTTATTAAAACCATATATTTTCTTTCAAAATCATAGAAATAATTTTCAAATATTTATATATAGACCAACGGTGTCTGTATATAATTTTCTATCCTATGGTCAAATGATATGGATATTTATCATTTCAATCTGCAATTTAAATATATACGGGTATATATCTTTTCAACCCGCAATCCCAAATTCAATTCAAATGAAAATCGCTTGGGTTTATCATTACAACCCATAACGATTTTCTCCTATTCTACAGATCGTTCGGGTATGTATCATTTCAACCCATAGTGAATTCTATATTAATAGGGAACTTGCAGAGTGATAACAGATATGATAATAACATAGTAGGCATAAATAATCAATATAAATAACAGAAAATGGTGTCAGATGTCACAGGTGAACAGATACAGATAATAGCATATATAACAATGTAAATAACTAACAGCAGCATATTTCAATTGACGTTTCAATTGAAATCAAATTTAATAAATATAAGAACATTAATCGTGAGTGATTGCTTACCTTTCGAGGCTAGAGAGATTTAACAAAGAAATGAGCTACGAATTCCAAAGCAACTCTAGATGGATACGATTCGATGAAGAAAACAGGTACGACGGACAAAGCTGATAGATAGGAAATCAAGAATCAAAATCAGTTTGATATAACAGAAACAAAATGTAAATATATAATATTATAAAATTTTCTTAATTAATATCCAATGAAACCCTTATATTTAAAATTCAAAAATCAATGTAAAAAAAGATAAAATTAATAAAAACTTACTTATAATAAATTCAAATACTAATATATATTATATACTTACTAAAACACGTCAATATTTATATATATACTTTAAACATATTATAGGTAAACTAACAGAATGTATATACAATGCTAATATAACTGTACAACCAGACAACCATATATTATCAAACAACACACATATAGTTGAATGCAAGTTACTGTATAAACTTTTATTTATAATATAGGTCTAACATATTTAGATACTAACTTGACACTCATAAAAATATATATAACTTATATAGTAGTGTAATATATATATATATATATATATCAATCTGGATATATCACTTCCTACAAGATTGCATATAACTAAACTATAACCCAGGTACCTATTATTGTTAATCAAGTATAAACACATTGCTAGATTTCGAAAATACAGACATATATATATATATAACTGACCTATATTTATATACTTTATATATAACAGATTTTGAACCATATACTAAATATATAACCAGTTTTTATACAACTTATATTATATACTGAAAATATATGACACATATATAGATAAACAGAATATAAAACTATAAGCAGTAAGCTGATATTGTTTGAAAACTTCATACTCTAATATAAATAATATAATATATAAAATCATCAATATATATAAACAAAACCATATATATATATAAAGACAGTATCCTTTAAAACCAATGTTTATTTACAAACTGACATCTCATATATATATATATATATATATCAAGTACTACATATTTATACAAACCAAACATATATAGCTTGATCTATATAACATAAACAAACACGCTTCATATGTTTTTTTGGAAATCAGGCAACGTATATATCATACACATAAACTTAAATATTACATAAACTAATATATACCTATAGCAACAGTATATATATACATAACAAATAATAGCACATATGCAATTGGTTATGAACTAATATATATGTAATGAATCTTAAAGTGTATATATATATATAGACAAACCTTAAAACATTACAGTTTCCAATACTTGCAGTTTATAAAATAAACTCAGATATACCTTTATATATTTTCCTTTCAAACTACTATATAGGTACAGAAACACAAAATATAATTGAAACCGAAATTATTTATAAACCAACATTTGTATATGCCTTTACTCCTTTACATATATATAAACCAAAGCACACGTATACATACGTATACATATATAAACCTCTTTACAATATAATATAATACTTTATGAAACATTGTTATCTCACGCTAAATAATAATGTGTGTATATGTAAAAAACAATTGATAAGAATTAAAATTTGTAAAACTTTTGTATTATTATTGTAACATATATATAATACTGTTATAAATAGAATATATTTATACCTTTAAATACAAAACGCGGAGGTGCTGCTGCCGGGCGTAGATGCTTGGCTCGATCGGGTTTTGGGGTGGTGATGCAGCAGCTAGGGGAGGAGAGAAGGCTGGAGCTGAAGTGTTCGGCTAGACAGAGGAGGACGTGGTGGATTTATGGGGCTCAGAAGTTGTTGCTCGCCTAGGAGGATATGGCGGCGGTGGCTGAGGCAGGTGGACAGGGGAGGCCGAACACGGAGATGCTAGAACAGAGGGGGAAAAGAGAACGAAAGAAGGTTGGGGAAGGGGAGAAGAGCAGCCGGCTATAGGTGAAAAAAAGAAAGCAGGATCCAAAGAAATGAGGAATAGTACAAGCAAGCTACAGGGACACATATTCTCTAATTATATTTGTTTCAAATGGAACAGTGGAAAGGTATGTGAATATAAGCAAAAGTAGGGTAATGGCAACGGTCACGTGCATTGATTCAGCTGAAAATTAATGGCAATTAATTTTGTGTGTGCAGCACGTTTCAATATTTTGAAACCGAAGGAAGTAGTAAAGTCAAAAATTATGGTACCGTTACAACGAACATTTTATTGTTTCCATCGAGTACCGGACCTCAAAATACAGAAATGAATATACCGTAGAGATCAGCACGACGAGACGAGCAGAACGGTATACAGATATCAGTTGTACGATCAACCCATCAAAAGTCGTTAATCGGTACCGAAAATGCTGCTAAAATGTCAGAATTAAGGGAGATGGAGCAATAGCAGTCCAAATTTGGAGAAACGACATATGACGTCTCACTCAGGAGATGATTTACAAATTTATTATATAAAATATTCAGGTTTGAAAAAATGTTTTATTATCCTCAATTTTAACTGATTTAAATTTAAATAAAACTACAAAAAAATAAACTTTAATTTTATGAGATGAAAATTTACTAGTTGCTATGTTAAAATAGACGTATTCCAAATATCAAATTTTTATTTCAAAATTTTATTGTTTAAAGTTTCACAAAATTTCAATTAAATATATAAATAAAACCACTAAAATTTACGGGTCGTTACAACCATGGCCCCGATATGCTCCGCTCTCCCCTCTAGTGTCGGCGTCGGCCTGCCGATCATCGCCATTTCTTATCACAATCAGAGATCGTGTCTTCCTCATGACGCTGCATCGCGCCCTTCGATTTCCTCGACCTGGCATCCGTCGCAAACCCTTCACGGCCTTCCTCCCCTATCGCAAGCGTGCCCCCTGCAGCCGCTCCTTGCCCAGTCCTCTATTTCACGCGCGCCATCGCGATTCTCTAACGCGACTCCATGCTTCGAATCTAATTCGATTTCGATCTTCCCTCATTTTTTCCTGTGAATTTTGATTTTAGAGTGGTAGGAGGTAGAGGCATGAATTTATATCTATTATATATTTTTTCAGTCGATTTCGATTTCAGCTGAGAGGAAAAAAAGTAAGCGCGATTTGAAATTGAAGGGGATGACACGATTTAAAGGTGAAAGGGGTATCTTTGTACGTGATAAGTGGCGTGAATCAAAAGGCAAGGTGACTTGATTTGATATCATTTTATTTTATAAATATTCAAAATATGCCGCTTTGCATAACTCAAAATCTCGAACCCCTATTGAGGCATGCCGCTAGGCATTTATAATGTTATACCCTTATTCCGAACGCAATGAAAAAGGTTTCGAGTCCTAATTCGATCGTATGGAGAAGATAGCTTTTTGGACCCTATTATTATATTAGATTTCTATATAATTTCAATGCCTTTCTATCCCGTACGACCAAACGATAACTCCAAACAATACGAAATTTGGAATCCGATAATAATACACTATTACGGATCCAATGATACTAGTTTCGTCGAATTCCGAGACTGTGCCCCGAAAGGCTATTTTTAAATGTCGATTTAAACAAGCTATTTTTAAAATTGAACAAATCACTTTTAAATTCAATTTTAAAACTTTTATTATCTTCATTATTATTAATAAAAAATTTATAAGCTTTTGAATTATTTTTATCGAGCTTAAACTCAAGACACAATATTTTAACCAATATTCAATTATTAAATTCAATAATTAAATTATCCAATAAATCGCTATATTTAAATTCTGAATTTATTCTATAAATAAACCCAAATTTGCCAAATTCAAAATCAATCTATAATTCAAATTCAATATTTAAAACCATTTTAATATTCCAAATCAAACGTCGAAAAATACGGGTCCTTACATACCTCCCCTCTTTAAAGAATTTCGTCCTCGAAATTGCTATGGCAGGAAAATGCTCCAAACTCATTAACTTATTAAAACCCACTCAGTGAAAGTTCGATATTTCACTTTTCTGATCTTTTAGTTTTAACCAAGCAATTAGTTCTCAATTCTAATTCCAAAATCTTTTATTCCAATTACAATTCGAAATCAAATTATCGTTAAAAAAAAATTTCAAAAAAAAATTCAAAATTTTCTAACACCCTAAATTTCTGAAATTTTTTGGCAGAGTCTCCTTTGTACGGAGGACCTTTTGCAATATGACAAGAGAGATAAATATATATACATCGACCCACATGGTCGGAAAACAAAATATATGTATCAACATTTATATTTTGCGATATTTAATCCGAAAACGTACCTTATTTAGCATTTTTAAGCGAGCGACTTATTTTTATTTTGCAATTCGCGCAACCAAAGTCAAGAAAAACAGCTCCAGGTACCTGTACTTACTCAATTTAAACACGTAAGTACCAAATATATGAAATTTTAATAACATTTTGTTTATTTAACTAGTGCAAACAAATAAGTTTCATAAACTAACATGCTAAGCAAATATTCATAAGCAACTACAATGTTCCAATACTCATTTAATTGCTTTCACTCGATTTTCATACCTTTCCTATTCAATTCGGAATTATTTTGTGACGACCGCCCATGACTCCTGCACCGAATCTAGAGACAGTGCGCTGTAAAGTGTGCCAGGCGACCATGGACGATTATCAGGGTAGATTAAAACAACAGTATCTATCGTATTACTCACAGTGCATGGACAAAATACAATAGAACATATGTATAGTGAAGCTTTACAGAACAAAATGATATCATATAAAACTCCTTAATAGTTGAATACAAGCATCCAAATAGTCAATACATCAAGCCTCACTACATATCTCTCAGAGAATACAAAACAGCGGAATATCCAGTACATATAATAAGAAGATAATATGCAACCCTCCATCTCGTCTCCGATATCAGCATCGTGAGAAGAGAACAGCACCTGTCACCTGCTACCTAGTCTGCCCGTCCCAAAATGGACGAACAGCCCAAGGCAATAAGAATTAAAACATAAAGCCTTGAGTCAGACAACAGTCTTAGTGAGCAGTAAATTAACTAACAACATACCAAAAGAGCATAAAGGAAAAGGAATAGGAATACAACCCTCCCACTCCAACCTCATTCTACAGTGATAGCCCCCAGACACAAACTAAGCAGAAGCAAACATAGCAGAGCATACAATTTAAAGTAAAGCTACTATCACTCGAGTCAAGGGCGATGTTTTCCAAGTACCAAGGCCTAAATCAGATAAGCACCCAGAAAATACCGCTCTTGAGTCCGAATGACGATACAACCAAACATCCATGACTCTGGCTATCACTGTTATCATTGCTTCGATATCACCGTTAATTGAATGACCAGCACATTCTTTCAGCCGTCCGTCAAGGGCTAATGGAAACCCCGGTTCTAGACATAACTGTCGCACGTCGTCGCAACCCGTGCCTAGGACTATCGAATCTGCCCAGAGTACTCGACCATCAACAGTTAGTCGTTGGGACTATCGAATCTGCCCAAACGTACTCTTGCTTAGAGCATGCTAGAACCTTCAACAACGATGCTATCCAAGCCTCCTAGTCATCCTCCTCGACGACTATTCTCATATCCATTCATTATCCTCAACTCGAATCATATCACCGAGTTATCAACATGCTTGGAATGATCCCGTCTGGATTAGACCAAGTCTTCATCACATAATGCTTCGCTTCATCACATCCTCGCGAAGCCTCATCTCAACATCACATCCTCAAATCTATGCATAAGAGCTTCATCATCCCGCTACATATGCCACGAGCAGCTTTCCCAATTCAAGAGCCTTTCCCTTAGCTTTTGAATCATCTTCGATCTAAATCTAATCATCAATCATCTAGTTCATAACAATCAATCAAATCAAACATCAATCCAAGCAATCAAGCATTCAAATATGATCTAAGTAGACAATTATAACAATAATGGCATTTTCGTAATTAAAGAGTTGAAAGTCCAATAAGCATGAAAACATGAATTATATCTCTACAAACTTGATGAATGAACTTGCATAGGTTAACATATGATAAAATGGATGTAACATCATCATGAACAATGGATCTATATAGATCTACACTTAGGATGAAGAAAATGCATGGAAATCACTATTTTAACACCAAATCGAGCCAACAATCCGATATACTCCTTTGGATCCGTGTGAGAGATAATCACCACTCACCAAATCACCAAAACAACCTAAAATCAACACGCTTCAGATCTGGACAGCGAAGGATCAAGCTTGATCTATCACGAATCCGCTTCAAACGAAGAAATCTCACTTCAATGGATGAAGATCTTCAACTTTAGCTCTTGGATCTTCAATCTTGATCTTCGATTTGGATGGATGGAATCACTAGATTAGAGTGGAGAAAAGGAGTGAAGAAGTGTAGAAGTCGAGCTCTCAAAATGGCAGCACTTCGTCGCTTCAAAATCCGGATCACAAAAATGAAGAGAAGCTCTCCTATTTATAGCAGAAAATACCCTAAGTCGTAACTCGTCCGCCTCTATAAGTCGTTCACGACTTACGACTTATCACCCCTACGACTTAACTTCTGGCTTCAACGACTTAACATACTTCTGCCTATGACTCACGACAAAACAGCTATCTCCTAAGTCGTCTCCGACTTATAGCCTCTTCCGACTCAACACACGCACCTACGACTTAATGCGCACGCGTCTTAACTGGTTAGACGACTCAACTACTAAGTCGTCTACGACTTAACACAAAGGCTATGACTCATCCACTTGCACGAGTTAACACCTACGCGCGACTTAACCAGGCTACGAGTTAACAGTTAACTGGCTACGACTTATGACCGCTAACTCTTAAGTCGCTCACGACTCAACAGAAGATACGACTTAACAAAAGGGCTCATCCTACGACTTATCAAATAACCGGGTTAAACTCTTAAGTCGTCTACGACTTAACTGGGTATACGACTCAACCACAAACACTTAAGTCATCTACGACTTAACACTCATAAGTCGTTCACAAGTTACGACTTATCAAAACCCCCAGTTTACGGCTCATAACTAAACAGGGACTTCGACTTATCTAGGCAACGACTTAACTGCTAGACTTAGGTCGCTCACATCCTAACCCCAACACTCCTTAAGTCGGTCAGTCAATTTAAGCCATCCCACGACTTACTTCCTACACGACCTAGGCTCCAAATATTCCAACTCTTAAGTCGTTCAAACGACTTAACTCCAAGTCCTAGGTCACTCCTATCTCCTAAGTCGTATACGACTTACGACTTATGCTAAGTCGTGAACGACTTAGGACTTAGCCAAATATTGCCTAAAATCTGAAATGGCTCAAAAATGCTAAAATTCCAGATTCTGTCGAACTTGTCGATCCGTAAAAATACGGGTCGTTACATTCTCTCCCCCTTAGGAATTTCGCCCCCGAAATTCCAAACAAACAAAGCAATCAAAGACTATTCTGTACGCCTACCAACCATAACAATCAGCAAACCATGCATCCAATTCTAGCTTAGCGTACAGAATTCAAAAATTAGAACAAGTTACAATATCGCGAGATGACACGATACCTTAGGGCCATACCTTGAAGAGTTCAGGATGAGCTGCTTTCATCCTCTCTTCCACCTCCCACGTACAGTCGTTATCATCGTCACTCCATTGTATCTTGAGCAACTTAACTACCTTCCTCCTAAGCTGTTTCGTGTCGGTTTCAACAACACGAAGCGGCTTACGAGGTCTTCTATCGACTGGATCAACTTCGAAGTCTTCACAGCTATCAGCAGAAACCACTGTATTCGAGTCGTGCACATACTTCCGTAGATATGATACATGAAAAACATTGTGCACACCCGACATCTTCTCAGGTAACTCCAACCTATAGGCGAGCTTTCCAATTCGCTCGATGATCGGGAATGGTCCAACAAATCTCGGAGTCAATTTTCCTTTCTTCCCGAATCGAATAACATTCTTCAGTGGAGAAATCTTCACAAAAACCATATCTCCTACGTCGAATTCCAAATCCTTACGACACTTATCGGCATAACTCTTCTGACGGTCTTGGGCTGCCTTCATTCGTTGCCGAATGATCTCTATGCAATCTGAAGTCTGCCGAATCATCTCTGGCCCAAGCATCAGCTTTTCTCCAGTTTCCTACCAACATGTTGGAGAGTTACACGGTCTTCCATACAATGCCTCATACGGTGCCATACCAATGCTTGACTGGTAACTGTTGTTCTACGCAAACTCCACCAAATGAAGGTGATCTTCCCATGATCCTCCGAAATCCAAAACACAAGCTCTGAGGAGATCTTCCAAAACCCGATTAACTCTCTCGGTCTGACCATCTGTTTGAGGGTGATAAGCTGTACTCAAACACAACTCGGTTCCCAAGACTTCCTGGAAGCTCTTCCAAAATCCACTAGTGAACAACGGGTCTCGATCGCTCACTATACTCTTCGGAATACCATGGAATCGAACTATCCACTTAACATACAACTCAGCCAACTTTGATGCAGTCCTAGTCGATCGAACAGGAATGAATCGTGCACTCTTAGTCAGACGATCCACAATGACCCAAATCCCTTCATTTCCCGTTCTGGTTCTAGGCAATCCATCGATAAAATCCATCGACACTTGTTCCCACTTCCATGTAGGAACTTCTAATGGCTGAAGAAATCCACTTGGCTTCTTCTGTTCGGCTTTTACCAACTGGCAGTTCATACATTTGGAAATAAAATTTCCAACATCTTTCTTCATACCTTCCCAGTAGTAGGTTCTCTTCATATCCCGATACATCTTATTTCCACCTGGATGAATTGTCAACTTCGAGTGATGACTTTCCTTCAGAACTTCACTCCTCAATTCATCTATATCGGGAACAACTAGTCGTCCTTGCTTCCGAAGCCAACCCTCTCGATCGACCTCGAATCCTTTATCCTTTTCTGGATCCAATCCAGATTCCAAATCACGGATAATCCTGACAAGCTTATCGTCTCGCTTTTGGCTCTCGCCAATCCTTTCCACAAGAGAAGGTCTTATCGATAAGTTTGCCAACATCTCAGGTTCCAATTCACATCTAGGCCTGAAGTCAAATCCAGCTAAATACTCGAGATTCTTCCATTCAGAAAACATGGCTCCCAATCCTGCATGTCTTCGACTTAACGCATCTGCCACCGCGTTACCTTTTCCCGGAGTATAAGCTATACCAAAATCATATGATGCTAAAAACTCTAGCCAACGTTGCTGCCGAAGATTCAAATCCTTTTGGGAGAAAAGATACTTCAACGACTTGTGATCCGTAAACAACTCGAATCGAACTCCCAACAGATAATGCCTCCACATCTTCAGAGCAAATACAATCGCCGCTAATTCCAAATCATGAGTTGGGTAATTCCTTTCATGTGGCTTCAGTTGTCGACTGGCATACGCAACAACTTTATCCTTCTACATCAGCACTGCTCCAAGTCCAGTACCACATGCGTCGGTGTAAACCACCATCTCATCATTCCCACTAGGAATAGTCAAAACAGGAGCACTCGTCAATCTCTCTTTTAGGATTCCGAAAGCTTGCTCACACTTAGCATCCCAACTGAACACTTGGTTCTTCTTCGTCAATCATGTTAATGGTGCAGCTATCTTGGAGAAGTCTTTGATAAACCGTCGATAATATCCTGCTAATCCAAGAAAACTTCTCACATCAGATGCATTCTTAGGTCTAACCCAATCCTGGATTGCTGCCACCTTAGCGGGATCAACCGCTATTCCATTTCCAGAAATCACATGGCCTAAGAACCTCACTTCACTCTTCCAGAAGTGACACTTCGAAAACTTAGCCTTCAGCTGATGTTTCCGCAAGATTTCCAAAACCATACGCAAGTGCGTCTTGTGCTCCTCTTCCGTTCTGGAATAAATCAGAATATCATCCACGAACACAAGTACGAACTTATTCAACTGATCTCTGAACACTCTATTCATAAGATCCACAAAATATGCTGGCGCGTTAGTCAATCCAAACGGCATTACCAGCCACTCAAAGAAACCAGATGGTGTCCTAAAAGCAGTCTTCGGCACACTATCCTTAGCTACTCTCAACTGGTGAAATCCCATTGCCAAATCCATCTGAGAAAACACCTTGGCTTCGTGAAGCTGATCAAACAAGTCATCTATTCTCGGCAATGGATACTTGTTCTTCTTAGTCACCTTATTCAGCTCACGATAATCCACACACAATCTCAACGACCCATCTGCCTTGGTTGCAAACACAACTGGTGCACCCCACTCGGACACACTACGCCGAATGAATCCTTTCTGTAAAAGGTCATCAACTTGCACCCTCAACTCTTGCTGTTCCCTAGGCGCCATCCGCCTTAGAGGCATCACAACAGGTCTGGCTCCTTCAACAAGATCTATACGAAACTCGATCTCTCTATGCGGCGGCAACCCTCTGACTTCGTCAAAGACATCCTCGAATCCATTAGCGATTGGCACCGATGACAGTCCATCCCGTGGAACAACCAGCGAATACATGAAGCTCATGAAGACGCCTTCCTCATGCTTACATCGTATTACAACCTTTCACCCCTCCACATTCTCGACTGTCACTTCCAGCCTTTCGCAATCAACCTTTGCCGCATACTTCCTAAGCCAGTCCATACCCAAGATAATTCCGAACCCCGCAAAGTTCAGAACAAAGCAATCACAAACAAAAGAGCAACCATGACTCGACACAACTAGACCACGGCATAACATACACAAACAAGACGAACCCCCAACTGGATTAGTCACAACCAATGGCCTATCAACAATATCCGGTTCCAAACCTAACCGGCCTACGAGATCATTACAAACAAACGAATGCGACGCTCCAGTATCAAACAGAACTCTAACCGGAACACCACATAGGAAAAGAGTACCTTGAACAACCACACTCTTTCCCTTCTCTTCAGCAGTAGGAGCTTTTGAAGACGATGGAACAGCTCCCAAAGCATAAGCTTGCACAATCTGCTTGTCCTTCCTCGGTTCTGGACAATTCTTCCTGATGTGCCCTGGCTTGTCACATTTGTGACACTTCTATGGCACCTTCGGATTCTTACAATCCTTAGAGAAATGGCCCTTCTGCTGACAATTGTAGCAAGTCACCTCGCCTTTCGGCTTCTTCTGGCCATCCTTACCCTTCTGCTGCTGCTGCTTCCTCTTCTGGTTTCCACCCTGCTGTGGTTTAGACTCTCCCCTGGTAACAGCAACAACAGGTCCTTCCTTAGGAAACAGACTCTCATGCCTGAGGGCTTTCTCCACAAGCTTCTCAAACGAATCGTCCAAATGATCCACCAACTGTCTCCCAAGATAACTGTCCAAGCCTGTCACAAACTTCTCATTCTTCTAATATGCAGACTCAATATATGACCGGGCATACTTGGACAACGCTTCAAACTCAGAAACATACTCAAGAACAGATCTTCCACCCTGCTTGAGCTCCACGAACTTCTTGAACAGAACAGACTTCTGAGCTGTAGAAATGAACTTAGCTTCAAATCTAGCTTGGAATTGCTCCCAAGTAATCTCTTCCTCCGCAGTATTGATGGTAATAGAGTTCCACCAATCAGAGGCTCTTCCTTGAAGCTGCCTTGATGCCAACTTCCTCTTAGTTGCATCATCAATTCCCAAATCACCAAAGATCCTTCTACAAGCATCTATCCACCTCTGGACCTCAATAGTTGATTCTGTTCCTAAGAAAACCTTCCCTCCAAGAGCAGTATAGTCCTTGCACAACTTAGCAAAATCCACTGGTTTCGGAGTTTGGACTTGAACTCCAACATCAACTTCTGCCCCCGGAACTGGTATCCTTCTCATGATCGAAGTCATCATAGCTTCGAACATGGCTGCATAATCAGCAGTCTCTTCAGTAGCACGGCCTTCCCTAGCAGCTGGTCTCCCTCTTCGACTCATTCTCAATATCTATAAAAAGGAATGATCAGAACATCTAGAGAAACAACTGCATAAAGGACTAACTTACTGCTAAACTACTATATTATATATAGTAATCATCCATCAAAATACAATTACGTCTCTCATACGTAGTTACGTTAGCGAGCGTTGGGTAAAATCGATTAACCAATGCTCTGATACCAAATGTGACGACCGCCCATGACTCCTGCACCGAATCTAGAGACAGTGCGCTATAAAGTGTGCCAGGCGACCATGGACGATTATCAGGGTAGATTAAAACAACAGTATCTATCGTATTACTCACAGCGCATGGACAAAATACAATAGAACATATGTATAGTGAAGCTTTACAGAACAAAATAATATCATATAAAACTCCTTAATAGTTGAATACAAGCATCCAAATAGTAAATACATCAAGCCTCACTACATATCTCTCAGAGAATACAAAACAGCGGAATATCCAGTACATATAATAAGAAGATAATATGCAACCCTCCATCTCGTCTTCGATATCAGCATCGTGAGAAGAGAACAACACCTGTCACCTGCTACCTAGTCTGCCCGTCCCAAAATGGACGAACAGCCCAAGGCAATAAGAATTAAAACATAAAGCCTTGAGTCAGACAACAGTCTTAGTGAGCAGTAAATTAACTAACAACATACCAAAAGAGCATAAAGGAAAAGGAATAGGAATACAACCCTCCCACTCCAACCTCATTCTACAGTGATAGCCCCCAGACACAAACTAAGCAGAAGCAAACATAGCAGAGCATACAATTTAAAGTAAAGCTACTATCACTCGAGTCAAGGGCGATGTTTTCCAAGTACCAAGGCCTAAATCAGATAAGCACCCAGAAAATACCGCTCTTGAGTCCGAATGACGATACAACCAAACATCCATGACTCTGGCTATCAATGTTATCATTGCTTCGATATCACCGTTAATTGAATGACCGGCACATTCTTTCAGCCGTCCGTCAAGGGCTAATGGAAACCCCGGTTCTAGACATAACTCCCGCACGTCGTCGTAACCCGTGCCTAGGACTATCGAATTTGCCCAGAGTACTCGACCATCAACAGCTAGTCGTTGGGACTATCGAATCTGCCCAAACGTACTCTTGCTTAGAGCATGCTAGAACCTTCAACAACGATGCTATCCAAGCCTCCTAGTCATCCTCCTCGACGACTATTCTCATATCCATTCATTATCCTCAACTCGAATCATATCACCGAGTTATCAACATGCTTGGAATGATCCCGTCTGGATTAGACCAAGTCTTCATCACATAATGCTTCGCTTCATCACATCCTCGCGAAGCCTCATCTCAACATCACATCCTCAAATCTATGCATAAGAGCTTCATCATCCCGCTACATATGCCACGAGCAGCTTTCCCAATTCAAGAGCCTTTCCCTTAGCTTTTGAATCATCTTCGATCTAAATCTAATCATCAATCATCTAGTTCATAACAATCAATCAAATCAAACATCAATCCAAGCAATCAAGCATTCAAATATGATCTAAGTAGACAATTATAACAATAATGGCATTTTCGTAATTAAAGAGTTGAAAGTCCAATAAGCATGAAAACATGAATTATATCTCTACAAACTTGATGAATGAACTTGCATAGGTTAACATATGATAAAATGGATGTAACATCATCATGAACAATGGATCTATATGGATCTACACTTAGGATGAAGAAAATGCATGGAAATCACTATTTTAACACCAAATCGAGCCAACAATCCGATATACTCCTTTGGATCCGTGTGAGAGATAATCACCACTCACCAAATCACCAAAACAACCTCAAATCAACACGCTTCAGATCTGGACAGCGAAGGATCAAGCTTGATCTATCACGAATCCGCTTCAAACGAAGAAATATCACTTCAACGGATGAAGATCTTCAACTTTAGCTCTTGGATCTTCAATCTTGATCTTCGATTTGGATGGATGGAATCACTAGATTAGAGTGGAGAAAAGAAGTGAAGAAGTGTAGAAGTCGAGCTCTCAAAATGGCAGCACTTCATCGCTTCAAAATCCGGATCCCAAAAATGAAGAGAAGCTCTCCTATTTATAGCAGAAAATACCCTAAGTCGTAACTCGTCCGCCTCTATAAGTCGTTCACGACTTACGACTTATCACCCCTACGACTTAACTTCTGGCTTCAACGACTTAACATACTTCTGCCTATGACTCACGATAAAACAGCTATCTCCTAAGTCGTCTCCAACTTATAGCCTCTTCCGACTCAACACACGCACCTACAACTTAATGCGCACGCGCCTTAACTGGTTAGACGACTCAACTACTAAGTCGTCTACGACTTAACACAAAGGCTACGACTCATCCACTTGAACGAGTTAACACCTACGCGCGACTTAACCAGGCTACGAGTTAACAGTTAACTGGCTACGACTTATGACCGCTAACTCTTAAGTCGCTCACGCCTCAACAGAAGATACGACTTAACAAAAGGGCTCATCCTACGACTTATCAAATAACCGGGTTAAACTCTTAAGTCGTCTACGACTTAACTGGGTATACGACTCAACCACAAACACTTAAGTCATCTACGACTTAACACTCATAAGTCGTTCACAAGTTACGACTTATCAAAACCCCCAGTTTACGGCTCATAACTAAACAGGGACTTCGACTTATCTAGGCAACGACTTAACTGCTAGACTTAGGTCGCTCACATCCTAACCCCAACACTCCTTAAGTCGGTCAGTCAATTTAAGCCATCCCACGACTTACTTCCTACACGACCTAGGCTCCAAACATTCCAACTCTTAAGTCGTTCAAACGACTTAACTCCAAGTCCTGGGTCACTCCTATCTCCTAAGTCGTATACGACTTACGACTTATGCTAAGTCGTGAACGACTTAGGACTTAGCCAAATATTGCCTAAAATCTGAAATGGCTCAAAAATGCTAAAATTCCAAATTCGGTCGAACTTGTCGATCCGTAAAAATATGGGTCGTTACATATTTACAAAAAAATTATTTGCATTCAATTAATTTTTAAACCAAACAAACTCATACCATTCCAAATTGATTAAAAATCAATTTATTCACTTTCCATTCATTCGCGGAATTTAATTTATTTTCGTTTACGTCAAAAGACCAAAAATTTTATGCACCTTCGGCGATATTTATTTAATAAAATATCCAATTTAGTTTAAAGCTATTTTAAATTGATTCCAATCAATTTATATTTAATTTTATTCCATTTCTATTTGATTCTTGATCAATTCATTTTGCATTCCATTCAATTCACTTTTACTATACCCAAACTCATTTAATTTAGCTCGGAAACATTCCATGTTGTTATCTTAAATAACCGTTTCACAAATTAATTTAAGCCAGGCTTCCATTTAAATTGTTTACTTAAGTTAATTTATTTACTTCAAATTATTTCAACTCCATAACTTAAGTTTATTTTTCTGGTAAACAACTTCCAATTCAAATTGTTGATTTGATTTTTTTATTCAATCAAATTTCATTCCGTTTACTAATTTATTTAATTAATTCATTCATCCAATCCACTTCAATTTTAATTCCGAACTCAATTCATTAAAATAATATCCAAGGCCATATTTAATTCATTCATTTTCAAATTGGATTTATTTGCAACTCAACCTAGTTAATATCCATCTTATATCCAATTAACTAATAAATTATCTAATTAGTTCATTTCTACTTCATAATTCAATATCTAATTTTTATTTCAAAAATCAGTCATTAAATTTACTCGAGTACAAATTTATTTTATAATTCAAGTTTTAGACTTTATTTCTTCACTTTAAAATATTACACCACTTTTATTTCGGGTTTTCTATTTTACTTTTCAATTTTTATAAGTCGCACAACTTATTTTTTTCACATTTCTATAATTTCTATACTCGAGTATATTCATATTTTTTTTTTACTCGAGATTATACACTTATTTATAGCCCAAGTATACTTTATTCAATTCATTTCAATTTTTATGAGCTATTGAAGTTTATTTATTCCATTCAAAATCATCTATAACTTAATTCGATTTTATTTCAATTCAATCCAAATTCTACCCAATTTTTATTCGACTTAGCTTAAGTTAAATTTCAATTCGTTCAATTTAATTTAACTCACTTAAGTTAAAATCCCATTTATTATAATCCCTTCATTTATTGATTTAATTTACTTTGCTTAAGTTAAATTCAAATTTTCTTTTACCAATTCAATCTATATAACTTTCATGAGTCAAATTCAATTCATTTTATTTATTCAAATTTGCTTTGCTTAAGTTTAATTTCTATCCATCTTTACTTTACTCAAGTTAAAATTCATTTCCAAAACTCAAATTCCATATCTTTCTTTTTCTTATTTAGAATCATCCTCAATTTATAAGTTTATAACTTATTTCCTGATTATCTATAAATTATTTAAATAAGGATTCCAGAATTCAAACACCTGGTATTTATTTTAAATCAGTTTGAAATCAATTATATACATATGTATAATCCTTCGTTTGAACAAACCATTCCATTGGAATTTTAAAATTTCACTTGGTTCCATCCCAAAACAATTCTTCTTCGGAATTTTCAAAACAAACTTGTTTTTCTTCAGAATAATCCAAAACAACGACCACGATAGCAATCCATCACTTAGAAACTCAAAAATGAACACCGATGGTGTCGCGATCATCATCGGAATTATTTTCTAGCGACCAAAGTTATTTCGGTGTTATATCCCTCCAAATCAATTTAAAACAATTCTATTTCAAAAATATCTCACAAATAATATTACTATTATTTATTTCAAAATACTTTGGAAAACACTTCCAAAAACCTCCGGGATTTAATTTTTCAAACTCTAGTTTTAATCAAGTCTTAGTTTTAATTCAATTGTATAATCCATACTTATACAATTTCCATTTGGTTATATATAACCAACTCCAGATTTTATAATCTTGTTTTGATTATAATATTATCATCCAAACACTCCAAATATACCATAATAATTTTAGAAAATTATTCCTTTTATATCAAAATATAATTTGGGTAAAATTATTTCATTTACCCGCTTCAAAATCATACTGTTTCAGTTTATCGCGTTCAAGTGTTTAGAAACTCCTATCGAATTAGCGGTGTCCGACTACTCAACAAGAATTTATGTACCACTCAACAGATAAATTAACACAATATAAAATAATTTATATTCACTAACAAATATACGCTCATATATATTATTACACTCAACTCATTCTATAGTACTACTGACTCTATCTCCAATGAGTAATCCCCACCAGAGCCAAGGTTCTTGCTTAACCTTCAGCTCTAATACCAAGTGTAGCGACCCGCAGTTCCGTACCCTTTGAGTTAATAAAAATTCACTCCTGTTCAACCCAAATTGTACGAAAGAGTGAATAACTAGGGTGAAGAAGAAAAGATAGATAGAAGAAAAATAAACAACAACACAGAATCTCACAATCGCAACGAAACAAAGTATAATATATAATAATAGATTTTTATACAAAAGAATCTGTAACTGTTTTATTCTTACAATCATCAGAGTACAACAATCAATACACCAAACTGGACAATTATATAGCTTGTCCTTACACAGCGGAAATATAAGCCAAGTACGGAGATACGTCTTTGTCATCCAGCTCATCTCCTGAGTTCCATAGCATTCTATCATGAATCTGTAATACCCGGTCTGAACCGAGCATTATAATAAAATAACACCCGAGTCGGTCTGGAAAACCAGCGTGAGAAAACACACTCAATTTGAATTATCAGAGTTATCCAAATCCTTTGAAAAACAAAGCTATCTCGTAAGACCGCGTCACACATAAACATGACGGGTTTTTCCCTTACGATAACCAAAACATTTTTATAGAAAATCCAGTGATATTATAATAGTGTCTAAATACAAATACTTATTCAAATAGCTGAAATTGTTACATTAATTAAATTCCAGCATACTAGGCTCTACAAACAAAACCGTAAGCTCTTATTGGAGAATGGATTCCAACGAATGACTGGGCCATTGGGGTACCGCCCGTCACAGTACACGTCTAGAACAATGTACCGAGGACCTCATCAGGATCCCCTGCTCACAAGACCGGCTTACCCCTAACCTAGATTGACCGAATATCTTATCACCCGGGTGTTCCCACCCTTACTATCGAGCGCTTCTTCTTTCATGTATACCCATACCTAAGATAAATAGGGTTCCGAGGACATCTAGAAAAGTGATAACATACCCTACTTGGGTGAGACCCACTTAGCCTTGCTGCATCTCCTTTGTTTTAGTCATTCCCGGTTGATGAGGTTCGAGGCTAAGCTTTACCTTTCAAGAACAATTTTACTTATAATGCTCATCGTCCTCCAATGACGATGTTCTGATAACATTTATTCATACAAGTTGTCCTAGGTCTGGACAAACCGAATCACCGTCTTCATCATCTTTACGGTATTCATTCGTTACATTCAAACCAGATCGAAGTGGTTTTCGGATAATTAAATCTGATCTTGGTCTCTTCGAAAAGATTCACGAAATTGGCCAATATTGATAGTCCGTTATTTAACTGTCAACAAACATCCATATGCAGTCACTAGGCCAAATTTTATAAATCTCCAAAATATTTATTCCAAAACATCTTCACAAAGATATATATATTTAGTCTCTTAGAAAACAATTTCAACAATTGTATCCATAACAGGATATTTTTCCATTTCAATAATTATAAATATTTCCAACTTCATCTTTTTTACAACACTTAGTAAATATTTCTATTCCAATCATTTCCCATTTCCAAAACCTTCCTTTTGATACTTAGGAAAATATTTATATGTATAATTTCCAAAATCATTTTAATATCTAACTTGGAAATATTTCATACTTATATCATAAGTCTTCGAAATTTTTAATAAATTCTTCTTACGATTTCCAAACCGATTATACTGGTTTATAATTCCAACCCACCATTTATAACTTCTTTTAATGGATTCAAAAATTTTCTGAAGCTATCGCATCGAAAATTTTCTTACGTCTCCAACATTCCATTTATAAGATTTCTCTTATAAATCTCATCTTTTGATAAACCCGTTTTCACATGTCGAGGTAATTTATAAATAACGAGTATTTTCTTTAAAGAATAGTAGTTTATTAAAATATGTTTAAGTTAATATTGAAAACACTTTTATAACGTCTATAACCCATTTTTAGGTGACCAAATAAATTTCCAAAGCTGAGTTTAAAAGTTAGAATTTATTAAATAAATACTTAACATTTGAAAATCTACTTACCGAGGTATTTCAATCTCAACTAGTTTAAAATTCCATAGTTTTAAAATAATAAAAATTTCCTTTTAAAACAAACTCACTTTAAAAATTCAAAATATATTTTTAAAATCTCAATAACCAATTTAATTTATAATTTTCCTCTCGATTTCACAACATATCGGTTCATTGTCGATTTCCTAACCATTTTCATTTCAAAAATAAAATCTACTATTTTTCTCAAACCTATCTTACATATTCTCCCCATTTTTTTATCTGATATCGAATTCCTTTATTTATAAACATCATTTATAAATTCCATAACCCCTTTGTTTTACCTGTCCATAAAGCAAATCTTATTTATTAAATTCTATTATATAAATTCATTCCTTATAAATTTCCTTTATACTTCCAATCTATTTTCAATATTAATTTTAACTCTTTGTATATTTCCAGAATATCATTTATAAAATCTCTTATATAATTCATTTTTAAAAATCTCCATTCAATAGTTCACAACAGTAAGGTATAACCAAAAATCAAATATATAATTTTCTAATTCAATTTCTTTTTATATTAACTCAATTTCGATGTAAATATTTTTATATCAAAATTCCCTTTAATTCCTTCCATTAAAAAAATATATTTATGGTATTTAAAATATCAAATTTTCAGGCCAGTGCTACAATAGCATCCAATAATTCCAATCACTATAATAATCTATAATAGATTATTCTACACAAATCATATATCACTATATATGAGAAATGCACAATATATTTGAGGAATCCAGTTGAATCCCTCCAACCTGTTTCCCCTGCATCCACAGACGTTAATACAACATAAATTAATACCAATCCCACTTCGAGGGGGATATCGCGGTACATGGGGTCATTTGCTATTATGCGGGGCGCATAGGATCTCACGCGCTATAATGTGCGGGAATATCACTCCAAATACTATTATATATACTACTATATATATTTAATATTCAACAGATAATAATTTATAAAATCCATCAACAACCAATGATTTTAATTCATCATTTTTAAATTATTCTAGCAATCCAAATGAGTGAGATTTTACTCACCTCGATTTCTACTTTCACCAAACCTATTATGTCACGTAGATTTCGCAGCTACGAACCTAATTCGACTTATTCCGTTAGATTTTTAACCTCGTATGGACATGTTATATATTTTATAAGCATTCAAATTTAATAACTAAATTATTTAAATTAAATATACTCATTAACAGTTAATTATCCTCACCTCAAATCCTAATCCACCAGCATAGCAAACCCAGGCATAATGAGACCCAAACACATCCCCTTCAAATTCGAGACTGCCTCCTTCAAACTCAGCACCACGCCATTTCAGCTTGCTAACGCTGCCCCTCGATCCCACCGTAGCCACCTTGCTTGGACAAAGCCTCGCCTACAGCCACTAGAGCACTGCCGCACGCCACCATAGCCCCGATAGGCTCCGCTCTCCACTCCAGTGTTGGCGTCAGCCTGCCGATCATCGCCATCGCTTATCACGATCAGAGATCGCGTCTTCCTCATGACGCTGCATCGCGCCCTTCGATTTCCTCGACCTGGCATCCGTCGCAAACCCTTGACGACCTTCCTCCCCTATCACAAGCATGCCCCCTACAGCTGCTCCTTGCCCAGCCCTCTATTTCACGTGTGCCATCGCGGTTCTCTAACGCGACTCCATGCTTCGAATTGAATTCGATTTCGATCTTCCCTCTTTTTTTCCTGTGAATTTTGATTTTAGAGTGGTAGTAGGAAGAGGCCTGAATTTATACCTTTTTTTTCAGACGATTTCGTTTTCAACCGAGAGGAAAAAGAAGTGAGCGCGATTTGAAATTGAAGGGGACTGCACGATTTAAAGATGAAAAGGGTATCTTTGTATGTGATAAGTGGCGTGAATCAAAAGGCAAGGTGACTTGATTTGATTTTATTTTATTTTGTAAATATTCAAAATTTCCGCTTTGCATAACTCAAAATTTCGAACCCCTATTGAGGCGTGCCGCTAGGCATTTGTAATGTTATACCCCTATTTCGAACGCAATGAAAAAGGTTTCGAGTCCTAATTCGATCGTATGGAGAAGATAGCTTTTAGGACCCAATTATTATATTAGATTTCTATATAATTTCAATGTCTTTCTATCCCGTACGACCAAACGATAACTCCAAATACTACAAAATTTGTAATCCGATAATAATACACTATTACGAATCCAATGAAACTGGTTTCGACGAATTCCGAGACTGTGCCCTGGAAGGCTATTTTTAAATGTCGATTTAAACAAGCTATTTTTAAAATTGAACAGATCTCTTTTAAATTCAATTTTAAAACTTTTATTATCTTCATTATTATTAATAAAAAATTTATAAGCTTCTAAATTATTATTATCGAGCTTAAACTTAAGACACAATATTTTAACCAATATTCAATTATTAAATTCAATAATTAAATTATCCAATAAATCGCTATATTTAAATTCTGAATTTATTCTATAAATAAACCCAAATTTCCTATATTCAAAAT
Organism: Allium fistulosum; assembly: GCA_030737815.1. Taxonomy (NCBI): domain Eukaryota; kingdom Viridiplantae; phylum Streptophyta; class Magnoliopsida; order Asparagales; family Amaryllidaceae; genus Allium; species Allium fistulosum. The sequence goes on along the minus strand of CM060907.1, from coordinate 230,513,944 downwards.
CAATCTATAATTCAAATTCAATATTTAAAACCATTTAAATATTCAAAATCAAACGTTGAAAAATCCGGGTCGTTACACATCATCCAAATGCAACAATCATGTGATAAACATCCATTTATAGCAATCATGGAAATAAAATAAAAGTGCGCACACATCCATATGCATATGCTCTAGTGTCCTAGTTAGGCCGATACCCAAAGAATAATAGTGCCTAGTGTACCTATATGCATCCATTAGCATCCACTAGCAAACACTCGCAATCACTAGCATACATCATTCATAACATGTTCTATTAACATGTTTACATCAAATCCTACCATCCATAGGTTAAATCATAGGTTCTACCCTCCCAAAGGATAATAAAGGAAAGAACCTATTCAAATCTAAATATGGAAAAAGGAAATTCTAAAACCTATTATTTGAGAGACATGGATATGAGATATGAATTTTCTCCTAATCAAATTAGTCTTCTTCGAAATCTCTCTAACCATGCCGGAACCAAGAGGCAACCTTTACGTAGACTCCAACCAACATGAAGACGTCTTACACGGCCTTTCCAAAAAGAGCTTCAAAAGGTGCCATTCCAATGCTAGTTTGAAAACTACTACTATATGAATTCCACTAAAGAAATATGCTTTTCCCATGTTCTTCCAAAATCAAGAATACCCATTCTCAACCATGCTTGTCTTACTATCCTACCAATTCCATTTTACTATTCTTCATGAATCAACATTCCTAGGTTCTTACTAGTGTCCTATACACTTTACGGAAACTTCCATTATTGCTTCTAAAAGTAATTACTACTATCTCCTTACACCTTTTCCGTTACTCCTAGGAAATGATTCTTATCAACTCTATATTTACGAGTTTGGTTTGGTATTTATCACCTTATTTTAAAAACTAAGGTTTCTAAAAATTTTAAAACATCAAACCCCAAAATCTTTGTCTTTAAAAGTGTTATCTTTTCAGTTTCCATTAATTTCAAAAATACTTGGTCAATTAATATTATTTCCCAAACCTAAAGGGAAAAACTTCCAATTTTTTAAGTCTAAAACTTATATCTCTCTTTCTTTTAAAGACTTTTACAGTTTTCTATAAAAAATTGAAATTTCAAAATTTACTTTTATTAAGTTTTTCATTTCAAAAACTTATTTACTTTTTCACCAAACCATTTCCTTTTAAAATATCATTTATGTGTTTTCAAAACAGCTTCTTATTACACCTAACAGTCTCATACCTTAATGTATTGAAACTACTTTCTCTTATGAGAAGTTATTAACGCTAAAATCTTATATGAACCTTTTAAAAGAGAATTTCATGTTTATGTTAAATTACAAGGAACTTATTTTATATTTTTTCGAAATAGGCTATACAAAATATGGCGCTTTTCATACCTAGTATATCTCTTTCATGTAATCCTGTAACTTGCACAAAAATTTTTTATCGGTTTTATAGAAAATCATATCATTATTCTTTTCATTCCAATAGATTAAAATATGTTTAAATTATATTCTTCCATGATAAATATTTTCTAATATCTAACTTACACATTTTCGTTTCAGAAAAACTTATCTTCAAAACTGTTTTAATATTTCCATAACTGCAAAAACACTTCCTTATACTTATAAATTTCTTTTTTTTAAAATACATTTTTATTTAGGTTAAAACGGATGTTGCGTAAAACACCATTACTATAACCCAAAAAAATACTAGTATATGGATTCAATTAAATAAATACCAATAAATCTCATATACCTATGTAAAAATAATTCTCTTGAGAGTCACTTACTATAACAATAGTGTTATAGCCTATGCTCCTTTTATTTTCCACGAAAACATTTATTACAACAATAAAAGTTGTAATCTACGTTTTCGATACTTGATACACTCTAGGTTTTTATGTTTAAAATATTTGTTTACTTACAATGAAACTCACCAATTTTTCATTATATAAAAAACCAACTTAAATTTCATACCATCCTTCAAATACCCCATGTTTATTTTCTGAAAGAAAATATTAACAATGAAAATTTTTAATTCCAACAATTACAATTTTTTTTCAATTTTTTTTTTAAATTTCGAAAATTTCATTTTATTGGGCTTAGCATAAAGTGGGTCTTCCTACTTAATACCCTCGGAGTACTTTTCCTAAACTAAAGGCTTTTACTCATATTCCTCTTGTATACTCATATTTATTCTAAGGCATTACCATCAAACCCACTTGTCTTAAACAATTATAATTTCTGCAATTACCTACACATGGACTTTCTTCTCTACTTATCTACTGAATTTTATTGTACATCTCTAACCTTTTCCTACCTCTCTTTGGATTTCCATAATCCCAATCCTAAATGTACAAAATCGTCTCTTAAATCCCTATCATGTATAGACATTCTCTATGCCCCAATAAACGCACTTCAAAAGTGATACTTCAAGAACTCTACTCTCAACTGACGAACACGAAGCGTACAAAGAACCTCCTTTAGATGAATAACACGCTCTTCCATACTTCTTGGAAAACACCAAGATGTCGATCACGAATACCACCACGAACTTTATTTTAGGACACCTCTAAAAACATGGTTCATTAAATCTATAGAATAGGCTGGGACATTGGTTAGCCCAAAAGTCATGACTAACCACTCAAAGAATCCGTCTGGTGTCCTAAACGCGCTCTTATCAATGTTATCATCAGCGACCCTAAGCTGATGAAATCCAGTGGCTAAATCAAGCTGGGAGAATACTAAAGAGCCAACTAACTGGTTGAAAAGATCATCTATCCTAGAGAGTGGATAATGGTTCTTCTTTGTGGGCTTATTCAATTCTCTATAGTCAATGCAAAGTCGAAGAGAACCACCTGCTTTGGTAGCGAAGACGACTGGCGCTCCCTATTCCGATATGTTTCTTCTTATGAAACCTTTCTCCAAAGCTCACGGATCTGCTTGCTCTATCCCTTCCTTTCCCTAGGCGCCATATGCCCTACGGGTAATGCTACTGGCTAGTCAAATAAATCATGAAGTCAATCTCTCTCTTAGGGGGGGTAGTCCCCTAACCTCCTCAAAGACATCTGGAAAATCTTTGACGACAGGAACCGAATCTAACTCTAATGAAGATGAATCGAGGGAATAATGGAAGCTCAACATAATTGATCCTTGCGGGTCGCAAGAAATCTAGAGAGTCCTACTGATGCATGTCTCTAATCTAACGACTCTCCTCTCATAGTCTAATATAGCTCCATATGTGGATAGGCAATCCATTCCCAAAATCATCCTATACCCCAAAAATCCCAAAATATAGGCGTCATAGTCAAAATCTACGCCTAGGATATAAATTTTCAAACCCCCACAAACCATAGACAAGAGTGTCGATCCTCCCATGGGGTTTGAAACAACAATGGTGTCTACTACTAAAGAGATGTCTAAGTGCAAACAATCTACCAAAGAACTAGAGATGAAAGAGTGTGATGCTCTAGGATCGAAAAGAGTCTGAATGGGAAAATCAGAAATAGAAATCAAATTTTCATACCTCGATCCGGTCCACTACTGGAAGGTGTTACATTCAAAGCCAAAATCTACGATGCGGGTGCACTCGCTCCATGCCCCATCTTCTGAGGACAAAACTTACTAAGATGACCGGGTTGTTCATAGCTGATGCGGGTGCACTCGATCCGGTCCCCATTTTCTGAAAAACACTTTTGTTTGTACCAAAATTGGGCACAACACTCTTCAGAAGTCTTTGAAGAGTTAAAGTGAAGAAATTAAATGAAAAAAGAGGATTTATCTAACAAAAACTCCAGATTTCAGAAATGAGAATAATTAAAGTGCAAGGAGACACAAGAATTTAGAGTGGTTCGGCGTATAGCCTACGTCCACTATGAAATAGTTTCTTTTTTTTTATCTTTCTTTTGCGTTTACAAGTGAATTCAATGATTTACAGTAGTCAATTGTGATTTGCAGCAGTGAATTTCGTTTGTGGCAGCAGCAATTGAGTTCAGATCTGGATCTGGCGGAGTCCGGGCGTTGGAGAGCTCAAAGAGGAAGCAGAACCCCTTTTCTGTTGGCTTTGGGGGTCTATTTATAAGTGTAGGAGGCTGATATTTCGCTCAGATCTCGGGAGACCCTCTATGGCACGTGACCAGGCCCGTACGCCCAAGCCCGTGAAGTTTCAGTCCGATCCGTGATTGACACGAGCTGATTTCGACTCGCTCAGGATTTCATCCAATGGAGTCGAAATTTGGCGTGGACATTCTTTAGCATATATGTAGTCTTTTGTGAAAATTTCGTAGCATTTGGACTTGTAGATTAGGAGATACGATCGATACGAAATGGAGTCTTCGGCATGCTGTTTCCTTTGACTCGCTTCCACTTCGACTTGCTTCCTCTTGACTCGATGACGTGGCGCTTCCTGGATCGCTCTGCCTTTAACGCTGTATTGATCGAGTCGAAGTGTACTCTGACTTGAGCGAGTCGAAGCGTGCCCAGAACGAACAAGTCGAAGCAAGCACTGGTCGAGCGAGTCGAAATGGGACGTCCTGGGAGGTTTTAGTAGTGGAGTCGAAGATGGAGTCGAACAGTTGTTGAGCGGAGTGAGTCGAAGTGTGCACTCTTGATGGCTTCAAACTGGAGCGAGTCGAAGAGAGCAGCTCTGAGCGACGTGGAGCGAGTCGAACCTGGTTGACTTGAAATTGGCCTCTGGGCGGAATGAGTCGAAGATGCCACTCCTGGGCGTTGCGAAGCGAGTCGAAGAGAGCGAGTCGAAGGAGCGAGTCGATTGGTAGTTGATCTCGGTCCAATCTTGCATCGTCCATAACTTGAGAATACGAACTCGGATTGACTTGAGATTTGAAACATTGGCTCTCATGGCTTAGCTTGCCATGTCCTACCAATTTTGGCTCGATCCGGACTCGGAAAAAATTCATAGATATCCGTGGTGAGCCTATGTACAACTGATCTCTGGGATGGACTGTCACTGGTTACTAGTCAATCCCTTGTTGTTACAGCCTTGCCAAAAGGCGGGTTAACATTTGCCCCCCAAAGTACGTCTTATGAAAACATGATGTGCTTTGAAGTGCCGCAGTCCTTATTCTGAATAGTTATCGTCTTCTCGATGAAAGTTGTAATCTTTGACCGTCCTTCTTGGTAATGTAATCTGTTGACTATCGACTACTGTGCCCTGTATTGTTGCAACTGATTGCTGTGTGCTAGTGGTTACTGGATAAATTTCTGATTCCTAAAAATCTGGAATATTGAATATCAGTCCGTCATTCATGCATATATGTTAATCTGACTCCCGCTGACGTTAGTACGTTCTCGAGTCGTCGTCAATTTATTGTTTTTGAATTCCGTACCGATCCTCTCTTGAACCGATGTGAAATCCGCCGTAACAATGCTTGATGGTTGTTTCTGACTGTCCCTTCGTGACGATCCTCTCCTGAATCGTTGTGACGGATTGAAACGTCGAAGATAACTTTCATTAGATTTCTGGATGCGAAGTAAGCATGTTGAGTTGATGATGGACTCAAACTGAGCGATTCGAAGTGGAGTGAGTCGAGACGTTCACCGATTGAGCGAGTCGAAGTGATGACTTTCGTGACTGCATGAGGGAGTCGAACTAGTCACGGGGATGGAGTCGAAGGAGCGAGTCGAAGAGTAGCTCTGCATCAGTGCACTGAAGAGGGAGTCTAAGCACGTGCTCGGCCCTACTGGAATTCGAATCGGTTATTCTTCTTGTTTTCGACTTCATATAAATACTCCATACTTAGCCTTTTTTCACTTTTTTACTTTTCATCTTTACCTTCCCTGCCTTCGTATCGCTCTGAGACTCAAGAGGAAAGAACGAAAATTCTTGACTTCAAATCAATTCCCACCATCACTTAATCGAAGTAATCTGACAGATCTAAGTAATCCATTAAACGACTCCAATGCGTGAACGATGAGACTCGGTTTTCAAACACTAAATCAGCCTGAGTTTTGATTGATCGAAAGTTTCAGGATCTTAGCTTCGAATCGATCTGGAGTGGGAAGTTTCGAGAGGATGAGGCAGAGGTTTTCGCGTCGATCGATGGTGGGGCTTCGCATCGAGTCGAACGCCCCGAATCTATGGATCGATGCGAAGGGGCTGTGCTTGATCAATTTGAATCGATGGCCTTCGATCGAACCAAAGTGGGTAGCTTCGGAGCGAGTCGAAGTGGATGGCTTCTGGATCGAGTTGTAGTGGAGAGCCTAGGAGCGAGTCGAACTCGTGATCTTGGGACTGAATTGAAGGGAGCGGATCGAACTGTGCAGTCTCGGGAGCGAGTCGAAATGCGTGTCTTGGCACCGATTTGAACTCGATGATCTCAGGAGCGAGTCGAACTGTGTGTCTTGGCACCGATTCGAACTCGATGGTCTCAGGAGCGAGTCGAACTGCGTGTCTTAGCACCGATTCGAACTCGATGGTCTCAGGAGCGAGTCGAACGAGTCTGGCTCATATGCACACGTCCTTAGTTTATTGATGTGAACATGGCTTCCGTAAGCGACACGATTTGAACATTAAAAAAATTTAAAACTCCCTACTCATTAGAACAGTTGACTCCGACGAGCTTCAAAATTGTATTACTGGACTTAACCGCTTCACCACATATCTGATTGCCTATCGAAGCTCGTCAACGGAACTGGGACTTATCACATTGACACCAAACTTTAACTTGAAATGATGATTAATCAACTGGATGGTATGGTTGTGACGGTCAGCGATGACGGTCCTTTCGACTGAATTCTGAAGTCTCGTCGTTTACACGTTTCCCTTAATCCGGTTGATCTTTCTGAATATACAGTACCGCAATGCATAACACGCTCACACACTTTACACTGGGGGATGTACGAGTGTTATTTGTCATTTTAACAATGATTTTTTATAAGCTAGCTGGTTATGGATCCTTCAAGTTCCCAGCAGCCGGAAAATCCAAGTTCTATTCCTCCAACCATTGAGATACCGGTTATAGAAGCCGAAGTTATTGAAATAGCGCCGGATGAACGTCAAGGGGCTCGATTCATCCTTAACCCATCAGACTCCGTGCCGTCGGGTATTTCTGAAGACATGCTAGGCCAGATCTGCTTAAGGCACGGTTTGTCTCTTGACGACGTGATACTTCCCGAACCAACCGACAGGCCATACAATCCCCCAAAGGGGTTTACTACTTTTAACCGTCATGCCTGCACGGGGGGACGCTCCCTCCCTTTAACGACTATATAAGGGAGACATTATCGTTTCTTGGTATAGCCCCGTCTCAACTACACCCTAACGGGTATGCCTTGCTAAACAGCACCTTCATCCTGTTTATGGAGATCCTCTTTCGACTGTTGAAGCCGATCGAGATTAGATATTTATTCAATGTTAAGAGCCGCGGAGATAGCCCTTCCTTCACCTTCTTGGAGGCGGTTAGAAGCTGCCATATTGTGCTGGGCTCCTGGGGGAGGCTAAGTTATTACAAGTCCGAATGGTTCTACGTTCGATCCCCTCCTGGGTTTGCTAGGCGTTGGTTAGATAGACGTAAGTGTCGCCATCCTCTCTTGAACTACTGAGATGTTAGTGATCGACTTCCAAAAACTTACATACTTTTCTTTTCTTATAGCCGCAATCTCTCGCCCTGATGGCGCATACTTCAGAGAGCTTGTTCGAATTCTTCAAGCATTTCCGGGCGAAGAGAGGTACATAGACATAATCCTGACCGACAAGAATTTGAGGGCCGTCGGGCTAATAGAACGAAGACATAGCATACACCTGGATGTGACACATAGGGTGGCCCTAAAGAAACGTGTGAAACGCAAAGCGCCCAAAGTTGTGATCACCGAAGAAGTTGATCCAGAAAGAACTCCCACCGATACCGAGCTCCAGGCCGTGCCTCCTTCCGATGTTCAGGATTCCGGAGGAAAAAGAAAAGGCAAGGCCGCTGCTCACAAACACCCTAAATCCAAGAGATTTAAATCCATGGTCGTGTCTTTACCTTCCTAGGGGATTAGAATTTCAGAGGCTCCTCCCCCGCAAGTGGAGAGTCCTTTTGCCGGGCTTGACGATATTCCGATCCCGGATTTTGTGTCGTCTCCTCACGATGTCGGGATGGAAGGGCTTGATAGTGCTTTTGAACCGAGCAGGTCGCTTGCTATGGGTGCGGCCGACATTTCCGGTTGGTCGGAGGATCGCACATGCATACATCTCACTACACTACATGATTCACAACTGTACTTCGTCCGACTTGGGAAGTTACTAACTCTTTCGTTGCTTCTCATTTTCAGGCACTATGTCCGGAAGAGGATCAATGCTGAACAGCCTTCGCTCAGCCCGAAAGGCTTCTGGTTACCACGATTATCGCAGGAGGGATTCTGATAGAGATCGTGATCGCGAGTATTCTGGTCAGGATAGGTACGGGCGTGATAGGGATAGAGAATACATGCACTGGTCTAGATCACGCTCTCCTCCTCCCAGGCTTCCGTCTCCACTTCCTGCTCATGTTCCACAGCCGCCCGAGCCTCCTTGTCATAGGCCTTCCTCTCATACTTCAAGATCTGAGACTCATCTTCAAAGAGTCGAGACTACATCTTCTATGGTTACAGAGCAAGTCACTGCTGACCCCACTGGAGAAGGGGCCCTTAAGTTGGCTCAAATGAAGAAGGATTTTCCGAATATTTGCTTGGACGGTTATGTTTTCCCTCCCCACTTGAAGAGAATTCCATCTTCGGTAGAAGGCACGATGCATGACTTTGTCCATGACACCTATACCCAATATCGAGAGTGGGCGAAGGCTACTGAAAAAGCTTCCAAAGTGGCCTTCGAGCGGGCTAAAGAGATCGAGAAGATGGAGACCGAGCTTGCAAAAAGGGATCGTATTATTCAGGTCCTCTCTGCTGAGTCCGAGTCTTCTCGAAAATCTGAGATTGAGGCCATTAAGAAGGCTGATGAAGTGAAAGCGGAGATGGAGAGGTTGGGGCAGACACACGTTGCCCTGGTGGAGGAGATGGGACACCGGAATACCAAAGTTATCGCCGAGCGGGATGCGGCGGTCAAGGAGCTCAACGAACTAAAAGCCAAATTCGCCAGCTTGGTTAAAGAAAAAGACGATGCGAACAACGCAGCCCAGGAGGCGTGCGATCAGGCTGTTCTGCTCAGGGGAGAACGAGATGCGGCGGTGGCCAAAGTCCAGAAAGCGGAGATTGAGGTCGAGGAAAGGGTGAAATTGGCCGAGTCCAAGCTAGAGGCCGATATCGAGGACCTCCTTGTTGTCTACAATGCTAATGTGCTGAGGCACAGGGGCTTAGCCTGGCTCGATGACTATTCGGTGCATCTCCGTAGTGCTTGGGGCCGATTGGTCGAGGAGGAGAAAGAGGCGCACCCGGGTGAATCTGTGGATGAATTCGAGCTTGAGAATCGCCTGTTAACTGATGATGAGAAGAAGATTCTCCACGATTCAATGATCTCTTATGAGAAGGAGAGGCTCAGCACTCAGCACCTAGAAGTAGGAGAAGGCTCCGGGGTTGGACATCATGATGCAAGTCTTGACATTCCGGTGTCAACCCAGCCTGAACCTCTGCCTGCGGCTGACCCTCAAGTTCTTCCTGCCTATAATCCAGATCAGCCGTGGATGTCTCCGACTGCCGTGCCAGCGATTGAAGCCGCACATGATTGACGTTGCACCGCACATGCCTCCCACTACTCAAGGATTATATCAGATGCAGGAGGCTATCGTGACCGAAGCAACCACTTTGAGCACAGCTGCCCCGATTGGTGATATGCAGGGGAATACAATGGCGTTCGACGAGCACTTGATGGATGAACTCTTTCGTTGTCATGGCGATCCCCCCGTTGATTTGCCATCTGTCGTGAGTGGAACTGATCCTGCTGCAAGCTCTTCAATGCCGACTGCTAATGCCCCCAGTGGGGCTCGAGCTGTTACCGAAGAGGAGATGTTTGCCCAGATCGACGTTGAACTGGCAGCAGCTGGTTATGACGGCAGCTTTGGAAGTGTGATGGCAACATCGGTACCTGCCCCGCTTGGAATGATGTCTCCTGGTGGTTCTATCTTTCTCACCAGCCTGCCCATTCCACCGTCTGTAATTGATCCCGTCCCTCCGACTCCGCCCGTAGGAAGCATTCTCATTCACGCGAGTTCGGAGGAAGACGTCGACATAATGCCATTGCCGGAAGACCAACCGCCGAAAGGCACAGGCTTGAAGAGGAAGATTGGCGACGGCTCAAGTGGGTCCACACTGAAGAGGAAGCCAAGGAAGAAGAGAGACTAAGCACGATTTCCTGACGTATTTTGATTTCTATTTGCATTTTGTTAGCCGTGTATAGATGCGGGTTCGGCCCCTGCTAGTATGAATTTTTTGGAAACTTGTACACGAACGTCTTCTATAATCAATAGAAATGAATTTTTTTCTTTTTGAGTTCCTTTTTTGTCAATGTGTATTTGACTAAGTGTTTCAGTGTCTGTACTGCACTTGTGAAGTTTCAGTTTCCGAATGAAGTTTGTTCCTACTTGCCAAGTTCGGGTATTGTGGTCATGGCTTGTTACTGAGAAGCGAGTTGAATTCTGACGTCGCATTGCTTCAATCAATGGTTGATGCTTGAGTTCTACCCCCCGGTCTTGGGGATGAGCAGTAGACTGTCAGTCGACGATCGCTTCTTATTTATACCATGCTGAGCCTTGTGCCACCGAATGGACGTTTGAGTCAAGTGGAGATTGAGTAATGCATCCATACTTGTTTGGTTGCCGATAATCATTTCCGCATTCCGGGGATCCTCATTTGTTTACTGGCGAATGGTTATGCCGACTTGAGTTTCGACCACATGCCCGCCGTCTGGGGACTTGGGATTGGTTTTTGTACTCCGACTCGCGCTCCGGGAGTTTGGAGCCGACACTTATACTTCGATCCATGCTGTGGGAACTTTGAAGTTGGTGTTCAGGCTCCATTCTGCATTCTGGGAATCCAAAGTTGACATATATGCTTCGACTTGCTCTCGGGAAATTTGGGACTGATGTTTATACTCCGACTCGCGCTCTGGGAGTTCGGAGTTGGATGTTTATACTCCACTTCGCACTCCGGGAATATGGAGTTGAATGTTTATACTCTGGTTCACGCTCTAGGAATTCGGAGTTGGATGTTTATACTTTACTTCGCACTCCGGGAATATGGAGTTGAATGTTTATACTCCGGTTCGCGCTTTGGGAATTCAGAGTTGGATGTTTATACTCCACTTCGCACTCCGGGAATATGGAGTTGAATGTTTATACTCCGGTTCGCGCTTTGGGAATTCGGAGTTGGATGTTTGTACTCCACTTCGCACTCCGGGAATATGGAGTTGACTGTTTATACTCCGGTTCGCGTTTTGGGAATTCGGAGATGGATGTTTATACTCCACTTCGCACTCCGGGAATATGGAGTTGAATGTTTATACTCCGGTTCATGCTTTGGGAATTCGGAGTTGGATGTTTATACTCCACTTCGCACTCCGGGAATATGGAGTTGGATATTTATACTCCGACTCGCGCTCTGGGAGATCGGAGTTGAGGAAGGATTATCATGTACAAATCCTTTTTTTGACTTTGATGTGATGGCTTGCCCCCGAGCTCGGGTTTCACTTAAGGAGTGATTGGTTGCACCGCAGCCACTCTCTATTTGAATAAATCCCACCGTATGATGAGACTTAGCTCTCCGTGCATAGTGATGGTCATATGAAGTATTTCAAGTAAATCACAACTCTGGCTCGAAGAGGTTGCATTTTATTGCTGAAATAAGAAAGTGTGGCAAAGTCAGTTGCCTTATTACAAGTTCTAACTTCGAAATGCATAAACAAATTGCAGAAAAAGAAAGTAGACTAAATGGATAAAGATAGCATGTCAGGTGTAATAGCGGCGGAGGCTCTCGCTGTTCCAAGCTCTTGGCAGGGTAAGACCGTCGATGGTCGATAACTTGAATGTGCCATCTCCGAGCCTTCGTTCAATAACATACGGTCCTTCCCATGTTGGTTTCATATGTGAAGGAACCGGATAGACTCTTTTTAAGACGAGATCGCCTAACTCGAAGGTTCGCGGACGGACCTTGGCATTGTACAATCGGGCGACTCGACTTCGATGCGCAGCTGCCCTCAAGTCAACTTCCTCACGCTTCTCATCTAATAGATCGAGAGATTCAGCAAGTAATATAGCATTCGTTTTTGGATCATAGTATGTCACACGATGAGAAGGTACTTCTAGCTCGACCGGAATAACGACCTCTGAACCGTAGGAAAGAGAGAACGGAGTGTGGCCGGTCGCAGTCTTTTGGATAGTTCGGTAAGCCCATAGAGCCATAGGAAGTTCATCGACCCATTTGCCCCCGACCTTTTCCAGTCGTTTCTTCAGGATTGATTTTATAACCTTATTAACTGCTTCGACCTGTCCGTTTGCTTAAGGGTGTGCAACTGCGGAGGATTTCTTTTGGATGTGAAATCGTTTGCAGAAATCTTTGAATTCAGTGCTGTCGAATTGGGTTCCGTTTTCTGTAATTATGGTGTGTGGGAGACCGAATCGACAGATGATGTTACGAACCACAAAGTTGATTACTTTCTTCGTTGTAATGGTAGCGAGAGCTTCGGCTTCAGCCCACTTTGTAAAGTAATCAACTGCGACAATGGCGTACTTCGCTCCACCTTTTGCCAAAGGTAGAGCACCGATGATGTCGATGCCCCACATTGCGAACGGCCATGGGCTGACCATTTGTGTTATCTCAGTAGGAGGAGCTCTAGGAATTCGGGCATATTTCTAGCACCTATCACATTTCTTCGCATATTCCAATGCATCACGATTCATGGTAGGCCAGTAATATCCGTAGCGAAGTATTTTCTTGGCAAGTGTCTGCCCCCCCGTGTGATCGCCACATTCCCCTTCATGCACATCGCGTAGCACTTGTTTGATTTCATCGTGAGCGATACATCGGAGTAGGGGGACTGAGTACCCCCTTCTGTACATGAGTCCATTCTGGATGGTAAACCTTGACGCCTTTCGAAGGACTTGTCTTTTTTCACTCCTGCGCTCCGGCAGGGTTCCGTGCTCAATGTAGTTTCTGACTGGAGTCATCCATGAATCCCTTTCGTGGACGGATTCGCATACCCGGTTTATTTCTGCTCGGTCGATACTTGGGGAAGATAGCGTTTCTACGGGTACGAGTCCCATTTGTTGAGCTTCGCCTGTGCTGCCTAACTTCGCCAACGAATCAGCCTTTTGGTTGCGTTCTCGAGGTATACTGAATATGGCGTAGTAATCGAAATGGTCTAGTACTTCCTTAACTCGCGCTAAATAAGCAGCCAACCTTCGATCTCTTGCTTGATACTCTTCTCGTACTTGGCACGCAACCAGTTGTGAATCATAATAAATTTCCACTGCGATAATCCTCAAATCTCTAGCAAGTTTCAAGCCGGCTAGGAGGGCTTCATATTCAGCTTCATTATTAGTCGAATGGAAATCGAACTTTAAGGCATAACATATGGATCGACCCTCGGGAGTTTCAAGCACAATACCGGCGCCTGAACACCGGTCGTTTGATGCTCCGTCAATATAAAGTTTCCAGACGTACTCGGGGGATTCACTGGCTTCGGGAAAGTCCTCTGGGATGGTAAATTCGGCTATGAAATCGGCTAGGACTTGTCCTTGTATGGTCCGTCTCGGAGCGTAAGTAAGGTCAAACTGGCTCAGTTCGATGTTCCACTTGAGTAACCTTCCAGACGTCTCAGGCCGCGAGAGTACCTGTCGTAACGGCTGGTCAGTGTAAACAATAATGGAATGTGCCTGGAAGTATGGTCGGAGTTTTCTTGATGCAATGACAAGGCAGTAAGCCAACTTTTCCAGCTTCGGATAATTTCTTTCAGCCCCAGTCAATCGTTTGCTGACATAGTATACAGGCCTCTGTATCTTGTCTTCCTCTCAGATTAACGCAGCGCTGATAGCATTTTCTGATATCGCCAGATATATGAACAGCTTCTCATGATCAATAGTCTTTGACAGTATCGGTGGTGTAGACAGATGCTGGACTAGTGCTTGGAAAGCGCCCTCGCACTCTGTGGTCCATTCAAAGTTTCGTTTTCCTTTTCGAATCAGATCGAAGAAGGTAATGCACTTGTCAGTGGATTTTGAAATAAACCTGCTCAATGCTGCTACCTTTCCATTGAGACTCTGGACTTGTTTTATGGTTTTAGGAGTTTCAAGGTTCCTGATTGCCCAAATCTTTTTGGGATTGGCTTCGATTCCCCGGGCATTAATGATGAACCCAAGGAACTTTCCGGATGCAACTCCAAAGTGGCATTTCAGTGGGTTGAGCTTCATCTTGTATTCCCGAAGTATGTTGAACATAGTTTCCAGGTCTTTTACATGGTCAGTGGAGAGTCGTGACTTCACAACCATGTCGTCTACATACACTTCCATTGTCTTCCAGGTCTGGTTAGCGAACATCCGATTGACCAACCGTTGGTAAGTAGCTTCGGCGTTCTTGAGTCCGAACGGCATAACCTTGTAACAGTAAAGCCCCAGATTGGTCATGAAGCTGGTGTGCTCTTGATCGGGTAAATGCATCAGTATCTGATTGTAGCCCGAATACGCGTCCATGAAGGATAAGAGTTCATGTCCAACCGTCGAATCCACTAGCTGATCAATCCTAGGAAGCGGGAAACTCTCTTTGGCGCATGCTTTATTCAAATTGGAATAGTCGACACATGTTCTCCACTTCCCATTTGGCTTTCGGATGAGCACGAGATTTGACACCCATTCGGGATATAGCGCATCTTGGATGAATCCGTTCGCTTCAAGCTTTTCTACTTCCTCTTTAAGAGCGTCAGATCTCTCTGGATCCATGTCGCGCCTCTTTTGTTTGACCGGGACATGCCGCGGGTCAATGTTCAGAGTGTGGCTCGCGATGTTCGGTGAGATCCCACACATATCAGAATGTGTCCAGGCAAATATGTCAAGATTTACCCGCAAAAATTCAACCAATTCCTCTTGAGTTTGCTTAGCTGAGATCCAATCTTTATTATTTTTGAATCATCGTTATTGTCAATTGGGACATCAATCGTCAGTTCGGCTGGGGACGCTTGACTTTCTTTAGATCCTCTTTCGTCTTCAGTTTCTCTTGGGTCAAGGTCCTTGAGGAATTGGCTGGGGTGCCCGGGCCTGGGCCCGGGTGTTAATTGTCAATTGTCGGCGAAACGGATGCAGAGAGACTCCTCTACGTCCTTTCCTCTCTCCTTCCGTTGTGCTTCCCGTAGCTCAGCAACATAGCAGGCTCTAGCAGTGACCTGATCTCCGTGAACGATTCCTATTCTATGATCAGTGGGAAATTTCAAGGTCAAACAACATGGGGCAATGGCTACTCTGAATTCAGCAAGGGCTGGTCGGCCCAAGAAAGCATTGTAAGGGGAGTCTATGTCCAGAACGATGAATTGCAACATTCGTATTCTCCGACGTTCTCCTACTCCCAACTACACTAGCAGTTCCACCATCCTAGTGGGAATTGTAGCACTTCCGTTGAAACCATGGACTCGAGACTAACAAGGCTTCAAGTCTACGGCTTCCATTTTCATTTGATCATAAGCTGGCTTGAACAAAATATTCACAGAGCTTCCATTGTCAACTAAGATCCTTTTTATCCAAGCGGGACCTACTTGTGCAGAGATGACCAGTGGGTCGATAGTGGGAGCCTCGATTTTATCTGCGTCTCTGCTTCTGAACACGATGTCATCCATCATCGTTTTCTGTTGCTTGGCCGGAGCCCCCTCATCAAAACTACTGCAACACTCGAAGTCCGCATGCCTGATAGAACTGGCATACGACCCCATTCCCTTCCAGCTTCGATCTGCCGGGTAAGGACCACCGCTTATTGTGTTAATGACCAGCCTCCCGTCCGCACGAGCGGGTTCTTCCTGTCTTTCCTGATTCGGCGCGTGATTCTGATTTGATGGGCCCGCACCACCGGATTGCGGCGCCCGTACATACTGATCCAACTTTCGTTCTCGTATCAGTTTTTCAATGAGGTCTTGTAAGTGACGACACTAATTGGTGTTGTGGCCATAACTCTCATGGAATCTACAGAACTTTCCTGTTTGGATTTGTCTTTCAGTTGGTGGTTTCGGGGCAGGCTTCTTATACTGCAATGTATTGCAGGTCTGCAAATACACATTTTCCAAGGACGTGTTCAATGGAGTGTAGTTTTCGTACATGGAAGCTCTATGTCGTGGTCCACGATCCTGATCGCGTTTTTTGTTCTGATTTCTATTGTCCCTTTGCTGATTCTGTTTATTTTGGACGTTCAACTGAACTTTTCCAGAACTATCTCCGGACTATTTAACAGCGACGTTACTCTGGATACCTTCGATGTTGGGTCCTGCGTCATCCTGTTTCCTAGACTGTCTCGCATCCTCCCTTCTCGGGAATTGGGCTGCCTTGGAATAGAAACGGTCCAATGATGCAGGTGGTTTCCCAGCTAACCAACTTTCGAACTCGGAATCAGCATCAATCCCCTTAGTCAGAGCCATCAGGATAGAGTTATTGTTGGGATTGCTTATTTTCGCACACGCAGCATGGAATCGCTCCAAGTAACGTCTAAGCATTTCTCCAGGAGCTTGCGTAACAATAGACAGGGTGTTAACGTCCTTTGGCCTCCCCACATGCATACGGAATTGTTCGACAAATTTAGTGGCCATCTGGTCAAAGTTAGAGATGGATCGTGGTGGCGAACGAGTGAACCACATGGTAGCGATGCCTCCCAAGGAAATGGGGAAACTACGGCACTTTACTGCGTCATCAGCTCTGGCAGCATTCATCAGCCATTCGTATTTCAGGACGTGTTGATTGGGGTCAGAACTCCCTTCATAAACTGGAAAAGCTGGCATCCTGAAGTGCCGAGGTGGTTCAGCATATAAAACATCATCGGTGAAAGGGGTATGACTTCGGGAGATTCCTCAGTCGTCATTAGATAGACCCTGACTTTCACGGATCATTTGGCGAATCATCGCTGGTATATCTATCGTTTGGACACTCAGAGCGTGTTGTGCCAAGGTGTGGTCGGGTTCCACAGCGCGAGTCTGGACCGGATACGGTCGACGGTCCGTGCCTCGCCTCCTTGGTTCGACATCCTCTGGGACATAAGGTTCAGGAGTATGCTCCCATCGGTTATGTTGAGGATCAGCTTGGTTCCTAGCGTCACCTCCTCGCCCAGTAGTGGTGGTAGTAGCAATGTTGCCGGTAACATGATAAGGAGCAGCTCCTCCCCGAGTTGAAGGTTCTGTGTGGAGGCTAACGGATGGTCCAGCTCTCGGTTGCCCAAGGTTCGAAGTAGGTTGTTGTCCCGTGGCCTGGGTGTAGCTTCCACCCAACCGTGGACGTGTGGATCTAGTTTGGCCATCGGAGGAGGCTGAGCTCTCTGTGGAGGAGTAGGAACCTTGGTCTCTTCTAGACCTCCTTCGCCTTTGGCGATTTAGCTGGTTAGTCAACTCTGTGTTGGCGCGTAGTTGCTCCGCTAGCTGTTGTCGACTTTGGGTCAACTCCTGAAGAAATGTCTGGAATTCTTGTCTAGTGATTGGACCTGATGGATCTGAAGGTCCTGCAGCATTTTGGTTGGATGGAGGTGATTTCACGGGGTTTTGTCGGTCCCGTGCTCCTTGATCAGCGGCTGCAGAGGTGTTACGTGTGCTCACCATAATGAATTGATGAAGTCCTTTCCTAGATCTGATTGCAAATCTGATTAGAATGGAAGGGCTTCGAAGTCCTAGATCTGGATCTTCTTCTTAGATTTATGTAATCCAATATAGATAGGAGATCCAAAGAGTGGGAGAAAAATTGGGTTTTCTCAGTGAAAGTACCAAAGTGTTTGTACCAAAATTGGGCACAACACTCTTCGGAAGTCTTTGAAGAGATAAAGTGAAGAAATTAAATGAAAAAAGAGGATTTATCTAACCAAAACTCCAGATTTCAAAAATGAGAATAATAAAAGTGCAAGGAGACACAAGAATTTAGAGTGGTTCGGCATATAGCCTACGTCCACTATGAAATAGTTTCTTTTATTGATATTTCTTTTGCATTTACAAGTGAATTCAATGATTTATAGCAGTCAATTGTGATTTGCAGCAGTGAATTTCGTTTGTGGCAACAGCAATTGAGTTCAGATCTGGATCTGGCGGAGTCCGGGCGTTGGAGAGCTCAAAGAGGAAGCATAACCCCTTTTCTGTTGGCTTTGGGGGTCTATTTATAGGTGTAGGAGGCTGATATTTCGCTCAGATCTCGGGAGACCCTCTCTGGCATGTGACCAGGCCCGTACGCCCAAGCCTGTGAAGTTTCGGTCCGATCCGTGATTGACACGAGCTGATTTCGACTCGCTCAGGATTTCATCCAATGGAGTCGAAATTTGGCGTGGACATTCTTTAGCATATATGTAGTCTTCTGTGAAAATTTCGTAGCATTTGGACTTGTAGATTAGGAGATATGATCGATACGAAATGGAGTCTTCGGTAGGCTGTTTCCTTCGACTCGCTTCCACTTCGACTCGCTTCCTCTTGACTCGATGACGTGGCACTTCCTGGATCGCTCTGCCTTTAACGCTGTATTGATCGAGTCGAAGTGTACTCTGACTTGAGCGAGTCGAAGCGTGCCCAAATCGAACGAGTCAAAGCAAGCACTGGTCGAGCGAGTCGAAATGGGACGTCCTGGGAGGTTTTAGTAGTGGAGTCGAAGATGGATCGAACAGTTGTTGAGCGGAGCGAGTCGAAGTGTGCACTCTTGATGGCTTCAAACTGGAGCGAGTCGAAGAGAGCAGCTCTGAGCGACGTGGAGCGAGTCGAACCTGGTTGACTTGAAGTTGGCCTCTGGGCGGAACGAGTCGAAGATGCCACTCCTGGGTATTGCGAAGCGAGTCGAAGAGAGCGAGTCGAAGGAGCGAGTCGATTGGTAGTTGATCTCGGTCCAATCTTGCATCGTCCATAACTTGAGAATACGAACTCGGATTGACTTGAGATTTGAAACGTTGGCTCTCATAGCTTAGCTTGCCATGTCCTACCAATTTTGGCTCGATCTGGACTCGGACAAAATTCATAGATATCCATGGTGATCCTATGTACAACTGATCTCTGGGACGGACCGTCACTGGTTACTAGTCAATCCCTTGTTGTTACGGCCTTGCCAAAAGGCCGGATAACAACTTTTAAAACAAGTTATTTTGGAAAATACTTTACTTTTAAAATAAATTTTTAGGAATCTTGTAACCTTAGGCTCTGATACCAAGTGAAACACCCCACACCCCTTAACATACCAAAAAGGGAACATTAAAAGGCGTGGTGTGTTATGGGTATAACTGAAACTAACAGAGACTAAGATTCACAAGACAAAAATTGGTAAAAACAACGAAAACTAAAATAATAACTTAATTAAAATAAAACTTTCATAATTGCTTCATAAATAAACCAAATACCAAATACAACATCCATATCTCAAAACCCATCATGTCTTATGAAGATTCATAGTCTCAAAATCAGAGTACATAATATCCCTCATAATAAGCCAGTACACAAAAAGAACAAAATTTGAAAATAAAAGAAATACATAGTAGAGCGCTCCTCCAAGAAATCGCCAAGCAACAACAATCTACTTACTTTTCCCTTGATTGCCAATGGGGGGAAAAGGGGAAAATAAAGGAGTGGGTCAGACTAAAAGTCTGGTGAATGATAGTAATTACTGGAGTCTTTAAGCAAGATAAAAGTAATAGACTCTACAACAGTTCTAGCATAAATAAGGATAATAAAAGGAAATAGGAAAGAGATAAACTGAAAATAAGTACGATTAAATATTGCTCAGTTTATAAGATAGGTTAACATTGATTGTTTACACTTGTCCTTGATTTCTGCTTTGATTAGGCTGAATTTCTAATCCTGTAATTAGGTTGTAACCCTAATTCTACCCTTTTTGATCGGCCTGCTACTCCATAGACAGTACTACGGACCGGCCGCTATATAACTCCCTACACAGCAGCCAATGGTATCTACGAAAGATAAAAAGAGCAACCACTGTGGATCCGGATGACATATATAGCTCCATACACAAAAGGTAATGGTATCTACGAAAGACACCCATACTAAGCGCTTGGAACTCATAGCTATTACTGAGCACTTGAATGGAAGTCGCATGCGTAACTGCCACCATGCCCATGCTACCTTTTGCTCCACCTATTGGGTCTTCTTATTACCTCAACATCCAACATAAGCGTGCCCCTCATCCCACTTCAGGCTAACGTGAGATCACCATGTGTCCATAGAAAATAGGGGTAATGCTGTTGGTACTGGCCCTTCATCCAAACAATATCTACTCGTGCCCCTTATCCAAATCCCTCATGATATGGACTTCTATTTGACCAATTATTACCATTCTTAGCATAAGCGTGCCCTCATCTTGCTTCAGGCTAATGTGAGACCACCGTTTCGTCTATTAGGGAATGCTATTTGGTACATGTCTTACATTCATCTTTGCTTATTAACTTAGATAAATTATTTAAATAAGCTTTTATTATCATATTTACTTTCTATGCTTATTAATTTATCCCAAGTCTTAAAATAAGCCTCATTCTATTCTTTTTCTTATTAACCTACGTAATCATCATGCTCATTACTTAACTCAAGGTTTAAGTGTGAAAATAAGCTTCTTTCATCTTTTAGTTACAATTCAACGTTATAACTAAGCCAATTAATTAGTCCAATTCTAATCATAATTAGGCATAATTTCAGTCCAATTCCATTTATATTACAGTCTTTATAATTTACATTTCATAATTATAAATAGGCCAATCTCTTTAATTCAGTCCAATTAATATCATAATTAGGCATAATGTCAGTCTTAATTCCATTTTATTACATTCTTTATAATTTACATATTATCTTTCGTTATTTCAGAATTCTTATAATTTAATCCAATTTCACGTTAATTCTATTCTAATCCATACGCGAAGAAGAAGGAGAAATAAAAGAAAACTGAAAATAGAAGAAAATCCAAGGCATAGGAAGAATATGTAAATAACACATAAATAACAGTAAATAAATTAAAATACTGTAAATAAACTGTAATAAATGGAAAAGCTATAATTAATAGAAATAAACTAATATTACTGAAAAGAATAGCTGAAAGGAAATAGACTGAAAATAATTCTAAAAACCATAAATAAACTCCTGAAAAGGTTATTCCAAAAATCGTAGTAAAACTACAACTATTAGAAACCCTATTATTTTCAATTACTTAAAGAAATCTTGAAATAATTACAATCACTCACCTCCGGTCCTAAGCGCTTTCTTCGGTCTTCCCGGATCCACCTGGAGTTGTAAAATAATTTAATTTATAACGATTTTCTCTTTTGGAAAAATTATTCCGTTTAGGGTCCTTCCTAGAAAGGTGAACCCAATTGGAGAAAATCTAGAATGAGAAAAAGTGTTAGGTCTAGGGGTCTATTTATAGGTGTAGAAGTGGATCTCAGACCGTTGGATTTGGAGATTGAATAGGATGCATCCACGTTATAGGCTGAATAGGAGCCATCGGATGTGAAAATAGATGGACCGGATTGGTCAGAAGAATGCAAAACACGTCGCCAGTAGGGTCTGGAACGTTCGTTCGCTTGCCAAAAGCGAAGGCGGTCGACCGCCCGGTCGATCTGTATTTATTTATTTGTTTATTTTTCTTTTTCTTTTTATTTCGTTTCTGTGATTTTTGTTTATTCCTTTTCTCCTCCATACCAGCTCGGATTCTGACGTTCTATATATGGAAATTGACCAGAAAATTACCACGGACACGATGGTGCAACTCCCTTCGCTCAATTTTGATAATTTCACAAAGTTATTTTATTATTTAGTTAATTAACGAATTAATTATTACGGGTTAAATTTCGGGTTGCTACATTATATATTTGCAAAAATTTAAATGTATGATTTATTTGAAAAATAAAATGTCAAGAAGTAAATGATTAATGCGCTTTTATGTTTTAAAGTAGGAAAAATGGTCAATTATTTTATTGATCGGAGTTGGATGTACCAACAAAGAAGGGAAATTAAAGGTTCAATAAGTGAACATTTTCAAAATGGTGTACACGTCTTTATTGAATTCGCTTTACGTAATAATGGAAACGACAAAAACGACGAGGGATTAGTGTCGTATACATAGCATGAGGATGATAGAGCGTATGCCGCATATGTAAGTATATTTTAAGTTTTAAGTTATTAATAATGATCATTTTAGTTAATTAATTATAAAATATTAGAATAATGTCATGTAATATTTATTTGTATTTAATTTTATGTTGTAAAAAAATTTATGCAGGCACATGCGCAGATGCTTAAGCATTCCGGATGGGAGCAGTTGACCATTGATGAGGAGGATGTGATCTTTGACACTGTTATGGATCCGATCCAGAGAAACAGGCGCTACGGCTATGGCAACCAATCGGTAATTTATAAAAATTAACTATGGTGTAAAATTTACTTAATTTTTATAAAAGTTACGTAATAACTTAAACATATTTCGACTTGTTTTGTAGGCTCGGACATCACAAAGGACTTACCAAAAGGCTCGGGACAACGTGGAGATTAATGAGCTTATACAGCAGATTGCACAACTGCAGGAGCATGACCGCCTCCGAGCAGTGCAAATGGAGCAGCTCAACCAGTGTTTGGCCGAATATATGGAGCGTCATGGTATATTCCCTTCGTCCGATGGTTCTGAAGCCGATGATGAATCTTAAGGTACGATTTGCATTTTTTTTATGGACATGTGGTGTTGGATGTAGTTTGTGTATATAAACATTGAGTGACGGTGATGTTAATTTATGGACATGTGTTATTTGACATTGATTTGGTGGTTTATTTTTGGAATTAATATGTGGAGTTTGACGTTGGATGTAAATATTGGATGTAAATATTGAAGTTGGATGGGTGAGAGTGATGATGGAAGGTTTGTTTTTGAAATATTGAAGTTTGATGTTGGATGTAAATATGTTTGCGTTTAATATTACGATGTTTGAGTTTTATATTGATATTATGATGTTTGAGTTTTATATTGATATTATGATGTTTGAGTTTTATATTGATATTGATATTGATTTCAGCTTATATATTGATTTTGATGAGTTATATATTGATATTGGTATGGAAGCGAAGCTGTGCTGTAGAAGAAAAAACTTGCCCAAATTATCGACGGCTACCGACGACTCTCAACGTCCTATTGGCCACTTTTTCCGACGGCAATCGACAGCTTCCGACTGTTATCTAGACGAATATTCTGATGGCTCCCGGCGGCTTAGCAAAAAATTACCACGCCACGTGGACGTCATCGCCGTCGGAAAAAATTTCAGAAACGCCATCGGAACAGCCGTCGCTATTCCGTCGTCGAAGCCATTGGAAACGGACGGAGGTCGTGGTTTGTAGACGGCCGCCGACGGCCACTAGCCTTCGGAAATTGCATGTTTTATTGTAGTGGATGTCTAAAATAATCGAACATAACAATGATCGGTTAAGAGTTGTTGAAATTTGGCATCTATCTCACATGATAAACAAAAAATGTTGTAATATGTATCTATTACAACTAGCAAAAAAAGAATTGTTAAAATTGATATCTATTGCAACAGGCAAAAGAAATTAGTTGTAATAAACATCTATTACAGCGGGCACATAGGGATGAAACCGGTATCTATTACAGCGGGTAGAAAACAGTTGTAATAGACATATATTACAATGGGCAAATTAAAAACATTGTAATATGTATCTATTACAATGTGCAAAGGAAAAGAGTTGTTGAAAAGCGGTATCTATTACAATAGACCTGAAAAAGCTATTGCAAAAGGTTTCTATTACAACGGGTATATAAAGACCGTTATAAAAACGACGTTGTAATGGGGTATTTTTTTGTAGTGTAATCAACAATTGACAAACCATAGCTTCACGATCTATTAATGTGTAATAATTCTTGTCGGTACCGATCGAAAAATGATCAGTACCGTTCTCTTTCTTTGCAGCACTTTTCTTCGAAACTTCATGGAGCCACTTCTAGAATCTTTCCAATCATGCCGCGACTCCTTGAACCACTCCATCTTCGTCCCAATGTCCTGATTTGATTAACAGCTGTTTTGTCTAAAAGGTGGATAACATGATCCATCTTGCTAGAAGTGTTCTTAGGTCTAAGAAGGTATAATATTTTAATACTAGCAATAATGTAAGTTTGATGCATATTATGTTTGACTAAAAATTATTTAAAGCTACAGAAGTTTATTTCACTGGAATTTATGGATAAGGATAAATGATAATATGTTATTACCTTCCAGTTAAACATGTAAACCTTCAACTAAACTTTCGTTTATTTTATGTTAAAAGGTAAAATAATTTTCATTCAGGTTGTATTGAAGCAACTAGCGAATATTGTCCGCGGGTGCGGTGCAGTGGAAAGGAGGCTTGGGTTCTGTTAAAAAGACCCAGGTTCGATTCCTACCATGTGCTTCCCTATCCTATATAAATTTACCTGGGGGTATGGGGGCTTGGATCAGCGGACGGCTTTACTATACCCTCCTCAGGAGTTTACCGGTCCACCGGGTTCTCCTGGGTTTTCAAAAAAAAAACTAGCGAATATTAATTATGGTGTTTATAGTACAACTATTCCAAAGCCCTTCCTTTTGTTCATTTTATCTCTCTGCTGAAGATTTTTCTCAACAAGCCTAAAATTTCACTCTACCACAATCGTAGTTATAGTTGTTATATAGTTAATGAAGCACTTCTCTGATATTTTAGGTTTAATGAAATGTATTTCTAATATTAAATTAACCTTTTCATCGTGTGGATGTAGGTTTGATTCATGACCACCAAGCACATTCTCAACTTGATAATTCTCTTCAGCGATTCAATTCAAAGCCACATTGTTTTAATCTTCTCTGATCTGTTGGGGATTTTGCGGTTCGAGACAAATTTGATGGCGATTGTGAAGAAGATAATGCTGTACTTCCGACTTCAAGGATCTATGGAATAGATTCTTTCAAACAATAGTTCAACCCACCAGGTACCAATGGGCTATTGAACTATCGACTTTCAGGATTCAATGAAGCCCTATAACAGCAAAATCGGATTCAAAGTTTGTACGCCTTTGATCTGACCAAGAACACTTTAGTAATGGTTTCTGATGATGCAATTTGTATAGAATAGAATGAAGAGGAAGAAGAGAGCAATTCTGGGACGATTTCTGAGTTTGCAACACCTTGGAGGCGTCACAAAACAGAGTAATGGTGGTGCAGTGTTTTGTAACACTTTCTAGCATCTAAAAAACTACTTTGTGAAGAAGAAGAAGATTCAGAATTTATCTAACGTTTTCTGGGCGTCACTATTTATAGTGGTAGAGAGGTGCCTATTCGCTAAGTGTCACAACCGTTTGCAACGGTTACAAACGGCTTTATCCATTCAATATTTAAACGTCACGTCTATTCATTTTGTAACGTTTAGAAAACGTTACAAATTTCCCGCCATTTATTCAAATTCAGGAATTTCGGTTTTGGGTCCTTAACGGGCTAAAATCTGGCCCGTTACTGTTCATATATGATCCAAAAATATTTTCGGACACGAACCCGACCCGGTCGGACGGACGGATGGCGGCGGCGCGCGTGTGGTGTTGCATGACTTCTCACCTCACAACAAGGCAAACATATGGGAGCCCCAAGGCCCCAATGTAACGACCCTGAATTTTTGGTATTTGAAATGTGAATATTTAATTGAGTTTAAATATTCAAATGATAATTTAATTTGAAAATTCGAATATCAAAGTGAATTTGGCGATTTAATTATTGAATTTAATTATTGAAACTGGATTAAAATTTGAATCTTCAGTTTTAAGCTGATTAAAAATAATCTGAAGGCTTGGAAAATCTATATTGATAATTCTGAAGGTACTAGAACTTCAGAATTGAATTTGAAACTGTTTTGTTCAGTTTTGAATTATATCGTTTAAATTGAATTTAAAAATAGCGTTCCGGGGCACAATCTCGGAATCTGATGAAACTAGTTCCATTGGATCCGTAATATTGTATTATTATCGGATTTCAATTTTTGTAGTGATTGGAGTTGTCGTGTGAGCGTACGATAGGTAAATGCGCTGAATTTATATCAAAATTTAATTTAAATAGTCGGTCCAAAAAGCTGGTCAAATCCCCACAACTATTGTTTCTTTTCCATCAGCCGACTTACTTTTTCTCTACTTAATCACGTTTTCTTGTCTCCTCTCCATTCGTTCAAAACGAACGAAACAATTTCTTTGTTCAAAAGAAAACTATCTCGTTCAGGAAAATAAAACAAATGGCAGAACGAAGCTTGATAAAATTTCTCGTATTCAAAACGAAAACAAATTTCATTCGAAATCAATTTATGGCCGCTCCTTCATAATTCAGCAGATCCTCTTCTGTCTTAAAACAAAATCCAAGATTTAAATTTGAAGCCGCATTTCATTCCCTCGTTCCCTTTTTATCAATCTCGTGAAAACCAATTCGACTTCAGTTCGAATTCGAACTCTTCCTCTCACCCAAAAAAATGAATCGCGCTTTCGTTCTTCGCCTACAAATCGAGTTCGTGACTCGTTAAATCTAGGTTCAGCTCGAAGGGAGCTGGGCGATGCGACTCTGAGGGAAGATCGAGTAGGGCTTGGATTCACAAGTGATAACGGCGCGACGTCTGGTGGCTCGAGTCGTGGCAGTGACTTGGCCCTTGCCGAGTTGATTTTGGGTTCGCGATGCGAACTAGGCAATGGAAGGGGGGATTCATGGCATGGGCTCGGCTTCACTGATTGGTCAAGGAAGCATCTTAATGGCGATCGAGCTCGTAGGCGTTCGAAGCAGCGACAAGTACGGGGCGAGGCAACTCGTTCGATTTGATGACTTGGAGGGGGAAATTCACGAGTGGGTCGCGATGGTGGTCTGGCGTGTTCGTCGGAGGCTGTAAGGTATATGTACAGTTGTTTTAATTCAATTTAACCAAATTTATATTTATATGCATATATATAGTTAAATGGAAATTATTTTGACAGTAAGGAATAAGGTATATTTTGGTTTAAAAATTCCCTATATGTATATACATATATGGGTCAGAAAATATATATTTATATATAAGCTTGAGAGGAGAAATATTATTTATTAATTATAAAATTTAATATGAGGAGTTTATATGAAAAGACTGATTTTTAAATCTATATAGACTATGTTAAGTATGTATGAAGTTTCAAAAATAAATATATACATATACACATTTTGATTTACTTGATTATTTTAAATTAATGTATTATTGGAAATTAATTTATTTAGTAAACTTATATAATTATTTTTAGTTACTAAATATAATCTATTAAAGGAAAATTTAGTTTAAATCAAATTATTGGTTTAAAACAAAGATTGGTTAAATTAAAGAGTAATTGATGTGTTCGATTTATTTCAAATTGTAATAAATCATGAATTGTTTATACAAGGTCTACAATGGAGAAAAATAAATCGGGATGGAAATGAGTTGGAAATGGATGCTAATAAAATAAGGTGAGATCTTCTCACACAGATTTAAAATTTATATTTGCAGTTATTGATTGATTGCTTTTTGGATGTGATATTAGATATAGTAGGATATATCTATATATATATATATATAGCAATATATATATTGGCATATGTATATATTGCAGTTGTGATTTCCCGCATTATATAGCGGATGAGACCCTATTGCGCCGTTAGTAAGCGGATGATATTTTATAAATCCCATATACCACGATATTCCACCTCGAAGTGGAATTGGTATTGTGCTAACATCTGTGGATGCAGGGAAACAGGTTGGAGGGATCCAACTGGATTCCTCAAATTATTTTAATATTATTTCATATGTGAATGATGTGATTTATTGATAATCTATGGATGATTTATTAATAATTGAAATTGTAAAGGCTACAAATTAGCCGAATGTATTTTTGGTATCGTTGATACCAGAAATGAATATAAATTGGATTTTGAAATTAAAGTGGAAAATTTTAAATGAATTTATTTTTAAGAATTGAATTTAATTGAAAGAAGGAATTTTAAAGTATTAAAATGGATTGTCAAAATCTTATTGAATAAATTCCAAGATATGGGAAAAGATTTTTATAAATGAATTTTGAATAGTATTATTCGGAAGATTGTAAAATTTAATTGAAATGGAATTTTAAATGGTTTGGAAAATATAAAGGAATTTATTTTAAAAGTGATAAATTTGTTGAAATCCAATTGATAATTGATTTGGTATTTGGAAATAAATCTTTGAGAAATCGATTTGGAATTTGATTTGTAATTTGAAATAAAATTGAGAAATCAATTTGAAAGTCGATTTGGTGTTGAAAGTGAATATTTGAGAATGTAAATTCCGAATAGAATTTATAAAGGAAAGGGAAATTTGTTTTAAAAAATAAACGTTGATTTATTTTTAAAGTGTGAGAAATATGATTTGGAATCGGTTTTCAAAGTGATGAAGTGTGGAAATAAATTTACAGTTTTGGAATGTAAATTTGAAATAAATCGACAAGGATTTATTTAAGGGGTTTAAATGGATATGATTTGGAAATTGTTTTCAAATGGTTGAAGTATAAACCATATATCGGGAAGGTATTTGAAATTAAATAATTTGAGAAAATTATTTGAATCTGATGATTGTTGTGAATATTGTTGATAGTTAAATCACCGACTATCAATATTTGCCTTTGGAATGGCACTTGAATTTGTTTTTAAAACAAACGCTTATTATTCGGTTTAGCCGGGAAAGGACCTTTGTGTCAGATAACCCATTCCAAATAATGGTACGACGATATGGATCGCATTTGCTATATTACAGCATGATAGGGGATTCTCGCTTTGCGAAAAATCGTATCGTTACATGTGGTATCAGAGCATCCGGTTAAGCGAAAACCCTACTCTGTTGGGAATTACTCATTAGAGATAGAGTCAATAGTACTCTAGAATGAGTTGAGAGTAATAATAGATATGAGTGCGTATTTGTTAGTGAATATAAATTTTGTTTTGTATTGTGTTGACTTATCGGTTGATTGTTTATAGATTCTGGTCGGTGCAGTCTAGCTAACTGTAATCGATAGGGGTTTCTAAACTCTTAAACAAGATAAACTGACACAGTATTGTTTTAAATAGGGTAAATGAAATAATTTTTCCCAAAACTATTTTTGTATAGAAAAGAAATGATTTTCTATGAATTATCATAGTATATGGATGCTTGGTTGTTAGGAAAAGATAATATTTAATTATTATCACTGTTATATGAAAAACAAATAAGAAATAAAATGATATAACCAAAGATTGAAGATAAATTCATTTAACAAATGAAATGTATAAATATGAATTGAAAGTATAAGGTAATGAATTCATATACAAAAGGGATTTGTTAAATGTAAATTGTAAATGAGATTTATAATTGAAATAGAATTCCAAGATAATATTTGAAAATAAAATTCACAAATGGAATGTAAAATAAGTTGATAACTTATAAAATATTTGAAGTTTGATTGAAATGAAATTCAAATTGAAAAGAAATGAATTTGTGAGTGAACCAATGAAGCTGCATTTGTAAATAAATAAATCAGAATTGGATAATGAAATGGATTGAATTCAAGTAAATAAACTTGATAAATTATTAATTCACGAAATAATGAATTGGAGATTGAGTTAGTTAAATTAAAGTTGAGTTGTGAACTAAATTTAAAATGGGTTGAATTTGCAAATAAATTCATGTAAGTATAAATTAATTGTAGTTTCCTTGTTATTAATTAAGTGAATTCACGATGAATTGAATATGGAAATTGAAATTTAAAATGAATAAGTGAATGTACTAATTGAATTAAATTAGTAAATAGGATAGATTTGATAAATAAAAATCAAATCAAGAATTGAAATTGGAAATTGTTTATAAGGAAATGAACTTGAGTTTTGAAGTGAAATAGTTTGAGTAAATATTGAATAAATGCTCGACTTAAGAAAATTTTTGTGAAATGGTTTCAAATGAAATAAACTGAATGTAAATATGAAATGCAAATTGAAATGAAGTGGAATTAAAATAAATTGAATTGGTATCAATTTAAAATTAGTTATAAATTAGTATGAATATGAATTCGTTTTGCTTAAAAATGAACTGAAATTAAGGAATTGCATTGTAAACCATTGAATTGAATGTAAATTAGATGAAAGTGATTCAATTTGTATCGAAACCATATAGATTGCCAATGGAAATTTATTTTAGATGAATTGCTAATGAAATTTATATATTTGTTATTGAAGATGAATGAAATGTTAATAGATTTCCCATATTTGTCACTGACGTGTTTAAACTGAGTAAGTACAGGTTTTTGAAACCGTTTGGCTGGATTTGAGCACGCTAATATGCTAATAAATAAACCGCTTTGCTTTAAAATGCTAAAAGGTACGCCTACGCAATAAAAATAGGAAATATGAACTGTTTTTCTGCTTTTCCGACCGAGTGGGTCGATATATATATATTTATCTCTTTTGTCAAATTGCAAAAGCTCCTCCGTACAAAGGAGACTCCGCCAAAATTTTCTGAAAATTTTGGGAGTTAGAAATTTTTTTAAATTTTTGGAAATTTTTCACTAATGACAAAAGATTTAAAATTGAATTTGAGATAAAGGTAAATAAAACTCAATATTCGAAATTAGAAGATGAATCGAATTGAAGTAAAATTCGAAATGAAAATTTGAATGAAATTTTTTGAAATAATAGTATTGAGATTTGAAATGAATTCCAAATAGAATCAAAATTGTTAATTAAATTCAAATGGAATCAAAAATGCAAAGTTAAATGGAAATGAATGTATAACTTTGTTTGTGAAGTGAAAATAAATATAAAAAGTACGTAAATACTTATATTGAACTTAAGGAATGAAAGGTGAAATTCTCAAGTAAAATGGGTATTTGAAAATCCAATAAGTGAATGAAATTTTAACTGGAATGTTGTAATTGGACATTATTTGTTAAATAAAATATATAGGATATTTGGGATTGGATTTTGATTTTGAAGATGAAATTGAATTTCTCAACAAAAGGTATGTATTTGAATTTCAGTATGAAATTTGATGAGTTTTTTATTTTGCCACTTGGCATTTTGTTTTCTTTTTGAAATCTGAGGGTCCGTAAAGACATTTTGTAGTTGTACTGAGCTAGCCGCGCAAAGGAGACGCTGGCGAAATTTTTCGAAAATTTCGAGAGTTAGAAAATTTTTGAGCAATTTTGGACAATTTAAATTCGAATTTAAATTTGAATGGTGACGTAAAATGAAGTTGTTTGAAAACTATAAAAGTGTTTGGACAGTTAGTTGAAATGATAATCCTTAATAAAAAGATTTGTTTTGAAAAAATTGAGAAAACTGTTTGGTTTGGTAAAATGATAAATGGGTATTGGATCATTCTTCTTGACTTTTAATTTCGGGACGAAATTCTTTTAAGGGGGGAAGATTGTAACGACCCTGAATTTTTGATATTTGAAATGTGAATATTTAATTGAGTTTAAATATTCAAATGATAATTTAATTTGAAAATTCGAATATCGAAGTGAATTTGGCGATTTAATTATTGAAACTGGATTAAAATTTGAATCTTCAGTTTTAAGCTGGTTAAAAATAATCTGAAGGCTTGGAAAATCTATATTGATAATTTTGAAGGTACTGGAACTTCAGAATTGAATTTGAAACTGTTTTGTTCAGTTTTGAATTATATCGTTTAAATTGAATTTAAAAATAGCGTTCTGAGGCATAATCTCGGAATCCGACGAAACCAGTTCCATTGGATCCGTAATATTGTATTATTATCGGATTTCAATTTTTGTAGTGATTGGAGTTGTCGTGTGAGCATACGATAGGTAAATGTGCTGAATTTATATTGAAATTTAATTTAAATAGTCGGTCCAAAAAGCTGGTCAAATCCCCACAACTATTGTTTCTTTTCCATCAGCCGACTTACTTTTTCTCTGCTTAATCACGTTTTCTTGTCTCCTCTCCATTCGTTCAAAACGAACAAAACAATTTCTTTGTTCAAAAGAAAACTATCTCGTTCAGGAAAATAAAACAAATGGCAGAACGAAGCTTGATAAAATTTCTCGTATTCAAAACGAAAACAAATTTCGTTCGAAATCAATTTATGGCCGCTCCTTCATAATTCAGCAGATCCTCTTCTGTCTTAAAACAAAATCCAAGATTTAAATTTGAAGCCGCGTTTCATTCCCTCGTTCCCTTTTTATCAATCTCGTGAAAACCAATTCGACTTCAGTTCGAATTCGAACTCTTCCTCTCACCCAAAAAAATGAATCGTGCTTTCGTTCTTCGCCTATAAATCGAGTTCGCGACTCGTTAAATCTGGGTTCAGCTCGAAGGGAGCTGGGCGATGCGACTCTGAGGGAAGATCGAGTAGGGCTTGGATTCACAAGTGATAACGGTGCGACGTCTGGTGGCTCGAGTCATGGCAGCGACTTGGCCCATGCCGAGTTGATTTTGGGTTCGCGATGCGAACTAGGCGATGGAAGGGGGGATTCACGGCGTGGGCTCGGCTTCACTGATTGGTCGAGGAAGCATCTTAATGGCGATCGAGCTCGTAGGCGTTCGAAGCAGCGACAAGTACGGGGCGAGGCAACTCGTTCGATTTGATGACTTGGAGGGGGAAATTCGCGAGTGGGTCGCGATGGTGGTCTGGCGTGTTCGTCGGAGGCTGTAAGGTATATGTACAAGTGTTTTAATTCAATTTAACCAAATTTATATTTATATGCATATATATAGTTAAATGGAAATTATTTTGACAGTAAGGAATAAGGTATATTTTGGTTTAATAATTCCCTATATGTATATACATATATGGGTCAGAAAATATATATTTATATATAAGCTTGAGAGGAGAAATATTATTTATTAATTAGAAAATTTAATATGAGGTGTTTATATGAAAAGACAGATTTTTAAATCTATATAGACTATGTTAAGTATGTATGAAGTTTCAAAAATAAATATATACATATACACATTTTGATTTACTTGATTATTTTAAATTAATGTATTATTGGAAATTAATTTATTTAGTAAACTTATATAATTATTTTTAGTTACTAAATATAATCTATTAAAGGAAAATTTAGTTTAAATCAAATTATTGGTTTAAAACAAAGATTGGTTAAATTAAAGAGTAATTGATGTGTTCGATTTATTTTAAATTGTAATAAATCGTGAATTGTTTATACAAGGTCTACAATGGAGAAAAATAAACCGGGATGGAAATGAGTTGGAAATGGATGCTAATAAAATAAGGTGAGATCTTCTCACTCAGATTTAAAATTTATATTTGCAGTTATTGATTGATTGCTTTTTGGATGTGATATTAGATATAGTAGGATATATCTATATATATATAGCAATATATATATATTGGCATATGTAAATATTGCAGTTGTGATTTCCCGCATTATATAGCGGATGGGACCCTATTGCGCCGTTAGTAAGCGGATGATATTTTATAAATCCCATATACCACGATATTTCACCTCGAAGTGGAATTGGTATTGTGCTAACATCTGTGGATGCAGGGAAACAGGTTGGAGGGATCCAACTGGATTCCTCAAATTGTTTAAATATTATTTCATATGTGAATGATGTGATTTATTGATAATCTGTGGATGATTTATTGATAATTGAAATTGTAAAGGCTACAATTTAGCCGAATGTATTTTTGGTATCGTTGGATACCAGAAATGAATATAAATTGGATTTTGAAATTAAAGTGGAAAATTTTAAATGAATTTATTTTTAAGAATTGAATTTAATTGAAAGAAGGAATTTTAAAGTATTAAAATGGATTGTCAAAATCTTATTGAATAAATTCCAAGATATGGGAAAAGATTTTTATAAATGAATTTTGAATAGTATTATTCGGAAGATTGTAAAATTTAATTGAAATGGAATTTTATATGGTTTAGAAAATATAAAGGAATTTATTTTAAAAGTGATAAATTTGTTGAAATCCAATTGATAATTGATTTGGTATTTGGAAATAAATCTTTGAGAAATCGATTTGGAATTTGATTTGTAGTTTGAAATAAAATTGAGAAATCAATTTGAAAGTCGATTTGGTGTTGAAAGTGAATATTTGAGAATGTAAATTCCGAATAGAATTTATAAAGGAAAGGGAAATTTGTTTTAAAAAATAAACGTTGATTTATTTTTAAAGTGTGAGAAATATGATTTGGAATCGGTTTTCAAAGTGATGAAGTGTGGAAATAAATTTACAGTTTTGGAATGTAAATTTGAAATAAATCGATAAGGATTTATTTAAGGGGTTTAAATGGATATGATTTGGAAATTGTTTTCAAATGGTTGAAGTATAAACCATATATCGGGAAGGTATTTGAAATTAAATAATTTGGGAAAATTATTTGAATCTGATGATTGTTGTGAATATTGTTGATAGTTAAATCACCGACTATCAATATTTGCCTTTGGAATGGCACTTGAATTTGTTTTTAAAACAAACGCTTATTATTCGGTTTAGCCGGGAAAGGACCTTTGTGTCAGATAACCCATTCCGAATAATGATACGACGATATTGATCGCATTTGCTATATTACAACATGATAGGGGGTTCTCGCTTCGCGGAAAATCGTATCGTTACATGTGGTATCAGAGCATCCGGTTAAGCGACAACCCTACTCTGTTGGGAATTACTCATTAGAGATAGAGTCAGTAGTACTCTAGAATGAGTTGAGAGTAATAATAGATATGAGCACGTATTTGTTAGTGAATATAAATTTTGTTTTGTATTGTGTTGACTTATCGGTTGATTGTTTATAGATTCTGGTCGGTGCAGTCTAGCTAACTGTAATCGATAGGGGTTTCTAAACTCTTAAACAAGATAAACTGACACAGTATTGTTTTAAATAGGGTAAATGAAATAATTTTGCCCAAAACTATTTTTGTATAGAAAAGAAATGATTTTCTATGAATTATCATAGTATATGGATGCTTGGTTGTTAGGAAAAGATAATATTTAATTATTATCACTGTTATATGAAAAACAAATAAGAAATAAAATGATATAACCAAAGATTGAAGATAAATTCATTTAACAAATGAAATTTATAAATATGAATTGAAAGTATAAGGTAATGAATTCATATACAAAAGGGATTTGTTAAATGTAAATTGTAAATGAGATTTATAATTGAAATAGAATTCCAAGATAATATTTGAAAATAAAATTCACAAATGGAATGTAAAATAAGTTGATAACCTATAAAATATTTGAAGTTTGATTGAAATGAAATTCAAATTGAAAAGAAATGAATTTGTGAGTGAACCAATGAAGCTGCATTTGTAAATAAATAAATCAGAATTGGATAATGAAATGGATTGAATTCAAGTAAATAAACTTGATAAATTATTAATTCACAAAATAATGAATTGGAGATTGAGTTAGTTAAATTAAAGTTGAGTTGTGAACTAAATTTAAAATGGGTTGAATTTGCAAATAAATTCAAGTAAGTATAAATTAATTGTAGTTTCCTTGTTATTAATTAAGTGAATTCACGATGAATTGAATATGGAAATTGAAATTTAAAATGAATAAGTGAATGTACTAATTGAATTAAATTAGTAAATAGGATAGATTTGATAAATAAAAATCAAATCAAGAATTGAAATTGGAAATTGTTTATAAGGAAATGAACTTGAGTTTTGAAGTGAAATAGTTTGAGTAAATATTGAATAAATGCTCGACTTAAGAAAATTTTTGTGAAATGGTTTCAAATGAAATAAACTGAATGTAAATATGAAATGCAAATTGAAATGAAGTGGAATTAAAATAAATTGAATTGGTATCAATTTAAAATTAGTTATAAATTAGTATGAATATGAA
This sequence comes from Allium fistulosum, assembly GCA_030737815.1. NCBI lineage: Eukaryota > Viridiplantae > Streptophyta > Magnoliopsida > Asparagales > Amaryllidaceae > Allium > Allium fistulosum. The sequence goes on along the minus strand of CM060907.1, from coordinate 230,477,980 downwards.
TTCGTTTTGCTTAAAAATGAATTGAAATTAAGGAATTGCATTGTAAACCATTGAATTGAATGTAAATTAGATGAAAGTGATTCAATTTGTATCGAAACCATATAGATTACCAATGGAAATTTATTTTAGATGAATTGCTAATGAAATTTATATATTTGTTATTGAAGATGAATGAAATGTTAATAGATTTCCCATATTTGTCACTGACGTGTTTAAACTGAGTAAGTACAGGTTTTTGAAGCCGTTTGGCAGGATTTGAGCACGCTAATATGCTAATAAATAAACCGCTTTGCTTTAAAATGCTAAAAGGTACGCCTACGCAATAAAAATAGGAAATATGAACTGTTTTTCTGCTTTTCCGACCGAGTGGGTCGATATATATATATATTTATCTCTTTTGTCAAATTGCAAATGCTCCTCCGTACAAAGGAGACTCCGCCAAAATTTTTTGAAAATTTTGGGAGTTAGAAATTTTTTAAAATTTTTGGAAATTTTTCACTAATGACAAAAGATTTAAAATTGAATTTGAGATAAAGGTAAATAAAACTCAATATTCGAAATTAGAAGATGAATCGAATTGAAGTAAAATTCGAAATGAAAATTTGAATGAAATTTTTTGAAATAATAGTATTGAGATTTGAAATGAATTCCAAATAGAATCAAAATTGTTAATTAAATTCAAATGGAATCAAAAATGCAAAGTTAAATGGAAATGAATGTATAACTTTGTGAAGTGAAGTGAAAATAAATATAAAAAGTACGTAAATACTTATATTGAACTTAAGGAATGAAAGGTGAAATTCTCAAGTAAAATGGGTATTTGAAAATCCAATAAGTGAATGAAATTTTAACTGGAATGTTGTAATTGGACATTATTTGTTAAATAAAATATACAATATATTTGGGATTGGATTTGGATTTTGAAGATGAAATTGAATTTCTCAGCAAAAGGTATGTATTTGAATTTCAGTATGAAATTTGATGAGTTTCTGATTTTGCCACTTGGCATTTTGTTTTCTTTTTGAAATCTGAGGGTCCGTAAAGACATTTTGTAGTTGTACCGAGCTAGCCGTGCAAAGGAGACGCTGGCGAAATTTTTCGAAAATTTCGAGAGTTAGAAAATTTTTGAGCAATTTTGGACAATTTAAATTCGAATTTAAATTTGAATGGTGAAGTAAAATGAAGTTGTTTGAAAACTATGAAAGTGTTTGGACAGTTAGTTGAAATGATAATCCTTAATAAAAAGATTTGTTTTGAAAAAATTGAGAAAACTGTTTGGTTTGGTAAAATGATAAATGGGTATTGGATCATTCTTCTTGACTTTTAATTTCGGGACGAAATTCTTTTAAGGGGGGGAGATTGTAACGACCCTGAATTTTTGATATTTGAAATGTGAATATTTAATTGAGTTTAAATATTCAAATGATAATTTAATTTGAAAATTCGAATATCAAAGTGAATTTGGCGATTTAATTATTGAAACTGGATTAAAATTTGAATCTTCAGTTTTAAGCTGATTAAAAATAATCTGAAGGCTTGGAAAATCTATATTGATAATTCTGAAGGTACTGGAACTTCAGAATTGAATTTGAAACTGTTTTGTTCAGTTTTGAATTATATCGTTTAAATTGAATTTAAAAATAGCGTTCTGAGGCACAATCTCGGAATCCGACGAAACCAGTTCCATTGGATCCATAATATTGTATTATTATCGGATTTCAATTTTTGTAGTGATTGGAGTTGTCGTGTGAGCATACGATAGGTAAATGCGCTGAATTTATATCGAAATTTAATTTAAATAGTCGGTCCAAAAAGCTGGTCAAATCCCCACAACTATTGTTTCTTTTCCATCAGCCGACTTACTTTTTCTCTGCTTAATCACGTTTTCTTGTCTCCTCTCCATTCGTTCAAAACGAATAAAACAATTTCTTTGTTCAAAAGAAAACTATCTCGTTAAGGAAAATAAAACAAATGGCAGAACGAAGCTTGATAAAATTTCTCGTATTCAAAACGAAAACAAATTTCGTTCGAAATCAATTTATGGCCGCTCCTTCATAATTCAGCAAATCCTCTTCTGTCTTAAAACAAAATCCAAGATTTAAATTTGAAGCCGCGTTTCATTCCCTCGTTCCCTTTTTATCAATCTCGTGAAAACCAATTCGACTTCAGTTCGAATTCGAACTCTTCCTCTCACCCAAAAAAATGAATCGTGCTTTCGTTCTTCGCCTACAAATCGAGTTCGCGACTCGTTAAATCTGGGTTCAGCTCGAAGGGAGCTGGGCGATGCGACTCTGAGGGAAGATCGAGTAGGGCTTGGATTCACAAGTGATAACGGTGCGACGTCTGGTGGCTCGAGTCATGGCAGCGACTTGGCCCATGCCGAGTTGATTTTGGGTTCGCGATGCGAACTAGGCGATGGAAGGGGGGATTCACGGCGTGGGCTCGGCTTCACTGATTGGTCGAGGAAGCATCTTAATGGCGATCGAGCTCGTAGGCGTTCGAAGCAGCGACAAGTACGGGGCGAGGCAACTCGTTCGATTTGATGACTTGGAGGGGGAAATTCGCGAGTGGGTCGCGATGGTGGTCTGGCATGTTCGTCGGAGGCTGTAAGGTATATGTACAAGTGTTTTAATTCAATTTAACCAAATTTATATTTATATGCATATATATAGTTAAATGGAAATTATTTTGACAGTAAGGAATAAGGTATATTTTGGTTTAAAAATTCCCTATATGTATATACATATATGGGTCAGAAAATATATATTTATATATAAACTTGAGAGGAGAAATATTATTTATTAATTAGAAAATTTAATATGAGGTGTTTATATGAAAAGACAGATTTTTAAATCTATATCGACTATGTTAAGTATGTATGAAGTTTCAAAAATAAATATATACATATACACATTTTGATTTACTTGATTATTTTAAATTAATGTATTATTGGAAATTAATTTATTTAGTAAACTTATATAATTATTTTTAGTTACTAAATATAATCTATTAAAGGAAAATTTAGTTTAAATCAAATTATTGGTTTAAAACAAAGATTGGTTAAATTAAAGAGTAATTGATGTGTTCGATTTATTTCAAATTGTAATAAATCGTGAATTGTTTATACAAGGTCTACAATGGAGAAAAATAAACCGGGATGGAAATGAGTTGGAAATGGATGCTAATAAAATAAGGTGAGATCTTCTCACTCAGATTTAAAATTTATATTTGCAGTTATTGATTGATTGCTTTTTGGATGTGATATTAGATATAGTAGGATATATCTATATATATAGCAATATATATATATATATATATATTGGCATATGTAAATATTGCAGTTGTGATTTCCCGCATTATATAGCGGATGAGACCCTATTGCGCCGTTAGTAAGCGGATGATATTTTATAAATCCCATATACCGCGATATTTCACCTCGAAGTGGAATTGGTATTGTGCTAACATCTGTGGATGCAGGGAAACAGGTTGGAGGGATCCAACTGGATTCCTCAAATTGTTTAAATATTATTTCATATGTGAATGATGTGATTTATTGATAATCTGTGGATGATTTATTGATAATTGAAATTGTAAAGGCTACAATTTAGCCGAATGTATTTTTGGTATCGTTGGATACCAGAAATGAATATAAATTGGATTTTGAAATTAAAGTGGAAAATTTTAAATGAATTTATTTTTAAGAATTGAATTTAATTGAAAGAAGGAATTTTAAAGTATTAAAATGGATTGTCAAAATCTTATTGAATAAATTCCAAGATATGGGAAAAGATTTTTATAAATGAATTTTGAATAGTATTATTCGGAAGATTGTAAAATTTAATTGAAATCGAATTTTAAATGGTTTGGAAAATATAAAGGAATTTATTTTAAAAGTGATAAATTTGTTGAAATCCAATTGATAATTGATTTGGTATTTGGAAATAAATCTTTGAGAAATCGATTTGGAATTTGATTTGTAGTTTGAAATAAAATTGAGAAATCAATTTGAAAGTCTATTTGGTGTTGAAAGTGAATATTTGAGAATGTAAATTCCGAATAGAATTTATAAAGGAAAGGGAAATTTGTTTTAAAAAATAAACGTTGATTTATTTTTAAAGTGTGAGAAATATGATTTGGAATCGGTTTTCAAAGTGATGAAGTGTGGAAATAAATTTACAGTTTTGGAATGTAAATTTGAAATAAATCGATAAGGATTTATTTAAGGGGTTTAAATGGATATGATTTGGAAATTGTTTTCAAATGGTTGAAGTATAAACCATATATCGGGAAGGTATTTGAAATTAAATAATTTGGGAAAATTATTTGAATCTGATGATTGTTGTGAATATTGTTGATAGTTAAATCACCGACTATCAATATTTGCCTTTGGAATGGCACTTGAATTTGTTTTTAAAACAAACGCTTATTATTCGGTTTAGCCGGGAAAGGACCTTTGTGTCAGATAACCCATTCCGAATAATGATACGACGATATGGATCGTATTGAAGACCGGTGATGAAGACCAGATATTTGTGAAAACGATAGGATGACCTATCGATTGTCTCTGCACCGTTAGCTACTGTATTGAGATTTTCTTTGTGATGGGAAGTTTTATCGGGATTGTGGATATCCGGATTTGCAAGGACTTCTTTTGGAAGTGCCTTCGGTTCTGTTCAAACCCGGAACAGACTTGTATGGTTACGTGTCTGACATTACATTTTGAAATATAAAGCTGATTTCTTTCAAATACATTTCTGTTGGTGGCGGAGAATTTATTCTCTTAGCTTAACACCCTTCTCTGAGACGTACGAGCTCAGAGGTTATGTAGTTGAAATTTATCAGCGATATATTCCCAATTTGGTAATGTGGCATGCTGAGTGTTGCTGTAACGATGATCATTTATTGATCATTGGTGATCAAAGCGTGGCTTTGTTATAAAGCGTAGCTTTTTGGACGAGACTTCGTCAGGGCCTCAACAACCCGGAAATGGTCGAAACAGGAATGTTGCGGCAAGGTTATGCGGGTCGCGCCCTTTAGGGTATGTCATTTCCTTCTGGAAAGGGGTGGTATCATGGTATGGAGCCCAGATACTTACTCGTGTGGACACACTTTATTTATTATGTGTGATGTTGGTTACCGAGCGCTCGAATAAAGGTCCCAAAGGACCGGTGGATGGCATATTCGTGAGTTACCTAGTTACAGGGGTAACCCGGCCTTTTTTGGCGGAGAGCAGTTTGTCTCTCGGGACGTCCAGCCAGAGACGATCCCATTCGGCAGTAGGAAAGGAAGTTCCTTAGCCTGACCATTTGTTGGAAAATCCAATTCCCAGTACGAAATTGTACGGTTTTAGTTGTAGAACCTGCCATTTACTTATGGTGGCGCCCCACTGTTTAGATGGTAGCTATAGTAGGCATAGTTCGAAATGTCTTTGCTGGCTAAGATTAATATTATACTTTCGAAATGTTTTCTACACTAGACATTAATAATAATATCCATTGATTGGCGTAGTAAGCATCTTTGACTATCATAAGAAGAAATCTCCTCCAATTCTGCGTTTGCATTGTGTGTGTGGCGGGATGTCTTATGGTAGTTTCATTTTCCAAAAGCATTGCGAACTAATTTTATTTTCTTTGTGAAAATAACTATTTTACAATCTCACACCAGTCACCATGACTGACTCGGAGTTTATTGTTCCCTTCTAAACTCTGTGTGCCCATAATTTTCCACACGGGCAGCCTAGAGTTATTTTTATCAGGATATTCTAGATATTCTGGAGCTTTGGGGATAAGTTGGATGGCGAGACGTACTACCATACTTGTTTATTTATTCCGCTGTGTATTCTGTATGAGGACAGGTTTATATAACTGTCCATTGTTTGTATTGAGTTGTATATTGACTCTATTGTGATGTAATGTATAAACTGATATAGTTCTTTGTTAAAAGACTAGTGATTATCTATTATATATTGTTCCACTACGAAATGTGAGATTCTGATGTTGTTTCTGTTTCTATTGTTTCTTCTTTCCTTTTCTTCTGTCTTCTTCTACCTCTTCTTTTTAACCCTAATGGTTCGGTTTTCCGGCATTCGATTGCGCGGCATTTGATACAGTGGACGTATTAATGTCGATTTTCGAGCGTCGAAAAATCGTATCGTTACACCCAACATCCACATGAGAAAGCTATATTTATACAAATATAGTCCTTGATTTTCTAGCATGTGGGACTATCTTTTCTTTCTTCTTTCCTTCTTCTCTTCCAAATAATAACCCAAAGCCCCAAAACTTATTTGAAAATTTTACAACAATCTCCCCCAATTTTCAAAATAAGAAAAATTAATAAATAGGATGGCTACATCACTAGAGTGACTTCCTACATACCCAAGTGGGATCAAGCCTATGTAGTTCCAAGATCAAGTTTTGCATCATCGTGGAAACCAATACATAAATGATAGGTATCTTTTGGATTTGAACCTTCACTTAGTGTAAACCATTCAAAGTTCTATCGAGGTCTATGGTGAACGTATCTTGAACCAAGTACCCCTAGTGATAGTACCGGAACAGTCACACATACTGATTTCCGTATATAGAGTGTTATGTATGCTCAACACATTAATGGCCATGTGCTTAAATCCTAAGTTCATGAGTCTACTATAGGAAGCGGTCTTACTTTCTTAGGAAGCGACCTGATTTCCATACTCATATAGGTAAGTCTCTTAAGGTATTTCTGCGATACACCTTTTCAAGACAACTAGACTTATTAAGGATATATTATCCATCTTTTGTTCTTGCAGAATCCAACACTAAACCTTATAGGATTATTGATTTAGTGTTCCATAATCATTCTCTTAACTTGTTGGTACCCATTGAACTTTGTCTATCCCTTTCAAAACATAAGTTGGGTTTCTGTTAAAGATGATCAACCTTCATTCACAGACCTTAGTCCCATTTCTTGTGACTTTATAGAAACCATTGCCTTTGGAAGACTCTTTGTAAGTGGGTCAGCCAAGTTTTTCTTCGTTTCTATGTAGTCAACAGTTATAACTCCTCTTTTGAGTAACTGTCTCACCATTTGATGTCATAGACTCACATGTCTAGACTTTCCATTATATGTCTTATTAGACACATTGTATATCGTTGCTTGATCGTCACAGTTAATCAAGACTGCTGGAGATGGCTTCTTCCATAAAGGGATTTTCACTAATAAATTCCTAAGCCATTCCGCTTCTTTACATGCATCTGCTAATGCAATCAATTCTGACAACATTGTAGAGTCAGAAATACAGGTCTGCTTCTTGGAAGCCCAAGACACAGCAGTGCCTCCTAATGTAAAGATCCATCCAGTAGTAGACTTGGATTTGGATTCTACATTGTTCCAGGTTGCATCACTATATCCTTCTATTACAGCAGGATATCCTTTATAAGATAAACCATATTCAATGGTTCCTTTCAAATAAGATAAACTCTTAAAATAGCTTTCCAATGTTCGAAACCTGGATTACTCGTAAATTGACATAATACACTTATAACATGTGCGATGTCTGGTCTAGTGCAATGCATAGCATACATAAGACTCCCAATAACACTGGAATACTCTAGTTGAGAGATAGTACGTCCAGTGTTCTTTTCTAATTTAATACTAGGATCTAAAGGAGTTGGTGCTGGTTTGTCATCGTAATGACCATACTTTTGTAGGAATTTCTCTATGTAATGAGATTGAGTTAGTAATAACTCCCCCTCTTTCCTAACAATTTTAATTCCCAAAATTACATCAGCCTCTCCTAGATCTTTCATATCGAATTTAGAAGACAGAAACTTTTTAGTTTCATTCACATATGATATATTGGAACCAAATATTAGCATGTCATCAACGTATAAACATATTATAACACTACCTTTGTTATCCGAATAACTATAAATACATTTATCAGCATCATAAACAATGAATCCATATGACAATGCAACTTTATCAATTTTCTCATGCCATTGCATGGGAGCTTGCTTCAGGCCATAAAGAGATTTCACTAATTTGCAAACTTTCTTTTCTTGGCCTGGGGTTTTGAAACCTTCAGGTTGTTCCATATATATCTCTTCTTCTAAATCTCCATTTAGAAAAGCAGTCTTTACATCCATTTGATGTATGACTAATTTATGAATTGATGCAAGTGCAATTAGACAGCGTATAGAAGATATGCGAGCAACTGGAGCATATGTATCAAAGTAATCTACTCCATGTTTTTGCTTATATCCCTTAGCAACTAATCTGGCTTTAAACTTATCAATGGATCCATTTGTATTCAACTTTTTCTTGAATATCCATTTACATCCTAAAGGTTTACCACCAGGAGGTAAATCAGTTAAAACCCAAGTTTGTTTTAACAGTATGGAATTCATTTCATCATTGATAGCTTCTTTCTAGAAATTGGAATCTCTAGAACTCATAGCCTCAGAATAAGTTTTGGGATCGTCATCGACGTTTATTACATATTTAGTCACATTAAGGACTTCGTCCTTACTGCCTTCTACAAGATATGTAATGAAGTAAGGACCATAGTCCTTCTCTATTCTCGCTCTTTTACTTCTCCGTTGTTCAGTACTATTATCTGGTACTGATACTTCCTTGCTGTTTTGAGCAGGAGCATAATCATCGTCATTGATATCATTAGCCATACTAGGTTCTGGACTAGATGATCTTAATGGGATATCAACAGTTTGATTTTCAAAAAATTCTACATCTATAGATTCTATAACTTCTAGGGTGTCATGAATAAGGAATCTATAAGTTATACTATTAAGTGAATATCCTATGAAAACACATTTAAATGCTCTATTTCCTAACTTTGGTCGTTTAGGGTCTGGTTTTCTAACATATGCTAAGCAACCCCAAACTTTAAGCCTAGTTAGGTTAGGTTTCCTATTAAACCATAATTCATAAGGGCAAATATTATTCTTTTTAAGTGGTACTCTATTTAAAGTATAACATGCAGATAACATAGCATCACCCAATAGGTTATAAGGTAAATTAGAACTTATGAGCATGGCATTAACCACTTCTACTAAAGTTCTATTCTTCCTTTCAGCAACACCATTTTGTTGTGGTGTATATGGGGCAGTACATTGGTGAATTATACCTTGTTGTTTACAAAACAAGGTGAATTCATTTGAGAAATATTCAACACCACGATCTGAATGTAATATTTTAATTTTAGCTCCTAATTGTGTTTCGACCTCTGCTTTGTAAATTTTGAATTTATCAAAAGCCTCATCTTTAGTTTTCATTAGATATACATATGCATATCTAGTATAATCATCAATGAATGTTATATAGTATTGGTTACCACCATAGGTGATATGACTTTTTAAGTCACCCACATCACTATATACCAAATCAAGCAAACCAGTTTTCCTTTCTACGAATTTAAAGGATTTTCGGTGTATTTTTGCTTGCATACATATTTCACATTTAGAGATGATATCGAAATCACAATCAGAAATTAATCCTAATTTATGCATATTTCTAACGGAATTATAATTAACATGTCATAATCTACCATGCCATAAATTAATAGAATGAACAATATAAACAGAAGATTTCTTTATTAGATTCAACTTAATCATGCCGTTACAAGAGTATCCATGTCCAATGAATCTACCATTCTTAGACAACACTAGCTTATCAGACTCATACAACATCTTGAATCCTCCTTTGTTAAGAAGGTATCCAGAGACCAAATTCTTACACATATCAGGTACATAAAATACATTTACTAATGTAAGAACTTTTCCAGAGGTGAAAGTAAGTTCTATAGTGCCTTTTTCCAAAACTTTGCTTGGAACCTTATTTGCTCCATTAACTTCGTCGGCTGCTCCTTTATTTTCTTCGTAACTCTTGAACAGATTACGGTCTTTGTGAATGGTTGCTCCAGTATCGAACCACCAATCATTATCATTGTCGCTAACGGAGTTTGCCTCTTACACTACAGCCACAAGCGAGTCTTCGACCATATTCACTTTTTGTTGTTTCTTCCGCAGACGGCAGTCTCGGGCATAGTGGCTGGGCTTGTTACAAAAATAACAAGCACTTTTCTTTTTGTTGTTGGTTTTGGAATGATTTTTGTTCTTAAACTGTGTCTCATTCTTTGGCTTTAACTTATCAGTAATTTCAACATTATTTGCCTTAGAATGGGACTCGTTTTGCGGATTATCATCTAGGTCGCGTTTGCGAGAGTCTTCTTCAATACGAAGATGACGCTGTAAACTGTCTAAATTATAATCCATTTCTGCATGCTTCACCTTTTTCTTATAATCATTCCAATTATGCGGAAGTCTAGAAATTATAACTCCAACAACAAAAGATTCAGGGAGATCAATTCCAGCATCTTTAAGTTGATTCATCTACAGTAAGATTTCGCTTACTTGTCCAATTATGGACTTATTGGTGACCATTTTGAAATCCATAAAATTGGAAATAAGAACCTTTTTATTACTTGCCTCGGATATGTGGTACTTATTCTTCAGTGCAGTCCAGAGTGCCTTCGCTGTTTCCAAGGTCCTATGAGCATTTTAGACTGGGGTAGATAGCGCATTCAGAATATGACCTCTGCATAGAAAATCATCCTCTTTGCGCTTTGCACGTATAGCCTTTAGAGCAGTATCATCCTTATCAGTTTCCTCCGGGATTTCTTCCAAGTCATCTTCCAAAATGTAGAACAACTTGACGGTGACCAAGAAAAATTTCATAGTCTCTTGCCAACGAGTGAAATTGTCGCCATCAAAACGCTCTAATCAAGTTAGATGCTGATTCATAACTTGTAGAGCGCTCGAACTTTCCATGGTTGAAGGATATTGTCTGAAATTTTGTTGGGGATTTTGCGGTTCGAGACAAATTTGATGGCGATTGTGAAGAAGATAATGTTGTACTTCCGACTTCAAGGATCTATGGAATAGATTCTTTCAGACAATAGTTTAACCCACCAGGTACAAACGGGTTATCGAACTATCGACTTTCAGGATTCAATGAAGCCCTATAACAGCGAAATCGGATTCAAAGTTTGTACGCCTTTGATCCGACCAAGAACACTTTAGTAATGGTTTCTGATGATGCAATTTGTATAGAATAGAATGAAGAGGAAGAAGGGAGCAATTCTGCGACGTTTTCTGAGTTTGCAACACCTTGGAGGTGTCACAAAACAGAGTAATGGTGGCGCAGTGTTTTGTAACACTTTATGGCGTCGCAAAAAACTGCTCCGTTAAGAAGAAGATTTAGAATTTATCTAACGTTTTCTGGGCGTCACTATTTATAGTGGTAGAGAGGTGCCTATTCGTTAAGCGTCACAATCGTTTGCAACAGTTACAAACGGCTTTATCCATCCAATATTTAAACGTCGCGTCTATTCATTTTGTAACATTTAGAAAACGTTACAAATTTCCCGCCATTTATTCAAATTCAGGAATTTCGGTTTTAGGTCTTTAACGGGCTAAAATGTGGCCCGTTACTGTTCACATATAATCCAAAAATATTTTCGGACCCGATCGGACGGCAGCGGCGCGTGTGTGATATTGCATGACTTCTCTCCTCACGACAAGGCTAACATGTGGGAGCCCCAAGGCCCCAACATCCACATGAGAAATCTATATTTATACAAATATAGTTCTTGATTTTCTACATGTAGGATTATCTTTTTTTTTCCTTCTTCACTTCCAAATAATAACACAAAGCCCCAAAACTTATTTGAAAATTTTACAACATATCACTAATGACTTAGCAAGATATTCTTTGATGCCAAGATATTGAGCATGGATCGAGAACAAATTATTGGCATGTATCAATTATCAAATCATGTTGGGTGTCTGTATGGAGAACATTTGGTACTCTTTGGTATGAAATATATTTAGTTTCTTACTTTCTTTTATATGGAAATTTTTTTTCCTTTTTGAAACTTATATTGTACTCTAACAATTTTTACAATGAGTGTTGATTTATTCTACGTCCAATGTCCCTACTGGACATATGTAGATTTAGAGACATGTTAAGAAGTGTTGCATCTTTAAATTTCAAATTCACTTATAATTGTATTCTCGGTTTTTTTTTAATGCCATGTGGATTTCGTGGTTTGTGAAATTTCCATCTGTTTTTACCAGCATACCAAGCTTGCTTTCAGTGTCCACAACAGGGATTTTAGCTTTCTATGATCAGTTATATATTGTTGCATAGTACACATCCATTATGACATTGGCTTTTTGGAATTTATTGTCATCCTTATATAAGAAGAAACATTGTAGTTTGCTTTTTGGAATTTCAGCTCTATTCGTATTAATTTGATAAAGAAACTTTGGAACTTGTTTTTGTTTTTTTCTTCCTCTAATGGGGTGACATTACAATATACCATTTTTGACTGTTGGTGATTAGCAGGGTGTGGGAAAAGAATTTCATTGTTATAGACTATGGGATATTATTTGAATATAAACTACTTTTAATCTATGGAAACTAATTAGGCTTTAGCATAACATGGAGAATTGGTGTGCACATGAATTTCCAATGAAATGTTTTCCTATAAAAAAAGAATATAACTTTTCTCATCATGGTATCAAAGTCGTTTTTGTCATTTGCTATTTAAATAATATTTTATACTTTCGAGTCCATATGTATAACAATATTGTGGGTTTGATGATTTACTTCTGATTAATCTTAACGGGCATACCTTGTTTTAACATTTGCATCTTGAATGCTCATTTTGATATTACCCATGATCACAATCTGAATATAAGAATCAGTTCATAATCAAATTGCACGTACATTTTGCATATAAGCAACCTTACATTTAACCATTACACATTGTATACAGACTAATTTACTAAAAAATAAAAAGTAATAAAAACAAATCAATAAACGAATCAGGAACGGAAAGATGAAAGTTAAAGAATCAGCTATAGTTGTCCGAGAAATAAAGCTCCAAGAACTTAGTTTCAATCTCCGATGGAAGAGCCACTGGTTGATGGTTCATGTCCACCCATACTGCTGTTGCCTTAGCTTCTAATATCAGCTGTATTTCATTTTGAAAATATACATTAACTAGTGTGAACCCGTGCTCCGCACACGGGTGTGGTGAAAATATTGTAGTTACACAGCAAATGGAAGAATAGGAAAATCAATGACATAAAGAATATAAAGTAAATAAGGTAAGGGAACAAAGGGTATAGAAAGTAAGGCATCATTAAACTACAATTTTACAATATTGAAAAAAACATAGTGAAATGTACATGAAAACAATAACCAAAGGTACACAAAGTAAGTCTACTTTCAAATGTAAATTTAAAAACTGGATTAAGTTAACATTTTAGATTTAGCACATTATTAAATTCTGACAAAGATCTAGGACATGGCAGCAGCATTATAGCTTAATCAGTACATCTTTAATTATCAATATTAGTTTGAGAAAAAAAGTAAAAGAAACAGATGTTGGCACATGGAGGTCGATTAATCCTTTTTAAAAGTAATAAAAGTAGATCTCTGTTAAATTATTTGTAACTATTCTTAATCACTTGGTCATTGGCTATCAACCATTTAATCGTTGTCTCCTTGTTATTTATTTGGTCTTAAAATGTTGAATATAGCTTAGCATAGTAGTGAATCGTGCTAGATATAGTAATATTTACCAAAAGTATTTTGAACTTTTGAATTGCTTATGTTATAAAATACACAGAGAAGCCAGTGCAGAAATATATCATAAACAATAGTTCTCTAAGAATATAACCATATTTATACATTATTATTTACTTGGGAAAGAAAACACTACATTTCCACTTAAGAACTACATGGATATTGTGCGTAGTTACAACCGAATGTTAATTTCACACACATTATGTCCTAGATATATGAATGCATGTCTCAAAAACCAACACTGAATAAAGACTACAAAAAATGTCCACAGGATAAACACCAGATATTATAAAAGTTAATCATCCACTTACATCCAAATTCACGTGCATATTTTGAAATAAAACAAACTACATTACTGTAAAGACAGATGAAATAAAAAATAACAACATTCTTTCAAATATATCTACACTTGTCAACCACATATATATATATATATATATATATCTATATATATCACCTGGTATGACTAAAATTCAAACCGGTTATCTATATTCGTATATAAATTGCCAAATTAATAATCCCGTGCATGTCCTTAGAAAGTATCTCCAAGTGTAGCTGAAAAAGAGGGAGTATAAAGAAACTAAAATCATAAAATACTGCAAATTTAAGCAATGAAAAATGCGTACACTAATTTAAGCAAATTTTGATTTTTACCCAAATAAGCTTATGTAAATCTTAAAATTTGACCTAAAGAAGAAAACATAATGGATTGACAAAAATCAGTTATATGATGCCACTATTTAATTGCACCCAAATAAGTTGTCGATCCCTGACTTTCTAAACATACTTTTCAGAGAATTGAACATATGTACTGATGCAGAAAAATATTTCCACATCGATAACACAACAGATTTCTATGCTATTCATTGAAATGACAAAAATGTCTATAAATATCACACATTTTGCTCTATATGTTATCTACATAGACCGGTTTACTTATACTATGAACTCCTTGTAGTCAAGGTTTGGATTACCCATTTTTCTTACAAAATATATTATGAATTTACAATGCTCTAACCCTGACATACATCGAATAAAGTCAATAAATTGATGCTATGAGTTATATTAGCAAAAGGAGAAGTAAAAGAATTTTACCGCAGTATCATCATATGTTTGATCTCATCACGGCCACCAAATGAAATCACGTCCCCACCATTTGAACCTTTCCAATCCCCATTTCTTAGGCGATGGTCTTCCCAAGTATGTTTCCCATTCCAAAATAAATATTAAATTTGACACCCAGTAGTGACTTTATGTAGGGCCTACATTTGTGGTGCATCTGCATCTTTATTATTAGCTAAATAGCTAGCCATGATCGCTCTGGAATTATGTATTCATGCAAAAAATATCTTGGAACCTAGTACAACAAAAGCAGTATATCGAGGAACTTAAGCAAATACTTTTCCAGTCTGCATAGAAGTTAATGAGGTCAGAAGGTAGGAAAGATTAAACCCTCATTATCCAAAGCACGAACACCTGCATTTGTACAAAAGGGAAACTTGATATAAATATTAACTTACAACCGTATGTGACAAATACTAACCAATTAATGTCGCTTACATGGACCATGAAGTAGTGTAAGGAAACACCATAGCAAAACACATGTATAGCAGCTACTTCAGTCGTTATAAGAATTTTACTTTATGCCTAATTATTCTTTGGCCATGGGCCAAAACTCAAAATAACTTCATATCTCAAGAGAATATGCATAAGTGGGTTCACTTGTAGGTGAGCGATATCAACTTCAAAATAAATCTAAATCTGAATAATACAACCTTTCTACCATTAAATTTATCTTCCAACACCATCATTTTATACCTAGGATCACTAACTACATTATAAAAATACAGTAAAATTCAATCTAGCCAGGTTTACGGTCAATGATTTAAATAATATAAAGCAAGTATTAAAAACGCATGGATGAAATAATTTTATATTGTTAAGTTAGTATGCTTTTAGTCAATGGACAACACAATAAAACTCCCATGTTCACGCACACACATATATAACCTCATTTACAATATATTTTAATATGAAATATTATTTACAATGAATGATGTGATATCTTTATAATTCGATAATTATGTACATACTTAAAAAGTTTAAATGAATTTGTATGCAAAATCAAAGTGTTGGTCATGTTAGCGTTATGCTTACCAAAAATTTGCACAGTTATGATTACCCTAAATTTGTGTGTAGCATTCAGGTGAAAGTTTAAAAAAGTTATTGCATATCCAAATATAGCAAGTGTTATAGTTGTTTGATGAAAAGTAGATAATGGCTGTAAGAAACACGATTAAAAAAATATTAGAAAAATAGTTCACATAGTATGACAGTTATTTACTTACACACACACACACACACACATATATATTTGTGTGTGTATGGTATTATATATATGGATAAACATGCAATCACTTGGTCATAAACCCTGCATGGTGTCATTACAGAAGATGCCAATCTGGGAGAAGAGGCCTATGAGTACACTGGGTTATATGCACACATGACATAGTGTAGCAGCATGGAGCAATTGAGACGGGACATAAGCGATTGCAGGTATGGTTGCTAGAAGGGGAAAAGGAGACTTATGTGAATTGCACCATTAATTGCTGGGCCATTGAAGACTATGCAGGTGTTAACTGTGGACAGATAAGGATTGACAGTAAATGGACCTGACGTGAATTAGGATTGCTAGCATAGGCTGGCGTTAATTGAAGTGTAAGAAGCTATAGATTTAAATGAGAATTGAAATATGAAGTTGCAATAACCAATTATGGTTTGATTGTGGCAGATATATGGTCGCTACCCTAAGAAATGAAATAAGGATTGTAATATCAAGTTACAAAGTGCAGCAGCATGGACTGACGTGAATTGCTACCATGGTCTGACATGAATGAATTGATAGTTGTTGAAGCAATTGAAGGAGCGCTAACTGGTATTGCTGAGTTGCCAGCATGGACGTGCTAGAATTGAAATGAGATTTGAAGCGTGAGTTGCATACTACTATATCGATGTTGTTGAAGCTTGTAGCACGACTGTTGTAGACATATGGTAATGCTGAAGTGAGGAGGACTGGCAATGAGCATGCATGAATAAGGTTAACACACAGTAGTGATAGTAGACCAAAACTCCGAAGTAAATGATTTGGTGCTGCAGATGTGCGAGCATGCACCCAAAAACAGGTTGATAGCATGTAACACTTGCACATATATTTCCTATAAAATTGGCCTTAAAATCATCGAATGAACATATTTTTAGTCAGGGAGATACTACATTTAAGATTTTATAAAATTCAGTGTGTGACATACCTTCACAATAAATTAACCAAATTCTGAACAAACCAGTTATCCATTGATTGCAATTCCAATAAAGTAGGTAGTTAGAGGTGGAAAAAATAGAACTTACCAATTGAAAATAAACCAGTTACTATGAATTCTAGACATGTTGCCTCCTTAGCTCCTCAACTGCCTTCTTGAAAAATTGATCCCAGTTGCTCCCTTCTCCCATGTCACTATAGTCATATGGCATCGTCGTCTTCAAACTGGGTCTCACTACTATCTTACTCTCCATGATCCTGAAATTCTTCCCCAAACCTATAATTTTGTAGTCTCTCCTAACCAAAAAACAAAGGAAGGCTGAATTCTCCCAACAGGTTAAATGGCTTTTCCATCAATCACAAATTGACAAAACAACTTATATTTGGCACATAATATAGACTGAAATGTATTAACAGATGAGAGATTTGGAGAAATAAACATTGCAAGTTCATAGTTTAAGATTTATCCACTGCACGAATAATTAGCAATCCATCATTCCAATGACCTATAGCAGGAAATATTCTATTTTTGCAAATAAATACCGCAATAGTGGAATGAATGTTGGAAGAAGGAACTAACCTTTATAAATAGCACGTGCCACTCCAATCACATCTCCTCTAGAGAAAAATCCAATTCCATTTCCCTAATAATGGGAAAAATTAAATCATAGTTTGCATAAAAAATGTTATATCAATATGATATCAAGGGAATAATGAAACACTGAACATGCTAAAAAGAAGATAAGGTGGAGTAAAACACTATAAATCCATGACAAATTGAACCTTACATGCAACAAACTTAATTATCTTAAAATACAATCCGCTTTTCATTCATAAAAGAGACAGTTGTAGTACATTTAGATTTCATTCAAGAAAATAACGATTTCTAGAATTTAGAAAAAAAATGTAAAAACTCCATACATAGCGCACGATACACATTATACATTTTTATGGTCTTTTTATCCCAACATTTCCTTTCAAATAACATAACAAATCATAAAATTAGATAATCTAAAATATGTATATTACATGATTAATTTTTTTCAAAAAGTAGTTGGGGAATGAGTGATGTAGTAACTTTAAATTATAACACAGTATTGCCCTTCTAGTCACATGGGTAGAGCTAAAAATCATGCCAACTTTGATTGAAGTGACCACCAAATGCTTCCATGGACTCTTGATAGTCTTCTGTGTTTGCGCAGTAGCACAATCATTTACTGCCGATGTTGACTCATTCCTACTCCTTGCTGTCGTTAAAGAGATTTCATTATAATAATAATAGAATCTATAAACGAACACTACCCCCAACTTGTATTATGTTTCAGTATAAAACTTTTATTTATGCAAGGAGCTCTGTATATCATGTGTGTGTGCAAGATAAGATGGTATAACAGTCACTTTTACTAAAATATAAAAATGAGAACTTTTAAGGAACTAATAATACTACAAAGTTTTAGATGTCCCTTATGGGATGGAAGTATTTCTCTTGATCTTTTTATCTGGATGTCTTGAGATTGTTTCTCCTTGATATGAATTATCCATGTTTAAAAAAACTATAAAGAAAATAAAATAAAAACGGTGTTCATTCATTGTAAAATAAGCCGTTGTTAATCTAAAATGGAAATCACATATTATATGTATCATTTTAAATATACATGCTTTAATTAAGGTAAATTTGGCTACTTGTTATGCTAATTCATATACATATATAAAAACATTAAACTATGAGCATCTTACCTATGCATAAATCTTTTAGAACCAGACATTGTATAGTCATGTGTGTAGTAAAAGCTGTAAAAGAGAAGTATAGCTGCAATAAAACAAAAAAATGCGCATCAAAATCACCAATGTTGTTGAAGGAAAATATACTTTTAGTAAATAGATAAGATTTCTAAACTCAGCCTGACACAGCGATTTGATATTGTGATGGCATTTTTTGTCGTTTCATATTAAGTTTTATGGGTAAACGAATTGGCATAAGCAATATATTAAAAGCAAATCTTCATAGACTTAACAAATTGTTAAACTACAGGAAACTGGTATCTTATGAATGATGAAACAAAACATTGATTACATCATGCATGCTTTGCCTTATCTCAGATATATGCATTTCATTCAAATTCGAATCAAAACACAACTAATAAGAGAAAAGTCAAACAATTAAAACAGTCCAAACTAAATCTAAGTTTTCGGCACTGTCATTAAGTTGCCTTCTAGGAAAAAAACTGATTATAAATTGCTCGCTTCAAATACAAATCCAGTTGTGATATGAAAGTAAATCGGGAACATGTAAATGTAATTAACATTAGACCAGAGTGGGTCAGGAAAAAGGGAAGAAAACTCCACCACAGCATATATGCAAGTCTATATTTGGAAGATAAAAAAATAAACGATCAAATCTAGCAAACTTAAATGAGCAGAGCCAACAAATAAGATTCAAATAATAGACCTAGCCCCCAAAGAATAACTATATTCTAAAAATGGACCGGGTGAAAAAATTGGCATTGAAGCTTATTGGAAAATTAAATGTGCAGAAACAAATACTACATTCATGTCTAAGCTGGTGATGGATAAGAAAACCTCTCACAACATTCAGGTTTTCGCTCGGCGATGGATCTATTTATGTATTAATTTTAATCACCAAATTATAGTTTCGAACTTTAACTTGAAACATTAGAATATAGTAGAACCCACGCATGTAGAAAAAACAAACATAACATGGAGTGGTAACAATGTATTCATCTCAAAAAATATAAAACAAAATTCTCTGTAAGTTTCATATAACCGAACTTAGTCAAAATTTACAATTACAAAAACTGTATATTGTCTATTGCAGTTGGAACTCAAAGTGAATCATTTTATATGTAGCATGAGAGATTTTTTAACCTTTTTACAGGTCCATAAAATTGCTGTAATTTGCATTCATACTTCCATTTTAATGCCACTAATAATTCTGTATCTCCAAAACCAAAGTAGATCTTTCTTAATTAAACCCCAAAAAGGAGGGGATCTATCTGATTTATTCGGACAAAAATTGAATACAAATAGCATAGTTGAAGCAACAACTTACAAAACGAACTAATAATAAAAAAGAAGCAAATAAAACCACGCAAGCACAAACAGGAAAGCAATGGCAAAATAATGGGTTCACCAATATAAATCATGGTTTTTTTTACCTCCAATAGGATATATAATTAGGCAAATAGCATGTACAACACCTCTACACCTTTAAACGCAAATCAACAAAGTGTGGCTGAGCTCTAGTATAGTGGAAGCAGACGAAAATCAATGCCGAGCAAGGAACGGCGAAAGCGGAAACCGATGGAGAGGCGTTGAGGTTAGGGTTTGTATAATAATTGACGATGGAGGAGAGAAACCGATGGTAAAGGAACAGTTAAGGTAGAAATTGAAGGGAATTTATCGATTCCTACAGAGGAAAAGAAGGAAGAGGAGATAAGCAGAAGGGGGAACTGATCGATTTCGGGTGGGTGAAAATTATGAAAAAAAGATTAGTGATGGGGAGAACGGAATTTTCCAAAAAGTGGAGAAGATAAAATTACCGAGACAGTGCATGGGAATCGGGACTCTTCAGTTGCCAAATTTCAAGGAGGCATGGGTGAGCTTGAAAGTGAACTCACTAATAATAATATAGTATAGATAATTCGGCATGCTCAAACTTTAAAATTTTAACATAATTGAAGATCTTAGAACCAAATACAAACCTCATTATCAGGCAACCTGTAAATGTGATGTTCAAGAAATATTCTTGATTCAGAAAGGCTCGAAGCTCTCACTTTTATCACAAACTTATCTCCACTTCTCAAAGGTCCAAAGAATTTCAAACTTATGTTATTCAACGCCATCTTTGCAGCACCATCTGCTTTGTTGCTAATTCCAAGGCTTTTAAGGAATTCATTATGCCCTAAGAATATTATAACCTGGACAAGTTAGCCAATTTTACTATTGTAACTATAAACAAGCAACTTATAAGCACATGCAATATCTCACCGTGTTGACAGTATTTGGCATAAACAGCATTGTTGACCACATCATACTGATCTAGTTCGTAATCTCTGACCTGAAGTTCCACTTCATAATATTTCTTCATCCTGTATATTATATATGAATGCAAGTTAGTTATCAAGAACTAGATGACGATCGATAATTGCTTATCTATTTCAGAATAAATCTTGCCTTGGACTTTCAATAGCAGTTGATTCTAATGTTGTGGTTCTGGGAATGCTCTCTGTATAAGTAGGAGATACAGCGTTCAGTGTTGTGCTGCAGATTCTACCATTATTACTGCGACGATGGCTAAAACTGGAAAGGCGAGGAATTTGAATGCTTGTTGTGGGCATATCTACAGCAGTAGATTTCCATTTTTGTGCAACGTTTGTTGAAGGGAAGGTGAAAAGAGATTTGGATGCAGGCGTGAAAGATTGCATATTGGTAATTTTAGTGATAAGGAAGCTGTAATTGATAACTGAGGAAAAATTTGATGTATGCAAGTTTTTTTTTGGTTTGGGATCAATTGTAGAATGACTTTGTATTTATAGTTTGTAGTTTAAGTGAATTATTAAGGAAGAGATGAGATAAAATATAAGACAAGTTTCCTTTCATTTTGGACTGGACTTCTATGGTCTACTATTGCATACGCACGTGACAAATTGTAAACTTGACTGGCTTCTCTCCTTCCTAGAATTTGCGAATGTGATCCAATGCATTCACTTCATTGTCACGTTTATTTATCGGCAAAACAAATGCTGATGTATATTTGTATTTGTAACACGAATTTTACATTAACATTTAATACCGTGATCTTATATTTTCACGCCAAACAACAAGGATCGGTTTCTTCATTATTGTTTTTAGTCCATACAAAAGTTTATAGTTTGTTTTCAGTTCAATATCTATGTTTTGTGTTTTGTGTAAAAAATTTGGATGATGCTAGAGATGGAAAATCTTGACGATTACGACATAGTCGATAAGAGAAGGAAACAAAAATTTTATTTTTATTTTTATTTTTATTTTTAAATGGACAGAAAATAACGAAAGTGTTTTTCAATTTTACATGTTAAAATTATTCTTGAAAATGATCATTTCTATCTTATCCTCCACTCTTGTACCTTTCAAGTACATATAAAACATGCAATACATAAAACTCGACCTTTCGTAGGTAGACCGACCCTCGATTTTTTGTTGTATGGGATGTTAATTGGCAATAAAACTAGATATAAACATATATTTTTTACTTTTTATAAACAAAGATACACAATTTAAATTTTAAAAATAATGATAATATCAACGTTAAAAAATAATTTAATGTTAGAGAAATGATTAAAAAATAATGCAGAAACTAAAAGTGAATTTAAGGAAAATAAGTTGTGAGATTTCAAAATGGAATGTAAAATAATATAAAATCATAAGGGGTAGAATGAATAAGGTCAAAAATGAAGCAAAGAAGTAAACCATATCAAGTCAATTCTATCTTATCATCGACTTTGATGCTTGTGTTTAACACTATAATAGTTCTTCAAAGGAAGATTAATATTATTATCTGTTGAGCTAACTAAACCCAACTGTCGGTTATCGAGTGCAAGTCAAATGGTACCTGAGATGAGTTGACAAACCACCAATGGCCCTTAGGAGACAATATCATATCCAAAATCTAAACCCATAATCTCTACAAAGTAAATATAATAACCAACCATGCTAGAGAACTTCTTTTATATATTACATGTAAAGGCACTTCTAATTTGTATATAATATTCATTAGTTGTTACCTGATTTTCAGACGATGGTTCCATATCCCTAGGAATTCCCCAATTCGATTGCCTCATTTGCCTACCCATAAGACCTAATAGAAATAAAGATGTGCCCAATAAGAAATTATGTAATTTCATTATATAGCTCAACTCTTATAGAGAATTTTGTTTGAAATAAAATACGATTTTGGTTTTTATTATATATATATATATATATCGCTATATTGGGATATAATCAAAGTTTAAAATAAATTAAATGTATACAAGTAGAAAATCTTTAGGCAAATTATTTAACCGATTGTAGTTATGATGTATTTGTAACCACGAGTATTATATCATGTCTAACACATACTCATCCTTAAATATTCCCAGTAAAGATGTATCGAGAACGGGATATTGACACATCTGTTGGGATTAGTGTCCATAATTATCTCCATACGATGAACGACGAATTACACATGACTGTTAGGGGGCATTAAGAGGTTACATATCTTTGATTATTTGGGATAATTACAGAACGATTCGTTGACAATCTTCTATAGGTTAACTACAGAATTAAATATAAGATCTCATTTGACAATGTGCAATAATCTTTTGACTTGAAAATACTATGAATCTTAACTATCTAAACTAATTTTGGCCATGGTCAATAACATAACTACGGTAATCGTGTTAACGTCATAGCTGGGTATAAATTGAAGCACTTGAAGTGAAATACTATTTAAGGTAGGATTATTCCCATTTGAATATGTTAACCATAAATTTAAAGTTATCAGGGGTTGAGAAAAGGCTATCGCAAGTTGATTATTGTAAAAACTATCGCAAGTTCAAGGTTGACAAAGGATGATGCAAATAAAACTATCACAAGACGAAGAGTTATCGCATGTTGATGATTAACACAGCCATCGCAAGTTGACACAAAAGAAAGCCATCATAAGTCGAGGCAAAGGTAAGTTATCATAAGTTGAAGCAAAAGTGAGCTATTGCAAGCGGAGGAGTCGCATATTGAAAGCCGTTGCAAGTTGGTATATGAAGTTGTCCCAAGCTGAGAGCTACCGCATATTGAAGACTGGGTTATCATATGTTGATAATATAAAGCCATCGTGATTTGTACATATTAACAACATAAAGCTATCGCCAATTGAAAGCTATTATATGTTGAGAAAGATAAAACTATTATATATTGATGAAAGTCAAAGCCATCGCAGGTTGAGCTATAAAGCTATCGTAGGTTGATGAAAACAAGGCTATTGCAAGATGAGTTTATAAGCTATTGAATTAAAGTAATGAAGTCATCAAATATTGTTGAAGGTTGTATAGTTATCACATATTGAAGACTAAAGGGCTATCGCATGTTGAAGGTTGCATGGCTATCACATGTTAAGAATCATTCATCTAACGCATATTGACAAAACTGCCCAGAAATGATGCTCTATTTGGCCACAAGGAATTTCCTATTTGGCCCGACTATATCACGTCATCATGAAGAAATTAAGAATGAGTTGTGCCACATGTCAAATCAAAATTGGTCGACGTCAGCAAATCAAAACCATTGTATCTTCTAAGTGCCATATGTCAAAATTCTATGGATCCAATTTCTCTATAAGTGGGCATGTACCCTACTAAAAATGGACGAATTTCAGATTGTACTTCTTTCTTATTTTTCATTTTCTATTGTGCATGATAGAAAGCTTGAAATTGAGATTTTAATGGTTGTTAGGTCAAACTGGAATTGTGAATTTGTGATCAAGGACTTGACAAATCCATATTTGCATAACTGACTTCGTATGGAGTAGGAATATGCATGCCTGGTAAGTGACTTGCCTTACTCATGTATCATTGATCCTCCTTAACCAAAGAATATAGGTTGAAACGAAATTTAGACCTAACATTTTATGGTGCTTTTACTGATAATTGAACTCAGGGAAAATCAAAAACCAATTCCATAAAAGACTGCCCATGACGACTAATTCTTAGCAAGGGTCTTCGGAACCTCACTTGAACTCCTTGGCTTATCGAAGAAATGCCATAAAATTTAGTGTTATCCCACCTTTTGGCAAGGCCGTGACACCAAGAACTTAATTGGAAACCGAGGACAGTTCGTCCTGAAGATCGGTTATATGCAGGCTCACTATGAATATCGACGAATTTTTTCCAAGACCGGATCAAGCTACAATTAACATGACATGACATGCAAATCTATGGAAGCCAACGTTCCAAATTTCAAGTCAATCCGAGTTCGTATGCTCAAGATATGATCGATACAAACCAAGGAAATCAATTCGTTCGTATCCATCTGTTCGCATCCATCTGTTCGCATCCATTTGCTCGCATCCATCTGTCAGCATCCATCATTTCGCATCCATTTGTTTGCATCCATCAAGTATCCATTTGTTTGTATCCATCACATACACTCAACTTCGTGTCCACTTGGCCTGGTTTGACTTCGAATCCATCAATTGGAGTCAATTCGTATCGATCGATTAACGATCGATACGAATGAAACATCGATACAAAAATGACCTCCAACTATCGATACGAAATGGCCCACAGCCATCGATACGAAGTGAGATGCAATCGATTGATATGAACAGAGCAAAGACAATCGATACGAATAGAACAGTTGCGGTCAATGTGAACATGGCTCAACTGGATCGATACGAACAAGATACATTCCTATGAAAGACTCAATCACTCGACACGAAAAGTGGATCGATCCGAGGAGTTAGCGCCACGTCAACATGCTGGCACGTGCTCGGATTGATACGAACAGAGCGATACGAACGACATCGATACGAAGGATACTGCCTTTAATAAATTTGAATTTGCATCGATCATAACTCAAAATCTACAAGTCCAAATGCCACCAAATTTTCAAAGGAGCTTGCGTACATCCTCGAGAATGTTCATGATCGATATCGACTCGATTGGATGGATTATTGATCGATACGAAGCTCGTTCGTATCGATCACAGATCGAGTGCAAACCGTATGGAATCGATCGCGTAGGCCCACCCACGTGCAAGAAGATGTCTCCCGAGATCTGAGCGAGATATTTGCAGCCTACGTCTATAAATAGCAGCCCAGAACCTATAGAAAAAGGACTTTTTGGCTCTTCGACATTCAGACTCTGCCGAAATCACTGTTGCACTCAAAAAACACTATTGTACTCGAAATTTACTGTTGTAATCCATTGTAACCAACAAACAAAATTTAATAAAAGTCAATCATTTCATAGTGGATGTAGGAAACACGCTGAACCACTCTAAATCTCTGTGTTCTTTTGCTGATTTTCTGATTATTGTTTGGAGTGTTTGTTAGATAATCCTCTTTTTACATTTACTTTCTTCATTTTATCTCTTCAAACACTTCCGAAGAGAGTTGTGCCCAATTTTGGTACAAACACTTTGATGCTTTCATTGAGAGCCCAGCTTTTCTCCTGCTCGTTGGATCTACTATCGATATCAGATTGCATAAACCTAAGAAGAAGATCCAGATTCAAGTTAAAAGTTCTTTCATCCTATTCAGATTTGCATCAAGTCTAGGAAATAGCTTTGCTATCCATCACGGTTAACACCAGGACTACCTCAACTGCCACAGATCTAGAAGGACGGGACAGACATAACCCTGTACAACCACCTCCTGCCGACCAAAATGTTGCCGGACCATCAGATCCGCAAGGCCCTGTCACCAGGGAAGAATTCCAAATGCTAATGCAAGAACTGACTCAAAGCCGCCAACACCTCACTCAGCAACTACGAGCCAACGCAGAATTGACCAACCAACTAAACCGTCAAAGACGAAGGAGATCCAGAAGGGATCAGGCTTCCTATTCATCCACCGAAAGTTCAGCCTCTTCTGACTACCATCATAGATCCACGCGCCCATGACTGGACGGAAGTTACACACATGCCATTGAGCATCAGCATACATTGAGTCTTGGGCAACCGAGAGTTGACCCGTCAACCAGCCATCAGACTGGACCCTGCTACCGAGGAGGTGCTACCCCATATCATATTACTGACAACCGAACTACCACTGCTACCGATTTGGGAGTTGACGCTCGGAACCGAATGGATCCGACCCATCGCCAACGCAACCATACTCCTGAGCCTTATGTCCCTGAAGACATAAAACCAAGGAGGCGAGACATGGACCATCGACAACGACTGACCCCTCCTCGCATTATGGAACCCAACCACACCTTCGCCCAACATGCTCAAAACGTCCAAATGCCCGACATTCCGACGATGATCCGTCAAATGATCCGTGAAAGTCAGAGTCTTACCAATGACGATTGGGAATCTCCCGAAGTCATACCCCTTTCACTGATGAGATACTCTATGCTGAACCACCTCGGCGATTCAGGATGCCAACTTTACTCGTTTATGAAGGGAGCTCTGATCCTAATCAACATATCCTGAAGTATGAATGGTTAATGAATATTGCACGAGCTGATGATGCAGTTAAGTGCCGAACCTTCCCGATCTCTCTAGGCGGCTGTAACGACCCATAAAATTTTAGTGATTTTATTTATTAAATTAATTGAAATTTTATGAAATTTTAAACAATGAAATTTGAAATTAAAAATTTATTATTTGGAATACGTCTATTTAAACATAGCAACTGGTAAAGTTTCATATGATAATATTGAAGTTTATTTTATTATGAAATTTTATTTCAATTTAAATTAGTTAAATGATTCAGAAATTGAGAAATTTGAGAATTTAATACTGCATTGGTTAATATTAACATTTTAATTAAGGAACTAGAAAATTTTAAACCAATGAATATTCAATTATATTAATTTGGAATATAGTTTATTTTGAAATTAAATAAGGGTGAATTTATTGAATATAATAATTGAAATCTACCATTTAAATCAAACAATAGAATTTAATGATAGAAATTTGATATTTGTTATGCATCCATTTATACATAGCAAATGGCAAATTTTCGTCGAGTAATTTTGATGTTTTACCGGTCGCTAGAAATTCAGTTTAAATTAGTTAAAAACAGTTGAATTTAAAAGTTCTCCGAAACCTAAAGGTGTCAACATGAGAAAATTTATTTAGAACACTCTGAAAAAGACTGCGTAATTCGTTTTGCGAAATTCGGACGTTTCTAGCTCCGTTTGGATTTTTCCGTACGGAATAGCAACGTAAATCAGGGTCCGTATGGACTTTTGATAGGAAGGTCCTGGCACAGATATTTCTGTTTCCTCTTGTCCGTCTCGTCGCGCTGATCACCGTGATATATTCATTGATATTTTTCGGAGTCCGGTGCGCGACGGAATCAACAGATTGCAAAATGGGACGATTCGCCAAATTGGGTCCATTTACAATTCTGTGTCCTCCATCTGGTTCAGCTTGCGGTGTTAATCACGGATATAACCCGTGTCCTTTTATATTCGATAGTTTTGACTCCCAAAAGTCAAAAAATCTGAAAAGGCAAACATTTTCCAGGGCAAGTATATTTCATTTCTCATTCTTTTCACGCAACCATCATTCTCTTTCTTCTGTTTCAAATTATTCCCTATAGCATGCGAACTCCACTCCAGCCGAAGCTTCACTTCCTCCCCACGTCTCCGACTTCCACCTTCAACACGCAACCCCAAGCCTCGCCGACCCGGACGCGAACAACTCAACTCGCCACCTCCTCCTCATCGGCCAGAGCCGACCTCCACTTGAGCCACGAATCCATCACCGCCTCCTCCTTTCTTTATCCTCCACCTTCTGACCATTTCTGCTTCTCACTTCGGCCCCGCCAACCTCGGCCTCCGCGCTGGCCATCTCCGTCTGCGTTCCGCCCACCCAAAACAACCGTGAGTAGCGTCTCCTACAAGCAACTCGTAAGTTATATATATAGTTTTTTTTAAGTATTGGTTACGTGAGTTTACATGTATTCATAAAAAAAAAAAAAAAATTTTTAACCTGTCGCATTTAGGGTCAGTCAGTCTTTTGCTTTCATTTTGTTGTTCCTTTTGTTCTTGGGAAAATGTTCACTTTGATTTAGTTATATTATAGATGATCTATCTGTGGTTTATTAAGCTTACATATAATGTACTTGTATATATCTTATTTTGATATTGTTGTATTGCTTTTATATATATTATAATAATAATAATAATATCATATATAATTCGTTCTGTGGCATCAAATTGATTTTTTGGTAGTTTGTTTTATATGGTGCTATTAAGATCTACACATAAGTTATGTAAAAATTTGTTTACCTAACCATTGTTTTACTATGTATTTGCTATACAAGTTATATTATTGCATATAAGATTTTGTTTATATGAACTGGAATCAGCGTATGTATATATAAGTATATTAGTCAATGTTTTCGGTATGTATAAGTCTATATAAATTATTAATATATCTATACTTTGTTTCCAGAGTTCTAGGGCTTGCTCTGTTTCGTTTTACTAGCATGTTTTCCTGTATTTGGTTATTAGTATATATTATTATATGTAGTTTTATATAAGTTTTATATTATATATTTTCTAAGTTTATATGATTTGCATAATGCGTGGTATTCAAATCTATTTACAGTCCTTAGTGTATATGTTATATACAGTTGTTTGTCTATGCAAACAGTTGCTAGTATACGTATATCGGGTATCAGTTTAAATATAAGGTTATTACTGCACATGTAAACTATTTTATATATATATTGTTTTCTTCTTCTTTTCTTTTTGAAAACGTATGTATATGATTTTAATGAGTTTCAAAACAAATATTGGTTAAGAAAGTATATATATTTTGTTTTGGTCTACATCAAGTTGTTCCTGATCTATTTTCATCGATCTCTATTTATCAGCCCCGTTCGTTCTATTCGTGCCGATCTTGTTCATTTTGGAAATTTGTTTTCGGATTCGTAACCACTTCAAATCTCTCTAACCTCGAAAGGTGAGCAATCACTCACAATTAACGATCTTATATTTATTAAATTTGATTTCAATTGAAACGACAATTGAAATATGCTGTTGTTAGTTATTTACATTGTTACATATGCTATTATCTGTACCTGTTCACCTGTGACATCTAACACCATTATCTGTTATTTATATTAATGATAGATGCCTACTATGTTATTATCATATCTGTTATCACTCTGCAAGTTCCCTGTTAATATAGAATTCACTATGGGTTAAAATGATACATACCCGAACGGACTTTAGAATATGAGAAAATCGTTATGGGTTGAAATGATAAACCCAAGCGATTTTTCATTTGATTGAATTTAGGATTACGGGTCGAAATGATATCTACCCATACATATTTAAATTACGGATTGAAATGATAAATATCCGTATCACTTGACCATAGGATAGGAAATTATATACAGACACCGTTGGTCCATATATAAATATTTTGAAAATAAATTCCATGGTTTTGGAAAGAAATATATGGTTTTAATAAATGTTGATTAGTAAATTTTTATATGTAAATGGTAATGATATATATAGATTTAACAACTATATTTAATTTAATTAAGATTGATTTAATACATATAATATGGTTAAGTATTTAAATATTTATTTCAAAATAGATTTTGGTAATAATTTGAATAAGTTAAGGTTGGGATGATAATTTGAATTTAGTTGAAATGGTATTCAATAAATAATTTTATTTAATTAAACCGATTTGAAACTTATTGAAATTGAGATGTAAGATATGATTTATAACTTGGGTTTGATTTATAAGAAATTTAATGAATATTTCTTGTTTAAATAAATTTAAGGAAATATTTAGTAAAAATGTAATTTAAGGCTAGTAAATGATATTGAATCTATTAAGTGAATATTCCCTGATTAAATAATAATGAAATTAAATCAAGAGCTATATGAAACTGTTAAATTTAACTTTGAAAATGTTGAATATTAAAGCTTTGAAATATATTGGAAATTTAAATGGTCTATTGAGAACTGAATTGAATTGATGAATTGAGCTTTGAATAAATTTGAATTTGTAATTTGAGTTGATTTGAAGCAATTTGTGAGACTTAAGGAAAATTTTAAATACTTTACTTTATAAATTATTTAACCTATATATACTATTTTGGAAAATAGATATATTTGAAATGAAATGATATTTGGGTTTGAAGTATAAATTAAATTGAAATGACCACGGTGTTATAGTGTATATTTATACATTGTAGATAGTTCCACGGATCCTTAGAGGATGGTTATCCCAAACATCCTTTAAGTTAATTGTATATCAGTTGATATTTCACTTGAGTTGGATTTATTGATATAATTAAGAATGTTAATTCTGACTCGAGTGTTTTGTGTTTTACTTTACGCTCGGGTCAGACCGAGTGATACATCATTTGAGACTCATCTTTGGAGTTTGGAGCTTCATTTGGAGATCCATAAATCGATTTAGCTTTCAGCTTTTCCAGTTGATTTGTTCAGAGAGGTCATCTGTTCGTACTAAAGACTTCACTGTATTTGAGAT
This sequence comes from Allium fistulosum, assembly GCA_030737815.1. NCBI lineage: Eukaryota > Viridiplantae > Streptophyta > Magnoliopsida > Asparagales > Amaryllidaceae > Allium > Allium fistulosum. Next base: position 230,446,782 of record CM060907.1, on the reverse strand, counting down.
ATTCTGTTGTATTTTATTTTTAACTCTGATGTTTATATAGTAGCTTCATGAACTACTATTTTATCTATTCCGCTGGGTATTATTGTAATAATCTGTGTCTGTGATTCTGTGATTGATTTATTTACTGTATATGATGAGTTTGGCCAAATTTAAATTAACAATCTGATATTTTGAGCAATTCAAGTCCGACATGTGCGGATGCGAACGGTCCAAAATAACGGGTCGTTACAGTTGGTATCAGAGCTTTGGCTCTAGGCAAAACTTAGCATATATAGTAAATTTATTTACAGAATCACTTTCGTTCGAGTTGAATCTCTTTCCTTTGACTCGATTTCCTTTGAACTTTGGAACGTTCCCTGTGGTTCCAAAATTCATTCTTGTCTCTCCCTATTTATATTCTTTTGATTCTGGAGTATCCCATAACTCCACTTCGAATGATCTCTATAAAAAAATCGACGATCTTGCCAATCTTTGAATGATTTGTAAAGGGGTGAAACTCCTTTACCATTAGCATTGATTCAGCGAAGATTTCTATACCCTCGGTTTAGATGTTGCTATCTCTTGTTATGCCAAATTCTATCTCTGGCAATCGAATGTCGATTTGCCTCAGAATTCTGCACCAATCTTATTTTAAAGTCATGGTTGACTCTAGGGTCATCCGCGATTTATAAAAATATATCTACCTTGTATTTTGTAATTTAATTATCTCATCTTCGTTCGAGCCTATCTTCGAATTAGAATTTTATTTGATTAGAGACCCTCTAATTTGAATGTCTATCTTTGTTTTGAAATCCATTCTTGAATCATCCTTTGAAAAATCGGGTTTGTTTGTATTTTAGAAATTGTTTTATGTATCGAAATTATTACTTTGATAAGTATGATTATATTCTATATATAAAATTGAAATGTTTTCGATAAAGATTATATACCCTTTTTAAAATGAGAATTTGAGGTTTAGAAAGGATTTGTAATTTTGAAAAAAATTATATAAGAAATTTGATTTATCTAAAAATGATTTATAACTGATGGATTTTAAATTTGAAATTCTAGAATTGAACTCCGGTATTTTGAATTTGGTTTTAAGATTTTGAAATATATAATAATAATATGATTTAAAAGTATTTTCCGAATAAGAAATGTTTCAAATGATTTTAATGAGTTTCGAATGATTTCGAAGAAATTTCAAAAGAAGTTTGAGAAAATAGAAGTCCAGAACTCACTTATGTCGCTTGAAAATAATTTCGGTGATGAGTGCACGCATCATCGACATTGATTTTCGAGTTTCAGAGCGAGGGAGAGGCCACTTTAGTAGCTTTGCTATGCGAGTGATTTTGTGAAACCAATTTTGATTTCAAATTGCAAAGTATGATTTGATATTCGAAAGATATATGTTTATATATTTGAACGATTTGAAATGAACCAGTGTTCAGTCCTTGAGTTTCGGATTTGAAACCTATCTTTTGAAATTGATTTACTGATTTAATTGTTGATTTCCAACTCTTGAATTTGAAAATGATTTCTTCAACTATTTTGAAGGTTCGAGCACTTCCAAATCTAGGTTAACTTTTCAAAGCTAATTTTTTTTTTGAAAAGTATAAAGTATATAGGTTTGGTATGTATGTTAAAATATGTAGTAATATGATTTAAATAAGTTGAAACTATTTTGTTAAGTAAATGAATAAGGCTATTTTGAATTTCTCTAAATATGGAATTTAGATTTGAAATGTTTTGAAAGAATTTGGTCTTCAATATATTTTGAATAAAATTTAGTTAAATGTTTTAATTTAGTAACATCTTTATGAAACTATATATTTAACAAGTTGGAATAGATACATAAGTTGTACATATGTTGTTTTATTCGCATAAATAATTTGATCCAAGTTTGAGTACACAAGTTCGAGGTGAATTACACCATTTCATGTTAGGATTTTTCATTCGATTCTTGACGGCGAATATTTGATATGGATTTTGGGCTTGACTCTAGAATTCTCTATCATGGTATATGGCTATGCAAGGAGACTGATGGTTTCTAGTCGAGAAACCATATCAAAATCAGCATTAGGGAAGTCGAATGGACAATACTAGTTCAAAGGCAAACTTGTGTGATCGAGCAAGCGATCGAATGTGATTTTGCGAAATGGTGACGTATGTACATCTTATGTTCTAATATCATTGACATACTTGACACTGAAATTGGAAGTTGTTGGGTTGGATATCTTTGTAATTTAATTGGAATTGTTCTTTTATGCAAAACTACTATCAATTTAAAACCATTTTCAAACTATTTTTCTTTTATTCTTCTTAAAACAAACTATTTTAAACTATTTTTACAAAACTATTTTACAAAACTATTTTATTTACAAACTATTTTATATACAAAACTATTCTAAATTTAAATCTTTTATAAAGCAAAGATGTTCAATCCCATATGGCTCTTCATGCAGCGACACTTATTATTTTTATAAAAATTTGATCCTTATATAAGATGAACTTTATGTAAGTATAAGATGATTTTAAAAACCATTGATTTTGGAAATGAATTGGTTGACTTAAATTATATGGATTTAGAAACTTGGATTATTCTCCAAACCTATTATTTTGGAAACTTTGAAACTGAAGATATTTAAATTGAGAAGAGATAATTTGGTGGAATTGTATATGATTTTGAAACTGAACTGATATTGAAACAAATTGAAATTTGATAACCTTGTGTTACTAAATAATTGATTTGGGAGTTATCGAACTTATATAAAAAAATTGGTTTGTGTAAGTATGATGTTGATTCGAAAACTATGGATTTGAAAAGGTACTCAATTTGAAAAGTGAAATCTTATATAATTGAAGTCTATATAAGTGTGATTTGATATACTATTGATTTTGGAAAAGTATTTGATTTGAAAATAAAATCTTATTTATAATGGACTTTATATAAGTACGATATTTGAAAGTGATTTGAAAAGGTACTATATGATACATATTTTCGAAGTAAAGATATGGAAAGTGTCTTCTGCTTGATATCCGCTTTATGGCCACATTGTGGATTCATTCTATCGATATTTCTCTGATTTTTGGTTTTCCGGATATGATACTCAAGTTTCCATCGAATTCCATGGCGTTACCCATGGTCTTACGAGCGCGGATGCATAGCGCAACTGCCTGGCTGAGATGGCCTAGGGGTACGGATTGTTTCCTGGGGGATCCAGGTGTAACCATTGTGTATCTTACATCTATGTAGGTCGCATTAGTAGCGAAACTGCCTGGCTAACATGGCCTAGGGGTACGGATTGTTTCCTGGGGGATCCAGGCGTAACCATTGTGTATCCTGCATTCTACTAGTCATCATGGCGTAACTCGCAGGGCTGAGAAAGCTTACGGATATGGATTGTTTCCTGGGGGATCCAGGCGTAACCATTGTGTATCTGCGAACCATGGTTAGACAAAGGTTTTGTTTGTTTTTGTTTGGATTGTACTTTCCATATCTGTTTTTTTTAGTTTTTCCAGTATTTTCACTGGGTGTTGAAACAAGACTACGAAGTACCTGGAGAATTCTAGCTTTGCGCCTGATCAACGCACTGCCAGAGTCTGCAGGAACGAGGATAAACTTGTTAAAACATTGAGTTATAAAAGTATTTACGAAAGGAAATTGGTTTCGTTATAAAGGTAATTTATTATAAAAGTATTTCCAACAAAGAAATTTTGTATTAATATTTGAAATTGAAATTCTAATGGTTTGAATTAATTATTCATGCTCAATACTATTCTTTTGAATCTACCTTATCTGCTCAGCTTTATTTATTCACCTATCTTCTGTTTTCCAAATCCTCCTTCTTTTCCTTATTGACTATATCCTTTTTAAATATTGTTTATTTGTATACTACATGGTTTAATAGAAAATTTTAGTATTATAAATATTTTAGAAGTTATTAATTAAATAAAACATATTTAAAGTAAATGATTATTGATTTATTAATAATATTTGAAAGGTATCTTGAGATAAAATGTATAAAATTTATGAATTATGGATTTAATGTTTTCAATAGCTTCTTTGTAAATATAAGTAATGATATAAATAATTGTTTTCAAATAGTTTCATATATTTATAAAGGTGTTAATTGTTTTTATAAAGGAAGCAAGAAATTTTACAAATGGGTTTTGAAAAGTATTAATGTATTAAAGATAATTGATTTGCAAGTGAAGTTTTCAAATGAATATTTCAAGTAATATTTATATAGTTTTAAATTAGTTGTTTATTTTGTCTTTCAATCTATTTTTTTTCTTGCTGGTTGTTTCTATTCTCCTACCTTCTTCCTTTTCGGGGACGAAAAGTTTTGACTGGGGGAGAGTGTAACGACCCATAAAATTTTAGTGATTTTATTTATTAAATTAATTGAAATTTTATGAAATTTTAAACAATGAAATTTGAAATTAAAAATTTATTATTTGGATTACGTCTATTTAAACATAGCAACTGGTAAAGTTTCATCTGATAATATTGAAGTTTATTTTATTGTGAAATTTTATTTCAATTTAAATTAGTTAAATGATTCAGAAATTGAGAAATTTGAGAATTTAATACTACATTGGTTAATATTAACATTTTAATTAAGGAACTAGAAAATTTTAAACCAATGAATATTCAATTATATTAATTTGGAATATAGTTTATTTTGAAATTAAATAAGGGTGAATTTATTGAATATAATAATTGAAATCTACCATTTAAATCAAACAATAGAATTTAATGACAGAAATTTGATATTTGCTATGCATCCATTTATACATAGCAAATGGCAAATTTTCGTCGAGTAATTTTGATGTTTTACCGGTCGCTAGAAATTCAGTTTAAATCGGTTAAAAACAGTTGAATTTAAAAGTGCTCCGAAACCTAAAGGTGTCAACATGAGAAAATTTATTTAGAACACTCTGAAAAAGACTGCTTAATCCGTTTTGCGAAATTCAGATGTTTCTAGCTCCGTTTGGATTTTTCCGTACGGAATAGCAACGTAAATCAGGGTCCGTATGGACTTTTGATAGGAAGGTACTGGCACAGATATTTCTGTTTCCTCTTGTCCGTCTCGTCGCGCTGATCACCATGATATATTCATTGATATTTTTCGGAGTCCGGTGCGCGACGGAATCAACAGAATGCAAAATGGGACGATTCGCCAAATTGAGTCCATTGACAATTCTGTGTCCTCCATCTGGTTCAGCTTGCGGTGTTAGTCACAGATATAACCCGTGTCCTTTTATATTCGATAGTTTTGACTCCCAAAAGTCAAAAAATCTGAAAAGGCAAACATTTTTCGGGGCAAGTATATTTCATTTCTCATTCTTTTCACGCAACCATCATTCTCTTTCTTCTGTTTCAAACTATTCTCTGTAGCATGCGAACTCCACTCCAGCCGAAGCTTCATTTCCTCCCCACGTCACCGACTTCCACCTTTAACACGCAACCCCAAGCCTCGCCGACCCGGACGTGAACAACTCAACTTGCCACCTCCTCTTCATCGGCCAGAGCCGACCTCCTCTTGAGCCACGAATCCATCACCGCCTCTTCCTTTCTTTCTCCTCCACCTTCTGACCATTTCCGCTTCTCACTTCGGCCCCGCCAACCTCGGCCTCCGCGCTGGCCATCTCCGTCTGCCTTCCGCCCACCCAAAACAACCGTGAGTAGCGTCTCCTGCAAGCAACTCGTAAGTTATATATATAGTTTTTTTAAGTATTGGTTACATGAGTTTACATGTGTTCATAAAAAAATTTTTTTTTATCCTGTCGCATATAGGGTCAGTCAGTCTTTTGCTTTCGTTTTGCTATTCCTTTTGTTCTTGGGAAAATGTTCACTTTGATTTAGTTATTTATAGATGATCTATCTGTGGTTTATTAAGCTTACATATAAAGTACTTGTATATATCTTATTTTGATATTGTTGTAGTGCTTTTATATATATTATAATAATAATAATATCATATACAATTCGTTCTGTGGCATCAAATTGATTTTTTGGTAGTTTGTTTTATATGGTGCTATTAAGATCTACACATAAGTTATGTAAAAATTTGTTTACTAAACCATTGCTTTACTGTGTATTTGCTATACAAGTTATATTATTGCATATAAGATTTTGTTTATATGAACTAGAATCAGCGTATGTATATATAAGTATATTAGTCATTGTTTTCGGTATGTATTAGTCTATATAAATTATTAATATATCTATACTTTGTTTCCAGAGTTCTTGGGCTTGTTCTGTTTCATTTTACTAGCATGTTTTCCTGTATTTGGTTATTAGTATATATTATTATATGTATTTTTATATAAGTTTTATATTATATATTTTCTAAGTTTATATGATTTGCATAATGCGTGGTATTCAAATCTGTTTACAGTCCATAGTGTATATGTTATATATAGTTGTTTGTCTATGCAAACAATTGCTAGTATACATATATCGGGTATCAGTTTAAATATAAGGTTATTACTGCGCATGTAAACTATTATATATATATATATATTGTTTTCTTCTTCTTTTCTTTTTGAAAACGTATGTATATGATTTTAATGAGTTTCAAAACAAATATTGGTTAAGAAAGTATATATATTTTGTTTTGGTCTACATCAAGTTGTTCCTGATCTATTTTCATCGATCTCTATTTATCAGCCCCGTTCGTTCTATTCGTGCTGATCTTGTTCGTTTTGGAAATTTTTTCTTGGATTCGTAACCACTTCAAATCTCTCTAACCTCGAAAGGTGAGCAATCACTCACAATTAACGTTCTTATATTTATTAAATTTGATTTCAATTGAAACGACAATTGAAATATGCTGTTGTTAGTTATTTACATTGTTACATATGCTATTATCTGTACCTGTTCACCTGTGACATCTGACACCATTATCTGTTATTTATATTAATGATATATGCCTGCTATGTTATTATCATATATGTTATCACTCTACAAGTTCCCTATTAATATAGAATTCACTATGCATTGAAATGATACATACCCGAACGGACTTTAGAATAGGAGAAAATCGTTATGGGTTGAAATGATAGACCCAAGCGATTTTTCATTTGATTGAATTTGGGATTACGGGTCGAAATGATATCTACTTGTACATATTTAAATTACGGATTGAAATGATAAATATCCGTATCACTTGACCATAGGATAGGAAATTATATACAGACACCGTTGGTCCATATATAAATATTTTGAAAATAAATTCCATGGTTTTGGAAAGAAATATATGGTTTTAATAAATGTTGATTAGTAAATTTTTATATGTAAATGGTAATAATATATATAGATTTTATAACAATATTTAATTTAATTAAGATTGATTTAATACATATAATATGGTTAAGTATTTAAATATATATTTCAAAATAGATTTTGGTAATAATTTGAATAAGTTAAGGTTGGGAAGAAAATTTGAATTTAGTTGAAATTGTATTCAATAAATAATTTTATTTAATTAAACCGATTTGAAACTTATTGAAATTGAGATGTAAGATATGATTTATAACTTGGGTTTGATTTATAAGAAATTTAATGAATATTTCTTGTTTAAATAAATTTAAGGAAATATTTAGTAAAAATGTAATTTAAGGCTAGTAAATGATATTGAATCTATTAAGTGAGTATTCCATGATTAAATAATAATGAAATTAAATTAAGAGCTATATAAAACTGTTAAATTTAACTTTGAAAATGTTGAATATTAAAGCTTTGAAATATATTGGAAATTTAAATGGTCTATTGAGAACTGAATTGAATTGATGAATTGAGCTTTGAATAAATTTGAATTTGGAATTTGAGTTGATTTGAAGCAATTTGTGAGACTTAAGGAAATTTTTAAATACTTTACTTTATAAATTATTTAACCTATATATACTATTTTGGAAAATAGATATATTTGAAATGAAATGATATTTGGGTTTGAAGTATAAATTAAATTGAAATGACCATGGTGTTATAGTGTATATTTCTACATTGTAGATAGTTCTACGGATCCTTAGAGGATGGTTATCCCAAACATCCTTTAAGTTAATTGTATTTCAGTTGATATTTCACTTGAGTTGGATTTATTGATATAAGAATGTTAATCCTGACTCGAGGTTTTTGTGTTTTACTTTATGCTCGGGTCAGACCGAGTGATACAGCATTTGAGACTCACCTTTGGAGTTTGGAGCTTCATTTGGAGATCCATAAATCGATTCAGCTTTCAGCTTTTCCAGTTGATTTTTTCAGAGAGGTCATCTGTTCGTACTAAAGACTTCATTGTATTTGAGATATTCTGTTGTATTTTATTTTTAACTCTGATGTTTATATAGTAGCTTCATGAACTACTATTTTATCTATTCCACTGCGTATTTTTGTATTACTCTGTGTCTGTGATTCTGTGATTGATTTATTTACTGTATATGCTGAGTATTGCCAAATTTAAATTAACAATCTGATATTTTGAGCAATTCAAGTCCGACATGTGCGGATGCGAACAGTCCAAAATAACGGGTCGTTACAGGGGCATAGCAGCTATGTGGTTTACCCGTTTACCACCTCGATCTATCTCTTGTTTTATCCAGTTAGCAATAAAGTTTATTGAGCAATTTCACATGCATGTCGCAAGACCGAAAGATGTTAATACTTTGTCTAGTGTCACTCAAGCTCCTGGAGAGACACGCAGACGTTATTTAGAGAGATTTCATGCTGCATGCGCTGGAATTAGTAACCCTAATGATAATTTGATTCTATGATCGGATGAAAATGGAGACTAAAGATTTGAAGCCTTGTCAATACCGTATCCATGGTTTTAGTGGGAGTGCGACTATACCCGCTGGAGTGGTGAAATTGCCAGTGGAGTTAGGAATTGGAGAACGCCGGAGAGTCCGGATGTTACAAATTGTGGTGTTGGATATAGACTCGCCGTATAATGCTTTCTTGGGCCGACCGGCCCTAGCTTAGTTCAGGGTTACTATTGCCCCATGGTGTCTGACTCTGAAGTTCCCCACCGATCAGGGGTTGGAGTCGTTCAAGGAGATCAGGCTACTGGACGAGCCTGTTATGTTGCCGAGCTGCGAGATGCGCAGCGAAGAGAAAAAGGAAAGGGCGTAGATGAATCTTTCTGCATCCGCTTTGTTGAAAATTGACAATTGACGCCTGGGCCTAGGCCTGGGCACCCCAACCAATTCCAAAGAGATCTTGACCCGAGAGATACCGAAAGTGAAGATGAAAGTAAAGATAGTCAAGCTTCTAAGGCCAAACTAACGATCGATGTCCCGATCGATGATAGCGAGGATTCTAAAATGATAAAGATTGGATCTCGGTTGAGCCAACAAATGCAAGAGGAATTGGTTGAATTTCTCCAAGCAAATCTCGACATGTTTTCCTAGACACATTCTGACATGTGTGTGATCTCGCCGGACATCGCGAGCCACGCATTGAACATTGACCAGTGGCACGTCCCGGTCAAACAAAAAAGGCGTGGTATGGATCTAGAGAGATCTTCCGCCCTTAAGGAAGAGGTAGATAAGCTTAAATCGAATGGATTTATTCAAGATGCATTATACCAGGAATGGGTATCCAACCCTGTACTTGTCTGAAAGCCAAATGGAAAATGGAGAACATGCATTGATTACTCTAATCTGAATAAAGCTTGCCCTAAGTACAGTTTTCCACTTTCTCGAATTGATCAGCTCGTAGATTCAACAGACGGGCATAAACTCTTATCCTTCATGGATGCGTATTCTGGCAACAATCAAATACCCATGCACTTGCCCGACCAGGAGCTTACCAGCTTCGTAACCAATATGGGGCTTTGCTGCTACAAAGTTATGCCTTTTGGACTCAAGAACGCCAGGGCAACTTACCAACGGTTAGTTAATCAAATGTTCGCTAATCAAATTGGAAAAATCATGGAGGTATACATGGACGACATGCTAGTCAAGTCATGATTCTCCACTGATCATATCAAAGACTTGGAGTCAATGTTTAATATCCTCCGAGAATACAGAATGAAGCTCAATCCATTGAAATTCACTTTGGGGTCGCATCAAGGAAATTCCTTGGGTTTATCGTCAACGCTCGAGGAATCGAAGCCAATCCCAAAAAGATCTAGGAGATTAGAAATCTCGAGACTCCAAGAACTATAAAGCAAGTCCAGAGCCTTAACGGGAAAGTAGCACCACTAAGCAGGTTCATTTCAAAATCCACTGACATATGTATTCCCTTCTTCGATCTGATTTGAAAAGGGAAACAAACTTTGAATGGACTACAAAATGTGAGGGCGCATTCCGATTACTAATTCGACACCTCTCCACACCGCCGATTTTTTCAAAGCCTATTGATCACGAGAAATTGTACATTTTCTTGGCGGTATCAGAAAATGCAATCAGTGCTGCCCTAATTCGGGAGGAAGGCCGAATACAAAAACCGGTCTACTATATTAGAAAAAGACAAACCAGAGCTGAGAGAAATCATACGAAACTAGAGAAGTTGGCTTATTGTCTTGTTATTGCCTCAAGGAAGCTTCGTCCGTATTTCCAGGCTCATCCTATCACCGTTTACACCGACCAGCCATTATGACAGGTCCTTACGCGGCCTGAGACGTCTTGTAGGTTCCTCAAATGAAATATCGAGTTAAGTCAGTTTGACATTACTTACACTCCAAGGCGAGCCATTCAAGGGCAAGTCCTAGCAGATTTCATAGCTGAATTTACCATCCTAGAGGAATTGCCCGAAACTAGTGAATCTCCCAAGTATATCTGAAAGCTGCATACTGATGGTGCATCAAATGACCGTTGCTCAGGTGCAGGGGTTGTACTTGAAACTCCTGAAGGTCGATCTATATGCTATGCTTTAAAGTTTGATTTTCGCGCGACCAACAATGAAGCTGAGTATGAAGCCTTACTTGTCGGATTGAGACTTGCCAGAGATTTGAAAATCATTGTTGTGGTGATTTATTGTGATTCACAATTGGTCATGTGTCAAGTTCGGGTGGAATACCAGGCCAAGGACCGAAGACTGGCTGCTTAACTTGATCGGGTTCAAGAAATATTAAATCAGTTCGATTATTATGCCATCTACTGCATACCCCGAAAGCGCAATTAGAAAGCCGATTCATTAGCAAAGTTAGCCAGTACAGGCGAGGCACAACAAATATGACTCGTTCCTGTAGAGACGTTAGCTTCCACGAGCATCGACCGAATGGAGACAGATTGGATATTTGAGATTATTCCTGATAAGGAGTCATGGATGACTCCGTTCAGAAATTATCTCGAGCATGGGACCCTGCCAGAGTGCAGGAGTGAAAAGAGACAGATTCTTCGAAAAGCCCCGCGGTTCACTATTCAGAATGGAGTCATGTATAGAAGAGGATACTCTGTTCCTTTACTCCGGTGTATTGCTAACGATGAAATCAAACGAGTGTTGCATGACGTGCACAAAGGAGAATGTGGCGATCACACCGGGGGTCAAGCTCTTGCCAAGAAAGTGCTCCAATATGGGTACTATTGGCCGACCGTAAATCACGTTGCATCGGACTACGCTAGAAATTGTGACAAATGCCAGAAGCACGATCGGATTCCTGGAGCCCCGCCTACCGAAATAACTCAGATGGTCAGTCCACGGCCATTTGAAGTATGGGGCATTGACATTATTGGCTCTCTACCTCTAGCCAAAGGTGGTGGGAAGTATGCCATCATAGCAGTTGATTACTTTACCAAGTGGGCGGAAGCTGAACCCCTTGCTACAATCACAACAAAGAAGGCGATCAACATTGTAGCAACATCATCTGCCGATTTGGTCTCCCACATACTATCATCACTAATAACAGGACCCAATTCGACAGTGTTGAATTTAAGGATTTATGTCAACGATTCCACATTCAGAAGAAATTCTCCGCAGTTGCACACTCTCAAGCGAATGGACAAGTCGAAGCTGTTAATAAAGTTATAAAGTCTATTTTGAAGAAACGGCTGGAAAAAGCCAGTGGCAAATGGGTCGATGAACTTCCTATGGCCTTATGGGCCTACTTAACAACCCACAAGTCCGCGACCGGCCACACTCCGTTCTCTCATTCTTATGGTTCAGAAGTTGTTATTCCAGTCGAACTAGAAGTGCCTTCTCATCGTGTGACATACTATGATCCGAAGAAAAATGCTGTATTACTTGCTGAATCTTTGGGTTTATTGGATGAGAAGCGTGAAGAGGTTGATTTGAGGGCAGCCGCATATCAAAGTCGAGTCGCCCGATTATACAATGCCAAGGTCCGACCCTGAACTTTTGAACTTGGTGATCTCGTACTTAAGAGAATTTACCCGGTCCCTTCGCATATGAAGCCAACCTGGGAAGGGCCATATGTTATTGAATGAAAGCTCGGAGATGGAACATTCAAATTATCAACCGTTGACGGTCTCACTCTTCCAAGAGTCTGGAACAGCGAAAGTCTTCGTCGCTACTACACATGACAGGCTCTGTTTATTTATTCAGTCTATTTTTCATTTGCAATTTGTTTTTGCATTTCGAAATTTGAATTTGTAATAAGGCAACTGATTTTGCCATATTTTCTTATTTCAGCAATAAAATGCAATCTCTTCGAGCTAGATCTGTGAGTTATTGAATGCATCATACAACTATCACTATGCACGGAGAGCTAAATTCCACCCGACGGTGGAATTTATTCAAATAGGGAGTGATTGTGATACGACGGTTACTCGGTAAGTGAAACCCGAGCTTGAGGGAAAGTCATCACACTGAAGTCAAAAAAAGGATTGATACACGACAATCCTTTAACCAACTCCAGATTCCCAGAGTGTGAACTAGAGTATAAACTTACAAATACGACCTTGAAGAGGGTGGATCCGTCCACCTAACGACTTCACCCGTATCTTGACCAAGTTTGAGGAGGATGGATCCGTCCGTTTAACGACCTCGCTTGTTAACTCGGGGTGGATGTGAACCGACCATGCACGATCTTGATAGATTTGTCGTTCCCGTAGTGCGAACGAAATCCTAAAGCCTGAACAGATGTGACTGACCATCTATCGGCCAACTCCACGTTCGCAGAGCGCGAACTCGAGTATAAACATCAACTAACTCCAGATTCCAAGAGTGCGAACCAGAGTGTCAACATAAACACCAACTCCAAATTCCCAAAGTGCGAATGGGAGTATAAACGTTAACTCTACATCCCCGAAGAGTGGATTGGAGTTTAAACACAAACTGGATGGGAATCGATCGTCCGTAAAACAACTCTGAGTCCCCGGAGCGTGGTCAGAGTGTAAATGAAAATCGGGTGTGACTGACCACTCGCGAATCCATCTAAAGTCCTCAGAGTGTGGACATGGTTACAAACATTAGACGGGTGTGATTGACCGCCCGTGAAAATGACATAAGTCCCCCGAGCATGGACATATCCTTGAAACTTAAGCAGGCGTGACTAACCACCGATGTTCAAATTCAAATCCCCAGAGTGTGGATGCAATCGTCAATAAATGAGCGAGTGCGATTCGATCACTCGAATTTTCTTATTTCAGCATCAATTCAACGATGTTAAGCTCGATGTGTTGAAGGCGAAGTACAATTTCCACCTGATCTTTACAATTCGTCCCTGGAACTGGGGGTAGAACTTAAGTGCCAATCACCGACTGAGACAGTGCGGCATCGAAATCCGGCTTAACGCTCGGTCATAACTCATAGTCGTGGTTTCAGGACTTAACAAATAAACTTGGATCCAATCCAAAGGTCGAAACTTAACAAGTGTACTGTATTGGAGTTCAAATGCTGAAACACTTATGCAAATAAACGAAAATTAAGTTGAAGACAAAATGGAATTTCATTTCAACTATTGGTGGAAGAAAACTAAGTACAAGTTTATCCCAAAAATCCTACTAGCAGGGGCCGAACCTGCATCTATACACGGCCAACAAAGCTAAAGAAATTCCTATCTACTCAAAAATAAGCCGAAGAGATGTATCTATTCTTTTTTCTTTCTCGGTTTCCTCTTTGGTGTGGACCCGCTAGAGCTGTCACTTGGCTTTCTCTTTGAGCCCTTGCCTTTCGGCGGTCGATCTCCAACCGAGGGAATTATTTCAACTTCCTCCTTCGGACTCAAATGTATTGGAACGCTTCCTGAAGGTGGAGTCGGAGGGATAGGATCAACAGTAGGAGGCGGGATAGGCACACTTGTCTTAACGACCGTTCCTCCCGGAGATATCATCCGCAAAATGGCTGGACCAGGTCCCGCCATTCCACCTCCAAAACCACTGCCCCGCGCGGCTGCCTCCATTTCAGTGTTGATTTCAGCTAGGATTTCCTCCTCATGAAGTATTTGTGCATCGCCGGGGACTCCCGCGGTTGGGGTGAAGAACTTGTCATTGGTGCGCTTCCACCCATAATGAACGACAAATCGGCAAAGGGGTCACTGTGGTGACCAAGAAGTTCCTCCATCATCTGCTCATCGAAGGTAAGTGTGCTTCCCTGTGCCTCGTCAATCAATGTCGTGGTCGTTGTGGTGGTCGCTTCTGTTATAGTGGCCTCTTGCACATTATGTGATTCTTGAGTTGCAGGAGGCATGACCGATGTTGCTCCGATCACTGGATAAAAGTAAAGGAAGGACTGTTAGTAATTACTTCAAGTAACGCTTCCGATGTTGAAAAAGCGTACAAAATATTCAGAGTACCTTCCTCAGTTTGGCTCGCGGTTGGCGGAATAGCCTCAGAGACTTGCTCGCGAGCTGGAGACAACTGCAGTTGATCCGGGTTATAAGCAGGAACGGGCTGAGGATCAACCACAGGTGTGGATTCAGGCTGAGTCAGCATGAGAGTTTCAAAACTTATATCATGATGCTAGACACCAGAGCCTTCTCCAACTGCCGAATGCTGAGTGCCAAGCTTCTCCTTTTCATATGAGATCATTGCATCGTGAAGAACTTTCCGTTAATCTTCGCTCAACACCCGGCTCTCGAGATCGAACTCATCGATCGATTCAACTTGGTGAGCAGCCTTTTCATCTCCTACTAATCGGCCCCAAGCATTAAACATATGTGTTGGATAGTTATCAAGCCAGGCCAGGTTTTTGTGCTTCAAAACATTGGCATTGTAAGTAACGAGAAGATCTTCGATATCTGCCTCTAGCCTGGCTTCGGCCATTTTAACTTCCTCCTCAACCTTGGCCTCGGCCTCCCGAACTTTCAGTAAGGTTGCATCTTTTTCGTCCCGAAGCACCACCGCTTGCTCGCACGCTTCCTGGGCTTCTTTATTTGCATCATCCTTCTCCTTGATGATTTCGGAAAATTTGGCTTTAAGCTCATTCAGCTCTTTCAAAGCAGCATCCCTTTCGACTGTGGCGGTGGTGTTTTGGTGGCCCATCTCCTCCACCAAAGCGAAATGCATTTGTCGCATTCTTTCCATAAATTGAGTTGCCCCATCAGATTTTTGGGTGGCCTCCATCTCAGATTTCCAGGAGGATTCAGCTTCATCATTAAGCACTTGGATAATTCGGTCTTTTTGGGCAAGGTCGGTTTCTAACTTCTTAATTACCTTCGCTAGCTCAAAAGCCACTGCCGACGCTTTATCCGCGGCTTTCATCCACTCCTTGTATTGGGCATAAATATCATGAATGTAGTCGTGCATCGTTTGTTCCGCCTCAAAAGGGATTTTCATTAAGTGAGGAGGGAAGATAAACCCGTCGAAGCAGATGTTCAGAAAATCTTTTCTCAACTAAGCAATTCTAATCGCTCCTTCCCCAATGGGCTCAGTGATGACCTGTTCAGCAACAATAGGAGGTTCGGCCTCAGTCCTACGACTTTGTGATTCGGGCCTAGAAGTTTGAGAAGATGGATTTTGACGAGGAGGCTCTACTGGTTGTTTTCCATGGCCTGAAGGTTGTGTAGGGACTCGAGGAGGTGGAGAACGCGATCGGGATCGATATCTGTTTTCCCTATCCCTATCTCTATCCCTTTCATAATGCTCTTGGCTGGAGTAACCGCGATCGCGGTTTCTATCATCCTCCCTCCGACGGGACTCATAATACGAACTCGATGACTGGCGCGTTGAGCGGAGACATCCAAGCATCGAATCTCTCTTATTCATCGTATTTGTAAAGTAAAAGAAGAACGAAATAGTGATCTCTCGAAGCAGACAACTTAAGGCTGGAAACCGTGTAGTGTCGTGAAGTGTATATGTGTGTGCTACCCCCCGGCCAACCGGTAATGTCGGCCGCACTCATGGGAAGAGACTCGCTTAAATCTAGAGCACTTTGAATCCCCTTCAATCCGGTGTCGTATTGAAGTGACACATAGTCCGGAATCAGAATATTAGCAAGCCCTTCAAAACGATTCTCTACTTGCAAGGGAGGAGCCTCCAAAATTCTAACACCGGAGGCTGGCAAGGACACTGTTACATATTTCCATCTTGAGGATTTGTGACGCTTGTGTGCAACTGCCTTGCCTTTTCTCCTTCCCTCTGAACCCTAAAAACTGTCAGAAGGCCCGGCCATGGGTTCGGCGTTCTTAGGCATGTGTTCTTCATCACCCTCCTCAGCTATTACAACCCCAGGCGCTTTACGCTTTACCCGCTTAGTCGGGACTGCCCTAAGCACTCCTTCAAGTCTTATGCTTTGTTTTCGTTCGATCAGCCCAACGATCCTCAGGTTTCTGTCCGTTAGCACCGAGTCCAAATATCTCATTTTACTCGGTACTTCCTAAAGAATTCGCACTATTTCTTTGAAGTGAGCACCTTTGGGTCGCGGAATTGTGGGTGTAAAGGAAATACGATATTAGTTTCAACATCAACTATGGCTATCTCGTTAACTACTGGAACAAGTGGAACAATTACGTATGGCTAACCATCGACTAGAAAATCCCGGGGGCATCGAACATAGAACATTTGGTTTTGAAATAGCTTAGTCTAGTCCAAGACTCTGTCACAACTTGGCAGTTCCTGACCGCCTCAAAGAACGTGAAAGAAGGGCTATCTCCCCGACTCTTAACATTAAAAAGGTATCTGATTTCGATCGGAGTCGGGGGTCGAAAAAGATGCCCCATGAATACAATGAATAGACTGTTTAGCAGAGCATATCCGTTTGGATGTATCTGTGATGGGGGCGATTCCAAAGAAAGCCAGCACTTCTCTAATATATTGATTGAATGGAGGAAGCGTCCTGGCTGTACATGAATGCCTGTTGAAGGCAGTAAACCCTTCCGGGGGAGCATGCGGTCTGTCATTCGGTCCCGATAATAAGACGTCGTCCAGCGGCAGACCGTGTCTTAGACATATCCGCCTCGACATATCTTTGGAAATGTTGGATGGCACTGAATCTTGCGGATTCCGATAAACGTGGCCCCTGACAGCTCGTCCGGAGCTGGATCGATAACTTTGGCCACGATGACTGGTATCTCGATTACTAAGGGAGATGGACTTTGAAGCTTCTGCTGTTGAGAACTTGTGAATTCCATAGCTAATCAACTCATCAAAAACCATCATTAGATGATAATAAGCCTCTGTGTTCCCTAGTGTGAAGTGCATGAATGTGTTGTGCAGTGTAGTGCTACATAATATTTAAGAAATTCTGCAGAATTTGAGAAAGTGTTCAAGCGACAAGACTTCGAAATCCAACTGGAGTGATCGTCATCACTGACCGTCACAACCGTGCCACCCAGACTTTAGAAACCGATCCGAGTTAAAATTTGGTTAAGTTACAGTTCCATCGACGAGCTTCGAAAGGCAGTCAAATATGCAATGAAACAGTCAAGTCCAATTATGCAAGATTGAAGCTCATCGGAGTCAGGTGTTCAAATGTGCAAGAGTTTTCAAGTTCATCAAGGTTCAACTCATAATCGATCACCAAAGCTCTAGCTCGTATCTGTCAAAGAAGCTATTCATATCCATCGAGATACAAAATTTGTATCGATCACTTAAGCTACCTTCATATCGATCTCCTGGCGCGTAGTTCGTATCGATCGAGAACATTGGATTTCGTATCGATCAAATGCAACCTCTTCGTATCAATCAACAAGTCTGAAGCCTTCGTATCGATCATCTCAAGTCGATACGAAACTCCATCATCAATCGATACGAAGACCTCCACTTCACCATCTCGAAGTCCTATTATCCAGATCGATTCGAACGACCCATCATCCCTTCATCATCGATACGAAAGCAGAACTCAACTGTTTCTACATAGATCCTTCGTATCTCGGACTTCTTCTTCCCCAAGTCCATTCAGGAGTCATCTCCTCCTTATCTGAACCCATTATGACCATCCGCGACTATCACCATGCCGGAATCGGTCATAGGAACAGCTAGGATTGAAAAATATCTCAAGTCTCGTTATTCTAGAAGGGATTATTATAGCTAATTACCTAATTAAAGCAATCGATTCGAAAGGTTTGAATGGTTTGGAGTCAAAGATAGTTTCTTTCTTCTGAGCTAATGATCGATATGAAAGCAATATGCGAGAATGAAAGCAGATAAAAAAATTTTGGCCAAGTCCATAATGTATTTATATGGGTACAAAACCAAGGGAAGGAAACGATTCGTCTCCCAGTAAACTGGACCGGTTGAAAAGATCAGGGGTCTATCGGTACGAAGGACGTTGGGCCAACATGCCTGGAGTGATTCCCTATATCAATACGAAGACATAGCTTCGTATCCATCAACTCGAAGCAATCCAAAGTCTAGTGCTCCGTATCCATCAATTAGCAGCCATCTATATCAACTCCATCAATACGAAGCATGCGTTCCGACATCTCGGACCGATCCAGGAGAGGATCGATACGAAAGAAAACTACATTAAAACGACAACTAAAATCGTGTCGATCGACATCGATACGAAAACAAATTTTCGCCCTTTTACATCGATCCAGGAGAGGATCAATGCGAAGGGATATTCCAAAACAACCGTCAAGCGTTGTTACAAATCGAATTTCACATTGATTCAAGAGAGGATCAATATGAAATTCGATACAAAATAAAAAATTGAAAAAACTGACAACGACTCGTGAACGTGCGAACGTTAACGAGAGTCAGGTTAACATACATTCATGTATAACGGACTAACATCCAATTTTTAAAAAATTCACAGGAATTGAATACTCGTCTGGTGACAGTTACAACAGTGCATAGTACAACAATTGGCAGCCGACGATTCATATTACCGAAGAATTAATCAAAGGTTACATCTTTCGACGAAAAGACAACAACCATTCAGACAAGTCGGATAAAACTATTTAGGATGAAGATTGCAACTTTTCAAAGCACGTCATGTTCTCACAAGACGTACTTTGGGGGGGGGGGGGATTTTAACCCACCTTTTGGCAAGGCCGTAACACCAAGAACTTAACTGGAAACCGAGGACAGTTCGTCCCGAAGATCGGTTATATGAAGGCTCACTATGAATATCGATGAATTTTGTCCAAGTCCGGATCAAGCTACAATTAACTTTACATGACATGCAAAGCTATGGAAGCCAACGTTCCAAATTTCAAGTCAATCCAAGTTTGTATGCTCAAAATATGATCGATACAAATCAAGGAAATCAATTCGTTCGTATCCATTTGTTCGCATCCATGTGTCCGCATCCATCTGTTCACATCCATGTGTCCGCATCCATCATTTCACATCCATCTGTTCGCATCCATCAAGTATCCATCTGTTCATATCCATCACATACACTCAACTTCGTGTCCACTTGGCATGGTTCGACTTCGAATCCATCAATTGGAGTCAATTCGTATCGATCGATCAATGATCGATACGAATGAAACATCGATACGAAAATGACCTCCAACTATCGATACGAAACGGCCCCCAGCCATCGATACGAAGTGAGATGCAATCGATCGATACGAACAGAGCAAAGACAGTCGATACGAATAGAACAGTTACGATCGATACGAACATGGCTCAACTGGATCGATACGAACAAGATACATGCCTATGAAAGACTCAATCACTTGCAACGAAAAGTGGATCGATTCGAGGAGTTAGCACCACGTCAACATGCGGGCACGTGCTCGGATCGATACGAACAGAGCGATACGAACGACATTGATACAAAGGAGACAACCTTTAATAAATTCGAATTTGCATCAATCATAACTCAAAATCTTCAAGTCCAAATGCCACCAAATTTTCACAGGAGCTTGCGTACATCATCGAGAATGTTCATGATCGATACCGACTCGATTGGATGGATTATTGATCGATACGAAGCTCGTTCGTATCGATCACAGATCGAGTGCAAACCGTATGGGATCGATCGCGTGGGCCCACCTATGTACAAGAAGAGGTCTCCCGAGATCTGAGCGAGATATTTGCAGCCTACGCCTATAAATATCATCTCAGAACCTACAGAAAAAGGACTTTTTGGCTCTTCAACGTCCAGACTCTGCCGAAATCACTGTTGCACTCGAAAATCACTATTGTACTCAAAATTTACTTTTGTAATCCGCTGTAACCAGCAAGCAAAAGTTAATAAAACTCAATCATTTCATAGTGGACATAGGCAACACGCCAAACCACTCTAAATCTCTATGTTCTTTTGTTGTTTTTCTGATTATTATTTGGAGTGTTTGTTAGATAATCGTCCTTTTACATTTACTTTCTTCATTTTATCTCTTCAAACACTTCCGAAGAGCGTTGTGCCCAATTTTGGTACAAACATTTAGTGAAGAACAAATATTAAGCCTAAGGAACTTGGCCCTTCAAACTTTAACGGAAAAGAAGAGAGTTGCCCAATATAGTCCAAGTAAATTGATTTTAAATCCTTTTCACATAGGAGAAAACCAATCATTGCCTTAATAAATAAACCGAACAAAGAAGAAACTATTCATGGATATAAGAAAGATAAATATTGGAAAATGACCCTTTTTCCCAAATTGGACCAAATATTGGGTCTCGAGCCAAAGGAATGATATTCGAAGCTTAATTGAATAGTGATTTTGACAAATTTTCTTGGAAATGGAAAGGAATTGTTTACACATCTCTTAAAGAAAAGGAGAGAAACCTCCAAAGAACAAAGAGGAAACTAGAACAAAACCAAAGATAGGTCATGGTTCCTCAAAAGAGATGCCAAAGTGAGCAAGGGAATCATACTGTTAAAAGACCAAAGAATAAAATATTTACTCCTCTTAGTGTTCCATAAGAAGAAGTATACATCCTTGCTAAAGAAAGGTTGGATTATTGGACAACAAAGAAGGGCATGAAAATGGGGAAAATGTGACAGCCCTTCCTCTCGACCCAGATCTAATACCCAAACTGATTTCGATACCCAAGAACCGAAAGGACGAGCAGTTGGGGTGAAGTAAAACAAGCATTGGATACATACAAATAGATATTTATAATTATCTACTTTCAAAGTCTCACAGCAGAAGGAAATAAAATAAATTATACCAATAATAACCAGTCACATCACCACAACGTGTCTACAATGTTATGTGCTTATGTTTGAATAATATAAATACAACGCAATCCATACACAGCCAAATCCAAGTCACTACACTTATGTACATCATATACAGTATATACAAATGAATCTCTGCCTCTGATACCATCTCATTTCAAACTCCATCAATCTTGACATACATACAGACATACATTTTTATATATAAGAGAAAAATAGAAATGGGTCAAACATAAGTCCAGTGGGTGAGTCATACTTTTACTCTACATATACTACAAAAATAATAGTATAACATGATACAAGTCTGCGACTACCACATGTTATGTTACCACATCATACTTAACTATCAGATACATCTAGTCGTATATCTATGTGGACTCATTTCCCTAGATTCACATCGTGTGCTACAGTGATATCTATTGTCCATCATCATGTCAATCGCATAGGACTCATGCCCTACATTGTCGCTTATTGTCATCGTACTAACTAACTGGATTCACGCCCTGCATTCATAGTTTATTCCATTAAATTGGATGTAAATTCATCAAAATTTCAAAATCTAATATAAACATATTTCAGTTTAAATGTTCATAGCCAAATCCCTCCCAAATCCCAAAATAATCCATTTTTGGCTGTTTATTTATGTTATACTATTCTAATATAGCCAACATGTCATTGATATAGCATTGTAATTATATTGTACGAAGGAAAAAGGATGAATCACCCACCAACTCTCCTTTTTTTGCCTAAACTTCCGTTGTCCGAGTTGTTGCACCTCCTCACTTTAGATTTTTGTCTCCGGATCATTATTAATGTGTAGCCTCCTCTTATAGCTCCGCAACATTATTGGTCTTGCGTGATTTGGTTGAGTTTAAGGAGAGACATTGTGATTTGATCTTTGGTATGTTAAGGGGGAAGACAGAGGAAGAAGAAAGAGCGATCAGTTGGTTTCTAAAACTGAACGTATGTGAATCACTACAATAAAAATGACTTTCAACTTACCCTAATCATAGCGTTTTAACACAATATGCTCTTTTTTTGTAATATAGAACTTAAATAATATAAATTAGTCTCCTTAAACTGCTACCTAAAAAATAATTGCCCGCTCATCAATTCATTTCCCTCCTTCCACTCATTCATTGCTTTAACATTCTCTCTAAACCTAATTCCTTTATTCCTTAAAAATTGGCTGTCATCCCCATAAAATCGATGCTGTCTCAACCACAGATTTCGTTGGCGCCCAATCTTCCAATTTGGACTCCATTAAATCGAACCTTGATGACACCGCTAATTGAAGATGACCGAAGCCCTACAGCTATATGGTGCCTATTCATACCGCTATGGTAATTTTATGTCGTCTATTTCTATTAGTACCACTTTTTTCTTCCGTTGTTTTAATTTTGTAATTATCACACTTTGCTATGTACGGTTGCACGATTGTTAGAAAAAAATAACGGTAGTTTTTAATATTTTCTTGATTACTTTATTTGTTTGAGTACGTGTTTTACGATGATAATTTTTTCAAATTGCATTGCTAATCCCTCGGGGAGCTAATAGTTGGTAATTTTTTATGAATTGTGTATCTATTTTTTTAAATTGTTCGACTAACATTTGATTTGATTGTTTATTATTTTAATGTAAGAGATGATGAATATGATGAACTATTTGTGAAATAATTGTTATACTGCCTTTAAACTAGTTATTGGGTTTTTGTTGTAATAAATGTTAATGTGTAAAGTGGTCTCTTCTTTGTTTCCTTCTAAAATATGTGTTTGGGGGTGTAATTTATTAATTCAGTTCAAATATGCTATTAATTTTAGTAAACCAGAGATTTCAAGTAGCTTTAGCTATGAAGAAATGTGACCAAAATTAGCATATGCATAAGTAGTGAAGTCTTCGTGTTTTTATTTATTTCTTTCCTTTTTTCCTAAACTAAAATAGAAAAACTAGCACAGTGCAATATAACCATGGTTTTGCCGTTGAACTCAAGTTTTCCATTCACCTTATGCATATTGTAACCAGGTTTTAAGAATGTTTGCAGCAACATGATAACTCTAGTCTTTAGAGAAAGCTAACTCACCAGCTCCATTATGTTTTATATACAAATGAATTATATGGTTCATTATAGCCATAGTCCTCAAAACACACCATTTCGACCAATCTTAAATAGTTGCACACTCCTATTAAAATATACTTCATGATTGTTGTAAATAAAAGCCGAGGGCATACATTAGACAATGTTGGTGTATATTTGATGCATCCTATTTTTTCACATAGCACGCTTTACGTTGTTTTTTTCGAAACAACTTTTATTGCGACCTTGAGATCCCTAGCATTAAAAAAACATATGGTGGAAAAAAGGAATAAGAAAACATTATCTTTTAATAAAATTTATAAAAGTGTGTGATAATTTATTGTACTATAATTTCTTGCATGTTGGAGTTAGTGCACCATCACATGCTTCGTACCAATTCCTAAACAATGAAATGTAGCAGTCAAAGCATTTTTATCATTGCATTATTGATTTAATAGAGTTGTGTGTTATCAGTAAACTACAATGTGGTTCTATATTTTAGATTTTTTCATTCAACTTCCCCATTACACGTAGACCTACTTTACATTTTATTGCCAGTGATGAGCTTGGTATTGCCTCTATTTTTATCTAAAAAACATTTGTTTCTAAAAATAAATTAATTATTGCAGCATTAGTTCTTTTCCAACTTTTGAATTAGTAGCTTTATGACTTACAAATATATATAAGTTTAGAGTGAGCGTTTTTTTGTTTACATTTTTGTATAGCTAAATAAAATTGTCATATTATTCACCCTTGTAATTTATGTTTATATTCCAATATTGCATTTGAAATCAGCTGATGTCATTTTCCCTATGGAATTTTTTAAGCAGGCATCCTTCCTCGCATAGTTTTACAATAAAAATGAAAAATGTTATATTTTAGTGAGGGTTGATCACTTTTTGGTTCTATCTCGATACTTCGGTTCTTTCTTGGTTGTTCCTATGGCAATCAGAAATTTAGAAATTATGGAAAGTATTTGATAATTTGAGATTTTCATTATACACAATCATGTTATACAAAAATCACACGTTATGCATTGTATTTATAATATCTCCAGCAGTTTCCCACTAACTAATGTTAGATATTTTTATACATAACATGAATCCTAAGATCTTAAATTATATGACTATCACGTTTATAATGAAACTTAATCAATTAAGAATACCTCCAGACATCTTGATGGAAGGATCAATCTTGAAGAAAGTAGGAAAGAAAATGATTCGCCCCCCTCTAAGTGGCGGAGGTGGTCTATTATAGAAGTAGTGGCAGGCGGGATGGGTACCACGTGCGCATCTAGCTAGATATCTCTTCGTATTAATGATGTTCGACATCCTCTTTGTATTGTTGATATTTGGTATCCTCTTTATTAGTGTCGAAGCTCATTATTTCTGTAGAAACTCGATCTCGTCGTTTATTTGTAGATGCTTTACAAAAGTTAGTTTTATAAAGGCTTGATAACTGTTATTGTGCCAAAGGAGTGTTTTCCATAGAAAGTCGATATTCCAAGTTTGTGGTTAGATCTTTGACATTTGCTAATGGTGCGGCATCCTTCTTTTGTTATATATTCTACAACATTTCTGTGGCATAGAGGTTCGACAGCCCCGCTACCTTTTGGGCTTAATAACATTTGTGGCAGAAGCTCGATATCCCATGTTCTTCTAGGTCAGTTATAGCTCGATATCAATGGGCATTTATTGATCTCGAACCTTTATCACCTTACAGAGTCAATACCTTGATTCATTATGAATACCCAACATTATTTTCTTTTCATTAAAGACTCAAAAACTTTCCTGTTGTAGAAGATCGTTACTCCTTTAGGCACTTGATACTCCTTCTCAGCTTAATAACTTTTGAAGTTCGACATTTTCTTTATTGTTAGATGTTCGGCATCTCCTTGTGATTATTTGAGGTTCGCTGTCCTTCTTTGTTTTATATGCTTAATAACCCTTATGGTTGTTGAGGCTCAACACCATTTCCTCTAGTTATAGAGATTCGACAACCTATCTGTCTCTAAACCTGACAACCCTTGTAATTCGCAATCTCTAGTTTTTCCTTAATCCTTTTAAGCCATTTAACTCCTCAATAGGAACTAGATAATAATCTTTAAGTTAGATACTCGATACCCCTTGCTTCCATATCTTCCCATGCTTCTTTTTCCCTTGGCTTATCAAGTACATTTGATAGCTGAAAAATATGTTGATAACACTTATAAATTAAGGTAGTTAGTTGTAAAACTTGTCTTAACTGATATTTTGGGTTTCGTGTTAAAAAATTCATTAACTTCTTCATAATGATCTAAACCATCTCATATAAATTACCTTGAATGTTTTAAATTTGAGTTTGAGGTTTAAACTATATAATTGGCTGAATGATGATATGTATAATTTAAGTACCATGTTATAATTTTAAACAAGGATTTTATGGAACAATCTAGTTTGGTTTTAAGGCTAAAATCATGCAAATTGATTTCCAAATGCCATGATTTTTGAATATGTTATGTAAAACATTATTTTGAAAATGGGCTTAAATTTTCATAATATTCCAAGCAATGGATAATTTATTATGATATTTTGATGAGAAGAAATAGTTGATTTTGGGTTTAAATTGTTTAAAGCAATTAAGTAATGTTTTCGGGTCAGAAATTTTTATATGTTAGAAAACATATTAAAAGTGAATAATTGTGATTTTTGGAGATTTTTCCTTAGTGTTTTGGTTATTAAATTATTTAAGTTAGAGGACTTCAAGGTTTAAATGTTTTGTTAAGGGGAAGGGCTTATTTGTTAAAATGATTTCATTTGTTAATTGTTGAATTCGGCAACCTTTTTAGAAAAGAATTTTTGATAATTTATTGGCAACCAATCATGTTTTAACAAATTGGGCAAGTTAGGCAAAAAAGGAATTACTTTGAAAGGCGTATAATCAATTTTGTTTCGAATTACAACTTTGCCACTTCCCTTTGCTTGCTTCCGTCACCATACTTCCGCTAATGACCTTTTGCACCCATTCGAAACCAATGCACATGGTATCAAGCAATTGGTATGTAGTGTGTTGGAGAAAGGAGGAAGGGATTGTATCGAAGGCATGCTTTCGAAGGGGTAGGATTTACTTTTATTATTTTGGAATAAATTCAACTTGTCTTTGTTTTAAAAGAAGCTTTTGAGAGATTTGCCGCTTTTGAACCTATTTGATACCTAACTGCCACATTCATACCTTTTGGATCAGTTAGAGGCCTGTAATACCCCTAATTTGAAATAACATTATTAGGGAGATTTAATTACATAAATTAAATAGAATAATGAAGAGACTAGAGTGATAAGGGATTTGAGATTTGAGATCTAATTAGGGTCGTGCCATAACTAAATGAATATATGTGTGGTTTGTAAATTAAAGATTTAAGGGAATAATGTAAGGGTAAAAAGGGAATAGCTGTATACCATAAACCCTAAACCCTTTCCTCATTCTCTTTTATATTTTCATAAACCAAAAAAAACGTAAACAAAGGAGAAACAAGGTCGGCCATAACCCTAGAAGAAGTGGAGCTCAAAATTCAATTAGAGGCTAAGATTCAAGCTAGGAAGATTAAAGCAAGAACAAATCTCAAGTTCCTTATCCAAACAAGGTGAATAATAATCAAACCATCTTATATATGTCTTCCTAAACATTTAAATTCAATTTTAAGGTTTAAAACCATTTGGATGGATGAATGATGATATGCTTTGATTATATGCCATGTTATAATTTAAACAAGGATTTTTGTAGGATAAGATAATTCAATTTTAAGATTAAAATCATGCAAATTGATTTCCAAATGCCATGATATTTGAGTATGTTATGAAGAACATTATTTTTGAGATGGGTTTAAATTCTCATAATATTCCAAGTTATGGTTAATTTATTATGAAATTTTAATGGAAGAAATATATAATTTTGTGTTTAAATTGTTTAAGGCAATTAAGTAATGTTTTTGGGTCAGAAATTTATATATGTTAGAAAACATATTAAAATTGAATAATTGTCAATAAAATGTTTTCGTCCCCCACCATTCCTTCTGTACCACACCATACTTCCACTGTTCACATCCCATCCCCTGTCACTGTTAACCAAAACCAAGCCCCATCTCGCGGCCCGCCCCTCTCTGCCGTAACGTGTTATGCTTTACCTCCCACCACCATCGTCAACCAAACCTTACCATACCCTCCTTCTCTGAGCATCTCTCCTGACAACCTTTCTTCCACCCCTAATCCTTTATCTCCACCTTTGCCCGAACCACCTGACCCTTCCATTAACATACTCAGTTCGATATCCATTCCTTCATCCCCTCCAGAACCTACCACTGTATCTCCTCCGTTAGGTGCCACACTGCCACCTCCCCCCCTGCTCTTTGGACCTCACTTTTCAAATCAAAGCCTAGAAATGCGGGTCGATATATCCCAAAAATTTTTGACTTATCATATACTGGCGAGGCACTGAAGATGCCTGCGGAAGTTCACGAGGCCGGTACCAAAACATGGAACAGGCTTCTGGTTGGATTCTTCCTCGATGACAATCTGCCGTACAACGTTGTATTATATCATTTGAAGAGGATTTGGCGCCTCAATGGATCGTATCAGGTTAAAACCGACCACTCTAGTTTTTATTTCGAATTCACTGATGAATCTGATAGACAGAGAATACTTGAGAGTGATCCTATATTCATTCGTGGAAAAATGTTTATCATATCATCTTGGAAGCCAACTTTCAAAAACGCATAGGCTAGTATAAAATCTGTACCAATTTGGGTCCACTTTCACAAAATACCCACTATTGCCTGGACTCTACTGGGTATAAATTGGCTGGCATGTCACTTGGGAAATTTGGTTTGTTATAACGAAGCAACAGAGAAAATGAAAATTTTTGAATATGCCAAATGCCTTATCGAGATTACGCCAGAAAAAGAGCTTCCTGATGTTATAAAATGTGGAGAAGGTGAAGATGTAGTATATGTTGAAGTCTTTTATGACTGGCGACCAAAAATATGTGTGCACTGCAAATGTTTTGGTCACGACAGCTCTACATGCATTGACATAGTACAACAACTACCGAATGATACAGTGTTTCAAGACAATGCTGCTAATACAAACAACGAAGCACTTAGTAATCTGCCAGGGATACATGCAGAAGTAAATGAAGTTACTGTTAACAATCAACAAATAACTGGGGAGAAGACAAGGTGGCAAAAGAAAACAAACAAACAATGGACAAGAAAAGGGAAAGTGGATACAAATAACAAGCAGATACTACAGAAAACAAAAATACAAGAAAAAATAGATATCTGTGACACACATGCACAGATGCATGAAAAAGACATACACAAGAATACCAGTACACCTATTGATCCAACCAATACCTCTCTAACCAAATCAATACCATCCTACTTACACCATGTTTCCACCAACACATCATAAAAACAGCCTCAACCTTTCTCATGTATTCAGCTGTCAAATTGTTTTGACATGCTGGGGGATACATGTGCCGTAACCGACACTGTGACATCATCCACTCCTCTAGATGCTCCTCATAGCCTCATTCCAAACTCCTCCATACCTTCACACTCCTCGAATATACCTCCTATTACTGTTTATCATCATGATGAACATGTTACAGAACAGCAAACCGAAGACCACCAAACTGATATTGCACCACATCCACCATATGAACACATCCACTTATCTACTGTCATAACCAACAAGCTTGTTGAACAAAATATCATACACCATGATACTTTTCAAGATCAAAATACCGGCCTAAAACTTCTTTTTCAACAGGACTCCCCTGTCACAGCGAATAAAAATACTCAACTCAATCACCAACCATCCACATCCGAATCCCCCCTACCATTCTCACATCAAATCCAACTCACAGTAAGAAAAAGAAAAACAAGAAAAATTACAAAAACAAGGCAAACAAAGATAGCGAAGAAGTTAAGGATAATGATGAAGGGCATACATACCAAATCGAGAATATTCTGAATAACAGCACCAGTTCAGAAGAAAATGAAGTACAAACAAAAAAACAAAACCCAGTAGGACAGAGAAAATCGGGTAGGAAGAAGAAACACTATATCTCCAATGCTTGACAACATAGGTGCTTGGAATATAAGGGGAGCACATCTTCCCTTAAAGCAACTGGAAGCAAAAAACTTGATCAGAAACAACAATCTGCATATGCTTGGCATATTGGAAACAAAACTAAACAAAGCACAAACCATCAAAATGTGTACTTATATCAACCCCCTATGGAAATTCACCGACAATCTTGATCATGCTGTTTATGGCTGTGTGGTGGTGTTATGGAACCCTCTTACATACAACGCCGACACCATCTCGGCCTCAGATCAGTATATCCACCTTTACATCACTCATATACCCACTTCATCCTGTTTCAACTTAACTTACATATATGCTTCGTGTTGCAAAGAAACCAGAATACATCTTCACAACTTCATCCAATCTCAAAATTGTATCAGTGACCCATGGATCCTTATTGGTGACTTCAACTGTATGTATGCATCGACGCAGAAATATGGCGGTAATCCTTTATCCATACATGACATTAGGCCTCTTTCTCAAACTATGCACATTGCAGCTCTTCACAAAATTCCCTCCATTGGCCCTACATACACTTGGAACAACCGACACAAAAACAGACGTACTTTTTGCACCCTCGACCATTCTCTTTTCAATTTACAAGCCCTTACCACCTGGCCTAACTTTTTATCATCTATCTTACACCCTGGAATATCTGACCATAGTCCTCTTATCCTCTCATGGGGATTGAAAACAACGAAATACCGTGCCTCATTTAAATTTTTTAATTTTTGGACGAAACATGCACAATTCTTTGACATTTTTTTGCAGGGATGGAACACTCACACATACGGCAATCCTATGTATGTTCTTCAGGCTAAGCTTAAGAATACAAAACGAGGCTTGAAAAAATGGGCACTTTCTACTTTTGGCAAAGGAACTTCAAAATCAGATCAGCTGCGACATGATCTCCACAAAGCTCAACTGGACATGCTTGCAACCCCTGGAAATATCGATCTGGCTGAAAAAGAGGAATTCATAAATAATCAACTGCGAGATGCTCTTCAATACGAATTGGATAAGAATAAAGAAATACTCGACAAAGAGAAGTTTTTCCATGGTGACAAGAACTCGACTTTTTTCCAAAATGCACTCTGCATAAATAGATCAGCTAAAAAAATCACCTCTATTGTCGACATGGATGGCGAGCTCAAAACTGAAGATAATCACATTGACGAAGCCTTCGTTAACTACTTCAAGGAATGTTTTTCCGAATCTGGACATATACAGAACCTTGCTGACATTAAAAATTTAACCATTCCAAAGATCACCGATGATGAAGCTATTAATCTGATCACAACGATTACTTACGATGAGATAAAAAAGGCATTATTTGATCTAAATCCTGACAGTGTGGGAGGACCAGATGGTTTCAACACAAAATTCTTCACTACTACTTGGTCTACAATCGATGTCACTTTTGTCAAGGCTATTAAATATTTCTTCTCCACAAATATTTTACTTCGCGGTATTAATGCCACAAATATTGCTTTAATTCCCAAAAATGACTCGCCTACTTCAGTCACACATTACAGACCGATATCTTGCTGTAATGTGACATACAGATGCATCACCAAAATCCTTGCGAATAGATTGAAACCAGTGCTGAATAGCATTATATCTCCTAATCAAACTGCATTTCTACACGGTAGAAATATCACGGACAATATCTTGCTCACTCATGAATTACTTAAAGGATATAACCATACTAATATATCACCGCGATGTATGATGAAACTCGATATTCAAAAGGCTTTCGACTCGATACATTGGTTTTCTATCATTGCTATTATGTCTAGTATGAGAATACCAGAATCTTACATTGCTTGGATATACACTTGCATCTCCAATGCCACTTACACTATAAAGATTAATGGCCATTCAGCAGGGTATTTCAAATCGAGTAGGGGAATTCGACAAGGCGACCCGATCTCCCCATACTTATTTATCATGGTGATAGAGCTGCTAAATTCCATTTTCACCAAACATGTTTTAAATAAGACCTTCAAGCTCCATCCAAAGTGCAAAAATCTCGTTATTACCTCTCTCATGTTCGCGGACGACATTGTTGTCTTCGCCAAGCCTGATGTTAGTACCGTTTCTGCCATCAACGAAACTCTTATCCAAATGCACCATATGACTGGGCTACATATTAATAAGAATAAATCTCATATTCTGATTGCGGGCCTCAGTGAAAATGATAATAGGCGTATCACTACTCTATCGGGTCTTCATGATATGCCTACGGATGCTGTTTACTTGGGTATTCCTCTCACTAAAACTAGGATCACTACTACCCAATGCATTCCCATGTATGAAAAGATTATTGCTAAACTTAATACTTGGCCTACTCACCTACTTTCTCAAGCTGGTAGGATTTCTATTGTTAAATCTATTATTTTTGGCATGACAACATACTGGGCTCGCATTTTTATATTGCCAAAAAAATTAATATCCATGGTTAACGCGGCTATGAGCCATTTCTTATGGCATGGGGATTGCAGTTCACGCAAACCTATTCCAATTGCTTTTTCCAAGATTTGCAGACCGAGGAAGCAAGGGGGCTTGGGTATAATAAATTTACGATATTGGAATTTCGCGGCGGCATCCAAACACATCAATGATATAATCTCACACAATACGAATTTATGGATACGCTGGTTAAGATCGAACTACCTTTACAATAAGAACTTCTGGAGTACCAGTCCCACTGCCACTTCTAGCTACTTCTGGCGGAAAATCCTTAGTTCTCGTGATATCATTCTTCCGCACATTAAATACAATATTTTCCACGATCGGCCCATCTCTTTCTGGCATTCACCGTGGTCATCTCCTGGTATAATTCTAAACAATGTGCTCAGTAATATGGAAAAGATATCCACTGGGATTCTTGATGGTGCAAACATTCGACAATACATCAACCATGGGGCGATTCATTTACCATACGCTGCGTCTGTCGTGGTTAGAAATCTCTGGAGGAAGATTACACAGGTTAACCATATTAACACTGTGCACTTTATACAATGGACCGACAAATACAAAAGTCACAGCATCGCAACTATATACAAAGCCATTCTCTCTGAAAATAATAATTATTACAGTGTATGGTATCGACGAATATGGAGTAAGATCGGATCTGAAAAAGATAATTTCATCCTTTGGAAAACTATACATAACTCTCTGCTTACTAGAGACAAACTTTTGGAGAGGGGATTCATTGCGTCTAATACATGCATTTTCTGCAATACACACCCCGAGAGCAAGGACCACATCTTCTTCCACTGTACTGTCACTTATAGACTATGGAAAGCTGTTCTTCTTGCCGCTGAGATATATTACCCAAACCCGAGACGAGAGCAACAATGGTTTGAGATTTTCCAACGATCCAGATGGCGAAATGAGAAGGGGGAGCGAATGCTTATTATCATTAGATGCTTTGTCGTAGCTATTTGGCGTGAGAGGAACGCTCGTATATTTGAAAACAAAATTAAAAACAGAAGGGAATTAATCGCTGAGATTATCGGAGCTTTTAAGAAACGTGCGAGATGGCTTCACTCTGTTGGACATATAGGATTTTCGGTGCATTAATTAATCTGGTATTTGGGCTAACGGGCCTAAATCCTAATTTAATTACTGCTTTTTTCTATTTTGCTGTTTTGGTTTTTTTATTTTTACTTTTTCTTTATTTCTCGATCTAGCGATCCCGCTGGTTATTTGTAATTATTGCTACTTTTTCAACCAGATCTGGTAGAGCCCAGTATAAAATACCCGTTTGCCTTTAAAAAAAAAATTGAATAATTGTGATTTTTTGGGGATTTTTCCTAAGTGTTTTATATGGTTATTAAATTATTTAAGTTAGGACTTAAATGTTTTAAATGTTTTGCTAACGGAAAGGACTTATTTGTTAAAATGATTTTATTGTTAATTGTTTAATTAGGCAGTCTTTTAGAAAAGAATTTTGATAAAGAGTTGACAATCAATCATATTTTGAAAAATTAGGCAAGTTCGGTGAAAAGGAATTACTATGAAAGGCATAAAAATCGGTTTTCTTTCGAATTACAACTTCACCACTTCCATTTGATTGCCTTCGTCACCATACTTCCACCACTGATGTTTCTCACCCATTCAAAACCAATGCACATGTTATCAAGCCATTGATACGTAGTGTATTGGAAAAAAAGGTGGAAGGGACGATGTTGAAGGCATGCTTTCGAAGTGGTCAAAGCCAATTTTATAAACATTCGAATCAATCCCACTCGCCTTTTTTTAGAATCTTTCAAAAGAGTTGCCGTATTTTAAACTCATTCGTTACCTAGTTGCCGCATTCATACCTTTCGAATTGGTTAATGGCCGCTTTTCTTTATAGTCTTATAACAATGAGTTCGAAAGGAAGGCTTTTATTTTTTTAATATTGAAGCCGCCTTCCCAATGCCTTTGAAAGGATCCTTTTAGCTGCTTTTATCAATGGTTTCGAAAGGATGGTTTCAAAGCAATCCACTTTCCCAACTCTTTTTCTTAAGAATAATGCTTTCAAAAGCAAAGCTTTCACTTTGTTCTCTTTGACCCAGTAGTTATACTTAATGTTAAACCTAATGATTGCGAAAGAGATACTTTCAAGTGGTTTCGAAGTTATGCTTCCATAAATTCTACTTGAACCAAATGCCTTAGAAAGTTAAGTGTTAAGCATCTCGAAAGGTATATCTTTAATGCTTCGAAAGGAAGGTTTTAATGCTTTCAAAAGGTGTGTTTATAATGGTTTCGAAAGAGAAGGTCTTAGATTTTAAGTAATTCTTTCGAAAGGGAGAGTGACGGAGGGTAACTCATGATGTCACAATGATCCGAAGAATCTAGTCGAAAGAAAGCCTTGGTTTTCGAATAAGAAACCCAATCTCATTTTTTAAAGGTAAAACTCATGGCAACATGAAAGAGTTTTGAAATGGCATTTAACTTTGGATTTTTGAAGAAGCTTTCCTTGTTAAAGATAGTGGGTTAAAGTATTAACCATGTTTCCTTAGAAAAAATGATTACAAGGAACTAAATCATAAATGTTTATATTATTATGTTTTGATCCTTTATCATGCATGCTTCTATAAGCATATTCACTTGATAATTAACCCATAACTGAATTTTGGGCTGTTAAGGTAGAATAATCAACTAGGTTGACCCAGTAGTGCGTATACATTGAGTTAACTCCTAAGTGAGTAGAATTGCATCCAGGAGGTCAAACGGACTAGAATATAGGATGCTCAAAGACCGATCAAAGGACTATTGGTTTAGGCAGGTTCTTAGTAAGTCTATGAAAACTATGTATGGAAATTGTTATTAGCCGGGGCCAATAGGTTCTTAGTGATCCCATGATAACTATGTTTGGAATAAGTTATTGAAAGAGATCAATAGATTCATAGTGATGTGCACGTAAATGTGCTTATTTTTACCACCATATTTAATCTAATTAAAATAAATAAATGATCATATTGGGTATTTTAACTTGTTTAAACCAAAATTCAACTTATTTTCAAATCGTCATATATTCATCTCCATATAAGAGCAAAATGGTCATTTTAGTGCATAAATTAATTTGTGAAAATATACTTAGAATTTTCTATGGTTTTGTAGGAATTTGGCTTCATACATAAGTGGTTTCATGAAGATATATGCATTCACAAGAGTGAATACAAAGGAATGAAGATGGAAATAATTCATTTCATGGATCATAGAGGACCCCACCTACCCACCTACCTTAATGTACAAATTAGAGCTAATCTACATGTTAAAAGGCCATTAAATCTTCATGCACACTTAATGGACGATTATTGGATGCTAATGGTTACTTGGCCACCATACTTCCTAGAAAGGTAGTTTGGGTAGTTCCTAAAAATGAATTAGGGTTTCCAAACATGTATAAATACCCATTATGCTTCATGTAACATCCTCTCTTCTTGAGTCTCTTTTAGGCTCTCTTCTCTCTTAGCCTCTTAGTTTAGGAAAATAAATCAAAGCTCTTCTCTTTTCTTTTCATGTCTACTTAGCCATTTTCTCTTTATGTACTTTTTTATGCAACTTTAATACATGTTCTTTTCCTTTACATGCTTATTTACTTTCATGTTAGTAGTGTAGATTTACATTTCATGCAAGTAGATTAGTCTTTCCTTTCTTTTTGCTCTCTTGTTCCTCTTGTTTGTTGAATGTTGCTTTCCACATTTGTTGAATTGATAACAAATATGAGAGGCTAATCCCTTCAATTTAGGGGTAATGAATCTCTCTAGTATGTTGATCCAACATTTTGATGTTCATGCTCTCTTTTTGTGCTTTAATGAGAATGCATAAAGTGATTAACTTGTTGTTTTTGCTTTGAATTTAATAGCCTATATTGTTGACACCAAATAGGCTATGCTTAAACAATTACTAACACAAATTACCTCTTCATCTACATATGATAATGATAATGAAGTGAATGTTCAAATTAAAATTTGATGGTCTATATTTCTAATTCATAGTTAATAGGTCATGCTTAAAATAGATTTTGCTTTGAACTTTGTTGTCATATTTCATGAAAGTTAAAAGTGTATTAGTGGTTGTGTTAGAGCTTGATGGCTTATGTTGGGCTAATTAATATGTCATACTTATGATAAGCACATCAGCTAATTACACTAATGACAAAAAAAAAGAGATCATAACTTCATTTGTTGATTTATGTGATCTAGGGAGTGGAAATTAACTCTAAATTGTCATTTAACTCTCATATTTTTATCACTTTCTTTTTGTTAGTTTGTTAGTTTTCTCCTTTTCTAGATTAACACTCTCTTCAACTTTGGTTTAATTTGATTGAATAGATTTTAAAATCAGCAATTCCCTGCGGATCGACCCGTACTCACTACGTACTATGATAGTACGCCGTGCGTTTGCGGTTATTTTTATTATAAATTCGCTCGATGGATTTCTAAACCGATAGAATTTCCGTCGACGAACAGGTTTTTGGTGCCGTTGCTGGGGAACTGCTTTGATTTTAGTTTTCTATTCTTCGAATTATTTTTGTTTGATTTTTGTGTTTTTTTTATTTTCTGTTTGTTTGCATTTTAAAAAAAAACTGTTTTGTGTTGTGTGTGATTTTATTTGTGTGCATCCCTTGTTTTCAATTTTCATTTCGCATTTGCATCACTTCATAAAGAAAATAAAGAAAATATTATACACAATCTCATTTCCAAAAAAAAAGAACAATAAATTTCCACTTCATTTTCAATTTTCTTATTTTACAACTTTCAAAAAGAAAAAAAAAATTACATTGCACATTACTGTGCACAAACTTTGTGACTGCCACAAACATCCACTCCAAACAGTGAACTCCTTTCTGCCTCCCTCCGTCTTTCCAATTCATCACTACCCTGCCTCAACTTCAACAAAACAAAACAAAATTGCCATCTATAGTCCATTACTGCGCAATCACCCCTTCTACCATCAATTCACCTCTTTCATTACTGCCTGACCATCAAACAACCATCATCTCACAAGCAACTACCACCTCAACCACCACTTCCATTAAATACACACCACATTTCAAAACCAATCAACACTGCACTTTACTTTCTCATTTCACTGTCTACAAATTTCTGTTACTGTTCACAACAAACCATTTTCACTGCAAACCAAACAATTCTACCACACAGCAACAAAACTTGCACCTCTCTGACCATAACACTTCATTCACCATCTTCTTCTTCCTCATGCTCCTCACCCCTAACCACTTCTGCCCAAACTCATGATCATCCCCTTACAACTCACACTTGCCTACAACCTTCATTTCCTTCCCTTGCATATCATCACTACAACTTCATTGCAACAATCATCCAACCACATCTTCAATGTACAGCAGCCATCATCTTTTCTGTCATCCCCTCCGTCATTCACAGCCTAACATTTCACTTCTTCACCAGTCACAGCACAACTTTGATCATTCACTCCCTGCCACCAACCCAAAGTTCAACTGCACAACCTTCAACAACCCAAAGTTCAACAGTCCCCAAAACGCCGAACATTTCCTCTGCTTCACCATAACCATTACACTGCACCGACAACTCCACGATTACCTGCTCCTTCACCAACATCACCTTCACTGCATCCCCTACTCACCAAAATTAATCACGTCTACCCTTCCACCTTAAACCCGAACAACAGGTAATTGCAACCCAACCACCAGCCACACTTCATACTCCATTCCTTACCACCACACTGTTACATCTATCATACTGCTCCATCAGCCTACAGCATTGTCAATCACCACTACTCCCCCTTACACTGACAGTAGCTACCCCGACCACCACAAAATTGCAGACTGAACCACCCCTTCATCACAGTTCTGCCCCTCCCATTCCCCTGTCTAAACAATCACACTTGAAAATCCTCACAAAACCCCAAAACCACCGACTTCACTACCAAATTCAATCTACTGATCCTATCTGCCCACTACAGCTCCACGCCTCCAATAAAGCAAACCGAATACAACCAACAGCAAGCGAGATCGTCCACTGACAACATCCGTAACCTTCCATCAACACAGTCCCACCATTCAACTTCAACAGTTCACATAAAAAAAATTGCATAGAACACTGCAAACATTACCTACATATCGTGCCTCAAACAACCACTGACCACTCCACTATCCACTACAAATACATCACTTACTTCAAACTGTCACTACTATTACTTCTACAAATCCCAAGTACCCACCGAGTCATCGCATTGAAAACACCCACATCATCTCCCCTTCCAAATCACCGAACCACGCGACTACAAAATTCAACCACCTCAACCACGAACCAACTATCAATCGCTTGAAAACCTAAATCGTGACTCCATGACATCGACATCACCATCGTACTCGACATCGATATCGACCACTGCTTTGCCCTCCCTGAAACCCACGACCTCTACCCAATTCAATTTGTCGCTTCATCCTTCCAGTTTTGATTATGATTTAGATTCTGGAAATTTTATTTTGAGAATTGTGAAGTCGTGATTTTGATTGCTGTGGATTGTGAATTCGAGAGTTTGGAATGAAGTGAAACCAAAAAAAAATTAGTTTGATAATGTTTCTGATATGTTGATTTACAGAAGTGGGTCGTGGGCTGTATTGATTTTTAAAAAAAAAGAGAGAAGAAAACGTTGGGCCGGATTGGTTCATGAGTGTTGGTTTAGGGAGTTGATTTGTGTTGTGTTTAGTAGTTTTGTTTTGTTTTCTTTTTTCTTTTAGTTTGCTTTAGTGTTTATTTAAATCCCTTTGTTTTGTTTTGAGTAAAATCTTTTGTTTTAATTTTGTTTGAGTGTTAAATATTTTATTTTGCTTCTTAAGAAAAACAAAATAAATAAAAATTGTATATATCTTGTTTTTATTTCAGGTTGCCAAAGCAGATAAAGGAAGGAACCGCTGCCAAAAAAAACTGCTTGCTTGCTGAATAAAATTTTGCTGCTTTTAACCACTATCTATTGTTTTTATTTGCCTTGCATTGTTGTTTGCTTGCATTTTAAAAAAAAAATTAAAAACAAAAACAAAAACAAATTTCATTCTAGTTGCATTGTTAATACACGTTTTATTTCAGCTTTGCATTTCATCCTAGAATTTTGATTAATAACGGTTAGAAACCGATAACTCTTAATTGTATATTGACAATTTGTCCTCTTTCAACAATTTAATTTCTTAGTGTCTAGGCTACTGCAGAGCAATAATCGGTTATAAATATTACGGTGATTCGTAAATATTATACTGAATTGTTTCTCTGAAGGTACTTAAACCTTCGGCTGCACTGCTACGGTGATTCGTGGTGCACCGATAAATCCTGCCCGTTACCTGGCTGAAAACTATGTTGTTGATTTAAGACAATGTGTGATTATACAATTTTAGGTTAGGATAAATAATTCGTAATTAACCTTGCATTCATTTAGTTGCACTAGTTCTTGTGTATTTGTAAAAAACAATTTTTTTTTCAAAATCCAAAAGTAAAAAAAATTGTAAATATTTCTTAACTTAGTTTCGAATTCAAATAAATCCAAAAAAAATTTACTTGGTTTTTTTAGAAAAAACAAAAATCCACAAAAAATCCTTTTCAAAAACAAAAATAAAGTTTGAAAAAAAAACAAAAAAAAATCAATTTTTCCTTTTTTGAAAGATAAATTCATTTTGTAAATATTTTCCTTTATAAAAAAAAACTAAAAACATTCTTGAAAATGTCTGAATTTCCATATTCACTTGAATTTTACAATAGTTGTGAAAATTAATATAATCCATATGATTACACTCTAAATTCGTATGGATATTTTAACGACAACTATTCTATAAACAATTCGAATTTTGAACAACAAAGTTTTCAAAACGATGACCAACCGTCGACTCCTGAAAAGAGCATTTCATCTTTACTTGAACTCTCTACACAACAAAATCAAAGTATAAATGACTGTGTAATTTATATTTGTGTAATAACTCGAGTCACGGATTTCAAAATTTGAATTCAATTCAAACTTCAAATGATTTCGATTATAACTCATGCCAATGCAACTTCGAACTCCAAAACCAATTTCAAAATGGAAATGTGAACCACTTTTCAAATAATTTTGGCAATGGAAATAATCTCCACTACGATGCGAGTAAAAAATTTTGTTCTCAACACATCCAAATTGAAAATTCTCAAGTCAATAATTATAAGTTGGATTTTGTCGAATAAATGAACGAAATTTACGATGATTACACGGATTTGTTGATTGAAACATAAAAATAATTACATGAACAACAAAATCAAATCCCAATGTGTGATGAGTCATATAGTAATCCATCTTATACCACAATTGACGATTTTCGAACAACAACTTTTAAAACAGAAAATTACGATCTTAATGAAGTTGTTGAAAACATGGTAATTGAGTTGGATTTCAATACTTTTGAGGGTGAGAAACTCGATTTAAATTTCGATCTTCCTTTTTCCGATTTCGAAAATTTGAATACAACAACTTTGGATTTTGAAAATGATATACGCAATGAAGTTTTTGATAATTCAATAAAGGAGGACGAATTTAACGAACACGATTTCATTGGACTATTTGAAAACGAGTTGTTGAATTATGAAAGGGAAGATGTAGATCACCACTTTGATTTTTAAATCGATAATTCGAAAGAAGATTTCAACGATAAGCTTGAAAATCATTTTAGTGAGTATAAATTTGAACTTCAACAATCGTTCTACCTACCCCAAAAATCATCGAAAATAAAACAACTCGTACGATTTTCAATAAAACGACATTCGCTTTTCCAAACGACATTCGCTTTTCTAGACAACATTCAATTTTGAAATCTTTTACGGTTTGGTTTTCCGAGCTTAAGCTGTGTCTCGCATATTTGACGAGACAAATGAATCGGTCTTTGGAAGACCGTTTCATTTACTCTTTGACTATATACTTTTTGATCTCGTGTAAATACCGCTCATTTTCATGTAAATATAGGTCATCGTTTTATTTTTGTTTTATTCTTCTCCTTCCACTTGGGTTGACTGTGGGGACACAGTCAAAATCATGTGGGGGGAGGGGAGACTCATCATTATTTTTAATTTTTCATGGTTTTTTTATTTTTATTTTTTTCTTTCCAAAATTTTAAAAAAAATCTCAAAAAAAAAAAAACAATTTTTTTAAGCATTTTGATTTATTTTTGAACGAAACACTATAAGATAAATATATGGTTTTGGTTAATTAAATTGAAATTTTTGACAAATTTATTTATCTCAAAATAATGAAGTTTGATTACAAATAACGATGGTTTAACTAATATATAGGAAGATTCATACTTGTTAATTATGAAATATCCTAACTGAAAATCTTTGTTTTAAAAGTGGTGAATTTAAATAAAAGGATATAACATTTTTTTGATCTTCTAAGTTAAATGGTGCTAAGATGATCTTGCAAAACTCTATCTTCAAAAAAAAAATTATTTCTTGCATATATGTATATATTTTTAATAAACACCTAGAGTCATGTGTTCACACCGTGTGTTCACTCGCCATGCTCTATACCCTTCTCACGTAAGCCCGTAAGGCAGTGCACGATCGGTATATCTGGCCTCAGCTTACCTGAGTTAGGTGTTTGTATATAAACAATTCTTTTATTAATAATGCCTACAGTTGATAAGTGTTCACACTTGTGTGTTCACTCGTCATGCTCTGTATTCCCGACACGTAAGTCCGAAAGGTAGTACATGGGTAATATATCTAGCCTCAGTTTACCTGAGTTAGGCATTTGTAAATATTGTTAATATCAATAAAATTTTCAAAAATAAGAGAGAGTAAGCAATTGAAATCCAAGCACTATTTTTACTTATTTGATTTAACTTGTTATTGAAAAGAAATGAAAATACCACTTTGAAAAACTTTGATAATCAACTAAGTATCCATTTCATAGTTACACTGTGTTATCGACCGGAACAACGAGTTAAACTATAGTCTATTTTCTATGATAACTTGATTTTTGTTTGAAATTTTGACGAGTAAATGACTTAAATATTCAAGATAATGACCAAAACTTATATTTAACTTATTTATGTCGATTTAAAAGTAAATCCTTCAATTGTATATATTTTCAAAAACTTGCATTCATCACTTTGTAAATAAATCTTGCATAAATATTTTCATATCGCAATTGAATTTTGTGGGTAGTATCCGATGAAAACCCTCATGAGACAACACTCGTCCTACTGGGCACACCCAAAGGTTTAACGGCTTGTTGCAATTGCTCAATGCAATCGTGCTTCCTACGAAAACAGAATTATCTTAGTTTTTAGTTTATTCGAGGACGAATAAAATGATAAGTGTGGGGGTATTTGATGTGCACGTAAATGTGCTTATTTTTACCACCATATTTAATCTAATTAATATATATAAACGATCATATTGGTTATTTTAACTTGTTTAAACCAAAATTCAATTTATTTTTAAATTGTCATATATTCATCTCCATATAAGAGCAAAATGGTCATTTTTGTGTATAAATTAATTTGTGAAAATTTACTTTGAATTTTTTATGTTGTTTTGTAAGAATTTGCCTTCATATACAAGTGGTTTCAAT
The DNA here is from genome assembly GCA_030737815.1 of Allium fistulosum. NCBI lineage: Eukaryota > Viridiplantae > Streptophyta > Magnoliopsida > Asparagales > Amaryllidaceae > Allium > Allium fistulosum. The sequence continues at coordinate 230,404,085 of CM060907.1, read as the reverse complement.
GAATATATACATGCCAAGAGTGAATACAAAGCAATGGAGATGGAAATAATTCATTTCATGGATCATGGAGGACCCCACCTACCCACCTATCTTAATGTACAAATTAAAGCTAATCTAAATGTTAAAAGGCCATTAAATCTTCATGCACACTTAATGGACGATTATTGGATGCTAATGATTACTTGACCACCACACTTCCTAGAAGGGTAGTTTGGGTAGTCCTAAAAATGAATTTGGGTTTCCAAACATGTATAAATACCCCTTATGCTTCATGTAACTTCCTCTCTTCTTGAGTCTCTTTTAGGCTCTCTTCTCTCTTAGCCTCTTAGTTTAGGAAAATAAATCAAAGCTCTTCTTTTTTCTTTTCATGTCTACTTAGCCATTTTCTCTTTATGTACTTTTTTTCTGCAACTTTAATACATGTTCTTTTCCTTTACATGCTTATTAACTTTCATGTTAGTAGTGTAGATTTACATTTCGTGCAAGTAGTTAGTTTTCCTTTCTTTTTGCTCTCTTTTTCCTCTTGTTTGTTTAATGTTGCTTTCTACATTTTTTGATTTGATAACAAATATGAGAGTCTAATTCCTTCAATTTAGGGGTAATGAATCTCTCCAGTATGTAGATCCAACATTTTGATGTTCATGCTCTCTTTTTGTGCATTAATGAGAATGCATGAAGTGGTTAACTTGTTGTTTTTGCTTTGAATTTGATAGCTTATGTTATTGACACCAAATAGGCTATGCTTAAAAAATCACGAACAAAAATAACCTCTTCATCTACATATGATGATGGTAATGAAGTGAATGTTGAAATTAAAATTTGATGGTCTATATTTCTAATTCATAGTTAATAGGTCATGCTTAAAATAGATTTTTCTTTCAACTTTGTTGTCATATTTCATGAAAGTTAGTGTATTAGTGGTTGTGTTAGAGTTTGATGTCTTATGTTGGGCTAATTAATAGCACAAATATGTCGTACTTATGATAAGCACATCAACTAATTACACTAATGACAAGAAAAGAGAGATCATAACTTCATTTGTTGATTTATGTGATATAGAGAGTGGAAATTAACTCTAAATTATCATTTAACTCTCATATTTTTATCACTTTCTTTTTGTTAGTTTGTTAGTTTTTTCCTTTTCTAGCTTAACACTCTCTTCAACTTTGGTTTAATTTGATTGAATAGATTTTTAAAATCAACAATTCCCTGCGGATCAACCCGTACTCACTACGTACTACGATAGTAAGCCGTGCGCTTGCGGTTATTTTTATTATAAATTTGCTTGACGGATTTCTAAACCAATAGAATTTCCATCGACGAACACATAGCGTTCCCATAAAAACTATGACATGAAAGATGTTATTGGAGAATCTAATAGGTTCATAGTGACCCCATGAAAACTATGATTTGATGATGTTGTTGGTAGATACCAATAGGTTCTTAGTTATCCCATGTAAACTATGTAACTAGACAGATGGTTTGTAAGCTTGGAACTGGTTATTAGTCAGCCCATGAAAACTAATAGGTTAATAGTGACTCTAGAAACTATAATTGGAGGCAGATAGCTAGGTAAATGGGGATGGGAAATCCAGAGCCCATTGCATGTTTGCATATCATTAAGATATATTTTATAATGTTATGTATTAACCATTGTAACTTCGCCTGTGTAGTTTTCTATGCAGCCTGTCCCAAGCCAGGATAAAGGAGGAGGGTTGTGGTAGGCTTGGCGAGCCAACGCAAAAACCCTAGCCTCTCTTATGGAAATGGAACCTAATTATATTTCGTTGGGGCGTAACCCTCTTAGCGACGCGCCATATCGAGGCTCGGGTATGGTGAAAAGTGAGCAAGGGCTGGGTCGCCACTCCCTTAGTGGCACGCCATATCGAGGCTCGGGTATGGTGAAAAATATGCAAGGGCTGGGTCGTCACTCCCTTAGTGGTGCGCTACATCGACGCCCCGATGTAGTGATAAATGAGCAAGGGTCTTCGCACTTTACTCGGCGGGTGCGAAGGGTAAGCAAGCTAGTCGATGAAAGTAGGATTCAGTTAGGTAGTTAGAATGTAGGATCATTAACAGGAAAGCTAAGAGAGATAGTTGATACTATGACTAGGAGATGTGTAAATATCTTATGCGTTCAAGAGACCAAATGGACGGGCCAAAAGGCGAAGGAGGTGGAGAACACAGGCTTCAAGTTATGGTACACGGGAAAAGAGCGTAACAAGAATAGGGTAGGTATTTTAATTGACAAGAACCTTAGAAACGGAGTGGTCGACGTTAGGACACAAGGGGACAGGATCATCCTAGTTAAGCTGGTAGTGGGTGATATGATTCTGACTGAACGTCATTAGTGCTTATACGCCACAAGTAGGTCTAAGTGAAGCCGTCAAGAGGAATTTCTAGGAAGAGCTAGATGTCATGGTTAGGGATGTGCCTAGTAGCAAAAAAATTTTCATAGGAGGAGATTTCAATGGCCATGTTGGTACAGCTAGTGGGGGGTTTGAGAGAGTGCATGATGGTTTTGGATATGGCGATAGGAACCAAGAAGGAGAAGAAATATTGAATTTCACTATTGCTTATGACCTCATGATAGCTAATACATTCTTTAGGAAGAGACAGTCACACTTAATTACTTTTAGTAGTGGCCACCACTTTAGCCAGATTGACTTTGTACTTACTAGAAGAGACGACAAACGAGCTTGTGTAGATTGCAAAGTCATACCTGGAGAATGTGTCGTCTAACAGCATCAGCTTTTGATATCCGAGTTTCGTCTCCGAATACGTGTTCAACAGGGTAAAGGAGCCAAGACTAGTCGGACGAAATGGTGGAAGCTCAAAGGAGACGCTTCACGGGTGTTTAAGGATAGAGTGATGGTAGAAGGGGCATGGAATATGAAAGGAGAAGCAAATCACATGTGGGATGAGATGGTAAGACGCATTCAGAAAGTGGCTACTAAGGTGTTTGGGATAGTGAAAGGAAATAAACGCGAACCTAAAGATTCTTGGTGGTGGAACAGTGATGTGCAAAAGGCTATCAAAGAGAAGAAGGAATGTTATAAGTGCTTACATCATCATAGGAGCTAGGACAACATGCAAAAGTACAAAGTGGTAAAGAAGAACACAAAGAGAGTGGTGAGTGAAGCAAGAGGTCGGGCGTATGAAGATCTATATCATAACCTAAGTACTAAAGAGGGTGAAAAAAACGTCTATAGGATAGCTAAGCTCCGCGAGAGGAAGACAAGAGACTTCAACCAAGTTAAATGCATCAAAGATGATAATAATAGACTTTTGGTGAAGGACGAGGAGATAAAAAATAGATGGAGAGATTATTTCAACAAACTATTTAATGAAGAAGATGATAGCACTACGATCGAGATAGACGACTCTTCTGATGACACTTGCAGACATTTTGTTCGGAGAATTCAAGAATCCGAGGTAAAGGAGGCACTAAAACGGATGAAAGCAGGCAAGGCATTGGGGCCTGATGACATCCTCATTGAGGTATGGAGGTGCCTTGGAGATGCAGGGATAGCATGTCTAACTAAGTTGTTCAATAATATTTTCAAATCAAACAAGATGCCAAATGAGTGGAGGAAAAGCATACTAGTTCCAATTTTGAAGAATAAAGGAGATATCCAAAGTTGCACAAACTACAGAGGAATTAAGCTTATGAGTCATACAATGAAGCTTTGGGAGAGAGTCATTGAGCACAGACTAAGAAGAATGACAAGCGTTTCAAAAAACCAATTTGGCTTCATGCCTGGGAGGTCGACCACAGAGGCGATTTTTTTAATAAGACAACTTATGGAGAGGTTTAGGGAGCAAAAGAAGGATCTACACATGGTATTTATCGATTTGGAGAAAGCTTATGACAAAGTACCGCGAAAGGTGATGTGTTGGGCCCTGGAAAAGAAGAGAGTCCCAACAAAGTACATTACACTTATCAAGGATATGTACGATGATGTTGTGACTAGTGTCAGAGCATGCGATGGTGAAATCGGTGACTTTCCCATTAACATAGGATTACATCAAGGGTCAGCTTTGAGCCCCTACATTTTTGCTCTAGTGATGGATGAGGTTACGAAGGGTATGCAAGGTGAGATTCCTTGGTGTATGCTATTTGCTGATGATGTTGTGCTAATTGATGAAAGTAGGATTGGGGTTGATAGACAACTGGAGCTGCAGAGACAGACTTTAGAATCAAAGGGTTTTAAACTTAGCAGAACTAAAACATAGTATATGAAGTGCGGGTTCAGCGGTGTCAGGTCGGAAGATGGAGATGTCACTCTGGCTGGTCAAATAGTTCCTAAGAAGGAATCATTTCGATATCTAGGATCAATGTTGTAGTATAATGGTTTGATAGATGAAGATGTTAGTTTTAGAATTCGAGCGGGATATGTGAAATGGCGACAAGCGTATGGGATTCTCTATGACAAGAAGGTCCCACAAAAGCTTAAAGGAAAGTTCTACAAAACGGCAATCAGGCCTGCGATGTTGTATGGTGCATAATGTTGGCCTACTAAAAGCCAACACGTCCAAAAGATAAGCGTAGCAGAGATGCGTATGCTACGATGGAGCTGCGGTCATACAAGAAGAGACCGAATTAGAAATGATGATATACATGATAAACTTGGAGTAGCACCAATTGAGGAGAAGCTAATTCAACATCGCTTAAGATGGTTTGGACATCTTCAACGAAGGCTGCCCGAGGCACCTATGCGTGTTGGAATTATATGCCGTGTTGAATGCTCAAAGAGAGGTAGAGGTCGACCAAGGTTGACATGGAAGGAAGTAGTAAAAAGGGATTTGAAGGATTGGGGTATATCCGAAGAGCTGGTGACGGATCGGAGCGAGTGGAAGTTAGCGATTCACGTACCAGAGCCATGAGCGTTGAGTTTTATAAGTTTTAGATTATAGGACTAGGAAACATGAGCCTGAGACGTAGGTTTGGTCTTTGACCAATATTACTATTAGTATCATTATCGCTATTAGCATTATTATTATCATTCCTCTTATATATATATATATACATATATATTTTTATTTTATTTTACTTTACTTAGTTATTATTATTAATTTACTTATTTGACTTTATTTTATTATTGTTATTGCTATTGTTATTATTATAACTTTTAAATTGATTTTTTTTCATTTAGTTTTGGGTTCCATCTCTAGCCGACCCCAACTTGTTTGGGAATAATGGCTTAGTTGTTGTTGTTGTATGTATTAACCATTTTGGATGTAGGTGCACAATATATGTTTATTATAAATAGGGATAAGATACTAGTGAGGGGAAATCATTATGGATGTAGGTGCTCAAATAATTTTGAGTAGTTTGAGAATTAAGGTTTTTAGGTACTCCTTTAGACGAATAAGCATACGGAGACGTGCAAGAGGCAATCTAGCTATTAGGAGTTCTTTTTGTTTGATTTTTCTTTGTTTTGGGTGTAATTGCAAAGTTGTTTAGTGTATATATTTAGACTCTGATCAACCAAGGGGACATCTTCATATGTCAAACTTTGCGTATTTTGTAATAAATTGTAATTTCTTTGAACGTGGCTTACGTATAGGATTATGTAATGAATGTGAAATACTATCTTTAATGAAATGGGAAATTTGTTTTAAATTGAGTTAAATTCTTTTTCAAATTCACGTGTTTCTGGTATATCAATGTATCTAACATTACCGCATTTGGTCACCGAGAATTAATTACTACGTATGACTGCAGCATCCGTAGCGGTTAGTTTTAGGCCTACAAATGGAGGATTTTACAAGTTGGTATCAGAGCATAGGTTTATGCAAATTTAAAAGAAATTTGAACCAAAAATATTTTCAACACATAATCCAATGAGTCAAAAAATGCGACCGGGGCTTGGGTTAATGCTATAATAACGTACTTGCATTTGTTATATATGTCTATAAGTGCGTATCCCCCTCTCTCTTAGATTGTTCTTCTGTATCATACTAAGGCTCGTAGGCATATTTACGAGAAAGGAAGGTATGGAGGTAGGAAACAGAAGTGGAAATCTCGGTGGAGGAAGCACCACAACAAATGGAAAGGCTCGACCCAGTACTAGGAGGAATCTGGGTTGACGGGCAAATGCGAATCCAAATACAAATGCTAACATAGGTGCTGGAACCCCACCAGTAGATATGGGGATAATGTATTAGTTCTTTGTTAATTTGATGCAAGTTGGAGCAGTTGCAGGAGTTGCTGGGGGAAATGTTGTGAATGTTGGAGGAGTTAATCCTCCAGTTGGCAATAAGTATGCCAAGCTGAGCAGGGACAACACTAGTCTTGGCAGGAGGTCGTTTTTGGGAATAGAGGATGTTGTTGAAGTAGAAAGCTCATTATTGCACTAAGAAAGAATTTTTGCCGACTTGTGATTAGATGATGAGCAGAAGAGGATACTTGCTTCTAGACTGTTGTAGGGAGCAGCACTTTATTGGTGGAATAGTATTACCGTGGGAGTTCCGAGGAAGATTTGACTTGCGCATAATTTCTTAGGAGATTTGAAGAGAGGTTTTTATCTGAAGTTGCTAAGTCGATATTGCTGAGAAAGTTCATGGCTTAGCGCAAGGTGAGATGTCGGTGATTGATTATGATATGAAGTTTAATGAGCTGTCCAGATACGAATATGCTACCATTGACACCATCGGTAAAAGGAATAAGAGGTTTATTTGAGGTTTAAGACCTGAGATTTCTATGGTGACTAAGCCGCATCTCCATGATCAAAGTACAGTTGTAGTGGAGATGGCAATCCGGAATGAAGAGTTGCTTTCTACTTATAGAAAGGAGAAGCCGGTTGGAACCTAGGATTATCAAGGCAAGAAGAGGAAATTCTTTAAGGAAGGAGCTTGGAAAAGAGGAGTAGCCTGATGTAGTTTGCTACAAGTGCGATAAGAAAGGACATTATGCTCATGAATGTCGAACTAGAAAAGGGAAAAAGGTGGTACATAAGAATGGAGTGATGTGCTTCAACTGTGACCAGATTGGACACAACAAGAATCGGTGTCCAGAACCAATCAGGGCAGACAAGGGAAAGGTTTTTGCTTTGGAACCATCATCTTCTTGACCAACCGTTGCTAAGAAGGGAAAGACTATGATGAAAGATACACTTTTGATTCATAGTACACCAGTAAGAATACTATTTGATACCATTGCATCGCATTCCTTAAGTGTTGCGAATCCGATAGGAGGGTATGCAACTCTGTGAATGAGGTGTGACCAGTTAAAACTTGAATTGTTTGGTCATGTGTTTGCATGTAGTTTGTAAGTTTTTGATTTCGTATGCTTCGGGATTATTTTGGATATGGATTGGTTAGAAAAATATGATGTTAGGATATTTTGCGAAGATAGGACAATATTGCTAAGACACCCTAATAGTCATAACCGAATTATATACTCGGTAGAGAAGTTAGACTCATGTGCTTGTGCTTTGATGGATGCAATGGTAGTAGAAGAAGAGTTGAATCAGGTTTTGGTAGCAAGAGAGTCCGCAGATGTTTTTGAGCCAGTCATAGGACTACCACCGAAGTGAGCCATTGAGTTTTAGATAGATCTTGTGCCAGGAGCAGAACTTGTAAGTAGACTACCTAACAAGATGACACCTACCGAAACGAAGGAATTGAAGGTGCAGCTAGTGGATATAGAAAGAAAGAATTTCATTAGACCAAGCAGGTTGCCTTGGAGAGCAGCCGCGGTGTTCATGAAGAAACCAGATGGATCATTAAGGATGTATATTGACTATTGTAAGTTGAAGGAGAAAACGGTCAAAAATAGATATCCTTTGCCAAGAATCGATGATTTATTTGATCAGTTGAGTGGAGCTAGAGTGTTTTTCCAATTGGATTTGGCGATCGGTTTCCATAAACTAGTAGTGGCAGAGGACAGTATTCCATTGACGACGTTCGGACTAGGTATGGTTCGTACGAGTGGTTAGTGATGCCATTTGGGTTAATGAATGCGCTAGCTTTCTTCATGGATTTAATGAACCGAGTTTTCTGAGAGCACTTAGATAAGTTTGTATTGGTATTCACAGATGACATTGTATGTTCTCTAAGAATGAAAGAGAGCATGAAGTTCATCTTAGAGTAGTGCTTGAGAGGTTGAGGCAGCATCAACATAAAACAAAGTTTTCCAAGTGTCATTTCTGGAAGAAAGAAGCTAAGTTTCTTGGTCACGTGGTTTCAGAGAAGGGTTTGTCAGTTGACATGGATAAGATCGAGGTTGTTAACAGAGATGGAGACTAAGATTAGAAGTTTTCATGGACTCGTCGACTATTATCGGAGATTTATTAAGGATTTCTCGCGGATAGCAGTGCCTTTGACTAAACTAACCAGGAAGGATGTGAAGTTTATTTGGTCTGACAAATGTTAGGAAGCATTCCTTAAATTAGAGCATCTATTGACCAATTGTAATACCCCACACCCCTTAATATACCTAAAAAAAGGCACACTAAAAGATGTTGTGCGTTGTAGGTATAGCTAAAAACTAACAAAGACTAAGATTCACAAGACAAAATAATTAAAACAGCGTAAAAACTTAAATAGAAATCTCATTATTCAAAATCAAACTTCATAAATACTTCATTAAACCAAATACCAAATATCCATGTCTAGTGAAAAACATTATCTCAGTCATAACATCAGAGTACATAAAATAATTATCCTTCTCAAAGAAAAGTACCAGTACAACAAACGAAACAAAAACTGAAAAAGAAGAAGTAGAGTACATGAAGAAAGTCTCTGTAGCTGAACCTCCAAGAAACTCTGAAATCTACTATCCCTGCCTTTGGTGACCTATGGGGGGGGAAGGGAAATAGAGGAGTGGGTCAGACTAAAAGTCTGGTGAATGAAAGTAATTACTAGTATTCTTAAGCAAGATAAAGATAATAGACTTTGCAACAGTTCTAGTTATAAAAGGAAATAAAGAAAAAGCTAAAGATGGAATCAAATACGGTTTAGCTGTTTGCTTTGCTTAGATAGTTTTGATTGTTTCGATTTTTTGCACTTGTCTTAGATATACTTTGATTAGGTTGAAATCCCAATCCTACTTTAATTAGACTGAAGCCCTAATTCTACCCTTTGATCGGCCTTCTATCTCTGTTGTGCCACTGTGAGCTAGTCTCATCCTATGGGTCTAGCAAAAGACACATGTTTAGCACTTTGAAACTCAATAGCAACTTATCTGCATGCACCCGAGGCCGCACGCTTGGCCACCGTTAGGCTCGCACTATCTGTTGCTCCCTCTTGCCTACCCTAAACAGCATAAGCGTGCCTAGCCTCACCTGATATGTTGTGAGACCATCAATCCTAGTTTGAAAGGGTCCTGCCCAACCTCACCTAAGTGTGTTGTGAGACCATCAGTCCTAGTCTGAAAGGGGAATGCTACCGATACGGGTCCAAACAAATAAAATCTAGTTGCGCCCTTTGCCCAAATTCCCGGATTTGAGCTTCTATCTATTGGCCCCTTAGTTACCCTAGTCAGCATAAGCGTGTCCCAGCCTCACCTAATCTGTTGTGAGACCATCAATTCCTTATTGAAAGGGAATGCTATTAGTTATGGGCCCTACTATCTTTTCTTATTAACTTAGTATAAGTCTTTTAAATAAGCCTCTTCTCTTAATTATACTCTATTTGCTTATTAACTTATTCTAAGTCTTTAAAATAAGCCTCTTTTATTATCTCTGCTATATTTGCTTATTAACTTAGTGTAAGTCTTTAAAATAAGCCTCTTCTGTTAATTCTGCTCTATTTTCTCTTTTTAGTTATAATTACATGTTAAAACTATGCTTGCAAATATCTTAAATTTGCCTATTTCAGTCTATGTCCAATTTATTACAGTTCTTCTTGTTTTACGTCTAATTTTCTATAAATTCAGTATTATTATATTCTAGTCCATATTAGCGAATTATTCTTTTTTGTTTATTCCATTCGCGTAAAAAGGGAATTAAAAAGAAACTAATATTTAACGAATAAATCCCAATGTAGAATAGATGTAAATAAAATGTAAATAACGGTAAATAACTGTAAATACTGTAAATAACTGTAAATAATAGGGAAATCTATAATTAACAGTAAATAATTGCAAATAACTAAATAGAGTAGCTAAAAGAAAATAGACTGAAAAGCAAGTCTAAAATTTACTTAAAAATAAGCTGTAAATAAACTTGGATAATGGTTATCCCAAAACTGTATAAAAACTACAACTATTGGAAACCCTATTATTTGAAATTACTTAAAAATCTAAAATAATTACTTAAACACTCACTTGTAGTCCTTGGCTCTTTCCTTTGGCCTTCCCGATCCACTTGAGGGGTATAAAATATTTTTACTAAAAAGATCTTCTCCTTGGAAAAATATTCCTTTTAGGGTGCAGCCTCAGGCAATGAATCCAGACGGAGAAAATCTGAATGAGAAAAATAGCTAGGCCTAAGGTCTTATTTATAGTATCACTTGTGAGCCTCAGACCATTGGATTTGAGGATTAAATATGGTGCAACCACGTCATAGGCTCGCTGGGAACCGTTGGATGGAAGCACGGACGTACATGATTGGATAAAAATCGAAAAATACGTCATCTGTTAAAACTGGAAAGAACTAATGTGAAGAATGCAGGCGGGTCGACCGCTGGGTCAACCTTTTCTCATGGTAGGTCGACCTAGCCATCGGGGGGGGGGGTGTCGGCCTGCCCTATTATATTTTTTCTTCTTCTTTGTTTTCTTGTTTCTAGCATATCTCCTTCGTTTTAACTCGAATCTTGACAATCTATATATGGAAATTGACCAGAAAATTACCACGGATACAACGGTGCAACTCCCATGGCTCAATTCTAATAATTTCTCAAAGTTATTTTATTATTTAATTAATTCGTTAATTAATTACTATAGTTTAAATTTCAGGTTGTTACATTCTCCCCTCCTTAAGGGATTTCGTCCCCGAAATCTCTAAGGGTAGAAGAATGAAATAAATATTTTCATCCAAGTTTTACAACCAACTATTCAACCAACGTCCATTATATCCATTGTCCTTAAGTTTTCTAATGCAATTTATGATACATATACAATTAGTGTGGTGTTAATGTCCCTAAATAATGCAAAAAGATTAGGCGGTCTACTGATTCAATCGACCTCCTTTTATGTAATCATGTTCGTGCCATGTATCCAAATGAATGCAATTTCCCTAATGATAACTTATAGTTCTACATGTGTGCTACAATCATCATCCAAATGCAAGAATCATGTTATAATCATCCATTTATAATAGCCATGGAAAATAAAATAAAAATGCAAATGCGCACACATCCATATGCATATGCTCTAGTGTCCTATTTAGGCCGACTCCTAAAAGATAATAGTGCCTACTGTAAGTATATGCATCCATTAGCATCCACTAGCAAACACTTGCAACCACTAGTATCCATCATACATAACATGTTCTAATAACATGTTTGCATCAAATCCTACCATCCATAGGTTAAATCCTAAGTTCTACCCTCCCAAAGGATAATAAAGGAAAGAACCTATTCAAAACTAAAGATGGAAATAGGAAATTCAAAATTTATTATCAAAGTGATGTGGATAAGAGGTACTTATTTTTCATAATCAAATCAATCTTCTCCGAAGTCTCTCTAACCATGTCGGGACCAAATAGCAATCTCTCTATAGACTCTAACCAACACGAAGGCAACTTGCATGGTCTTCCATAAAGAGCTTCGAAAGGTGCCATTCCAATGCTAGTCGGAAAGCTATTATTATAAGCGAACTCTACTAAGGGAAGATGCTCCTCCCAAGTTCCTCCAAAATCAAGAATATACATCCCGAACCATGTGTGTCTTATCATCTTATTAATATCACTTTACTATTCTTCTATAGTCTACACACATGAAGCAACAATCCTAGGTTCTCACTAGTGTCCTATACACTTTACGAAAACTTCTATTATTACTTCTAAAAGTAATCACTGCTACCTCTTTCATCGCCTTACACTTTCTCTATCACACCTAGGAAATGATTCCTATCTACTCCACATTTGAAAGTTTGGATTGGTATTTCTCATTACATTTCAAAAATTAAAACCTCTAAACTTTTAAAATATCAAATCCCAAATTTTTTTCTTTAAAAGTGTTATTTTCAAATTTCCATTAAATTCAAAGGTACTTGGTACCTTCCTAGACTTGCATCCTTACAGCCTTTTTGAATTTACATTACTCCCCAAACCTAGAGGGAAAAACTTACAAATTCTAAGTTCAAAACTTATTCCTCCTTTTCTTTTAAAGATCTTTACAGCTTTTCGTAAAAAATTGGTTTTTTAACTTTAACTGTTACTAAATTTTTCGCTTCCAAAAACTTATTTACTTTTTCACCAAACCATTTTTCTTTAAAATATCTTTAAAATGTTCTTACATGTTTTCAAAACATTTTCTTTTCATAGATTTTCAATTTTGCAAAAACTGGAGTAGATAAGAACAATTATTTTATTAAAAACTCCTTAACATTCCAATTACTTAACCTTGGAGGAGTTCCTAACTACAAATCGGGACTTTCTACAAAGGCCCTCTATAATATCTCTCCTAACCAACTCTGTCTCTAATTATTACACTTCTTATTACACCTAATGGTTTTATACCTTAATATATTGGAACTGCTTTCTTAAGAAACTATTAACGCTAAAACCTTCTATGAATCCTTCATAAGAGGACTTCATGTTGAAATTACAAGGAACTTATTTTATACTTTTCGAAATAGGCTATACAAAATATGGTGCTTCCCATACCTTGTATATATTTTCACATATTCCTTATAACTTGCACAAAACATCTTTATTTGTGATTTGGTTTCATAGAAAATTTTATCATTATTCATTTCATTCCAATAGATTAAAGTATGTTTAATCTATATTATCTTACAATAGACAATTTCTATGAAATTTATTAATTTCCTAATATTTAACTTGCACTTTCTCTTCTTCAGGAAAATGTATTTTCAAAACTGTTTTAATATATCCATAACTAGAAAACATTTCCTCATACTTATTTAAATAATAAGTGTACTTACAAACCACTTTTTATTATACTTAGAAATTGTTTTCAAAATACATTTTTATTTGGGTCAAAACAGATGTTGCGTAAAATACCGTTACTACAACCCAAAAATACTAGTGTATGGATCTAATTAAAATAAATACTAATAAATCTCGCATGCTATGTAAAAACATTTCCTTTGGGTGTCACCTACTATAACAATAGTGTTATAGTCTATGCTCCCCTTATTTTTCACGAAAACATCTATTACAACAATAAATGATGTATCTTATGTTTTCGATACTTAATACACTCTAGGTTTTTATATTTAAAATCTTTGTTTACCTACAAAGAAACTAGCGAGCTATATTGCTCTATAATTCTTCAAAAAGAATTTCACTTTTAACAAAATAATATAAAAACCAATTTAAATCTCATACTACTTTTTTTTCAAAAACCCAATATTTACTTTCTAAAAAATATTGACAATTATATTTTTCAACTTTTAAATTCTAACAATTTCATTTTATTGGGATAAACATAAAGTGGATTTTCTTCTTACTACCCTAGGAGTACACTTCCTAATCTTTGGTAATCTCATTTCCTTACTAAAGTCTTTTGTTCCTATTCCTCTTAAATGCTTATCTGAAACAATTATAATTTTTGCAATTATCTACACATGGGCTTTCTAACCGAATCTATTGTACATCTCCAATCTTTGCCTACCACTCTTTGGATTTCCACAATCCGAACCTAAATGTACAAAACTGTTTTTCAAACTCTTTCCATGTGTTGACCTTCTCTATGCCCCAAGAAACACACTTCCTTAAGCCAAAAGTGATACTTCAAGAATTTTGCCTTCAATTGATGAATGCGAAGTGTACAAAGAACCTCCTCTAGATGAATAGAATGCTCTTCAATACTCTTGGAAAACATCAAAATGTCATCCACGAATTCTACTACGAACTTATTTAGGACATCTCGAAAAAAAACACGACTCATCAAATCTACAAAATATGTTGGGGCATGGTTAGCCCAAATGGCATAACCAACTACTCAAAGAATCCGTCGGGTGTCCTAAATGTCTCCTTATCAATGCTATTGTCAACGACCCTAAGCTGATGAATTCCAATGGCTAAATCAAGCTGATAAAATACTGAAGAGCCAACCAACTGATCGAAAAGATCATCTATCCTAGGAAGTGAATAACGGTTCTTCTTTGTGAGCTTATTCAACTCTCTATAGTCTACACAAAGTCGAAGGGAACCATCCGCCTTTGTAGCGAAGACGACTGGCGCTCCCCACTCAGATGTACTCCTTCCGAAGAAGCCTTTCTCCAATAGCTCATGAATCTGCTTACTTAACTCCTTCCTCTCCCTAGGTGCCATGTGTCTCACGGGTAATGCCACTGGCTTAGCATGTCATTAAAATATATTTTGAAGTCGATCTCTCTCTCAGGAGGTAGTCCTCTAACCTCCTCAAAGACGTCTGGGAAATCTCTGACGACTAGAACTAAATCTAACTCTGTTAATGATGAATCGAAGGAATAAAGGCAGCTCAACATGACTAACCCCTGTGGGTCGCAAGAAACCTCGAGAGTCCTACCATTGCATGTCTCTAATCTAACGACTCTCCTCTCGCAGTCCAATATAGCTCCATAAGTGGATAGCCAATTCATCCCCAAAATCATCCCATACCCCGAAAATCCAAATACGTAGGTGTCACAGTTAAACTCTACGCCTAGTATAAAAATTTTCAAACCCCTACAAATCATAGATAAATGTGCCGATCCTTTTATGGGGTTTGAAACAACTATGGAGTCTACTACTAAAGAGATATCTAAGTGCAAACAATTGACTAGAAATGAAAGAGTGTGAGGCTCTAGAATAAAAAAGAGTCCGAAAAGGTGCTGCATCCAAAGCCTGTACTTGCGTTGTAGGTGCGACTGCTCTCTGCCCCGTTCTCTGAGGACAAGCTCTACTAAGGTGACCAGACTGTCCACAACTATAACACATTCCCTTCATCATCTTATTCTTACAGTCCCTTGCGTAATGACCAACCAGTCAACAACTACTGCATTTCCCGCTTTTCTTGATCTGCTTCTGAGTTCCTCCTTCTTTCCTCTTGTCCTTTTCCTTCTTACTCTTCTACCAAGGCTTCTTAGAGCTTTTTGGCTTAGGAACCTCTTTAAGCTCTCTCTTCAGCTGCCAAAATGTAGGCTGAACTCTCTGTCGGTCCTCCAGTCCTAACAGCCTAAACATTCGCTTCCTGTCCTTCAATCTAGCTCGTGCCTCCTCGAAATCCTCTATGCCATAAAACATTCTGCCTCCTAGACTAGCGAAGTCCTTGCATAGCTTAGAAAAATTGGCTGTTGTAGGTGGATTAAAGGGATCTCCACCTACCCGTGTTATATTGGGCGCTTGCCCTTGCACCTCTGGTACCGTAGCTCTATGGATCTAGTCAGCCATACTATGCAAAGAAAAGAGAATTTAGGCTCGAAGGAATCGAAAGAAGGTTGAACTAGACTTTGAGGGGACTTTTATAAAAACTCTCTTTTATACTTGAAAAACTATTTTTATAATAAGAGTTTCTTTCTGAAAAATACTTCTAGTTTGAAGATATGCTACTTTAAAAATAGGTTACTTTTGGAAAAATATTTTATTTTTAAAACAAGTTTTAGGAATCTGGTAACCTTAGGCTCTAATATGAAGTGTAACACCCTACACCACTTGGTATACCCAAAAAGGGCACACTAAAAGATGTGGTGCGTTGTAGGTATAGCTAAAAACTTACAGAGACTAAGATTCATAAGACAAAATAATTAAAACAGCGGAAACATTTAAATAGAAATCTCATTATTCAAAATCAAACTTCATAAATACTTCATTAAACCAAATACCAAATATCCATGTCTAGTGAAAAACATTATCTCAGTCATAACATCAGAGTACATAAAATAACTATCCCTCTCAAAGAAAAGTACCAGTACAACAAACGAAACAAAAATTGAAAAAGAAGAAGTAGAATGCATGAAGAAAGTCTCTGCAGCTGAACCTCCAATAAACTCTAAAATCTACTATCCCTGCCTCTGGTGGCCTATGGGGAGGATGGGAAATAGAGGAGTGGGTCAGACTAAAAGTCTAGTGAATGAAAGTAATTACTAGTATTCTTAAACAAGATAAAGATAATAGAATTTGCAAAAGTTCTAGTTATAAAAGGAAATAAAGGAAAAGATAAATATGGAATCAAATACGGTTTAATTGTTTGCTTTGCTTATATAGTTTTGATTGTTTCGATTGTTTACACTTGTCTTATATAGCTGCTTTGATTAGGCTAAAATCCCAATCCTAGTTTAATTAGGCTGAAGTCCTAATTCTACCCTTTGATCGGCCTTCTATCTCTGTTGTGCTACTATGAGCTAGTCCCATCATGTAGGTCCCATAGTAAAAGGCACATGTTTAGCGCTTTGGAACTCAATAGCGACTTATCTCCCTGCACCGAGGCCGCACGCTCGGCCACCGTTAGGCTCGCACTATCTGTTGCTTCCTCTTTTGACCACTTACCTACCCTAAACAGCAAAAGCGTGCCCAGCCTCACCTGATCTGTTGCGAGACCATCAGTCCTAGTCTGAAAGGGTCCTGCCTAGCCTCACCTAAGTGTGTTGTGAGACCATCAGTCCTAGTTTGAAAGGGGAATGCTGCCGATACAGGTCCTAACAAACAAAATCTAGTTGTGCCCCTTGCCCAAATCCCCTTATTTGAGCTTCTATCTATTGGCCCCTTAGTTACCCTAGTTAGCATAAGCGTGTCCCAGCCTCACCTAATCTGTTGTGAGAACATCAGTACCTGACTAAAAAGGAATGCTATTATTTATGGGCCCTACTTCTATCTTTGCTTATTAACTTAGTATAATCTTTTACATAAGCATCTTCTGTTAATTCTGCTCTATTTGCTTATTAACTTATTCTAAGTCTTTAAAATAAGCTTCTTCTATTATCTCTGCTATATTTGCTTATTAACTTAGTGTAAGTGTAAGTCTTTAAAAGAACCCTCTTCTGTTAATTCTGCTTTATTTTCTTTTTTTACATATAATTACATGTTTTAACTATGCTTGCAAATATCTTAAATTTGCCTATTTCAGTCTATGTCCAATTTATTATAGTTCTTGTTATTTTACATCTAATTTTCTGTAAATTCAGTGTTCTTATATTCTAGTCCATATTAGCGAATTATTCTCTCTTTTTTATTCCATTCACGTAAAAAGGGAATTAAAAAGAAACTAATATTTACAGAATAAATCCCAACGTAGAATAGATGTGAATAAAATGTAAATAACAGTAAATAACTGTAAATACTGTAAATAATTAGGAAATCTATAATTAACAGTAAATAATTACAAATAACTGAAGTAGAGTAGCTAATAGAAAATAGACTGAAAAAGCAAGTCTAAAATTTGCTTAAAAATAAACTATAAATAAACTTGCATAAAGGTTATCCCAAAATTGTAGAAAAACTACAACTATTAGAAACCATATTATTTTAGATTACTTAAAAATCTAAAATAATTAATTAAACACTAACCTGTGGTCCTTAGCTCTTTCCTTTGGCCTTCCCGGATCCACTTGAGGGGTATAAAATATTTTAATTAAAAAGATCTTCTCCTTGGAAAAATATTCCTATTAGGATGCAACCTCAGGCAATGAACCTAGATGGAGAAAATCTGAATGAGAAAAGTAGCTAGGTCTAGGGTCTTATTTATAGTGTCACTTATGGATCTTCGACCATTGGATTTCAGGATTAAATCTGGTGCAACCACGTCATTGGCTCGCTGGGAACCGTCGGATGGAAGCACGGACGCACAAGATTGGATAAAAATCGAAAAATACGTCATCGGTTAAAATTGGAAAGAACTAATGTGAAGAATGCAGGCGGGTCGACCACTAGGTCGACCTTTGCTCATGGTACATCGTCTTATAGGTCGACCTAGCCATTGTGGGGGTCGACCCTAGGGTCGACCTGCCCTATTTTTTTTTCTGTATTTTCTTGTTTCTAGCGTATCTCCTTTGTTTTAACTCGGATTCTGACAATCTATATATTGAAATTCACCAGAAAATTACCATGGAAATAATGGTGCAACTTCCATGGCTCAATTCTGATAATTTCACAAAGTTATTTTATTATTTAATTAATTCATTAATTAATTACTATAGCTTAAATTTTGGGTTGTTACACCAATGCGTTTGTGTTAGGAGTTCTAGATGGGAATCAAGGATTAGTAGTGTATACCGATGCATGTGATGCGAATTAGGGGTTGTGTTAATGCAAAATGTAATGTTATTGCCTATGCTTCACGACAGCTTAGACCACATGAAGTGAGATATCCTACCCATGATCTAGAGTTGGCTGCGGTGGTCTTTGCATTGAAAGTATGGAGATATTATCTCTTTGGAGGGAGATTTGAGTTATGCATAGATCATAAGTCCTTAAGGTATTTATTCTCTTAGAAGCACTCGAATATGAGACAGTAGAGGTGGTTTGAGTTTTTAGCAGCTTATCATTTTAGTATAGAATATGCACCAAGAAAAGGAATTAAAATAGTGGATGCTCTTAGAAAAAAACATCAGAATGTGGTATTAGCTATGTTAGAAGGGTGGAAGGACCTGGAGGCTTTGACTACTTGTAGTGCGCAGTTAAGATCGACTGCTAGGTCCAGCCAGAGCACTGCCATGTTATCCTACTTGGAAGTTCGATCGAGATTGATTGAAAGGATTGCATCTAAGCAGAAAGATGACCCAGTGTTAGTTGAGAAGATTAGAAGGCTAGAGCCCGGAACCAAGACTGATGACCTGAAGGATTTTAATTTTGACCAAAGGGTATGTTTGAGAAAGAAGAGGTGGCTGTGTGTTCCGAATGTTGGGAACTTAAGGAGAGAAGTTCTTAGAGAATGTCATCGATCTAAATTTATGATTCATCCTGGGGGAACCAAGATGTATCAAGACATGAAAAGGAGTTTCTACTGGGAAATTATGAAGAATGATGTTAGCTTGTGGGTAAAGCAGCATGTGAACTATCAACAAAGGCCGAACATCAAACGTTGAGTAGGTTACTTCAACCTTTGGAGATATCGGTTTGGAAATGCGATTCAATATCTATGATTTTATTGACGAACTGCCAAGGTTGATTAAGAGTACCCATTTCATTCCAGTTAAATCAACCAGGACACACCTGTTTTAGCTAAATTGTTTATGAAGAACAAAGTTAGACTGCATGGGATTCCTAGTTGTATAGTAAGTGATATAGATACTTTGTTTACTAGCGAGTTCTGGAAGAGTCTACTGCATGTGTTAGGTACCAAGCTCAAGATGAGTACTGTTTATCACCCTCAGACAAATGCGTAGACAGAGAGAGTCAACAAGTACTCAAGGATTTGTTAAGAGCTTATGCGCTAGATTTTGGTGGATCTTGGGAAGATTACCAACACTTAGTTGAGTTTTCCTATAATAACAGTTACTAGACTACTATAGGAATGGTGTAACGACCCGCTATTTCGAACCATTCGCATCTGCACGTGTCAGACTTGAATTACTCAAAACAACAAATTGTTAATTTATATTTGGAAAAACTTAGCATATATAGTAACTAAATCAACCATAGAATCACAGAAACGGAGTAAAAAAACAATAAGCAGCGGAATAGATAAATAGTATTTCGTTAAGCTACTATATAAACAACAGAGTTTGAAATAAAATACAACAGAATATCTCAAATACAATGTAGTCTCGAATACAAACAGATGACAAATATGAACAAACAACTGGAAAAGCTGAATAGATAAGACAGATCTTCAAGCAGAGCTCCAATCTCCAAAGGTGAGTCTCAAATGCTGTGACACTCAGTCTGACCCGAGTATAAAGCAAAATACAAAACACTCGAGTCAGGATTAACATTCTTATATTAATAAATTCAACTCAAGTGAAATGTCAATTGAAATACAAATAACTTAAAGGATAGTTGAGATTTCCATCCTCTAAGGATCCATGGAACTATCTACTATGTAGTAATATACGATATTATAATATGTCTATAGTAAAGTAAAGTATTAAAATAGCGTTAAGGCGTTACCCATATCCCCCTTAACACATTTTATATATTCCCGTAGTCTATACAATGTCGTACGCTCCACCAAACCGGTGGTTTACACAGTGGACACCACATAGGTACGGTACAAAACAAACTCGTAGAAGGCGCGATAGGGCATGTGGCAAGGCACGCGAGGCAATGCCAGGGTAGATATACCGTTTGCGGATCCGGACTGGTGGTAACGCATAGCAGCAACTACTGCCCACCTCGAGACACACTCCTAAATCAAAGGTGCACCCAATCAAATCACAAAGTAATAGAATGGTATCGAAGAAATGTATCCGATAGGAGGAATGACCTCACATGACCCGACATGGTTCCTGTTTAGCCACATCAAGCAGACTCACGGGAGTCAGGGCTGCGCTAATACCTCATATAGAATCATCACCAAACCATCCTACTTTGTTCTGGAATCTCCACCACATACACAGTTGTTAAAGTGGTTTAGTATATTGGCAAAGAGTATGACAATATCCGATCCCGGTCTCTTTAACAACCAAACGCTTATTTCACACCATGGTCATTTCATTTCAAATAGTTCATACTTCATATCAAAATATTATATTCATTTCAAAATCATATCAATTCGATATCATTATTCACTTTAAATAATATTCATTTCCAGAATCGTAACACTTTCGAAACTATAACACTTTCGAAACTATAACACTTTCGAAATCATAGCACCTTTGAAATCATAGCACTTTTGAAATCATAACATATTGAAATCATAACACTTGGAAATCATAACACTTGGAAATCATAACATTTCCGACTTAAACAGTTTAGATATTGAAAATAGTATATATGTTAAAATAGTTATGAATTAAAATAGATTATATATATTAAAATAATTTATATATTAAAATAGTTTATATATATTAAAATAGTTTAAATATATTAAAAATACTTTATATAATAAAGATTAGTATCCTCCAATTTCACAAATCGATTCAAATTAGCTTAAATTCCAAATTCAATTTAAATCAATCCCTGTTCAACACTTTAAATTTTAAATGGTTATGGTTCAGTTCAAATCTCAATAAACCATTTCCATTTTTGTCAATTTTAAATCTATGTTTGAACTATCACTTAAATTCCGATCAGAGTCAAAGTTTAATTTTTCAAACATTACAGTATAAGTTTCTTTTATGTCTCAATTTTAATTTTATTCAAATTGGAAAATATTAACTTAATCATTTTAATAAAAATTTATTAAAATCTCAAATCAATATTAAATATTAAGTCTCAATTTTATTTAAAGTTGAGAATATTCATTTAATCATTTTTATCAAATTAAGTTATAAATCATACCTTTCAAAACCTCCAAAATTAATAAGTTTATATCAATTCTTATTTAAATTCAATTATTAACTGATTTAAATTCCAAGTCAACATTAAGTTATCTTCCCAATCTTTATTATTAAAGTTATTGAAAATCTATTTTTAAAATATTAATATAAATTTAAATAAATACTTAAACATATTATAAAGCAATTAAGTTAAATTTTTATTAAATCAAATCTTAGTTTATATATTTTAAAATAAGAAAATTATATGTAAAATCTTAAAAATTATATTTTTCAAAACTAACTTATAAATTAAAATTTCCAAAACATATTATTTTAAAAATCTAATTTTTTCACATATATAAAAATAGCATACATATATTATAATTTAAAAATAAGTATTTATTAAAACCCGTATATTTCCTTTAAAACTTTGGAAATCATTTTAAAAATATAGACCAATGGTGTCCGTATATAATTTTCTATCCTATGGTCAAGTGATACAGATATTTATCATTTCAATCCGCAATTTAAATATCTACGGGTATATATCATTTCAACCCGCAATCCCAAAAATTCAAAATCAATGAAAATCGCTTGGGTTTATCATTTCAACCCATAACGATTTTCCCTTATTCTACAAGATCGTTCGGGTATGTATCATTTCAACCTATAGGGAATTCTAATCTAACAGGGAACTTGCAGAGTGAGAACAAATATAATAACAATATAACATATCAACAACACGCATATATCATCAATAACAAATTAAATATAATATATATAACAGGATATGGTGTCATATATCATAAGTGAACACAGGCAAATAATGGCATATCATATTTAATAATTAAATAACTTAACAATTCAAATTTAACAACATTATTTCAATTGTCGTTTCAAGTGAAATCAAATTTACTAAATATGAGAATGTTAATCGTGAGTGATTGCTCACCTTTCGAGGCTAGAGAAATTTGATAGCGAATTGAGCTGCTAATCCGAGTAACAATTTCCAAAGTAAAGTACGATAAACTTGAATTTGACACTCAAAGGAAAGCTAGAAGTTTGGAATAGACGAAAAACAAATCAAAACTGGCTTGATATAAACGGAACCGAATAATTGCTATATATATATATATATCTTATATTGTATTTTGAAGTTTAATATATATATATATATTTCTACATCTATTTCCTTTCAAAGTCCCTTATAGCTTAAAATAAATTTAAACACATATTCAATTTGAAACATTTATCAAAATACATCTATATATGTATATCTTCAAACATGTATGTACGCTTTCGAAAAAAGAAAACAACTGCACAGATGAAACCAACTCATATAAACTTATGTATAACTTAACAGACCCGATATATAAACTAATACATAAACATATATATATATATATAAACTTACGTATTATATTTTAAAATCAATATTTATTATAAAACAACACAGACTACTTTATTGTAATATATATATATATATATATATATATATATATATCAACAGATCATATATAACTAATAAAAACTTATATACAAACAAACATGTTTTATATATATCTATTACAAATCAGTAGGCTAGCAGAAACTATTTCATATATATGCGTAATATATAGGTAACAATATCAGATATCAAATATCTTAGGTGTATCTATATATATGTCATATATATGTATCTCAGATGTAACAATACCAAATATCTATTATAATATATATATGCGTAATATATATGTAATCGAATATAGGTAGTACAAATGTAACGACCCGTAAATTTAACTGGTTTTAATAACGTTATTAATTGAAATTTTGCGAAATTTTAAAACGATAAAATTTTGAAATAAAAATTTAATATATGGAATGCGTCGAGTTAAACACAGCAACTGGTAAATTTTCATCCGAAAATACGAAAGTTTATTTCGCGCGTAAATTTACTTCAATTTAATCAGTAAAAAAAAAGCGATGAAAATAAAATGTTTCCGAAACCTAAATATTTTATATAGAAAAATTCTAAACCATCTTCTGAGCAAGATGTCAGTTTGTCGTTTTTCAAAATTCGGACATGTTTAGCTCCGTCGATCTTATTTTTCAGCGTTTTTCTTGCATTTTTCGCTGGTGGAAAATTCGAATTTTTATAATAAAATCCTATCACTAATATCCGTATGCCGTTTTAATTGCCTCGTGGTGCTGATCTCAACAGTGTATTCATTTGTGTATGTCGAAAATCCGGTACGTGGTTGAATCCGTGAAAAACGTTTAATCGTACCGACAATTGGTTGAGACCTTTGTTTACCATCACTATTTAATTGCCCAGCGTAATTCCATTGGACGTTTGCTGTTAATAAATTTACAGAATTTGAAGCATATCGTTTCTTTCCCAAAGCATCCATCAGCAGCCCCAAAGCCTGCATTCATAAATGTATGCGTCCATTTATCTTTTGCAAAAGTAGTGATACAGTAAGCCTCTTCTCCTTTCTGTCCATTTGTCTCTCATTATTATCTTCTTTCTCAAAACATTATCTATTCAACTTTGGTATTCTTATTACATCAAAAATTTGAAGCCGAGCCTCCCTCTCCATTGTAGCCGGTGCTACCATGAGCCATCCGCCTCACCTCATCTCGGCCAGCAACCGCCTTGGCCACCACCTGGATTTGACCCTCCGCCTTGAAACCCGCACACACTTCATACCCTCTAACCCAAGAAGTAAACGCAACCATCCACCTTCATGCGCCTATGCAACCACTGCCTACCGAGAACGACAGCCACATCTTCTTCCCCTTTGTTCCCCACTCCAGATCTGACCAAGCACAGCCGCCTCATCCGCCACGCCGACCCAAAACTCCATCTTCGGCAGCCAAGCAACCCACGTCCCCTCAAACAACACCCATCCAATCACTCGATCAGCCTCCGCCCTTGCTTCTGAACCCACTCCACTCAGCACCTCCGACCAACCACGTTTCACCATAGCCTAAACCCAAATGCACAGCACATCTAAAACAGCGCTTCCATTTCACAACGGCCCCACCTGTGCATCCTTCACGCATTGCCGGTCAAGGTCTGGCCGTGCCTCAGCTTTCCTCCCTCCTTTCGTCTATTGGCTGAGGGGTATATAATTAAAAAGGTTATATTTTGATTTTATAGTGTTTTAATATACGTTCATAAAGTAATACATTTCAAAGTTTGTTTCTGCTATAAATTTATTTTGTGAGGCTAAGTATTGTTTTAAGAACTATAATCTATTGTATATAAATTCATATCTGTGTGTTATTATATAATAGTTATATTAACTATATAATATATTAATTTTAACATGCCTGTTGGTAGCATGCATGGAATTGTCTGTATATATTGGTCAATTCGATTTCACTTGGTCAAGTTTCATTTTTCCGTACACATATTTGTTTATGATATCCTTGATATATGATGTGTATGTTATATATACAATAGATTAAAAATTTTATTTTGTATGTAAGTATAAGTACGTGAGACTTACAAATTTATATATTATAATATATATATGGTGACAGTTTACACAAAATATACATAAAGTTTTGAACTATAATATATATAGATTTTGAAGTACAAGTTCCTTTATTTATATGAGTTTGAAAAGGGGACGGTATACAGTGGTTTATGCATTTAATTGAATTTTGCGTCAGTGCTGTTTGGTGCTTAGCTTATGTTTTCTTACAGATATATTGATTCGAAAAAATATGTGTGTTACCTGTATATATAAAAATATATTATGCTATGGGTAAATTTGCAATATACAGGAAGGTTATTTTATCAGTCTTTATATATTTGTTTATGTATTGTTTTGATTTCAAAGTTATATTCTGGATTTTTCCGTGCTTTGTAGTTTTCAAGTGGCAGTTTTATGTACAAGTTTGTATATAAGTTTTAATATAAAATATATGTTTGAATTAGCAATATGATTTTTTTTATATAGATATATACAGTTGTATGTAAAATTTCACTTATACCATTTTCGTCAATCCAACTCTGATTTGAATTCATTTAATTTTATTTTATCAGCTTTGGTCGTCGATTCATATCTATCTAGCTTTGATTTGGAAGTCGGGCTTACACTTCGTAACTAAAATTTCATTTATCAAATTTCTCTAGCCTCGAAAGGTGAGCAATCACTCACGATTAATGTTCTTTTATTTATTAAATTTGATTTCAATTGAAACGACAATTGAAATATGCTGCTGTTAGATATTTACACTATTATTACCTGTATCAGTTCACCTGTGACATCTGACACCATTATCTGTTATATATGCAATGACAATCCAGTTTAGTTGATAAATGATTGATTGTTGATGTTTATATTGGATGTAAATTTGTTAGTGTTAAATGATGAATAGTATGCAAAATTTAAATTGATATAGGATAGTTAACAATTTTAAAACTGATTTATATGTCAAATTCGATTGGTTGAATATGACCCCTTTTAATTGTTAAATTAATTGACATGTAGAATAGTGATAATTACACTTTGAACTATCGACGTATATTGGATTAATTTTTGTAGTGTAATATTGAAATTGAATGACAAGTGAAAACCGTAATGTAATAATCTTTAATCTACATGAAATGATAGTGTAGATTCTAGAAATAATTATATTAATTCGTACAAATAACAATGCGAATTAATACAGTTATTTCGGGATTATTTGAATTGATTATTGGATTGTTATTGTTCGTTGTTATTGCTTGTTTATTTATTTTGACACCATCCCAGTTATCACACTGCAAGTTCCCTTTGTTATGCTTTGATTTTGAATTGAATTGGAATCGGGTTGAAATGATAAATACCCAAATTAAACTTTGACCTAGGATAGGAAATTAAATAAAACCCGATTGGTCAATAATTTGATTTAAAAATAAAACGAAGATTTTATTTGAATAAATAATATGGTTTTGAAATGAAGTTGAAATTTGAATTTTTAACGAAAGGAAAATGTTAATATTTAAAAATCTGAAACAAAATATTAAAAATGAAATTGATGAAAGAACGATGTTTAATTTGAGAAATGATTGAATTAAGTTTGAAATGATTTAATAATTAAGTTTGAAATTAAAATTAAGTTTGAAATTATTAAACTTTGAAATTATTTAATAATTAAACTTTGAAATTATTTAATAATTAAGTTTTGAATTATTTAATAATTAAATAAGATTGAATTATTTAATGATTAAATTAAATTGAATTTTTGAATAAGTGAATTGTACTTCGTAAATAATTGAAATTGAGTTTTCTTTATTAATTAAGTTTTGGAAAATTATTTAGGTAAGTAAATAAGTGAAATTGAATTTCTTTAACGAGAAATAAAATGTGATTTATTGAAATTAATGTAAGACTTGAAATTTAAAGAATTTGGTTTGATGGATTTAATTTAATTAAATTTGTAAGTTTTGATATAATGAAGTTGAATTTAAATAATGGATTTAATGAATTGGAAATTTAATAGAAATTGTTTTGAATGGAAAATTTACTTAATGAATATTGAATGAAATCGATAAATGAATTTAAATTGATTTGAATGTTGAATTAAATTAGTTTAAATGTTTTCGAAATGAAACTTATATACGAACTTGAATCAATATTTGAATTGTTTTAAATAAAGATTGAAATCGAATTATAAGATTTTGAAATGATAATTTGGAAGTTTTGAAACGTAAATTGTGGAAATTGATGTAGAAAAACAAATGAAATGTTGATTTGTAAATTCTAATTTGGATTGAAATTGATTTGGTTTTGAAATAAACAAACGACCAATCGGTGTAATAATTACGAAAGTTATTAAAGAGACCGGAATCGGTTATGGACATACTCTCTATCTAAACCGAAACCCACTTTAATAACTATACGCGGAGTGTGATCCAGAATGAAGTGGTTGGAATGATGTACGTGATGACTGAAGAAAGAGAACGATAATGGATAGCCTTGACACTTGTGTCAAATTGGAAATGACTAAAACAGGAGCCGTGCCGGGCCAATGGAGGTCAACTACCTCAAGTGAACACACTTCTTCGAACTACTCATTACTTGTTGTCGATTGGTGCACCCTTGATTTTTGGGAGTGTTGTTTCACGGTGTTGCGGTCGCCGCGGCGATGCGTTCTCACCAGTCCGGATCAGGCAAACGGTAGTATCACTACCTTGGGTATTGCCTCATGTGCCTTGTCATACTTGTATTCCCTATTCGCGACCACTACGAATTTGTTTTGTACCTTTAGTATATGGATTGCCCTCTGGTGACTTCCGGTTTTGGGGAAACTACGGTCTTGTATATGCTTTTGGGAATAAAAATGTGTTAAGGGTGGAATGGGCCATGACTTAACACTATTTTGATACCTTATATTACTGATAGACATTATCTACTTATCGTACACTACTACATAGTAGATAGTTTAACGGATCCTTAAAGGATGGTTATTCCAAACATCCTTTGAGTTACTTGTATTTCAATTGCTATTTCACTTGAGTTGGATTTATTAATATAATAATGTTAATCCTGACTCGAGTGTTTGTGTTTTGCTTTACGCTCGGGTCAGACTGAGTGTACCAGTATTCGAGACTCATCTTTGAAGTTGGAGCTTTGCTTGAAGATCCAGCCATCTATTCTGCTTCAGTATTCGATGATTCAAGTGATGTATTCTGATTTGTATCTGATGTATCGTATTACTCTTCCGTTGTATCTGGTTTAACTCTGATGTAACTTATATATTTATATAGTAGCTTCATGAACTACTATCTCTTTTATTTCCGCTGCACTTATTACTCTATGTCTGTGATCTGTGATTATTTATTTACTGTATATGTTCAGTTTTGCCAAATTTAAATTAACAACGCGGTATTTTGAGCAATTCAATTCCGGCATGAGTGTCTACCTATACACTTATAATGGATGCGAATGGTACAAAATATCGGGTCGTTACAGTTGGTATCGGAGCTTTGGTAGCTCTAGGAAAAACTTAGCATATAGGGTAAATGTATTTACAGAATCACTCTCATTCGAGTTTCAATCTCTTTCTTTTGACTCAATTAATTTGAATTTTGGAACATTCCCTCGGTTTCGAAATTCATTCGTGTCCCTCACTATTCGTCTTCTTTCAATTCTGGAGCATCCCATAACTCCACTTCGAATGACCCTTATAATGAATCGGCGGTCTCGCCAAACTTCGAATGATTTGTAAAGGGGTTAAACTCCTTTACAATAGGCATTGATTTACCGAAGATTTCTGTATTCCCGGTTTACGATGCTATCTATCTCCTGCTATACTTGAATTCTATTTCTCGAGATCGAATGTCGATTTACCTCAGAATTACACATCGATCTTATTTTTGAAGTCATGGTCGACCCGGTTAAGGTTACCTGCGATTTATGTAAACTTGTCCATCTTCTTATTTCGTTATTTAATCATCATACTTTGTTTCGAACTTATCTTCGAATCGAAATTCTCTTTGATTTGAGTCCATAAAATTTGAATCGCTATACATGTTTTGAAATCTATTCTTGTATCGTCGAGCGAGGAATTGTATTTGTAAAATTATATTTAAAATGTTTTAAAAATATATTGTGTTGTTTGAGTTGTTGATGTTGATTTGGATTTTCGATCGATTCGTCTGATCAACGCTATCGATAGGATTTCCAAAACACTTTAACAGAGCAAGCCGACACAATATCGTTTTCAAATTTGGTAAACAAAATAATTTTTTTAATGATTATATTATATATACACGTATAAATTTTTCTGAAATTAAATTGTTAATGAGTTGTGGTCCGAAATGATAATATTTAATTTTCATTGATTATTTCATAAACCATTGACTATTGGATAATATAAATAAATGAATTTATAAAAAAGGGTTAAAATTGATTTTGAATTTAAATGGATTTAAACTAAATTTGAGAATTTAATATTCGGTGGTTTCAAACTTTGATTTGAAAGTTTTAAAGTGTATAGTATTTAAATATCTTCAAAAAGAATCATTTCAAAGAATTTTAGAATGTTGAAATCAGTGCTCTTCTCTTTGTCGCTGGAAAATAATTTCGGTGATGGCGGCCGCATCATCGACATTCATTTTCGAGTTTCGAAGTGGAGAGACTATTCTGTAGCTTTGCTACGGTCTTGTTTGAAAAATATTTTGATTCGAATTTCTTCAGTATAATTTGATTTATATATATGGGTATCTTATTTTTAAAATTTAATTTGATTTGATATAAATATATTATATATATCTCTAAATTGTTTAAAGTTAATTGGAAACCTAATTCTTAAATTTTGTTAAAGGATGTTTTCAATTATAAATAAAGCTAAATTTTGGATAAATATTTAAACTTGAAATAATTGAATTTGAAAATTTTAATTGTATAGTACTAAATTGCATTTCAATATAACTTACCTAAATCATTCAGAAGTTGAATATGTAATTGGATAATGTATAAGATAAATTGAAATTATAAATAAAATTTGAGTGTTTATAATAAATGTTATACACTAAATTTTGATTATAAAGATGTTAATAGAGTTAGATAGGATAATAAGTAAACTCAGTTAATAATGAAATAAATTTGTTTTGAAAGAATTAATAAATTGAAATTTGATCAACATATGAAAATACCTTGAATTTAAAAGCAATTAGTAGATGTAAATTAATTTAAATCGAAACTTTTATGGTTTAAATTAATTTATATGGGTTAAATATATGTGATTAGATATATTAAGTAGAATAAATTTAACAATAATTTGGAATAAAGAAGAATTTAAATTGCTAAAAAAATATGATTATAATAAAAGACTATTCAAATTTATGGTTTTAGAAATTGTAAATTGAAGAAAATGGGATAATAAGATAATGAATTTAGAAATAGTTAAGATTGATTTTAGTGAAATCAAATGGATTAAATAAATTATTGAATATCAATTAATTTAAATTTGAATTTATATGGTTTAAATTAATTGTTATTTTGTATTTCGAATCTGTTTTTCTTTCTGGTTGTTTCTATTCTCCTACCTCGTTCCTTTTCGGGGATGAAAAGTTTTGAGTGGGGGAGAGTGTAACGACCCGTAAATTTAACTGGTTTTAATAACGTTATTAATTGAAATTTTGCGAAATTTTAAAATGATAAAATTTTGAAATAAAAATTTAATATTTGGAATGCGTCGAGTTAAACACAGCAACTGGTAAATTTTCATCCGAAAATACGAAAGTTTATTTCGCGCGTAAATTTACTTCAATTTAATCAGTAAAAAAAAAGCGATGAAAATAAAATGTTTCCGAAACCTAAATATTTTATATAGAAAAATTCTAAACCATCTTCTGAGCAAGATGTCAGTTTGTCGTTTTTCAAAATTCGGACATCTTTAGCTCCGTCGATCTTATTTTTCAGCGTTTTTCTTGCATTTTCCGCTGGTGGAAAATTCGAATTTTTATAATAAAATCCTATCACTAATATCCGTATGCCGTTTTAATCGCCTCGTGGTGCTGATCTCAACAGTGTATTCATTTGTGTATGTCGAAAATCCGGTACGTGGTTGAATCCGTGAAAAACGTTTAATCGTACCGACAATTGGTTGAGACCTTTGTTTACCATCACTATTTAATTGCCCAGCGTAATTCCATTGGACGTTTGCTGTTAATAAATTTACAGAATTTGAAGCATATCATTTCTTTCCCAAAGCATCCATCAGCAGCCCCAAAGCCTGCATTCATAAATGTATGCGTCCATTTATCTTTTGCAAAAGTAGTGATACAGTAAGCCTCTTCTCCTTTCTGTCCATTTGTCTCTCATTATTATCTTCTTTCTCAAAACATTATCTATTCAACTTTGGTCTTCTTATTACATCAAAAATTTAAAGCCGAGCCTCCCTCTTCATTGTAGCCGGTGCTACCATGAGCCACCCTCCTCACCTCGTCTCGGCCAGCAACTGCCTTGGCCACCACCTGGATTTGACCCTCCGCCTTGAAACCCGCACACACTTCATACCCTCTAACCCAAGAAGCAAACACAACCATTCACCTTCACGTGCCTATGCAACCACTGCCTACCGAGAACGACAGCCACATCTTCTTCCCCTTTGTTCCCCACTCCAGATCTGACCAAGCACAGCCGCCTCATCCGCCACGCCGACCCAAAACTCCATCTTCGGCAGCCAAGTAACCCACGTCCCCTCAAACAACACCCATCCAATCACTCGATCAGCCTCCGCCCTTGCTTCTGAACCCACTCCACTCAGCACCTCCGACCAACCACGTTTCACCATAGCCTAAACCCAAATGCGCAGCACACCTAAAACAGCGCTTCCATTTCACACCGGCCCCACCTGTGCATCCTTCACGCATCGCCGGTCAAGGTCTGGCCGTGCCTCAGCTTTCCTCCCTCCTTTCGTCTATTGGCTGAGGGGTATATAATTAAAAAGGTTATATTTTGATTTTATAGTGTTTTAATATACGTTCATAAAGTAATACATTTCAAAGTTTGTTTCTGCTATAAATTTATTTTGTGAGGCTAAGTATTGTTTTAAGAACTATAATCTGTTGTATATAAATTCATATCTGTGTGTTATTATATACTAGTTATATTAACTATATAATATATTAATTTTAACATGCCTGTTGGTAGCATGCATGGAATTGTCTGTATATATTGGTCAATTCGATTTCACTTGGTCAAGTTTCATTTTTCCGTACACATATTTGTTTATGATATCCTTGATATATGATGTGTATGTTATATATACAATAGATTTAAAATTTTATTTTGTATGTAAGTATAAGTACGTGAGACTTACAAATTTATATATTATAATATATATATGGTGACAGTTTACACAAAATATACATAAAGTTTTGAACTATAATATATATAGATTTTGAAGTACAAGTTCCTTTATTTATATGAGTTTGAAAAGGGGACGGTATACTGTGGTTTATGCATTTAATTGATTTTTGCGTCAGTGCTGTTTGGTGCTTAGCTTATGTTTGCTTACAGATATATTGATTCGAAAAAATATGTGTGTTACCTGTATATATAAAAATATATTATGCTGTGGGTAAATTTGCAGTATACATTAAGGTTATTTTATCAGTCTTTATATATTTGTTTATGTATTGTTTTGATTTCAAAGTTATATTCTGGATTTTTCCGTGCTTTGTAGTTTTCAAGTGGCAGTTTTATGTACAAGTTTGTATATAAGTTTTAATATAAAATATATGTTTGAATTAGCAATATGATTTTTTTTATATAGATATATACAGTTGTATGTAAAATTTCACTTATACCATTTTCGTCAATCCAACTCTGATTTGAATTCATCTATTTTTATTTTATCAGCTTTGGTCGTCGATTCATATCTATCTAGCTTTGATTTGGAAGTCGGGCTTACACTTCGTAACTAAAATTTCATTTGTCAAATTCCTCTAGCCTCGAAAGGTGAGCAATCACTCACGATTAATGTTCTTTTATTTATTAAATTTGATTTCAATTGAAACGACAATTGAAATATGCTGCTGTTAGATATTTACACTATTATTACCTGTATCAGTTCACCTGTGACATCTGACACCATTAATCTTTATATATGCAATGACAATCCAGTTTAGTTGATAAATGATTGATTGTTGATGTTTATATTGGATGTAAATTTGTTAGTGTTAAATGATGAATAGTATGCAAAATTTAAATTGATATAGGATAGTTAACAATTTTAAAACTGATTTATATGTCAAATTCGATTGGTTGAATATGACCCCTTTTAATTGTTAAATTAATTGACATGTAGAATAGTGATAATTGCACTTTGAACTATCGACGTATATTGGATTAATTTTTGTAGTGTAATATTGAAATTGAATGACAAGTGAAAACCGTAATGTAATAATCTTTAATCTACATGAAATGATAGTGTAGATTCTAGAAATAATTATATTAATTCGTACAAATAACAATGCGAATTAATACGGTTATTTCGGGATTATTTGAATTGATTATTGGATTGTTATTGTTCGTTGTTATTGCTTATTTATTTACTTTGACACCATCCCAGTTATCACACTGCAAGTTCCCTTTGTTATGCTTTGATTTTGAATTGAATTGGAATCGGGTTGAAATGATAAATACCCAAATTAAACTTTGACCTAGGATAGGAAATTAAATAAAACCCGATTGGTCAATAATTTGATTTAAAAATAAAACGAAGATTTTATTTGAATAAATAATATGGTTTTGAAATGAAGTTGAAATTTGAATTTTTAATGAAAGGAAAATGTTAATATTTAAAAATCTAAAACAAAATATTAAAAATGAAATTGATGAAAGAACGATGTTTAATTTGAGAAATGATTGAATTAAGTTTGAAATGATTTAATAATTAAGTTTGAAATTAAAATTAAGTTTGAAATTATTAAACTTTGAAATTATTTAATAATTAAACTTTGAAATTATTTAATAATTAAGTTTTGAATTATTTAATAATTAAATAAGATTGAATTATTTAATGATTAAATTAAATTGAATTTTTGAATAAGTGAATTGTACTTCGTAAATAATTGAAATTGAGTTTTCTTTATTAATTAAGTTTTGGAAAATTATTTAAGTAAGTAAATAAGTGAAATTGAATTTCTTTAACGAGAAATAAAATGTGATTTATTGAAATTAATGTAAGACTTGAAATTTAAAGAATTTGGTTTGATGGATTTAATTTAATTAAATTTGTAAGTTTTGATATAATGAAGTTGAATTTAAATAATGGATTTAATGAATTGGAAATTTAATAGAAATTGTTTTGAATGGAAAATTTACTTAATGAATATTGAATGAAATCGATAAATGAATTTAAATTGATTTGAATGTTGAATTAAATTAGTTTAAATGTTTTCGAAATGAAACTTATATACGAACTTGAATCAATATTTGAATTGTTTTAAATAAAGATTGAAAACGAATTATAAGATTTTGAAATGATAATTTGGAAGTTTTGAAACGTAAATTGTGGAAATTGATGTAGAAAAACAAATGAAATGTTGATTTGTAAATTCTAATTTGGATTGAAATTGATTTGGTTTTGAAATAAACAAACGACCAATCGGTGTAATAATTACGAAAGTTATTAAAGAGACCGGAATCGGTTATGGACATACTCTCTATCTAAACCGAAACCCACTTTAATAACTATACGCGGAGTGTGATCCAGAATGAAGTGGTTGGAATGATGTACGTGATGACTGAAGAAAGAGAACGATAATGGATAGCCTTGACACTTGTGTCAAATTGGAAATGACTAAAACAGGAGCCGTGCCGGGCCAATGGAGGTCAACTACCTCAAGTGAACACACTTCTTCGAACTACTCATTACTTGTTGTCGATTGGTGCACCCTTGATTTTTGGGAGTGTTGTTTCACGGTGTTGCGGTCGCCGCGGCGATGCGTTCTCACCAGTCCGGATCAGGCAAACGGTAGTATCACTACCTTGGGTATTGCCTCATGTGCCTTGTCATACTTGTATTCCCTATTCGCGACCACTACGAATTTGTTTTGTACCTTTAGTATATGGATTGCCCTCTGGTGACTTCCGGTTTTGGGGAAACTACGGTCTTGTATATGCTTTTGGGAATAAAAATGTGTTAAGGGTGGAATGGGCCATGACTTAACACTATTTTGATACCTTATATTACTGATAGACATTATCTACCTATCGTACACTACTACATAGTAGATAGTTTAACGGATCCTTAAAGGATGGTATTCCAAACATCCTTTGAGTTACTTGTATTTCAATTGCTATTTCACTTGAGTTGGATTTATTAATATAAGAATGTTAATCCTGACTCGAGTGTTTGTGTTTTGCTTTACGCTCGGGTCAGACTGAGTGTACCAGTATTCGAGACTCACCTTTGAAGTTGGAGCTTTGCTTGAAGATCCAGCCATCTATTCTGCTTCAGTATTCGATGATTCAAGTGATGTATTCTGATTTGTATCTGATGTATCGTATTACTCTTCCGTTGTATCTGGTTTAACTCTGATCTAACTTATATATTTATATAGTAGCTTCATGAACTACTATCTCTTTTATTTCCGCTGCACTTATTACTCTATGTCTGTGATTATTTATTTATTGTATATGTTCAGTTTTGCCAAATTTAAATTAACAACGCGGTATTTTGAGCAATTCAATTCCGGCATGAATGTCTACCTATACACTTATAATGGATGCGAATGGTACAAAATATCGGGTCGTTACAATAAATGTAAAAAAAATCAAGTATAAATTTGAAAGCGAGCTAAAATATAAATATATAAGCACCAGCCGAAACCAAAATATGCTTTCCCATATATCCGATACATATATATATATATATATATATTTAAAAATAATTATGAAGAGGAGTATGCATGCGGGAAAGACGGTATTGGTGGATGAGGGTGAGGGGTAGTAGCGTGGGCTAATCAAGGCAGAGGGGAGGCTTGGTAGGCGCTGTGAGGAGCTCGTGTTGGTGAAGGGCTGCGGATTGATGAGAGATGAGGTCGGAAAAGGACGGGTTTGGTCGTCGGGACGGCGGAGGAAAGGAAGTTGGGCATTTGGATGTCAAGTGGGATGGGCTTGGTGATGTCGGGTTGGATGCGGTTGTTGTGGATGGGGTTTCGGTCAGTGGGATGATGGCTGACATGGGAAAAGGTGGTTGGTGCTGCTGACGAGGAGGGGAAGAGGGCATGGGGTCGGAACAAGGCATGATGGAGGTGATGCTTCTCGGTGTTGAGTGGGAGGGGACCGAAGCGGTTTGAATGAAGGTGGTGAGTGGCTATCTGGGCGGAAGCATGGTGGAGGAGGAACAACGGTGAAGGGTTATGGCGAGCGTTCAGGTGGATGAACTGGAGGGGGTGGTGGTGATGTTTGTGGACTGTTGAGAAAAGAGGGGGAGGAGAACGTTGGCTGTGCTTTTGGTTTTTGGCGTGGATGGATCTGGTGGGTTCGAGAAGGTGACGAGGCCAGGGCAAATGGAAAGAAGAAGAACAGCTTTTCAGAAACCCATATACAAATATATATATATAACCATAATACATACGAACAGTCACATTATATATATATATTCTCTTTTTCTATATATATATATATATATATATATATATATATATATATATTTTAAAAGAAAACATATGGTGCAGCGGCATATTTGCTTGGGCGAGTGGGTTTCCATGAAAACGATGAAAGAACAACAGGTTGGAGATGAACAGGCTAACATATAAAATCAACCTTTACTTATTTTTATATATGGCAGAACAAATGAAATGTAAGAGAATTGGAAATGTCACGAACCAGGGAATAATATATTGGATATAGGGAATAGTGAATGGCAAAATTGAAACAAATAAATGTTAGTGGCTATTTATTTAAGCCGTTTGAAAATTTGAATGGACACAAAATATCAAAAGTTCAAAAATGGGTACCGATACGGTTAACTGTTTCCACGGATTTCACCGCGTACTGGACTCCAAAATACACAAATGAATATACTGCGGAGATCAACACGACGATACGAACAGAATGGTCACATATATGAGTGATACGATCATTCTATCAAAAGTCGATATTTCGCTGCTAAACTGCTGCAAATTCGTCGAAAATAAGATAAACGGAGCTGAAGAAGTCCAAATTTGACGAAACAAAATATGACATCACACTCAGAAAATGATAAATATTTTATTTATATAAAAGTATTCAGATTTCAAAACTATTTTATTTTCCTCAATCTTAACTGATTTAAATTGAAATTGAAAATTACACAACAAAATAAACTTCCATATTCTCTGATGAAAATTTGACATTTGCTACGTATAAATAAACGCATTCCAAATATCAAATTTTCATTACCCAATTCAATTGTTTTAAATTTTCACAAAAAATCAGTTAATTACGTTATTAAAATTGTTAAAATTTTACGGGTCGCAACACTCTCCTGCACTCAAAACTTTTCGTCCCCGAAAAGGAACGAGGTAGGAGAATATGAACCGTTAGAAAGAAAAATTAATTGAAATACATATTATCAGATACACAATAAATTCAAAACCATATAAATTTCATTAGTTTTTAAATTGATTTATATTCAATTAAATTTGTTTCAATCCATTTTATTTAATCAATAATATTCATTTATATTCATAATTTTTTGATTTTCAATTCAAGCTATTTTCATTCAATTTGGTTTGTTTCAATTTATTAATATTTGTTGCAAAAATTTCTTTCAAAAAAAAATTTATTTGATTTAACTCATTTATTAAATATATTTATCTTTAGTAGAGTTGATTCCACCAAAATTCAATTTCAACTATTCTTAAGTCCATATTTATTTACTTAAATAGTATTTTCTTTATTTATTTAATTTATTTCGCTTAATATATATTTTGCAACATATATTATGTGTATAAACATTTATTATAACCCTATACTATTCAACAAATTTATTCTCCTTTTATTATTATTATCCAATTTATTATTTATAAATTCCCTTAACAAAATATCATTTTGGACATCTTATTACTTGTAATTTAAATTGTATACTATTCAATTTCATTCAAACTTTTCCCAGGTAGGTTTTATTAATGTCTTTGGATATAATTGAACACCATACAAATTTACCTTTTATTTACAACATTTTATTAAGCAAAAATTTAGTCTGGACAGTTTATTCCTTAAATTTCTCTTGTATAACCTTTAATTACATATTCATCCCAACATTTAACTTTTTGAATATTTTAGGTAAGTTATATATATTAGAATGCAATTGATTATTCTATAAATAAATTTTATCCTAGTTTAACTGTTTCAAGTTCTTTCAAATTCAATTTAAATTTTAAACATATAATTTTGAAATAAATCATAATTTTTAAAACCCTAACTTATACAGATTTAAGAATTGAATTTCCAGTTTCACTTTCCACCATTTTGAAATAAAAATACATATATATTTTGTGAATCAAATCATATTCAAGGAATTCAAATAAAATTCCTCTTCCAAAACAAAAGTGTAGCAAAGCTGCTACGTGGTCACTCCACTTTGAGAGTCGAAAATGAATGTCGATGATGCTGCAGTCATCACCGAAATTATTTTCGAGCGACAAAGAGTGGAGTACTGACTTACTTTTTTGAAAATTCTTTGGAAACAAATTCTATTCAAAAATACTTTCAAATAATATAAAATTTAAGACTTTAAAAACCAAATTTGAAAAGCATCAGAATTTAAATTCTCAAATTCTTTAAATTTAAATTCATTTCAAATCAAATTTATAACCCTTGTTTATAAAATTTTATCTCCCTATAACATACAACAATAATTCATTGTTTAGGACTGCTAACAAAATAATAAATGATAATCTAGTATTATCATTTCTAACAACCAATTCATTTTACTATCTAATTTCAGGAAAATTACACTTATATAAAATATAATCATACATAAAATCATTTCATTTACCAATTTCGAAAACAATGTTGTGTCAGTTTGCTCTGTTCATGTGTTTTGTAATTCCTACCGATAGCGTTAGCTAGACGAATCGATCGAAACCAAAAATTCAAACTTAACAACTCAAACAACACGATATAAAACATTTTATATTAATAACACATACACTCCCTCACATGATGATTCAAGGATGGATTTCAAAACAAGGATAGAGATTCAAATTCAGAAGGACCTGGTCAAAGAGAATTCGAACTAAGATAGGTAGGCTCGAAAGTGAGATAAGATAGATATATTACAAAAGAGAAAAGATGAATAGGCTTATATAGATCGCGGGCGAGCTTAACCGGTCAACCGAGACTTTGAGAAGGCGAGAATATCATCAACGAGAATCAGGATAGAAGTCAAGCTCCAGGGATAGGATCGATGCAGAATTCAATTTCTTGCTGAGGAGGTGGAGAAGTGACTTCACCCAATATCAGGATAATCTTTGATTATCGGAGTGGAAGATTACAAGGGAATTACCCTGATCATCTACTAGAGACTGTTCGGGCTTTGCAAGAAATAATACACTACAACAAAAAGTGTCTTTTATAGCGGCATATAGCCGCTATTAATCACAACCATAACGGTT
Source organism: Allium fistulosum (assembly GCA_030737815.1). Taxonomy (NCBI): domain Eukaryota; kingdom Viridiplantae; phylum Streptophyta; class Magnoliopsida; order Asparagales; family Amaryllidaceae; genus Allium; species Allium fistulosum. The sequence goes on along the minus strand of CM060907.1, from coordinate 230,364,531 downwards.
TGATAAGCGTTGTATATCGACATGTTATAAAAAACTGTTGAATATTTATAACACAAAATATGCCGCTATGGTTGAGCTTAGTTTTATAACGCAAATTCGCCGCTATGGTACGTTAATTCAATATATCATTTTTGCCGCTATTTACACGGTACTATAGCATGTATATACCGTTATAAAATACGTAGATACACGGTACTATAGCATGAATCTTCTTTAAAAACATAATAGTTGAACAATGTAAGAGCCAAAGAATATAATAACCAGGAAATGAAATTCATTCAATCAAACGTACCAAATGTCTATATATATTATATTAAACAAGCTCAAACATATACATAATATCCATTATATAATAACAACATCGCAAATAAGTTTTCAACTGGACTAAAAAACAATATAGTTAATAACACAAAACCAGGTCATAACCATTATCTTGCGACTTGCTCTTTTACTGGGAAGCATGGAAGCAGAGTTGAAGCAGGTGCAGGAGCTGTTCAACAAGCAGCAGATAATCCAACATCATAAAAATGACGTGTAATCTGATGCCATCTCCTTCTCAATTGTTTCCTTGACAGCCTGCAAAAAGAAAAGGTTCAAAACATTGTATACACGAGCACAAGGCTACATTCAAATTCTCAAGAGGATATTTGTTTTTATTTTTTAATTTGGAAATTTGTCTATTAACTCACCACGAGTAAATTTAATCACTTTATATTCAGTCAATGCATGTTGTGAGGCTATTGATTTATCTCTAGGAATGGTGATCCTATCTGATTGTCCATCTTCAAGTACCATCTGGAAACAAACTGCTACATAATGTCATTTTATTTTGTAAATAAAGAAGTAAAAAAACATGTAGAACATTAAGGCATCAATGCCAAATCAGTCATGAAAAAAAATCCAAGTTATAATGCATGTGATATAAAGAAGTAAATAAAGATGTATACTTCCCAGTTTGCCTCCAAGGGAAACATGAAGATAAAGTGGTTACTAAGTCTGCATACTTGTGTATGTATTCATGTACATGTGATATATCGTTATTTGATGAATTTTTATTGAAATGAGTAGGCAGGTACATATTTCTACCATGGGCACTATGGTATGCAGAGGGCAGCAGGATTGTATGGGTCTCTAATTATAAATTTACCAGAAGGTGAAAAGGAACCATTCCATTGTGATAAAGAGTTCAACCTACTACTAAGTGATTGGTACCATCAAAATGTGTATGTTCAAGCAGCAGGCCTCTCCTCCATACCTTTTAGGTGGATTGGTGAACCCCAGGTGATTTTACCTTTACCAAAACCTACTGTTCATTGGCAACAAAAGCAGAACCTATTCACAGTAAAGACTTAGAGTAACCCTTGCAAACACAAGCAAGCCATGCTTTCAGTTGACATAAATATAACTTAGGACACACAAAATATACACAATAAGTTGGTATAAGCATTTAACATTTGTTTGGAAGAAAGCGATAATCAATTGTGTTACAGAAAATGATTAATAACCAGAAAATGACTACCTGAATTTATATTGCCGAGATCCTCCATTCGATTGCTAACCACCGTACCACTGTTTTCACAACCCTGCATATTGAAATATTCTCTGTTTGGTTGTTAACCACTGAAATATATGTTTACCTACGATTGTTAATGGCCGACTCTCTGTTAATTTCTGAGTTGATTTAAACAACAACATATGTGATATTAATCATTACATATATGATTTAAACAAGTTATTAACAAACCCAACAACAAGTTATTAACAACAAACTCAACAAAGTTATTAACAACAAACCCAACAACAAGTTAACGATTTTGAACAAGTTATTAACAACAAACCTTGCTTTTTTTAAAACAATATGGTATCTCTGTTAGGTTACGTTCAATCGTGCTCTCCTTTTATGACTTCGGTCATTAGTAACCGACCTTTATTTTGTGTACAACCTGCCTGTGTATGTATATTTATACGGAATGACTTAAAAGCGATGCCTGATGATTTTGACCTTTATTTTGTGTACTGGAAGACAGTTTAGAGTGAGTTTGTTTACAAATGTTAACAATTCAGTTTTTAATACAAATAGCTAATCAAATGAATTATAGAACCAGTACATTGGCCAAACTCCACAAAATGACAATGCCAATAAAGAAAATCGTGGAGAGATACTTGAGACCGACCAAAATTAAAATATGCAGGATGCACATGACACGGAGGATGCACAAACAATTCATGTAGTAGGACAACACGACAATATACACAGTAGAGTTTATAATTTCTCTTTCATAGCTTTGTTATAATATTAACTTCATGCAAATAATATTCATAAAGTTCTGGAACCATCTAAACAAGGATTGGACTTACAAACATGATAATTCAAACAGAAACAAGGGTAGAATTCTAATACTATGGGACCTCATAATCTTGAATAATATAATACTGAAAAGGATGATTAATATATAACTTGTTTCTTAATAATACAGATATCTACTGTTCGACTATTGGTGGCCGACAAAACATTAGAATACTCGTTTATAAATGGCCATGCCAAGTGTAGTTTGAATGAAAGAAATGTGATATATCTACTGTTCGGCATATGCCTACATATGGCATATGCAATGCCTCATTTCATATGCGGAAACTGCAATGACTCATTACAGATGCGTCAAATGCCTGCATATGGCAAATGCATTAGCAAATGCCTGCATATGGCATATGCAATGCCTTGTTGCTTATGCATTGGGATATGCCTACATATGGTAAATGCAATGCCTCATTGCTTATGCAAGGCATATGCATATGCAATGCCAACATATGCATTAGCATATGCATATGCATATGCAATGTAAAGCATATGTATTTGAATATGCAATGCCTGCATATGCAATTCTAGGCATCACATTAGTTCTATAAAATGCAAAAAAAAATAAAATATAAAATAAGAAGGAACAAACAAACAATGGTAGAACAGATATGAATATAATACGAAATACAACCAATCTAAGCCACTTTTAAAATTTAATAAGGATATATAGTTACTGCCAATCAACGTTATTTTATGATGCATTGCAAATGCACTATAATTTTCTGTCTCTGACATTCCGCACGGTCCATTTTCAAATGGAACCGGTACGTAGTAGGAAAATAAAAATTTAACAATTTTCCATAGTTCCATTTGAAAATGCACAGCAAGAAAAGTTAAAAAAGTCATCATGTTATTATATATGGACGTACGAAGTAAAGTAACAAATAGATGCTACTATTCACAAAGAGGAGATTTGCACTTAAGTCAAAATAAATGTGTTCAGTTGCGCATAGGGGAGGATGGTTGCTTCTTTATTTGAGTGTGTGACTAACAAATCAAAGAGCAACAAGATATTAAAGAGCAGGTCACCATGGGGTGCGTGACCAACAAATCAAAGCGAAAAGGGCAGGGACGTACGAAGGTAAACAACAGTAAAACGCACAAAATCAAAGCAATGCATGACAAATTTCAAGAGCAACAGGGCATGTATACTGCAAATATGCAACTACAAAACACAGATCACCATCTCAATTCACAATCATTCATTATAAAATCAAATGCATGCAACCAGAAATTTAGTGAAAGATCTTGCGAGGTTTAACTCACTTTTCTTCCTTAATTCACCAGCAAAGATAACAACAGCAGCCTCAAATAGAAATAAGAAAACGGTAGAACAGTACTTACCCTGCATACAACAAAACTAAATTCAACTTACTGTAAAATCGAAATGGCAAATTCTATTTCAACACGATTTTTTACTCAGTAGCCCTCTGAAATTTACTAAAGCCACTATACCCACAAAATGACTTAGTAGCCCCCCACGCTTTCCAAAACTACCCTTTCTGCTCATCACGTAAAAAACCCTAAACTACGTTCATTTCTCCACACGGCGTCATCTTCCTCCTCCAGAGCGGCATCTTCCTCTTCCAGCGATCCAACTCCAGCGGCATCATCTTCCTCTTCCAGCGATCTAACTCCAGCGACATCTTCTTCCTCTTCCAGCAGCGTCAATTTTTTTTTTGGTTTTCTGTTAACATACCGCACTGACAAGACGTGGTTTGTAAACAAACCACGCTAGAGGAGTACGTGGGTTACTAAATAACCACGTATAAACTCTACGTGAGATTCAGATAAACCACGTAGTGTCTCTTCGTGGTTATATGTGGATCCTAGTAAGGTTTATACGTGAATTTGTTACATTCCACAAAATCGAGTGTTTATGATTTGCTTTCAAAAAAAATTGCTAACTTTTCAAAAAAAAACCCCAATTACCTGTTGTGATTGCGATAATGATTGATTATCTTCTTCAATCTCCATTCGCTAGTACTGAAATATGAGTAATTTTTTTATATTGATTTGTTAATTAGGGTTTTTGAATTAACTGGTTTGCGCTGAGGAATGTTACTGAGAGAAGGAAGAGAAGAACGTACGTAGTTGATTAAGGGTATTTTTGTCTTCTTAATTTTATTAAAATTAAGGGGGGCTACTAATCAATTTAGTGGGTTGCAATAGAATTTGCCAACCGAAATACAGTCTGATGGAGATAAAGTCTGGAACCGCCTCCTCCCAACGCCGCTCCTAGTCGCATTGTCGCCTCCTCCAAACGCCGCTCTCTTCACTGTGCATAAGTCAACTAAGCCGCACATCCTCCTATCGCTATGGTTCCATCGCCTTCCCAATCACAAGTGAGCGTTCAATCTTTTGTTTGCATTTTCTTTAAGTGGGGAACTTATATCCAAACTATGGTTTTTTAATTTGGGCTATGGCGGTTTGGGATAAGAAGAGGGGAAGATAATTTGGGGAATTGGCGGCCACGAAAATAATTAGCGGTTTGGGATAAGAAGAGGGGAAATAATTTGGGGAATTGGCGGCCATGAAAATAAGACAGCTTACAATGCGTTACACAACAAAATATTCTTCAAATCAAACAAATTAGAATATGCAATAACACTATAAAATAAAGCGTTATCAATTGGCGCTATAAAAATCCACTTTTCTTGTAGTGATAGCATCTAAACCGAGGACGTAGAAATCTCCGGTGGATCGACGCTTGTTATAAAGGAGTTTCGCCCCTTTACAAATCATATTTAATCTGGCGGGACCGCTAAGGGGATTAGTCACATAAAGGATGTGGTTGCCAAATTGAGGTTGAAGCTATGGGATGCTCCAGTATCAAGGAGAACATGAAAAGGAAGACAAGAATGGAACTCAGAACAAAGGGAAAGTTACAAAATCCGAAAGAAATCCTAATCTAGGAGGATCCTAACGAAGAAAATTTCAAGCTCGAACGAAGATGATTCTGTAATTAATTTTACTCCATATGCTAAGTTTTGCCTAAACCGAAGCTCTGATACCACTTGTAACGACCCACTATTTCGAACCATTCACATCTGCACGTGTCAGACTTGAATTACTCAAAACAACAGATTGTTAATTTATATTTGGCAAAACTCAGCATATACAGTAATAAATCAATCACAGAATCACAGACACGGAGTAAAATAATAATAAGCAGCGGAATAGAAAAATAGTAGTTCATGAAGCTACTATATAAACAACAGAATTTGAAATAAAATACAACAGAATATCTCAAATACAATGTAGTCTCGAATACAAACAGATGACAAGTCTGAACAAACAACTGGAAAAGCTGAATAGACAAGACAGATCTTCAAGCAAAGCTCCAATCTCTAAAGGTGAGTCTCAAATGCTGTGACACTCAGTCTGACCGGAGTATAAAGAAAAATACAAAACACTCGACTTAGGATTAACATTCTTATATTAATAAATTCAACTCAAGTGAAATATCAACTGAAATACAAATAACTTAAAGGATAGTTGGGATTTCCATCCTCTAAGGATCCGTGGAACTATCTACTATGTAGTAATATACGCTATTATAATATGTCTATAGTAAATAAAGTATTAAAATAGCGTTAAGGCATTACCCATATCCCCCTTAACACGTTTTATATATTCCCATAGTCTATACAATGCCGTACGCTCCACCGAACCAGTGGTTTACACAGAGGACACCACATAGGTACGGTACAAATCAAACTCGTAGAAGGCGCGAAAGGGCATGTGACAAGGCATGCGAGGCAATGCCAGGGTAGATATACCGTTTGCGGATCCGGACTGGTGGTAACGCATAGCAGCTACTACCGCCCACCTCGAGACACACTCCCAAATCAAATCACAGAGTAATAGAATGGTATCGAAGAAATGTGTCCGATAGGAGGAATGACCTCACTTGGCCCGACATGGCTCTTGTTTTAGCCACATCAAGCTGACTCACAAGAGTCAGGGCTGCGCTAATGTTGAATATGCGACTATATGATTTTTGTTTGATGATAATAAACATATATATTCATTTAAATGTATTTGTTAATTTACTATTTTATTTTCACAGATTAAATAAATATTTGCTGAATAAAATAAATAACACATAATTTAAATTAAAACAGATATTTATTCAAACAAATATCTATTACAATTTTGAATAGTACAAATTTGAGCTCTCACTATATATATACAATCTTTGATTATAATGCAATTTGATTACAACACAATTCACATTTACATTTGGACCTCACTACATATCACTCGTTCACTCAACTCGTATTTATCTTCAACTCCAGTCCAGATTAAATCCAGCATTTGAGTTATCTGCAAAAATATACACTGACGCAGTAAAATTGAAAAAAGAAATATTTTTCCAGTATAAAATAAAATGTAATTTTGAAAATATTTTTTTCCTCAGTTATATGGGTTGTTCGTCATCATTTAATTTTGGATTCATCAAACACGAACAGCTTGTGACATGCACAATGTATCACTGTACATGCCACAAGGCCGTGCACAACAATATACACTTGATAAGATTGCAGGGACAGGTGAGCACAAGGTCAAACCCAAATCAAAATTCGGGTTCAACTCAAGTGAAAGTCATGATATCGAGCACAAGGTCAAACCCGAGCTATAAGATGGATTCAACGCAGGTGCATTACAGAATTGTCAAGTATAAGTGAATAAGCAACATGCACAAACGAAGTGGTGCACTGCAAATACAAGCACAATATGAACAAAGTCGATGCAATAGTGGTGAATGCAAAAACATTCATCAATGAAACAAGCAGCCTTAACAAGTGAATGGCCAAGACCAAAACAACAGAAGAAACTAGACCTGGCAACCAATTAGATTAAACAAGACTACATGAACCAAACTCGAGCATACATGAAGTTCAAGCTGAACTAGACCAATACAACACATAACAACATGCTCACGTAAAAAAAGAAAATGAACAATGTCTGGACCAAATGCCATCATATGAACAAGCTACATGAAGACCAACAACAAGTGGAGATGACCATCAACCGGAATGCAAACCTGCTAACTACAACAGACTCGACCAAGACCACAATGCAAACTCAAGTGAAGTCACAATGAAACAGTACTGGACCAACTCATGAATAAAAGTGCAAACAAATGTACACATGAAGTTCAACAGAAAGGTGTGCATGCACATTGATACCAGACTATAAAGAGACAAGGCATGAGCAAGTGCACCAGTACAAAACAGTGAAACAAATGTTAACCAGAATAATGGACCAACAATGCAACTGTATGCAAACTGCCTCGAAGCAAGTAGCATGATTAGAAGTACACAAATGCAGACTGCATAAGAATCAAGATAACAGTGACACAGTGCAAAAGTGTTCAACAACAAAATAAACCAGTTCAAAGTTCAGGTAAACCAACTGAAGATATATACAGGTGTATCGAAGTCACAACATCAATATACATGAAGTATGAATACATGAACATGTACACAATGACAACCAGAGCATAGCACAAGAATTGGAACCAAGTCTAGAAATCAAAACAGCTTCAAATGGCCGAAGTCAACCACGAACACACGATGAACTAAATCAAAGCCAAAACAATGACAGCGACAAAGCAATTTTGAACATAGACAGAGAAGCCAGAAAAAGGTAGCTTGCATCAGGAATTTCAAATTAAACAAGTCAGATCCGAAGTCAAACATTATCACAATATCAAGCCGAAGTCAACAAGAACTGAATCGAAGCCGTGGCAATCAAGGAATCGAGCTAGTTCAAAATCAAAACCGTGGGTGTCAAGAAATCAAACAAGTTAAAATCGAGTCGTGTCAATCAAGTAGCAAAATACACGAATTTGAAAAAGTCAGAAATCATCGTCAACATTCAATCAAAATCAAACGTCCGAGCAAATTATCAGACGAACGAAAATCAAGGGGTTCAAACCCTATATAAACCCAATCATCATCAGCCGTAAATGTATCGAGTTCAAGTAAGCAAAACAATAAAGCAAAAGTAACAAATTACATACCGAAGTATGTTTGAATTCGATCTAAATTGAAGGAGCCGTGTGCAAAGAGAAGAGAGCATCGATCGACAAAGAAAGGACGTAAATCATCGAGCTACTAAAGTCGGCATCTTCAATTTATTCAAAGCCCTAATTTCAGAGCGAAGTGGAATGAACGAATCGAAGCAGCCATTATCACATACGAGAAAAGGAACTGACCGATTATTACAAAAGAGAAAGGGATCTAATTTTATCACTTATTTATTTTGGGCCTACCTTGTTAATCAAGGGCATTAGACAATTAGGGTTTTGTGTGTTTTATTGCTTTAAATTGTATTTTTCTTTTAAACTTCTGTGTAATTTTTAGTCGTGTGACTAGGGTACAAACTACGTGGCGTAGTTTGAGAATTCGCAACTCAGTGGCTGAGTTATGGCAGGGTTTTTTAGCGTAGAGTTAGGTTAGTCGATAGCGGGTGTCGCTAGTTTACGTGTGTAAGCGTCTGACTACTTCATTTCTAGTTGTAACCTTGGGGGCAGCACGTAGGTAGGGTTTTGCCGAAGCTGGGTAAATCTATGTGTTCTATTTCTGCATTTTTATATTATTCTATTATCTGTGCTGCTGTTATTCTACTATTATCTATGTTGAAATTATTTTATATACTTCCGCAATAAATTTTTATAATTGATAGTATCACCCTATTCACCCCCCTCTAGGGTAAAATCGATCCTACAAGTGGTATCAGAGCTGGGAACAAAAGCCATTTTTGTTTTAAAAAGTTTGATTTTTCAAAGACCAATTTTTTTTTTACAAATTTGAATTTTTAAAATGGCTTCTTTGAATAATATTTTTGCTGAAGGTCGGTCCAATATTATTCCTCCTATTTTTGACGGAATAGATTTTTTGAATTGGAAATTAAAAATGGAATTTTATTTCAAATTTGTTAATTCTAAATGTTGGGATATTATTGAAAAAGGGTGTGATATAATAGATGAGAAAAATAATGCACTTGTTATGCATATATTATATTCTCATATTAATCAAGATAATTTTAACTTTATTTCTCATTGTGAAAATGCACAGGAAATCTGGAAGACTTTTGATGCAATATACAGTACAAAAATCAACAATGATGAGGAATCCTCAAAAATCGATTCAATAAAGGAAATGTGCTTAACAGGATTGGCAAAGGGCAGTAGTGATGAAGATTCAATAGCCGATGAGATAAGTGATTTTTCATTCAATGATTTAGTTCTCTTATGCAAAAAATTATTTGAAAATAATAAAGCTCTTGAGAAGAAAAATAATAATTTGAAAAGGGAACAAACTGAACTTCATCAGAAAAATAATGATTTGGAAAATGAACTTGAAAATATTAAGATAAATAAAAGTTCTAACTGCAAAAAGTATTTGGACCTTGAAAAAGAATTTGCTCGTTTTCATGAAAATCTTCAAAAGTTAGAAAACGAAATTTTAATGCAAAAGAAAAACGAAACTGAGTTGATTTGTAAAAACAACATTTTGCAAAAAGAGTTGGATAGTTTTAAGAAGTCAGAAAATTCTAAATGTGCGATTTTTGAAAAGAAATTAACTGAGAGCAACGGAAATTTCAAAACCATTGAAAAAGAAAGCGTGATTTTGAGAAAATCTGAAAATATTCGATTAAATCATGAGTTTGAAAAAGAAATTGAAGAATTCAAGGATTTTGAAAAAATTAAATATAAAAAACTCCAACTCTTTGAAACTGAGATGAATGAAATTGAGAATAAAATTAGAGAGCTTCAAAATGAAAATATGCGATTAAAAATGAATAGTTTTGAAAAGAGAGATAATAGCGTTAGTTGTTGTTCGAAGCTAATAAATGAAAATAAACTTTTAAAATCCAAAATTAATAAACTTGAGTAGGTTACTTGGAAATTTTTCACTAGAGATAAACCATTAGAAAATCAACTCTTCGAGAATAAAAGGAATGCATTTGGATATGCAAAAGTGTCAAAATATGAACAAACAACTAATAACATTGTTAAAGGGAAAAGTGTGATACCCAAACATGTGAAAAACATTCCAATTTGGGTTCCAAAAGGAACGAATATAAAATCCCTCAAAGTCAAACAAATCTGGGTGCCGAAAGGAACATATATAAATAGTTTTGGGTCTCCACAAACTTATTCTTCAAAATCTATTGCCACTAACAATCATGGACCTATAAAAACAAATAGGTCACAAAAATCTTTCATCGTGTAGGTGTGGTGGCGGGCTAAGGAACAACAACAGTGTTATTTGGATTCTGGCTGTTCCAGACACACAACGGGCGACAAATCAAAGTTCCTTAGCCTAATATAAAAGTGGCAGAATCACAATGGGCAACAACGAAAAATTATCGGCAAAGGTAAAATAGGTAACGGTTATTTATTTTGAACGATTATATTAAATGTGATCATCTGCACCATAATCTGAATTAAATCAGCCAGTTATGTGATAAAGAAATGAATGTTGATGATTAATCTAACTTATTCAAAACCAATCATCTTTGAACTATTTGTGTGGACTATTGATGATGATTGACGATTACTCTTGATACACATGGATATACTGGTTACTTTACTGCTGGCACTATGGTCACTATATTTAAACTTGCACGGCTTCAATTCAAGTTCATTTAAAAGCTGTTAAAAAGGATTTTGAGATATTTTGTTGCACACTTCATGATCTGGTCTATAACATTCAATTAATGATTATCTTGAGTTGAAGGAAAATTCAGATGCAGATTACACTGGTATTCTAGTTGATAGAAAAATTACTAGTGGAACGTGATTTATGTTGAGACATTCAATAGCTGCATCGTTTTTCAAAGAAAATATCTGCATATTTTTCGCTTGAAATAAATTTTCAAATAGCAGACATTTTTCTAAAAACCCCTTCTAGAAAATCATTTTTGTTGACCTTGTTTCAGATTAGTCATTTTGGAAAATTTGATTTTATAATTATTTTTGGATTTGATTTTAAATGACTGCATTAACTAATCTGACTCCCTACTGATTATCAAAAGGATAAATAATGATTGAAAAAGTGATGAGTGTTGATATTAATCATATATTATAACTTGAGACAGTATAATTAGTAAATTTCTTTCCAAATTTAAACAAGAGTTATAAAAACCTTTTGTTGGTAAAAATTCCATGACCATTTCTATTTCTATCATATTTCTATCGACCATCACTCATCAAAATCCAACATAGTATGTCAATATGTGGTATTTTAAACGGGAAATTATGCGTTTTCATTTCATTATATTTTTAAGAAATAAAAACATCCAAAGTATTCACTCTCATTTAAAAGTCCTCACGGTTATGCATGTGTGAATTACTTGGATTTTTGATTATGTGCTTCCATGCTCATTTAAAAGTCCTCACGGTTATGCATGTATGGAACGCATATCAAAATTGATTAGTTAAATAGACAAGTTGATTCTAATCCCATTTAAAAGTCCTCATGGTTATGCGTGGTTAGAAGATACTTGAATTCATTTTTTTTAATTTGGAATACTTTTAATCTCATTTAAAAGTCCTAACGGTTATGCATGGTTAGTATGTATTCAAATTCCTGATATAAATATACTACAAATAGACACAACTATATGATTTTATATGATGACATTATCTTTATCATTCTAAAGTGGAATAGGCGTCAAACAGAGTATTTATGATTTTTGTTTGATTTTTTATTGAAATTTAATATTTATACTCGATTGAGTTTTAATGCTGTATTAATGTATATCACTTTATCTCTATTTCTCTAACACTATTACTCTTTTGCTGATAACAAAAGGGGGAGAGAAAAGTTAAGATTTTGGCAAATAAAGGTCAAATATTTTCTATTTGCATCTAAGCTCATTTGCATATTTTTATTTACATGCATATATTAAGGGGGAGCTTTGTGTAGAGAGGGAGCATTCAAATAGGGGGAGCAAATTGAATGATCAAATACATTTAACAAATTCAAAATCTTAAATATATGTTTGTTATCATCAAAAGGGGGAGATTGTTGAATATGCGACTATATGATTTTTGTTTGATGATAATAACCATATATATATATATATATTCATTTAAATGTATTTGTTAATGTACTATTTTATTTTCACAGATTAAATAAATATTTGCTGAATAAAATAAATAACACAGAATTAAATTAAAATAGATATTTTATTCAAACAAATATTTATTACAATTTTGAATAGTACAAATTTGAGCTCTCAATATATATATACAATCTTTGATTACAATACAATTTAATTACATCACAATTCACATTTACATTTGGACCTCACTACATATCACTCGTTCACTCAACTGGTATTTATCTTCAACTCCGGTCCAGATTAAATCCAGCATTTGAGTTATCTGCAAAAATATACACTGACGCGGTAAAATTGAACAGAAATATTTTTGCAGTATAAAATAAAATGTAATTTTGAAAATATTATTTTCCTCGGTTATTTGGGTTGTTTGTCATCATTTAATTTTGAATTCATCAAACACGAACAGCTTGTGACATGCACAGTGTATCACTGTACATGCTACAAGGCCGTGCACACCAATCTACACTTGACAAGATTGCAGGGACAGGTGAGCACAAGGTCAAACCCAAATCAAAAGCCGGGTTCTGTAATGAACCTGAAATCGACCTTCGAAAATCGGCACCCGTACTTCACTTGTACTCAAAATGCCGTAGATTCAAACGCCGAATCTGGTTCATCGGAGCTTATAACACAATTAAGTATAACAACATAACGGAAGAAAGAAAACAATGATATCATATACAACTCCAATGAATACAATATCTAGAATGATATACAACAGTGATATCAATATGATACAGCAATATCAGAGATAAATAATGATACAGCGGAAAGCAGAAATGATAACTCCAAATGATCAGTCAGAGAGACTGATCCCAACCATTCCAATGTCAAGCTCGAACCACAAAGAGAAGCAAGTGCAGTCCTGAACTCCAAGAACTGAACCAGCTCCAGATAATCTACTAAACCTGAATATCTGAGAAACCCAACTTTAAACTGCCCGTGTGGAAAAATTGTGGACACCCAGAGTTTAGGAAGGGAACAATAAACTCTGGATCAGTCATGGGACTGGTATGAGTAAACAAAAGTAGTTTCTTTAAATAAAACAGATTTTAAAAAGAATCCGATATGCTTTTGAAAAATGAAACTACCATAAGACCTCCCGCCACACACACAATGCAAACGCAGAATTGGAGGAGATTTCTTCTTATGATAGTCAAACATGCTTACTACGCAAAATCAACTCTTTTGATATTATTACTAGTGCATAGTGTGAAAATCCTTTCGAAAATACAATATAAATCTTAGCCAGCATACAACCATTATTGTATGCCTACTATAACTACTGTGTTCAATAGCAGGCTACCGCCACATTCCATAGCAGGTAATACAACTAAAATCATACAAGGTTCGTATTGTATCTTTGGATTTCCAAAAATGGCCAGGCAACGGAACTTCCTTACCGAAAAGGGAACGCCTCTGGAAAGACACCCCGAGAGTCAACCTGCTCTCTGCAAACACAAGGCCGACGCTACCTCACGCTTTAACCAAGCTGTAACTAGGTAACTAACACACGAGTCTTGTCATCCCCCGGTCGTTACCGACCTTTATTCCGGGATCCCGATCACAAAGCAACAACCAGAAAGTATAATAAATTTGCAGCATCAACATAGGTAAAATATCTGGGCTCCATACCATGATATCACCTTTTATCCAGAAGGAAATGACATACCCTAGGGGCACTACCCCTACAAACCTTTGTCGCAACGTTCCTGGTTCGACCATTACCGGGTTGTGAGGCTCGACGAAGTCTCGTCCACAAAGCTACGCTTTTTCACAAAGCAACGCTTTTTTTTACAAAGCAACATCTTTTCACAAAGCACGCTTTGACCAACAAATGATCATCAGCACTTCGTATGCCATATTACCAAATTGGGAATGTATCACTAGTAACCATTAACCACATAACTTCTGAGCTCGTACATCTCAGAGAAGGGTGTTAAGCTAAGAGAATAAATTCTCCGCCACCAACAGAAATGTATTTGATAGAAACCAGCTTTACATCTCAAAGTGTAATGTCAGACACACATCCATACAAGTCTGTTCCGGGTTCGAGCAGAACCGAAGGCACTTCCGAAGAAGCCCTTGCAATCCGGATAATTTCTAATCACGTCCGGACTTCCCATCACTTAGTGAATCTCTATATCGGAGCCATGATGTAGAGAAAATCGACAGGTAATCCTTTCATTTTTGAAAGTATCCGGTCTTCACCACCGGTCTTCAAATGTTATCCATATACGTCATATCATTTTTTGGAATGGGTTATATGACACAAAGGTCCTTCCCCGGCTAAACCGAATAATGAGCGCAATATTAGAAATCGTATGGATACTGGGGTCTCAGTTAAATCACAGCTTAAAGCCCAAAACTTTTCATTCGAATGGTAAAAACAAATTACCATTTCCAATCTTTTAAACAAAAAGATTCATTTCAAAAACCTTCAATGGTTTAAACAAATTTCCACACCTTTAATCTTTTAAACAAAAAGATCCAATTCACAAAGTTCACCCCACTCACAAAGATCCATTCATGGATTTCAAAACAATTTCCATTTTAATTGAATAGGTTTACTCGTTAAATCTTTAAATCAAGATTTAACTTCAAAACTCATTTCCAAAGATTCATTCATAGTCTTTCAAAACAATTCCATTTTAAGTTGGATTAACTCGTCCGGTCTTTGAAATCAAAGACTCATTTCATAGTTTTCAAAACATTTCAATTCTATTTCAAACTTGAAACCTTTCAACATAATTTAGAAATCCTTTCTTAAAATGAAAGCCCTTATTATTTCAAAACAAGTAGTTTTCCTTTCGGGAAAATCCAGTTATATTTACACGAGTTAAAACCCTTGAATTAAATTCAAATTCCCAATCAATACCTTTAAAATGGTTTAACCCATATATAACTTGTACATCTTTAATCCCTAGTTTCAAATCATAGAATTCAATTTCAAACTTGAATTCAAATTTAAATCAAAATTTTTAAATTTCAAATCTTAATCAAGTTATTCGAAAATAAGTTTTATCTTTGAAATTCCATTTCAAAAGCTTTTCACTTTAAACCCAATCCATTTCCAAAATCAATTGAAATTAAAATTTCAATTTCAAAAACATTAAATTTAAATCATCTGTGACTTAACCGATTTCCACGTGAAATCCATATTTGTGTGTGTATAGTGTAGTCCAGGGATTTTACACAATAGTGCACAACATCATTAATCATTACAGATTCAAGCACATCCATATCGATAAGCGGTATGATCTATAACGCTCATCTTTCATACACAGATCACAGGTAGATATATATATCACAGATAATAAGTTACATCACAGGGAATTAATTACATCCATCCCAGAGAAACAGATCACAACATAAATCAGGATATATCACAAAGCATCATATATCAGGGAATATCAACAATTCAATCATCTGGTCAGGTTCAACATTCATAGGTAAGGTCAATTTATTTATCTGATTAAATCAGATTTGTCACTAATCCTTGTTTAATTAACATTAATTAATTACAAACCATTTTAATTAATTATCCATTAATCATTTATTAATTAACCTTTAGTTATTAATTAATCAACCTTAATTAATCAACCTTAATTAAGAAGTCAATCAACCTTTAATCATTAAATAATTAACCTTTAATTATTTAATTATCCTTTAAATTAACCTTCCTTAATTAATCACATTAATTAACCCTTAATTAATTACCATTAATTATCCTGAATCAATTATTGCTTAATCACTTGATTAATCAATTTTTAATCATTAATTAATATTTAATTAATAATTCTTTATTAATGATTTTAACCCTTTAATTACTTACTTCATTAATCCAAATCATAAATAAATCATCATTAAATCTTTATTAATCAAAACTTAAGTCAAAACTATTTATTTAAAACTTGGGTTAAAAAGTTTTCTAAAAATCTATGTTTTGTTTCAAAACTGAAACTGTTTTATATCCAACCCGAGGCGTACTCGAGTACTTCCCCGAGTCGACATGGCCTCTACTTCGAGTTTCTTCCAAAACCAACCCGAGCCACCTTTACATTTTAATTTTTTTTTAAGTTTAGAAATAAACCCGGTGCCACTCAAATTTCTACGAGTAAAAACTCGAGCCTGTGACTCATTTTCCCGAAGCCATCTTCGAGTCACGATGCTTCTTCTCCAACCCTATCTTACTGATACAAAATCAATGTCGTGCACATGCACCAAAGCTCCGACCACCTCCGATCCTTGTCGAGACCACCAGCACGACGACGATGACAACCTCCAACCGTACGACCACCCAGAAACTCAAGACTGAAAGTGTACGTGTAGTACTAAGGATCGTGTAATATGGTATATAAATGCGGAAACTGGTAATAACAGTAAAATAAAAATTAAAGTAAGCACACCAGGAATTTTTATACTGGTTCGAACTTCCCGTTCTACGTCCAGTCCCAGAATACCCTATGGATTTAAACTAAACCCCTCACTTAACCCGGAGGAATAGGTATACGACACCTGAGCAGCCGAACAGGAATTTTTCCGCCTCAACAACCGAAGAGGACTTCAACTTAATACAAATAGCTTGTTGACGAATGTGTTCTGAATAACACTGATTGTCTTTTGATAGTACAACTTTTCCTATAATCAAATCCTCAAGAGTATATATGTGTGTGAAGATTTAGAAGGAAGATGATCATGTAGAATCGAAGTATATGAATTAAATCAAGGATTCTAGTGATATTAAATAAGAATGATTGCTTTTATTTGCAGAAATGAATAGAGAATAGATTTCAGAATTATAAACAAGAATCGGTGATTGTAGAAGTGAATTGAACATGTTTATATAGTTGTAGAATAGTTACAATCTTTCATGAAGATTTTCAATCAAAAGTTGTGTCCGTATCTGTTGGATTAAAGGACATTCCTCTTCATGAACAATTGCACCTCTTCAGAAAACTAGCCGTTATGTTCTGGTCGGTTGACCGAGAAACCTGGGTCGGTCAGTTGAGTTTACAGACATGAATAAAACGGTGCATATCTGTGCACTGGACACAGAGTCGGTCGGCCGAAGCTTCTGGTCGGTCGGCCGACCTGCTGTTAATTGCACAGTGACACTTATTTTTGTATAAATCAATTTGCGTGTATGTGTAACTACTTGAGGAATGATTTTAACAAATTTCTAAGACTCAACAAAATAAAATATTCATACTAATATCTGGATTGTAGTCTTGTCTCCTTTGTAGTGTTCAATATACGGTTATTCTCCTTTTTGTCGCTTTCATATAGTATTCTCATCGTATGATATTGAAGCTTGTGTCATGAATCAAAACTCATGAATCAACATTCTCCCCCTTTTTGATTGATGACAATACTTATGTGATGCAATAGTATTATAATTCTCCCCTTGAATATATGACGACTTTTCTGCAAAAACTTTGTTAGCTTTCATATATTTCTCCCCCTTTGTCATCGACAAAAAGGAACACTTACTAGATGTAATATGTAAAGGAAATATGGAACATATAACATATGTAAGAGAACATCAAGTTATAACTATTACATATTAATAATGTTTTCGTACTACAACATCTAACAATAGACATAATGTTCATAAAGAAATTCTTGAAGTTAAATTGTAAAACAGTACGATTACTCCTCATCATCGTCAGAATCCCAAAATTCTGGACGAATATTTTCTTCCGGAGGAACATTTTCCTTACCACGTCTTTGAGTGTGAGGAGCGTAAGTTCCCGATTTACCGGAACTTGTGTTATCTGAAGTAGACCAAGAGAAATTTGGTGCCGGTCTTTTTCCGGGAGCAATAAAAGAGGCACCGGCTTTGGAAATACATGATAAGGCGTCCCATAAATTAACGAAGAATCCCTTGATTTTCTTGAAACGACCATCAATCTTTCGTAGCCGGGCATCCAAAGCTAGTTGATTTTGTGCCAAGATATCAATGGCTGCTTCCGTACTCATTCCGGGAGTTGGTCGTTGAATTAAGGATTGGCGGGTTATACGTTCCATAGCATGAGTAGATGGTTGTGGTGTAGAATAGCTACGACGTAGTTATTCTCTCGGAGTATCACTCCATTGCTCAAATCTTATAAATCGAGGAGGAGCATCAGGCAAATTCATTAATTTTATGGTCCGTGAATCAAAAATGCGGACTTTTGAGGTTTTGGATTCCGGAGCATTGATGATGAAGCTATTTATCAATCTCATTATGTATTCTCCATAATAAATATGGAGCATCTTTCCTTGGTTAAAAGAGAGAAATTCATCCATAAGAAGTTCTGACCAATTAACTCGTATTTTCCTACAAATAGCATACAATGCTTTAAAATTTTCGGGATATACGAGATGATATGAACCACCTCTAGGAACTAAAGATTTCATCATGAATTGATGAAGGAGTCGAGCTTTTGGTCTAAGCGATGATGTTTGTCTAAAATCCGTTGCATCATCTTCGAAAAATAGATGGCTTATCCGGTCACGAGTTGATATATTACAATCTACATCGTGTAATGAGATACCACCCGGTCTAGCATCCAAAATGTGGTTAATTCGATCAATGGAAAGGAAAATCGAAGTGCCACAAACCGATGTCCAAATACAATTTCGGTGTTTCTCGGCGGATTGACAAGGTTGAGGTTTGCTAGAAATAACTTGACCATAATATGATTGATTTTCAAGTTATTTTTCCTATGGTCAAGGAATGTATCAAGACCACTCTCAATAGCGGCATTTTCAATACCGTAGGAAGTAAAGTCAGGATAACTTACAAATGATTCTTCAAAGATTTTGGCATCTTGAAGTTGTATCCATCTTTGAAGAGTTATATCATTAACTAGCCATGAAGCAATTTGTGTATCCACTGGAGTAGATGAAGATGAGCCACCGGTTGTCTTTGATTTCTTCTTGGGAGCCATTTGTTTTTGGAAGAAAAGATTAAAAATTTGAGAAGTTTTAATGGAGGCTAGGTTAAAAACTGTAATTGGGAAAGTAAGAGTGAAGAGGTAGGTTGAAAAGGTGAATGGATGAGTTGTTAAAAAAGGAATATAAACAATAGTTTTATACGCTCGGTCGACCGAAAGTCTGGGTCGGCTGACCGATCTGGCAATCTGAAAGTTACTGAAACTCTTGGGAAGGGTTCGGCTGACCGACTCAGGGTCTTCGGTTGACCGACCCTGTTGTAAATGTATGTTTGAAATCCTCGGGAAGGGTTTGGCTGACCGATTCAGTCTTTCCGGTCGACCGACCCTGGTAGAAATGTATATTTTTGCTGTTTTTCAACAGAAAATTATAGAAATATAAATTATATTATCATATCATTATATTTATACATCTTATTGAAAACAACAACATATATATATAAAAAAAAATTTAGCCACCGTTCGTTAAAATCTACGTTCCCATAAGTTTGGGGACGGAACATTTTCTATCGGTGACCATCTTGGAGTTATTGGAGTTTGAACAGGATTTGAGGAGGATGAGGGTCTATAAGAAGGTTCAACAACATTATCCTTCTTTGATGAACAAATTTTCATGGCAATCTTTTCTAGAAAACTTAAACGTCTTGCCGTGACTTTTTGTTCATAATAGAGTTCCCGTTGCATATCCATTTGTTGTCGTTGGTAGTGATGTATTTCATCAATTTTTTGTTTGGTAGTTGGAGATATTACCGTCGTATTCTTCCTTTTTTTCTTTTCAGGTGTATAGCCTGTATGGGAGTCTTCCCATGGTAACGACCCGCTATTTTGGACCATTCAAATCGACAATAATCCACACATGTCTGACTTGAATTGCTCAAAATAACAGATTGTTAATTTAAATTTGGCGAAACTCAGCATATACAGTAAATAAATTAATCACAGAATCACAGACACAGAGTAATACAAGTATACGCAGCGGAATAGATAAAATAGTAGTTCATGAAGCTACTATATAAACATCAGAATTAAAAATAAAATACAACAGAATATCTCAAATACAGTGAAGTCTTCAGTACGAATAGATGACTCTCTGAACAAATCAACTGGAAAAGCTGAAAGCTGGATCGATAGTTGGATCTCCAAATGAAGCTCCAAACTCCAAGGGTGAGTCTCAAATACTGTACCACTCAGTCTGACCCGAGCGTAAAGCAAAACACAAAACACTCGAGTCAGGATTAACATTCTTATATCAATAAATCCAACTCAAGTGAAATATCAACTGAAATACAAGTAACTTAAAGGATGTTTGGGATAACCATCCTCTAAGGATCTGTGGAACTATCTACAAGGTAGAAATATACACTATAACACAGTGATCATTTCAAAATAGTTTACACTTCAAAACCAAAAATTCACTTTTATTTCAAATATCTCAATTTCCCAAAATAGTATATATATATTAAATAATTTATAAAGTAAAGTATTTATAATTTCTCAAATCTCACAAATCGATTTAAATCAACTCAAATTCCCAATTCAAATGTATTCGAAGCTCAATTCATCAGTTCAATTCAGTTCTCAATAGACCATTTAAATTTTCAATATATTTCAAAGCTTTAATATTCAACATTTTCAAAGTTAAATTTAATAGTTTCATATAGCTCTTGATTTAACTTCATTATTATTTAATCAAGGAATATTCACTTGATAAATTCAATATCATTTAACTATCCTTAAATTATATTTTTACTAAATATTTCCTTAAATTTATTTAAACAAGAAATACTCATTAAATTACTTAAATCAAACCCAAGTTATAAATCATATCTTAAATCTCCATTTCAATAAGTTTTAAATCGGTTTAATTAAATAAAATTCTTTATTGAATACAATTTTAACTAAATTCAAATTATCTTTCCAACCTTAACTTATTCAAAATTATTACCAAAATCTATTTTGAAATATAAATTTAAATACTTAACCATATTATGTGTATTAAATCAATCTTAATTAAATTAAATGTTATTATTAAATCTATACATATCATTACCATTTATATAAATGTTATTATTAAATCTATACATATCATTGTTTGAAGACATTTTTCAAGTTTTGTTTTTTAAAATTTTCTTAGTATATGTTTTGAAAGATAAGCATAGTATATATAAACATCTGTTTGCTGAAAAATTAGTGGATAGGAACTAACTTTAAATATGATCACAGAAGTTTAAGAATAAGATTGTTTGTAAATGTATGATTTATAACATAAGAGCTAAATATAGTTTTTCTAAAAACAAAACAGATAAAACAAACTTTAAAGAGAACTAAAACAAGAAACACCCATAGCTCAAGTAGCTATAACACAACATCTAACAAGCAAGTCAGAGGTCATGAGTTCGAGTTCCGCTTTGGTCAAAAATAAAACAATTTTTGTTTTTCAATATTTTTGCATATTTTTATTCATAAATATTTAAACGACATTATACCTAAATCACGTCTAAGTTTTATAAAAATATTTTCATTTAGTGGTTTAGTAGAATTGTCTGCAATTTGATTTTCAGTATTGATAAATTCTAAATTTATTAATCCTTTTTCCAAACAATCACGAAGAAAGTGATGACGAATATCGATGTGTTTTGTTCGTGAGTGATTGACCGGATTTTTAGAAAGATTTATTGCACTAGTATTATCACAATAAATTATAGATTTTTCAAGATGACAATTAAAAGCTTGTAGTGTTTGTTGCATATATACGACTTGTGCACATGCCAAAGCAGCAGATATATATTCTACTTCACACGTCGATAAAGAAACACAGTTTTGTTTCTTCCTAAACCAAGAGACTAAGGAACGTCCAATGAAATGACACGTTCCGCTCGTACTTTTTCGATCCGTCCGACTTCCTCCAAAATCAGCATTGCTGTAGGAGACTAATTCGAAAGGACATTCTTTCGGATAAAATAGTCCGAAATCTTTGGTTTTAGTTAGATAACGAATAATGCGTTTAACTGCTCTCATATGTGACTCTTTGGGATTTGCTTGAAATCGAGCACATAAACAAACACTCATCATTATATTGGGTCGACTCACTGTTAAATAAAGTAAAGAACCTATCATACTACGATATAGCTTCTGATCAACACTTTTGCCCTCCTCGTCTCTATCAAGATGAGTAGTTGTGCTCATTGGAGTTGGCTTGGCAGAAGTGTTTTCCAGACCAAATCGTTTAATTAAATTATAACAATATTTTTCTTGATTAATAAAAATTCCATTTTCAATTTGTTTAATTTGTAATCCAAGAAAATATGACAGTTCTCCCATATGAGACATTTCAAATTCATTTGTCATTATAGTCGAAAATTCTTGACATAGTTTTTCATTTGTCGAGCCAAAAATGATATCATCAACATATATTTGAATTATTAAAATATCTTTATTAGTTTTCTTAATAAAAAGCGTTTGATCTACTTTACCAATTTCAAAACCAGATTCTAATAAATAGCTTTTAAGACGATCATACCAAGCACGTGGTGCTTGTTTTAAACCGTATAACGCCTTTTTCAGTTTATAAACATGATCCGGAAATTTTTCATGATTAAAAAGAGGTGGTTGTTCAACAAAAACATTTTCTTTTATGTATCCATTTAAAAAAGCATTTTTAACATCCATTTGAAAAAGTTTAAAATTATGAAAGCACGCGAAGGCTAATAAGATTCGTATTGCTTCAAGTCGGGCTACTGGAGCAAACGTTTCTTCGTAATCAATTCCTTCTTCTTGATTATATCCTTGTGCAACTAATCTAGCTTTATTCCTGGTTATATTTCCTAGTTCATCTGCTTTATTTTTGAAAACCCATTTAGTACCGATGACTGATTGATCACTAGGTCTAGGAACGAGTTCCCAAACTTCGTTTCGTTCGAATTGATTTAGTTCTTCTTGCACGGCAAGAATCCAGTAATCATCAGTTGAGGCTTCTTTTATATTCTTAGGTTCTATGTTAGAGAGAAAAGCTACATGACCAACTTGATTTAATCGATGTCTGGTTTTAACATTCGTATTAACTTCTCCAATTATATTTTTCACAGGATGATCTCGTAAAATTCTAGGTGGAGATTTTATTAAATTAGGAGTAGTGTCTGTATTTTCATTGGTTTCATGAATATCAAAATTTTCATTTGTATTACTATTTTCATTCTGAGTAGTTTCATCATCAGATCAGTAGTAAAAATTGGATTTATATTTTTAAAATTTTCATCAAATGAAACATGTAAGCTTTCTTCAATAATTTGAGTTCGTTTATTATAAATTCGATAAGCCTTGCTTCGTTCCGAATATCCAACGAATATTCCTTCATCGGATTTTGGATCGAATTTGCCTAGCTGATCTTTAGTATTCAAAATAAAACATTTAGAACCAAAAACTTTAAGATATGAAATATTTGGTTTTCTTCCATTTAGAAGTTCATATGGAGTATTCTTAGTTAATGGTCGAATAGAAACACAATTCAATACATAACAAGCAGTAGCTATAGCTTCTGCCCAAAAGTGTTTCGATAAAGTGGTTCCATTTAATAAAGTTCTTGCACATTCTTGTAACGTTCTATTTTTCCTTTCTACAACTCCATTTTGTTGTGGTGTTCTAGGAAACGAAAAATGGTTAATACCTTTCTTGTTACAAAATTGTTCAAAAGCTTCATTTTCAAATTCTCCTCCATGATCACTTCTTATATTTTTAATTTTAAAACTTTTAATATTTTGAATTTTTTTAACAAAAACTTTAAAATTATCAAAAGTATCACTTTTATTTTTCAGAAAGAAAATCCAAGTATATCTAGAAAAATCATCTACAATAACAAATACATATCTATTATGATTAATAGACTACACTTGAGTTAGACCAAAAAGATCCATGTGTAAAAGTTCAAGTGGTTGTTCTGTAGATATTACTTTTTTTGATTTAAAAGAAGATTTTGTTAATTTTCCTAATTTACATGCATCACAAAATATATTAGTTTCGAATTTTATATTGGGTAAACCTTTAACTAATTTGTTTTTAGCTAGTTTGTTGATAGTATTAAAAGTGATGTGATAAAATCTTTTGGGCCAAAGACAAGAATCATTTTCTTTAGCTACTAGACAAAAATTTGAATAATTATTAACATTCATATTTAAGATATAAATGTTTTTATCTCTTTTTCCTTCGAAAATAGTGTTATGATTTTTATCGAAAATATTACATTTATTTTCTGAAAAAGTTATATTAAAACCTTTATCGCATAGCTGACTAATACTTAATAAATTGTGTTTTAAATTTTTAACTAATAAAACATCAGTAATAAGAGGTAAATTAAAGGTACCGTTGCTACAGACATTGCCTTTGCTGATGATATATCCTTTTGAGTTATCTCCAAAGGTGACTGCTCCTCCATTTGAGTATATAATGTTTGACAACATTTCTTTGTTTCCAGTCATGTGTTTTGAGCAACCGCTATCTAAAATCCATTTTCCTCTCTTCTTATGTGGTACCTGCAAAAAGTTTATAAAAAGTTGGTACCCAATCTTTTTAGGGTCATAAGAGTTAGATCTTAGGAAGCCAAACCCATACGGGTTCAGAATTCCCTTTATAAACATAATTCTTGTTATTATGAACAGTTTCCATAAATATTTTGATATGTTTATTCCTTATCAAAACATTATTTGTTTTTGGAATCCATATCTTGATGGTTTTAGAATTTGGGTAAACTGTTTTCTTAATTTCTTTCTTAATATTATTATTAATCCTATTTTTAGCAAAATTATTTTGTTTCTTAAATCCTAGTCCAGATTTATTGTTAGAGGATTGATAATTTTCTAGTATACTATAGAGATTCTCTCTTCCTTTATTGAAATTAGATACATTTTTAGAAATATCATCAAATTTTATTTTAAGACTAGATTTTTCTAACTCTAAATCCTTAATCTTAGAGTTTAAACTATTTTTTTCGAAAAATAAAATATCATTTTTATTTTTCTAAATTTCTAGTTCTTCAGATATTGACGAAATTTGAGAAGATAAGTTAGAATTTGATTGTTGAGAACTTTCTAGTTCATCTTCTAATATTTTCTTCTCATCTTTTAGCATATCTACTTCTAAGACAGTTCTATCTAACTTTCTTTGCAACTCCTTATTTTTCTTTTTAAGTTGTTTTGCTAAATTTACTAATTCAGAATTTATTTCAATTAAATCTTCAAAAGTAAAATCACTTACATCGTCTGATGAATCCATGAAGCACACATTTGCTTGTTCATTATCACTTTCACTCTCTGATGAGGATGATGAGTCAGTGTCGTCCCAAGTGACAGAAAAAGCTTTTCGTTTGGTTTTGTCCTTCTTGAAATTATTCTTTTTACGCTCTGGACAATCCTTCTTCATGTGTCCTTTCTTATGACATTCATAACATTCCATTGCTGAAGATGATGGTTTGCTGCTTTTGGAATTGTTGTTGGAATTACTTTTGTTTCCCTTGAATTTGTTTCTGTTGAATTTCAAAAACTTTTTGAAATTTTTAGCGATCATTGCCATATCTTCATTATCCGAGTCAGAGTCATCTTTTTCTGCTTGGAATGCCACATTTTTCTTTTCTTGTGCTCCATTTCTTTTTGCTTGCAAATTTACTTCGTAGGACATTAAATTACCTATCAATTCTTCTGGTTTTAATGTTGACAAATGGCTTGCTTCTTCAATGGCTAGAACTTTTCTTTCCCATTCGTCCGTTAAAGAATTTAAGATTTTTGTAACAATATCAAAATCAGTAAACTTTTGTTCTAGTGATAGTAAAGCATGATAAATATCCTAGAATCTAGAGTACATGTCATTTATAGATTCATTTGGCCTCATTTTGAAATTTTCAAATTGATTTTTCAACATAGAGATTTTGCTTAATTTAACTTTGTTCGTTCCTTCATGTGCTATCTTAAGTGTTCTCCAAATTTCATAACCAGAAGTGCACATGCTAACTCTATTGAATTCATTTCTATCTAATGCACAAAATAAAATATTCATAGCCTTTGCATTTGATGTAGCATCTAGTTTTTGTGTGTTGCTCCAAGTTGAGTATTCTCCGGTAGGAGTTGTGTACTCACGTTGTATAACATTCCAGATATCAAATCCACTAGATTGCATATAGATTCTCATTCTAATCGACCAATAATTATAATTTATACCATTAAAAAGTGGAGGTCGTGAAGTTGATTGACCCTCTATGAAACTAGTATTAGTGTTAGTGTCAAAATCGTTAGTATGTGTTGTTTCCATATTACTAGAAAATAGATATCAAATAACTTTGTGTCGGTTATAGGATTTCCTTGCTCTGATACCAAATGAAAGTGTACGTGTAGTACTAAGGATCGTGTAATATGGTATATAAATGCGGAAACTGGTAATAACAGTAAAATAAAAATTAAAGTAAGCACACCAGGAACTTTTATACTGGTTCGAACTTCCCGTTCTACGTCCAGTCCCAGAATACCCTCTGGATTTAAACTAAACCCCTCATTTAACCCGGAGGAATAGGTATACGACACCTGAGCAGCCGAACAGGAATTTTTCCGCCTCAACAGCCGAAGAGGACTTCAACTTAATACAAATAGCTTGTTGACGAATGTGTTCTGAATAACACTGATTGTCTTTTGATAGTACAACTTTTCCTATAATCAAATCCTCAAGAGTATATATGTGTGTGAAGATTTAGAAGGAAGATGATCACGTCGAATCGAAGTATATGAATTAAATTAAGGATTCTAGTGATATTAAATAAGAATGATTGCTTTTATTTGCAGAAATGAATAAAGAATAGATTTCAGAATTTTAAACAAGAATCGGTGATTGTAGAAGTGAATTGAACATGTTTATATAGTTGTAGAATAGTTACAATCTTTCATGAAGAGTTTCAATCAAAAGTTGTGTCCGTATCTGTTGGATTAAAGGACATTCCTCTTCATGAACAATTGCACCTCTTCAGAAAACTAGCCGTTATGTTCTGGTCGGTTGACCGAGAAACCCGGGCCGGTCAGCTGAGTTTACAGACATGAATAAAACGGTGCATATCTGTGCACTGGACACAGAGTCGGTCGGTCGAAGCTTCTGGTCGGTCGGCCGACCTGCTGTTAATTGCACAATGACACTTATTTTTGTATAAATCAATTTGTGTGTATGTGTAACTACTTAAGGAATGATTTTAACAAATTTCTAAGACTCAATAAAATAAAATATTCATACTAATATCTAGATTGTAGTCTTGTCTCCTTTGTAGTGTTCAATATACGGTTATTCTCCTGTTTGTCGCTTTCATATAGTATTCTCGTCGTATGATATTGAAGCTTGTGTCATGAATCAAAACTCATGAATCAACAAAGACATCCACGAACTTGCGATCGAGCTATAGAACCCAAACTAGAACAAAAGTTCGATCCACCAATTCACCTTGTTCGTCCACCTCTGGCCATCAGAGGTCACGCGCTTCTGGTCAAAGCATCGCCTGACTTTCAGGCTTCGATCGCCACCGGAGGGATCGACTCCGATCCACCATTGATAACACACGAACTCGAGAATCATCGACAACCAACTCCGGCCCTTAAACCCTATTTCAACGTCGCCCGGCCACCACGGTAGTTTAAAAATTCACCTAGTATTTTTCCTAGGTTCTCTGATGCTCCAGCCATCTTCACCGATGATTACGACAATCCATTAATCTCCATTCATCGCAATTCGACCAAAGTTCGAATATCGTTCATCTAAAAAAACTCATCACTTCCAAACTTAAAAATAGTGATTTCAATACTAAAATTCATCATTTGCAAGCTTGAGTCAGGTTATATAATCGAATCAAGAATACCAGACAATTAATTATTTTTTTTTTAATTTACATTGATTATCACTATAAATTCTTTATTTGGAAATAATTATCCAATATAAAAACATGAAACTATTTTTGAAAATCATATTACCTCTATACATACATTTTTCCTTCAGAGTTTCTAACCTAAAAAGGTTCAAGAAGAGAGATTTCAAATTTTGTTTATACAGGTTTAAAACCTGTAGCATATAAGCAGAGGCAATCCACGCCTGTTTCCAAACATGTACAAGTATATGTATAACTATTTGGATACATGCACACAGATTAACAGCTTTTCATCATAGATCCATAAGCTGTTTTTAAATGAAAAGGTTTACTCACAGAAAAAAGATTTTGTTTAGAAGTTTGCTCACCTTATTTTCCAAAAAGAACAGAGTTTTATTTATGTTGAAAATAGGCTTTGAATTTCCAGTTGAAAGCTTCTAGTTTGATTTTCTGGTTGAAAGTTGAAGACTTTTAAACTTTGCAAGGTAGGAAATCTGGTTTTGAACTTGATAAATGAAGCTTCTTTGCTTCCTGATTCCCAGGCCTTGATTGCTTTGATATAAATTCTTTTTCTGAGATGTTTAAATTGATATTTGTTTGAATGATGATGTTATTTCTTTGGTTTTAGTTTCTCAGTTTTAATAGAGGCAACTGGAACGAGAAGTTGATATTGATATATAGGAGAGTTTACAGGGGAAAAATTTGTACAAGTGATAATTTACTTGTTTGTACAAATCTATAGCAGTGATATTTTCTTGCTTGTGGCTGATATAATTTTTTTTGTAGTGTACTAAGGAGGCTGCATTAATTGCTCAAGTCCTTTATGTTTATTTTCTTTTCCAGCCTACATATCTATTTTGATTTGTTTGTTCTCAAGTCTGCATGCCTATCATACTTGAAAACTATTTGTTTACATACTTATCCTATGCAAGCCTACATGCTTACTTTTTTTATATACGTAATATTGTGCAGGTGATATTGTTTCGGCTGAAATGATAAAATGTGGTGGCTTGCATTTATTACTTGGCTTGTCCTATAAGTTAATATATATCCTCTCTTGATTTTATATTGTGCATACTTATATTCGTTCTAAAATAAACACATTCATATATATACTTGTCTTATTACATCTCTACTTATCTGGTATCCTTTCATAGTGTCTTATGTGCTTTATAAAGTTATTATATTTTAGAATTATCTTAAGTGTTTATGTTATAGTTTACATAACAATAGATTTTATTTTAAAATATTATTTGTCGCTAATGTAAATACTCATTTAATTTCTTTTACAGGTTGTTGACTATCACATTTAATTTCTTATTTATGTTGTTAGTACTTTTGTTTGTATTCTATTTTACTTCTCATATTTATTTTCCTACCTATATTATAAATTCAAATGATTTAACACGTATCTCATTTGAGTTCGGGGAAACTCAAATCGATTTATCAATAAATTTCACAATTTTTATTCAAAAATTAATTAATTATCCAATTTAAATTTATATAAAAATCCGGGGTCGTTACAAACTTCCCCCCTTAAAAGAATTTCATCCTCGAAATTTGCAAAGGAGACACAAAGATAGATGAAGAATATTTCGTCAAATTAACTGAACAGCTATTCTGCATTTGGCTTACCAAATCAGAATATCGATAATAGATTCAAGAACGAATCTGTTTAACACTCCACAAAATACTCGGGTTATTCAGATCTACGAAATATGCAGGGCATCGGTTAGTCCGAAGAGATAACTAACCATTCGTAGAATATATTGGGACCCAAAGAATAGATAGATATATGGACACAATTTCAAACTTTTAGTTTAGAACTAAAGTATACCTATCAACCATAGCAACCAAAGCAACCAATACATCCAAACAACAATTTCTGACCCGGTTGGAGTTTACGTCCCATTTTAATATATCAAATCTCTTCCTGGATCTACCTGAAATTATCGAAGAATTGAGAAAGAGATGTCGAACAAAAGAGATCGATAGAGAAAAGATCGTTTCCACTGTTGCAGGGTATTGACCATTTATAGTTGTATTTCCCTGTCCCCTATCTCATCCTCTTCTTGCACTCGTACTCATTATCAGTGAATAGTAAGAGAATTTACTGAGGCATACGGACATATATCTTAAGGATTACTCATTCTAGGGTATACTTCACCCTATCTCTAATGAGCTACTTAATGTGTTATACTCCTGAGCTAAAGTTCAACCTTAGCTCTGATACCAAATGTAATGAACCTGAAATCGGCCTTCGAAAATCGGCACCCGTACTTCACTTGTACTCAAAATGCCGCAGATTCAAACGCCGAATCTGGTTCATCGGAGCTTATAACACAATTAAGTATAACAACATAGCGGAAGAAAGAAAACAATGATATCATATACAACTCCAATGAATACAATATCCAAAATGATATACAACAGTGATATCAATATGATACAACAATATCAAAGATAAATAATGATACAGTGGAAAGCAGAAATGATAACTCCAAATGATCAGTCAGAGAGACTGATCCCAACCACTCCAATGTCAAGCTCGAACCACAAAGAGAAGCAAGTGCAGTCCTGAACTCCAAGAACTGAACCAGCTCCAAATAATCTACTAAACCTGAATATCTGAGAAACCCAACTCTAGACTGCCCGTGTGGAAAAATTGTGGGCACCCAGAGTTTAGGAAGGGAACAATAAACTTCGGATCAGTCATGGGACTGTATGAGTAAACAAAAGTAGTTGCTTTAAATAAAACAGATTTTAAAAAGAATCCGATATGCTTTTGAAAAATGAAACTACCATAAGACCTCCCGCTACACACACAATGCAAACGCAGAATTGGAGGAGATTTCTTCTTATGATAGTCAAACATGCTTACTACGCAAAATCAACTCTTTTGATATTATTACTAGTGCATAGTGTGAAAATCCTTTCGAAAATACAATATAAATCTTAGCCAGCATATAACCATTATTGTATGCCTACTATAGCTACTGTGTTCAATAGCAGGTTACCGCCACATTCCATAGCAGGTAATACAACTAAAATCGTACAAGGTTCGTATTGTTTCTTTGGATTTCCAACAAATGGTCAGGCAAAGGAACTTCCTTACCGAAATGGGAACGCCTCTGGAAAGACGCCCCAAGAGTCAACCCGCTCTCTGCAAACACAAGGCCGATGCTACCTCACGCTTTAACCAAGCTGTAACTAGGTAACTAACACATGAGTCTTTTCATCCCCCGGTCGTTACCAACCTTAATTCCGGGATCCCGATCACAAAGCAACAACCACAAAGTATAATAAATTTGCAACTTCAACATAGGTAAAATATCTGGGCTCCATACCATGATACCTTTTATCCAGAAGGAAATGACATACCCTAGGGGCGCTACCCCTACAAACCTTTGTCGCAACATTCCTGTTTCGACCATTACCGGGTTGTGAGGCTCGACGAAGTCTCGTCCACAAAGCTACGCTTTTTCACAAAGCAACGCTTTTTTTACAAAGCAACGCCTTTTCACAAAGCACGCTTTGACCAACAAATGATCATCAGCACTTCGTATGCCACATTACCAAATTGGGAATGTATCACTAGTTACCATCAACTACATAACCTCTGAGCTCGTACGTCTCAGAGAAGGGTGTTAAGCTAAGAGAATAAATTCTCCACCACCAACAGAAATGTATTTGATAGAAACCAGCTTTACATCTCAAAGTGTAATGTCAGACACACATCCATACAAGTCTGTTCCGGGTTCGAACAGAACCGAAGGCACTTCCGAAGAATCCCTTGCAATCCGGATAATTTCTAATTACGTGCGGACTTCCCATCACTTAGGGAATCTCTATACCGGAGCCATGATGTAGAGAAAATCGATAGGTAATCCTTTCGTTTTCGAAAGTATCCGGTCTTCACCACCGGTCTTCAAATGCTATCCATATACGTCGTATCATTTTTTGGAATGGGTTATATGACACAAAGGTCCTTCCCCGGCTAAACCGAATAATGAGCGCAATATTAGAAATCATATGGATACTGGGGTCTCAGTTAAATCACAGCTTAAAGTCCAAAACTTTTCATTCGAATGGTTAAAACAAATTACCATTTCCAATCTTTTAAACAAAAAGATTCATTTCAAAAACCTTCAATGGTTTAAGCAAATTTCCACACCTTTAATCTTTTAAACAAAAAGATCCAATTCACAAAGTTCACCCCATTCACAAAGATCCATTCATGGATTTCAAAACAATTTCCATTTTAATTGAATAGGTTTACTCGTTAAATCTTTAAATCAAGATTTAACTTTAAAACTCGTTTCCAAAGATTCATTCGTAGTCTTTCAAAACAATTCCATTTCAAGTTGGATTAACTCGTCCGGTCTTTGAAATCAAAGACTCATTTCATAGTTTTCAAAACATTTCAATTCTATTTCAAACTTGAAACCTTTCAACACAATTTAGAAATCCTTTCTTAAAATGAAAGCCCTTATTATTTGAAAACAAGTAGTTTTCGTTTCGGAAAAATCCAGTTATATTTACACGAGTTAAAACCCTTGAATTAAATTCAAATTCCCAATCAATACCTTTAAAATGGTTTAACCCATATATAACTTGTACAACATCTTTAATCCCTAGTTTCAAATCATAGAATTCAATTTCAAACTTGAATTCAAATTTAAATCAAAATTTTTAAATTTCAAAACTTAATCAAGTTATTCGAAAATAAGTTTTATCTTTGAAATTCCATTTCAAAGGCTTTTCACTTTAAACCCAATCCATTTCCAAAATCAATTGAAACTAAATTTCAATTTCAAAAACATTAAATTTAAATCATCTGTGACTTAACCGATTTTCACGTGAAATCCATATTTGTGTGTGTATAGTGTAGTCCAGGGATTTTACACAATAGTGCACAACATCATTAATCATTACAGATTCAAACACATCCATATCGATAAGCGGTATGATCTATAACGCTCATCTTTCATACACAGATCATAGGTAGATATATATATCACAGCTAATAAGTTACATCACAGGGAATTAATTACATCCATCCCAGAGAAACAGATCACAACATAAATCAAGATATATCACAAAGCATCAAATATCAGGGAATATCAACCATTCAATTATCTAGTCAGGTCCAACATTCATAGGTAAGGTCAATTTATTTATCTGATTAAATCAGATTTGTCACTAATCCTGGTTTAATTAACATTAATTAATTACAAACCATTTTAATTAATTATCCATTAATCATTTATTAATTAACCTTTAGTTATTAATTAATCAACCTTAATTAATCAACCTTAATTAATAAGTCAATCAACCTTTAATCATTAAATAATTAACCTTTAATTATTTAATTATCCTTTAAATTAACCTTCCTTAATTAATCACATTAATTAACCCTTAATTAATTACCATTAATTATCCTGAATCAATTATTTCTTAATCACTTGATTAATCAATTTTTAATCATTAATTAATATTTAATTAATAATTCTTTATTAATGATTTTAACCCTTTAATTACTTACTTCATTAATCCAAATCATAAATAAATCATCATTAAATCTTTATTAATCCAAAACTTAAGTCAAAACTATTTATTTAAAACTTGGGTTAAAATGTTTTCTAAAAATCTATGTTTTGTTTCAAAACTAAAACTGTTTTATATCCAACCCGAGGCGTACTCGAGTACTTCCCCGAGTCGACATGACCTCTACTTCGAGTTTCTTCCAAAACCAACTCGAGCCACCTTTACATTTTAAAATTTTGTTTAAGTTTAGAAATAAACCCGGTGCCACACAAATTTCTACGAGTAAAAACTCGAGCCTGTGACTTATTTTCCCGAAGCCATCTTCGAGTCATGATGCTTCTTCTCCAACCCTATCTTACTGATAAAAAATCAACGCCGTGTACATGCTCCAAAGCTCCGACCACCTCCGGTCCTTGTCGAGACCACCAGCACGACGACGATGGCAACCTCCAACCGTACGACCACCCAAAAACTCAAGACATCCACGAACTTGCGATCGAGCTATAGAACCCAAACTAGAACAAAAGTTCGATCCACCAATTCACCTCGTTCTTCCACCTCTGGACATCAGAGGTCCCGCGCTTCTGGTCAAAGCATCGCCTGACTTTCAGGCTTCGATCGCCACCGGAGCGATCGACTCCAATCCACCATTGATAACACACGAACTCGAGAATCATCGACAACCAACTTCGGCCCTTAAACCCTATTTCAACGTCGCCCGGCTACCACTGTGGTTTAAAAATTCACCTAGTATTTTTCCTAGGTTCTCTGATGCTCCAGCCATCTTCACCGATGATTACGACAATCCATTATTCTCCGTTCATCGCAATTCGACCAAAGTTCGAATATCGTTCATCTAAAAAAACTCATCACTTCCAAACTTAAAAATAGTGATTTCAATACTAAAATTCATTATTTGCAAGCTTGAGTCAGGTTATATAATCGAATCAAGAATACCCGACAATTAATTTTTTTTTTTGAATTTACATTGATTATCACTATAAATTCTTTATTTCGAAATAATTATCCAATATAAAAACCTGAAACTATTTTTGAAAATCATATTACCTCTATACATACATTTTTTCTTCAGAGTTTCTAACCTAAAAAGGTTCAAGAAGAGAGATTTCGAATTTTGTTTATACAGGTTTAAAACCTGTAGCATATAAGCAAAGGCAATCCATGCCTGTTTCCAGACATGTACAAGTATATGTATAACTATTTGGATACATGCACAGAGATTAACAACTTTTCATCATAGATCCATAAGTTGTTTTTAAATGAAAAGGTTTACTCACAGAAAAAAAGATTTTGTTTATAATTTTGCTCACCTTATTTTCCAGAAAGAACAGAGTTTTATTTATGTTGAAAACAGGCTTTGAATTTGCAGTTGAAAGCTTCTAGTTTGATTTTCTGGTTGAAAGTTGAAGACTTTTAAACTTTACAAGGTAGGAAATCTGGTTTTCAACTTGATAACTGAAGCTTATTTGCTTCCTGATTCCCGGGCCTTGATTGCTTTGATATAAATTCTTTTTCTGAGATGTTTAAATTGATATTTGTTTGAATGATGATGATATTTCTTTGGTTTTAGTTTCTCAGTTTTAATAGAGGCAACTGGAACGAGAAGTTGATATTGATATATAGGAGAGTTTACAGGGGAAAAATTTATACAAGTGATAATTTACTTGTTTGTACAAATCTATAGCAGTGATATTTTCTTGCTTGTGGCTGATATAAATTTTTTTGTAGTATACTAAGGAGGCTGCATTAATTGCTCAAGTCCTTTATGTTTATTTTCTTTTCCAGCCTACATATTTATTTTGATTTGTTTGTTCTCAAGTCTGCATGCCTAACATACTTGAAAACTATTTGTTTACATACTTATCCTATGCAAGCCTACATGCTTACTTTTTTTTTACTTAATATTGTGCAGGTGATATTGTTTCGGCTGAAATGATAAAATGTGGTGGTTTGCATTTATTACTTGGCTTGTCCTATAAGTTAATATATATCCTCTCTTGATTTTATATCGTGTATACTTATATTCATTCTAAAATAAACACATTCATATATATATACTTGTCTTATTACATCTCTACTTATCTAGTATGCTTTCATAGTGTCTTATGTGCTTTATAAAGTTATTATATTTTAGTATTATCTTAAGTGTTTATGTTATAGTTTACATAACAATAGATTTTATTTTAAAATGTTATTTGTTGCTAATGTAAATACTCATTTAATTTCTTTTACAGGTTGTTGACTATCACATTTAATTTCTTATTTATGTTGTTAGTACTTTTGTTTGTATTCTATTTTACTTCTCATATTTATTTTCCTACCTATATTATAAATTCAAATGATTTAACACGTATCTCATTTAAGTTCGGGGAAACTCAAATCGATTTATCAATAAATTTTACAATTTTTATTCAAAAATTAATTAATTATCAAATTTAAATTTATATAAAAATCCGGGGTCGTTACAGGTTCAACTCAAGTGAAAATCACGATATCGAGCACAAGGTCAAACCCGAGCTATAAGCTGGATTCAACGCACATGCATTATAAAATTGTCAAGTATAAGTGAATATGCAACATGCACAAATGAAGCGGTGCACTGCAAATACAAGCACAATATGAATAAAGTCAATGCAACAGTGGTGAATGCAAAAACATGCATCAATGAAACAAGTAGCTATAACAAGTGAATGGCCAAGACCAAAACAACTGAAGAAACTAGACCTGGCAACCAATCAGATTAAACAAGAATACATGAACTAGACTCGAGCACTCATGAAGTTCAAGGTGAACTAGACCAATACCACACATAACAACATGCTCAGGTAAAAAAAGAAAATGAACAATGTCTGGACCAAATGCCATCATATGAACAAGCTACATGAAGACCAACTGCAAGTGGAGATGACCATCAACCGGAATGAAAGCCTGCAAACTACAACAGACTCGACCAAGACCACAATGCAAACTCAAGTGAAGTCACAATTAAACTGTACTGGACCAAATCATGAATAAAAGTGCAAACAAATGTACACATGAAGTTCAACAGAAAGGTGTGCATACACATTGATACCAGACTACAAAGAGACAAGGCATGAGCAAGTGCACCAGTACAAACCAGTGAAACAAAAATTTCAACCAGAATAATGGACCAATAATGCAACTGTATGCAAACTGCCTTGAAGCAAGTAGCATGATTAGAAGTACAAAAATGTAGACTACATAAGAATCAAGATAACAGTGACATAGTGCAAAAGTGTTTAACAACATAATAAACCAGTTCAAAGTTCAGGTAAACCAACTAAGGATATATACATGTGTATCGAAGTCACAACATCAATATACATGAAGTATGAATACATGAACATGTACACAATGACAACCAGAGCATAGCACAAAAATTGGAACCAAGTCCAGAAACCAAAATAGCTTCAAATGGCCGAAGTCAACCACGAACACACGATGAACTAAATCAAAGCCAAAACAATGACAGTGACACAACAGTTTTGAACATAGACAGAGAAGCCAGAAAAAGGTAGCTTGCATCAGGAATTTCAAATTAAACGAGTCAGAGCCGAAGTCAAACATTATCACAATATCAAGCCGAAGTCAACAAGAACTGAATCGAAGCCATGGCAATCAAGAAATCGAGCTAGTTCAAAATCAAAACCGTGGGTGTCAAGAAATCAAACAAGTCAAAATCGAGCCGTGTCAATCAAGTAATAAAATACACAAATTTGAACGAGTCAGAAATCATCATCAACATTCAATCAAAATCAAACGGCCGAGCAAATTATCAGACGAACGAAAATCAGGGGGTTCAAACCCTATATAAACCCTATCATCATCGACCGTAAATGTATCGAGTTCAAGTAAGCAAAACAATAAAGCAAAAACTAACAAATTACATACCGAAGTAATTTCGAACTCGATCTAAATTGAAGGAGCCGTGTGCAAAGAGAAGAGAGCATCGATCGACAAAGCGAGGACGTAAATCATCATTCGATCGAGCTACTAAAGTCAGCATCTTCAATTTATTCAAAGCCCTAATTTCAGAGCGAAGAGGAACGAACGAATCGAAGCAGCCATTATCACATACGAGAAAAGGAACCGACCGAATATTACAAAAGAGAAAGGGATCTAATTTTATCACTTATTTATTTTGGGCCAGCCATGTTAATCAAGGGCATTAGACAATTAGGGTTTTGTGTGTTTAACTGTTTTAAATTGTATTTTTCTGTTAAACTTTTGTGTAATTTCTAGTCGTGTGACTAGGGTACAAACTACGTGGCGTAGTTTGAGAATTCGCAACTTAGTGGCTGAGTTGTGACAGGGTTTTGAGGGTAGAGTTAGGTTAGTCGATAGCGGGTGTCGCGAGTTTACGTGTGTAAGCGTCTGACTACTTAATTTCTAGTAGTAACCTTGGGGGCAGCACGTGGGTAGGGTTTTGCCGAAGCTAGGTAAATCTGTGTGTTCTATTTCTGCATTTTTATATTCTGCTATTATCTATGCTGCTGTTATTCTACTATTATTTATGCTGAAATTATTTTATATACTTCCGCAATAAATTTTTATAATTGAAAGTATCACCCTATTCACCACCCTCTAGGGTGAAATCGATCCTACGGCTAATACCTCATATAGAATCGTCGCCAAACCATCCTACTTCGTTCTGGAATCTCCAACACGTACATAGTTGTTAAAGTGGTTTTCAGTATTGGCAGAGAGTATGACAATATCCGATCCCGGTCTCTTTTACAACCAAACGCTTATTTCACACCGTGGTCATTTCATTTCAAATAGTTCATACTTCATATCAAAATATTATATTCATCTCAAAATCATATCAATTCGATATCATTATTCACTTTAGACAATATTCATTTTCAGAATCGTAACACTTTCAAACTATAACACTTTCGAAACCATAACACTTTTGAAATCATAACAATTTGAAATCATAACATTTCCGACTTAAACAGTTTAGATATTGAAAATAGTATATATATTAAAATAGTTATGAACTAAAATAAATTATATATATTAAAATAGTTTATATATATATTAAAAATACTTTATATAATAAAAATTAGTATCCTCCAATTTCACAAATCGATTCAAATCAGCTTAAATTCCAAATTCAATTTAAACCAATCCATGTTCAACACTTTCAATTTTAAAAGGTTAAGGTTCAGTTCAAATTCTCAATAAACCATTTCCATTTTTATCAATTTTAAATCTAGGTTTGAACTATCACTTCAATTCCAATAAGATTCAAAGTTTAATTTTTCAAACATTTACAGTATAAGTTTCATTTATATCTCAATTTTAATTTTATTCAAATTGGAAAATATTAACTTAATCATTTTAATAACAGTTTATTAAAATCTCAAATCGATATAAATATTCAATCTTAATTTTATTTAAATTTGAGAATATTCATTTAATCGTTTTTATCAAATTAAGTTATAAATCATACCTTTCAAAACCTCCAAAATCAATAAGTTTATATCAATTCTTATTTAAATTCAATTATTAACCGATTTAAATTCCAAGTCAACATTAAGTTATCTTCCCAACCTCTATTATTAAAGTTATTGAAAATCTATTTTTAAAATATTAATATAAATTTAAATAAATACTTAAACATATTATAAATCAATTAAGTTATATTTTTATTAAATCAAATCTTATTATTAAATGTATTTTGTATTAAATCTTATTTTATATATTTTAAAATAATTAAATTATAAGTAAAATCTTAAAAATTATATTTTTCAAAACTAACTTATAAATTAAAATTTCCAAAACATATTATTTTAAAAATCTAAATTTGTCACATATATAAAAATAGGATACATGTATTATCATTTAAAAATCAATATTTATTAAAACCCATATATTTCCTTTCAAACTTTGGAAATCATTTTAAAAATATAGACCAACGGTGTCCGTATATAATTTTTTGTCATATGGTCAAGTGATACGGATATCTATCATTTCAATCCGCAATTTAAATATCCACGGGTATATTCATTTCAACCCGCAATCCCAAAAATTCAAAATCAATGAAAATCGCTTGGGTTTATCATTCCAACCCATGACGATTTTCCCTTATTCTACAAGATCGTTCGGGTATGTATCATTTCAACCCATAGGGAATCCTATTCTAACAGGGAACTTGCAGAGTGAGAACAAATATGATAACAATATAACATATCAACAACAAGCATATATCATCGATAACAAATTAAATATAATATATATAACAGGATATGGTGTCATATATCATAGGTGAACATTGGAAAATAATGGCATATCATACTTAACAATTAAATAACTTAACAATTCAAATTTAACAGCATTATTTCAATTGTCGTTTCAAGTGAAATCAAATTTACTAGATATAAGAATGTTAATCATGAGTTATTGCTCACCTTTCGAGGCTAGAGAAATTTGATAGCGAATTGAGCTGCTAATCCGAGTATCAATTTCCAAAGTAAAGTACGATAAACATGAATTTGACGCTCAAAGTAAAGTTGGAAGTTTGGAATAGAAGAAAAACAAATCAAAACTGGCTTGATATAAACGGAACCGAATATATGCTATATATATATATCTTATATTGTATTTTGTAATTTAATATATATATATATATATATATATATATTTCTACATCTATTTCCTTTTAAAGTCCCTTATAGCTTAAAATAAATTTAAACACATATTCAATTTGAAACCTTTATCAAAATACACCTATATATGTATATCTTCAAACATGTATGTAAGCTTCCGAAAAATGAAAATAACTACACAGATGAAACAAACTCATATAAACTTATATATAACTTAACAGATCCGATATATAAACTAATATATAAACATATACATATATATATAACTACTTTATTGTAATATATATATATATCAACATATCATATATAACTAATAAAAACTTATATACAAACAAACATGTTTTATATATATCTATTACAAATGAGTAGGCTAGCAGAAACTATTTCTTATATATGCGTAATATATAGGTAACAATATCAGATATCAAATATCTTAGCTGTATTTGTATATATGTCATATATATGTATCTCAGATGTAACAATATCTATTATAATATATATGTGTAATATATATGTAATCAAATATAGGTAGTATAAATGTAAAAAAAAATCAAGTAACAATTTGAAAACAAACTAAAATATAAATATTTAAGCACCAGTAGAAACCAAAATATGCTTTGCTATATATCTGATACATATATATATTTTTAAAAATAATTATGAAGAGGAGTATGCATGCGGGAAAGCATGTATTGGTGGATAAGGGCAAGGGGTAGTAGCATGTGCTAATCAAGGCGGAGGGGAGGCTTGGCAAGCGCTGTGAGGAGCTCGTGTTGGTGAAGTGTTGGGGATTGATGCAAGAGGAGGTCGAAAAAGGATGGGTTTGGTCGTCGGCACGGTGGAGGGAAGGAAGGTGGGCGTTTGGCTGTCGAGTTGGCTGGGCTTGGTGGTGTCGGGTTGGATGCAGCTGCTGTGGATGGGGTTTCGGTCAGTGGGATGATGGCTGACGTGGGAAAAGGTGGTCGGTGCTGCTGACGAGGAGGGGAAGAGGGCTTGGGGTCGGAGCAAGGAACGGTGGAGGTGATGCTTCTCAGTGTTGAGTGGGAGTGGACCGAAGCGGTTTGAAAGAAGGTGGCGAGTGGCTATCTGGGCGGAAGCATGGTGGAGGAGGAACAACGGTGAAGGGTTATGGCGAGCGTTCAGGTGGATGAACTGGAGGGGGTGGTGGTGATGTTTGCGGACTGTTGAGAAAAGAGAGGGAGGAGAACGTTGGCTGTGCTTTTGGTTTTTGGCATGGATGGATCTGGTGGGTTCGAGAAGGTGACGAGGCCAGGGCAATGGAATGAAGAAGAACAGCTTTTCACAAACACATATACAAATATATATATATAACCACAATACGTACAAATAGTCACATTATATATATATATATATATTCTCTTTTTCTATATATATATATATATATATATTAAAAGAAAACATATGGAGCAGTAGGCAAGTTTGCTTGGGCAAGTGGGTTTCCATGAAAACGATGAAAGAACAAGCAGGTTGGAGATGAACAGGCTAACATATAAAATCAACCTTTATTTATTTTTATTCATGGCAGAACAAATGAAATGGCAGAGAATTGGAAATGTGAACCAGGGAATAATATATTGGATATAGGGAATAGTGAAAGGCAAAACTGAAACAAATAAATGTTAGTGGCTGTTTATTTCAGCCGTTTGAAAATTTGAATGGACACAGAATATCAAAAGTTCAAAAATGGGTACCGATACGGTTAACCATTTCCACAGATTTCACCGCGTATCGGACTCCGAAATACACAAATGAATATACTACGGAGATCAGCACGACGATACAAACAGAATGGTACACAGATATGAGTGATACGATTATCCTATCAAAAGTCGATATTTCGCTGCTAAACTGCTGCAAATTCTTCGAAAATAAGATAAACGGAGCTGAAGAAATCCAAATTTAACGAAACAAAATATGATGTCTCACTAAGAAAATGATAAATATTTTATTTATATAAAAGTATTTAGATTTCAAAACTATTTTATTTTCATCAATCTTAACTAATTTAAATTGAAATTGAAAATTACACAACAAAATAAACTTCCATATTCTCTGATGAAAATCTGACATTTGCTACGTTTAAATAGATGCATTCCAAATATCAAATTTTCATTACCCAATTCAATTGTTTTAAATTTTCACAAAAATTCAGTTAATTACGTTATTAAAACCGTTAAAATTTTACGGGTCGTTACGAATGGCACCTTTCGAAGCTCTGTATGGAAGGCCATGCAAGTCACTAGCATGTTGGTTGTAAACCAGAGACAGATTAGTCTTAGGTACAGATCTGGTAAGAGAGGCAACAATGAAGATTGATTTGATCCAAGGATGAATGAAGGAAGCCCAGTCGAGACCAAATAGTTACGCAGATAAGAGGAGTAAGAATCTCGAGTTCTCAGTTGAAGATAGGATTTTCATTAAAGTATCACCGATGAAGGGTATGGTACGATTCGAGAAGTCTGGGAAACTGGAACCGAGATATGTTGAACCATTCCCCGTTATAGAGGGGATCGGAACGCTCGCATAAGAGTAGAGTTGCCAAGAAGTTTGGCAGGTGTCCATAATATGTTTCATGTGTCTCATCTTCGTAAGTATGTGCATGATCCAGAGACTACTATTCCTCTGACTACATTGGAAGACTTAATAGTAGAACCAGATTTGACCTTTGTTAGGCAACCAGTTCGGGTTGTAGCGAGAGATGAGAAGAGGTTAAGAAACAAGACAGTCAAGTTGGTGAAAGTTCAGTGGAGCGACAATGAGAGGGACTATACTTGGGAGACAAATGACAGGATTAGAGATATTTATAACGATCTATTATAAGGGTATGTTCTATATCCTATATATATATATATATATATATATATATGGACGGTTTGCTAGTCAATAGACTTATGTGGTAGTTAGGAGATGTTATATATGATTACTATGCTTAGTATACAGTCATTACTGAATTTCGAGGACGAAATTCTTTAAGGAAGGGAGCCTGTAACACCCCTAATTTTAAATAGCATTATTCAGAAGATTTAATTAGATAAATTTAATAGAATAATGGAGAGACTAGAGTGATAAGGGAATTGAGATTTGAGATCTAATTAGGGTCGTGCCTTAACTAAATGAAAATATGTGTGATTTGAAAATTAGAGATTTAGGAGAATAAGGCAATGGTAAAAAGGGAATAGCCTTATACCAAAACCAATAAACCCTTACCTCATTCTCATTCATATTTTCATAGACAAAAAAACATAAAAAAGGGAAATAAGGCCGACCATAACCCTAGGAGAAGAGGAGCACAAAAATCAATTGGAGGCTAAGATTCTAGCTAGGAAGATTAAAGTAAGAACAAATTTCAAGTTCCTAATCCAAACAAGGTCAATAATAATCTAAACCATCTTATATATGTCTTCTTAAACGTTTAAATTCAATTTTAAGGTTTAAAACCATTTGGGTGGATGAATGATGATATGCTTTGATTATATGCCATGTTATAATTTAAACAAGTACTTTTGTAGGATAAAATAATTCGATTTTAAGGTTAAAATCATGCGAATTGATTTCCGAATGCCATGATGTTTGAATATGTTATGAAGAACATTATTTTGGATATGGGTTTAAATTCTCATAATATTCCAAGCTATAGAAAATTTATTATTAATTTTTAATGGAATAAATAGATAATTTTGGGTTTAAATTGTTTAAGGAAATTAAGTAATGTTTTTCGATCAGAAATTTATATATGATAGAAACCATATTAAAAGCGAATAATTGTGATTTTTTTTTGGGATTTTTCCTAAGTGTTTTATAATGGTTAATAAATTATTTAAGTTAGAGGACTTAAATGTTTTAAATGTTTTGTTAAGGGGAAGGACTTACTTGTTAAAATGATTTCATTTTTTAATTGTTGAATTCGGCAGCCTTTTAGAAAAGAATTTTGATAAAGAATTGGCAATCAGAT
Source organism: Allium fistulosum (assembly GCA_030737815.1). Lineage (NCBI taxonomy): Eukaryota > Viridiplantae > Streptophyta > Magnoliopsida > Asparagales > Amaryllidaceae > Allium > Allium fistulosum. The sequence goes on along the minus strand of CM060907.1, from coordinate 230,320,034 downwards.
ATATATTGACAAATTAGGCAAGTTAGTTAAAAGGAATTACGATGAATGGCATAAAAATCAGTTTTATTTCAAATTACAACTTCGCTACTTCCATTTGCTTGCTTCCATCACCATACTTCCACTAATGACTTTTTGCACCCATTCGAAACCAATGCGCATGTTATCAAGCCATTGATACGTGGTGTATTGGAAAAAAAGGCGGAAGTGACGGGTGGAATGCATGCTTTCGTAGGGGTCAAAGCCAGTTTTATAAGCTTCTGAATCAATCCAACCCGCCTTTGATTTTTTATAAGCTTTTGAAAGAGTTGCTGCATTTTGAACTCATTCGATACCTAGCTGCCGAATTCATACCTTCTGAATTGGTTAAAGGCTGCTTTTCTTTATAGCCTTATATCAACGAGTTCTAAAGGAAGGCTTTTGTTTAATATTGAAGCCACCTTCCCAATGGCTACGAAAATATCATTTTTGCCGCTTTTATTAATGGTTTCGGAGAAAATGGTTTCGAAGTTATCCACATCCCTATTTCTTTTTCTTAAGATTAATGCTTTCAAAAGCAAAGCTTTTGCTTTTGTTCTCTTTGACCTAGTAGTTATATTTAATGTTAAACCCAATGATTTCGAAAGAGATACCTTCAAATGGTTTCGAAGTTATGCTTCCATAAATTCTACTTGAACCAAATGCCTTCGAAACGTAAGTTTTAAGCGTTTCGAAGGGTATGTTCTTAATGGTTTCGAAAGAGAAGGTCTAATATTTTAAGTAATGCTTTCGAAAGGGAGAGTGACGGAGGGTAACTCATGATGTCACAATGGTCTGAAGGATCTAGTCAAAAGCCTTAATTTTCCAATAAGGAACCCAATCTCATTTTTTAAAGGTATAACCCATGGCAACATGAAAGAGTTTTGAAATGGCATTTAACTTTGGAATTTTTGAAGAAGCTTTCCTTCTTAAATATAGTGGGTTAAGGGTATTAACCTTGTTTCCTTAGAAAAAATGATTATAAGGAACTAAATGATAAATGTTTATATTATTATGTTTTGATCCTTTATCATGAATGCTTCTGTAAACATATTCACTTTATAATTAACCCATAACTGCATTTTGGAGTGTTAAGGGCAGAATAACCAGCTAGGTTTACCCAGTAGTGAATATACATTGAGTTAACTCCTAAGTGAGTAGAATTGCATCCATGAGGTCAGACGGACTAGAATATAGGATGCTTAAAGATAGATCTATAACACCCCGATATTTTATGGAAAATATAATAAAAAAGAAATTAAACGCATTTGGTACAGTGGTAAAGGCGCATGTTGATTTTCTTAGTGACCAGGGATCAAGTCCCGTTGTCGGCCAAAATCTGGAGTGATGTTTTTTAGCTGGTTCGTTTCTAGCGATTTTTCTACGTATTACAGCGTTGTTTCTGACTTGTAGCGGCTTCCCATTCGCTCCAGTGATGTAATATGATAAGATGGCTAAATTTTATTGGTTGAGTGATGTGTATGGGCTAGAATGGATAACCATTAAGTGTATGAAAGAACCAGATTTAATCTAAAATAATCTAATGGATTATATTCACTCAAACAATCTATAAATAAACCATATAACCTAAACCTAATCTCTTATTCAGCGGTCTCCATAATTCTACAGTAAAATTATTGCGTATTATTCTTCCTCCTTTTCTCTACTAAATAAACAAATCTCTACCAAATTAAATTATCAATATATATTCAAGCAATTTGGGGAATTCAAAAGAATCAAAGGGTGAAAGATTAAAGCAAAGCTTTTTTCAAATTTATTCAAGCTCAAGTTCCAAGTGAGTGGGAATTAATATGAAATAGAAAAATAAAGTATTTCAATTTCAGTTCTTTTCTAACACGTTAATAAGAATTAATTTCTGTTATTAATTGAGAATAGATGTAAATTATTGCAACTTCTTCTTCTTCATTCACTTCTCAAATCTAATTCATGTTTGGTTTAAAATATGGGACAAACAAATTGTCTATTCATGTTTTATGGCATAAATAAGATTGAAATTTATGTAAATTATTGTATCTTCTCCTTCACTACTTCGCAATTCGAATTCATGTTTGGGTAAATTTGGAACAAACAAATTATTATTCATGTTTCATGGAGTAAATAAGATTGGTTTAATTAAATTGAATTAGAATTGTTATTCAGTTTCTAATGGTAGAACATGTTAGTTGATTAAATTCAGAATATGTTACTTGAATAAAATTATGGTTTTGATTGATGTAATTACATAATTTTAAATATGGTTTTGGAACAAAATTGGGAAGTTTAATTGGCATAATTGTTTGTTTCATAAGTGGCCTAAAAATGTAAAAGTGGAATTTTGTGTAATTAAATGGTTTTTGGCTATTGGATAAAAAATTTCTACAGATTAAATCTCTAAAAGGAGAACGTAAATTAGGGTGGACAAAAAATGTAAATTAAATGGGCCCTAAAGGCTAGTGTAAATCTATAATAAAATGGTATAAAAATTACAGACAACCCATACAAACTGAACGAACGTGAAATTGAAACACCATTTATGTAAGAAAAAGGAAAATTGTGAAATAACCAATTCGGATGTAAAAATGGCCTAAAGCAGATTAATGGATATAAACAATATGTAAACTGTAACGGTAAAATTAATTAATCTGGAAGAGATTTGGTAGGAAGACCGTGTAAAGGTCTGTATAGGTGTTTCATGCAGTTAAGACCAAAATATAGTTTTGGATGTACGTACCAGGAGCAGGCAAGTAGGTTCGCAAGGATGTTTGTTACCTTTCATAAGTTGCTAGTACGTAGGATAGATAGCATCCGCAATCGTAGGCTTCTTCAGGCAGATCGACGCGGACGGAACATGACAAGTGTGCTCCAATGTAAGACGTAAGAGGCATTTAGTCACAATGCACGGGTGAAGAGCGTGACTTTCATGATGTAGCACGTGGACAGGTAAGGACAGCAGGTCCGACAGGCCGATTGACGTTTAGTATTACTGTATGGTTGACTTCCCTAGAGTGACCATGGACATTGGCTTCTTAGGAACTGTATCTAAGAAGGATTCATTGCATTATTTTATTCACCTTCTGCGATATCCAGGAAAGACCTAGAATTAAACTGTTTTTTTATTTGTGCTTCATTTTATTTCTCATTCACCAGACTTTATGTCTGACCCATTCCTATTTTTCCTACTTTTCCCAAATCACAGGAGGGTAGGTCTAGGTTGTAGTTCTTTGCAACTTGGAGGGTCATTGGAGCAGTTGTTATCTTTAGCTTTTGTTTCTTTTGTTTAATGCACTTCATTTCTCTTTTCCATACTTTACTCTATATATGGGGATCTATATTGTGAACTTTGTTATGTTTTATGTTTTGGTGGAGACAACTTGATACTTTTGGTTTCAGAAGTAAATTTGGGATAATGTTGTTTTTAATGAAGTTGTTTTTCTATTAATTTATAATTAGTGTAAGTTTTCTTCCACTGTAATATTTTAATCATTTTATGTCGTTGCCTTAGTCTCTGTGCTATGTTATGGATTTTTATTTCACTCGAACACCCATGCTTCTAGTCATGTCCGAACTTCGAGGTGCCTAGAGATGTGGGGTGTCATAGTTGGTATCAGAGCTATGGGTTCGGTAATCCTAAAAATATTTTAAAAATATAAAGGTTTTCGAATAATTTTTAAAGGGTATTCCAAATAATACTTTTAAAAGTATATGTATATATCTTGAAAAGAAAAGAAATTTTAGAAATGGGTCCCTCATATCTCTTCCTCCCTATCTATTGAACTATTTGTGGAGTACCTAATCCCATCTTTTTAATATCCACAGATTTAAATGTCTAAACCGCAAGATATTCTCAAATTTCCAGGCCTTAATATGTCTGCTTGGTTCAGACATTATTTGCAGGCTACTACACGAGTAGAGCCACCAACTAGGGATGTTGCTCCAGCGGAAGGGGCTCCAGCCCGTCCGCCAGGCATTCCCGATTTTCCCAAGTTATGTAAGGACTACACCAGCTTAGGAGGCAAGCCATTTCTTGGCACCGAGTCATATACTGAGGATAGAGCTCGGATCCGTAGTTTTGAGTGGCTATTTGGACTTATGGGATTGGACGACTTGGCTCGGAGGTAGTTGGCTTCATGGCAGTTGCAAGGAGAGGCTCTTTGTTGGTAGGAGACTGTGGAGGCTGAGGCTAATAATTTGGCTTGGGCAGATTTTCCTACTAGGTTCAAGAGGAAATTCTTATCGCAGGCTGAAGAGGGAGTGCAGCAAGAGAAATTTATATAGCTCGGGCAAGGGGATATGACAGTTAAGGAATATGTTAATCACTCCAATGAGCTTGCCAGTTTGGAGTAGACCTGATTGATACTCCTCACAAGAAGGTGATGAAGTTCGCTAAGGGTTTGAGTCAGCCACTGCAGAGTTTGGCGGTGAGCCATATTCCGAATGGAGCCACTTTTGAGGGATTGGTAGAGATGGCTTTACATGCTGATACTGAGAAGAAAGGAGATGTGGTGCAGAAGAGTGATGGGAAGAAGCAGTTGAAAGGAAAGAGGAGAGGATGTGGGGGGTCAGGTGGAAAAAGGAAAGTTCCAAGGAAGGACTTGAAGTACAATACTTGTGGGAAACCATGTCATCTTGCTAAGGATTGTAAATGGGTAGGAGAGCAACCGAGACCGAGGTGCTATCTTTGCGATCAAGTGGGGCATATGGAAAAGGACTGTCCATCGAAGCCCAAGGACAGTTCACAGACACCTTCATAGCCTACTCAGGCTTATGCTTTAGAGGCAGCTCCTTCCCCTAGTACTCGTTCGGTTGTGGACAAGGGAAAGAAGGTGATCATTGAAAGTATGTTATCTATATCTGATTTTCCTGTTCGTACCCTATTTGATTCTAGAGCTTTGCACTCTTTTATATCTAGTACTTTGGTAGAGGGTCTTGGTCTTGATGCTTGCTTAGTGACCTACCCGGTAGTAGTATCAAATCCCGTAGGAGGATCGGCCTATTTGTCCATGTTATGTCGGGATTTGAAATTTTTTTTAGGGGTTGAGTTTGACTGTAGTGCCTTTGTATTGGGCTTTTCCGGGTTTGGGTTGATTCATGGTATGGATTGGCTATCCATGTATGGTGATGTTCTTGATTGCAATAAAAGGGTAGTGAGGTTAGGCATTTGTAGTGGGTGTACCTTGGAGGTATCTTGTGATCTTAGAGGATCAGTCATGTTGAGCTACCTTTATTCTCTTGACTTATCGCCTGATAGTTTGAGTTCTGTACCTATTGTTAGAGACATCCCAGATGCGTTTGAGGAGGTTGTTGGCCTTCCACCTCGAAGAGAGATCGAGTTCATGATTTATCTTGTCGATAATGCCAAACTGGTTGCTTTACCGCTAAGGCATATGGCTCTTAATGAACACCGTGAGTTGAGCAAGAAGAATGGAGAGCTTTTGGAGAAGGGCTTCATTCGTAGGAGCATTTCTGAGTGGGGTGCACCCGTCGTCTTTTCCACTAAGGCGGATGGCTCTCTCAGACTTTGCGTGGATTATAGGGAGCTTAATAAGCCGACGAAGAAGAATCGTTATCCTCTTCCCTGTATAGACGATCTCTTCGACCAGCTAGTAGGATCCAAGGTATTTTCGCAGCTCGATTTGGCCACAGGATTTCATCAGTTGCGTGTGGTGGAGGATAGCATTGAGAAAATTACGTTTAGGACTCTGGATGGGTTATTTGAGTGGTTAGTCATGCCATTTGGGCTAACTAATGCTCCAGCATATTTTGTGGACCTGATGAGTCGAGTATTTTGCGAATCGTTAAACAAGTTCGTGGTGGTGTTCATCGACGACATTTTGGTTTATTTGCGAAGTAAGGAGGAGCATACTATTCACTTGGAAGAAGTGTTTAGGACTTTGCAAGCACATAAGTTGAAGGCGAAGTTCTCCAAGTGCCACTTTTGAAAGGATGAGGTTCACTTTTTGGGATACATCATTTCGGAGGATGGACTTGCAGTAGATCCGACAAAAGTGGCAGGAGGATTGGCAAACCCCTAAAAATGCCACGGACATAAGGAGTTTCCTTGGTCTTGCAGGCTACTATAGGAAGTTCATTAAGGACTTCACTAGGATATCAACTCCACTTACCAGCATTACAAAAAGAACTCGGATTTTGTTTGGGATGCCAAGTGTGAGGATGCCTTTGGTCGATTGAAGGAAGCTTTGACTACCGCACCCGTATCGGTATTACTGGATGGAACCAAGATTTGTCAGTTTATACAGATGCTTGTGGTACGGGGCTAGGGGTGGTACTGATGCAAGAGGGTAGGGTAGTGTGCTATGCAAGTAGACAGTTGAAAACGCATGAGAAGAACTATCCGATGCATGATCTTGAGTTGGCAGCTATAGTTTTTGCTCTCAAATCTTGGAGGTACTATCTCTTAGGAGAAATATTTGAGCTTTTCACGGATCATAAGTCATTGAAGTATCTATTCTCTCAGAAAGACTTGAATTTGAGACAGCAAAGAAGGATGGAGTTTTTAGCCTCTTATGACTTTGAGATTTCCTGTACCCCTGGCAAGGTTAATGTAGTGGCAGATGCATTGAGTAGACACAAAGTGGTTTTAAGTCCTCTGTTTTTGGAATGGAAGCATTTGGAGTAAATTGCTACATTTGATTTTAGACCTCCATCGGATTTAGCTCCGGGATTGTTAGCGGCCCTTGACGTCCAGCCTAATTTGATGGAGCAGATTAGACCAAGGCATGGTGGGGACGAAGGATTAAAGGACATTTTAGATAAGCTTGGTAGAGGAGATTCCTCACCACATCTTTGGCTCTATACCATGGACACTAGGGGATGGCTTAGAAGGGATGGTACACTTTGTGTTCCCCGTAGTGAGGATTTAGTATATGAGGTGTTGGCCGAGTCACATCATTCTAGGATGATAGTGCACCCCGATGGTGATAAGATGTACCGGGATATGAAGAGGGTATTCTATTGGCCCGGAATGAAGAAGAGGGTGGCGGAGTATGTATTGAAGTGCATCACTTGCCACCGGGTAAAGCTGGAACAGAAGAAGCCCGGAGGACTGTTGCAGCCATTGGATATTCCATTATGGAAATGGGAGAGCGTCTCTATGGACTTCGTGGATGGTTTACCAAGGTAACGGAGAGGGAACATAAGCATTTGGGTCATTATGGATAGACTGACGAACAACGCTCATTTTATACCCATTAAGAGTAATAGGACGGAAGCTTCTTTGGTGACTCTTTATGTAAGGGAGACAGTTAGGCTTCATGGAGTTCCCGCCAGCATTGTGAGCGACAAAGATCCATTATTCACCAGCGAGTTTTGGAGGAGTCTTCAACAAGCCTTGGGAACAGAATTGAATCTTAGCATGGCTTATCACCCTCAGACAGATGGACAGACTGAGAGGGTAAATAGGATTTTTGAATGATTTGTTTAGATTGTGCATCATTGACTTCGGAGGCTCTTGGAAAGACCACCTACCTTTGGTGGAGTTTGCGTATAATAATAGTTATCAAGCAAGCATTGGGATGGCATCGTTCGAGGTCCTCTATGGCAGACCATGTAGATCACCAGCCTGTTGGTGGGATACTACCGATAGGATCTTGCTTGGACCAGACTTGGTGAGGGAAACTTCCGAGATGGTGGATTTGATTCGCAAGAAGTTGAAGACTGCACAAGATAGACAAAAGTCATATGCCGACAGAAGACGTTCAGATTTGGAGTTTAAGGTTGGAGATATGGTTTTTGTCAAGGTTTCTCCTCTGAGAAACGTTATGAGATTTGGCTCAGTGGGTAAGTTGGCACCGAGATTTGTAGGACCCTTCCCTATTACTGCATGGATTGGAAAAGTGGCATACAGAGTTGATCTTCTAGATAAGTTGGCAAGAGTTCACGATGTTTTTCATGTTTCGCATCTGAGGGAGTGTCTCCCTGATTCCGCGGTAGTAGTAGAACTCTATCAGCTAAGGGAAGTGGAGGTAGAGCGCGAATCACTTGTGTATCGTACACCCACCCGTATATTAGAATACAGCATCAAGAGATTACGCAACAAGGAAGTTCATTTAGTGAAGGTTCAATGGGGAGATGACCCCAAGGAGTGCACATGGGAATCCGAGGAGAGAAATTCGAACTTCTTATCCTTTTATATTTGAAGGTACACTTCAAATATCCTATCTTTGAACTTTCCTTAGTTAGGGTCTTTTCGATAATCTTTAGCTGAAACATATGGATGTTTGCTTGGTTGTAATCATGTCATTAGGGCATGTTATGTTTGATGGATGAAAATGATTGCAAGTGGATGCCTATGTTTGCAAATGGATGCATTGCATGCACTAGATAGATATTTATTAGGATAATCGGCCAACTAGGTACACACACCTACATATGCGTGCTTGTTATCTATTGCATTTGCGCATAGTTGTGTGTGTATATATGTATGTGTGTATAAATGGATGTTGCATGTGGATGGTGCATTTGGGTGAATGATTGAAACATACATATAGAATTATCAATTATACTAGGGTAATTGCACACATTTGGTTGCATGGCATAAGCATACTTGCATTACAGGAGGTCAACTCAATCAGTAGATCGACTACCTTTTCGCATTAGGTAAGTTCATATGCATTTCACTTTGCATAAATCAGAAATTGCATTAGTTAAAAATAAGGACAATGGTAGAAATGGATGATCGTTGAGTATATGGATGTAGTCCTTGGATGTTGGTTGTTAATTACATTCTTTCACCTTTGGAGATTTCAGGGATGAAATCCTTTAGGGGGGAGAATGTAACACCCCGATATTTTATAGGAAATATAATTAAAAAGAAACTAAAAGCGCATTTGGTACAGTGGTAAAGGCGCATGTTGACTTCCTTAGTGACTAGGGATCAAGTCCCGTTGTCACCCAAAATCTGAAGCAATGTTATTTTTAGCTGGTTCGTTTTCAGCGATTTTCCTACGTATTTCAGCGTTGTTTCTGACATGTGGCGACTTCCCATTCGCCCCAGTGATGTAATAGGATGAGATGGCTAAATTTTATTAGTTGAGTGATGTGTATGGGCTAGAATGGATAACCATTAACTATATGAAAGAACAATATTTAATCTAAAATAATCTAATGGATTATATTCACTCAAACAATTTATAAATAAACCATCTAACCTAAACCTAATATCTTATTCAGCCTTTGCCATAATTCTACAGTAAAATTATTTCGTATTATTCTTCCTCCTTTTCTCCACTAAATAAACAAATCTCTACCAAATTAAATTATCTATATATATTCAAGCAATTTGGGGAATTTAGAAGAATCAAAGGGAGAAAGATTAAAGCAAAGCTTTTTCTCAAATTTATGCAAGCTCAAGTGCCAGGTGAGTGGGAATTAATATGAAATAGAAAAATAAAGTAGTTCAATTTCAGTCCTTTTCTGGCACGTTAAGATGAATTAATTTATGTTATTAATTGAGAATAGATGTAAATTATCGTAAATATTTCTTCTTCTTCCACTTCCCAAATCTAATTCATGTTTGGTTTAAAATATTGGACAAACAAATTGTCTATTCATGTTTTATGGCATAAATAAGATTGAAATTTATGTAAATTATTGTATCTTCTCCTTCCACCACTTCTCAATTCTAATTCTTGTTTGGGTTGAAATTTGGAACAAACAAATTGTTATTCACGTTTCATGGCGTAAATAAGATTGGTTTAATTAAATTGAATTAGAATTGTTATTCAATTTCTAATGGTAGAACAGGTTAGTGGAATAAATTTAGAAAATGTTACTTGAATAAAATTATGGTTTTGATTGATATGATTACATAATTTTGAATATGGTTTTGGAACAAAATTGGAAAGTCTAATTGGCATAATTGTTTGTTTCATATGTGGCCTAAAAATGTAAAAGTGGAATTTTGTGTAATTAAATGGTTTGTGGCTATTGGATAAATTTTTTGTATAGATTAAATCTCTAAAAGAAGAATGTAAATTAGGGTGGAAAAAAATTGTAAATTAAATGGGCCTTAAAGGCTAGTGTAAATCTTTAACAAAATGGTATAAAAATTACAGACAAACCATATGGACGGAACGGACGTGAAATTGAAACACCATTTATGTAAGAAAAATGGAAATTGTGAAATAACCAAATCGGGTGTAAAAATGGCCTAAAGAAGATTAATGGAAATAAACAATATGTAAACTGTAACGGTAAAATTAATTAATCTGGAAGCGATTTGGTAGGCAGAACATGTAAAGGTCTGGATATGTGTTTCATGCAGTTAAGAGCAAATTATAGTTTTGGCTGTACGTACTAGGAGCGGGCAAGTAGGTTCGTAAGAATGTTTGTTACCTTTCATAGGTTGCTAGTACGTAGGATATATAGCATCCGCAATCGTAGGCTTCTTCAGGCAGATCGACGTGGATGGAATAGGACAAGTGTGCTCTGACGTAGGCTTCTTTAGGCAGATCATTGGAGGATTTTGCGCAGCCGACCCAGCTGCGGGCGCTCTTTCGGAGGACTGACACTTTGGATAGGGGCAAGTCCATGTCGGTGACCGAGGAGACAGAAGGATAGGAGTCCAGTTTGGTGGAGCCTGAGCACAACTTCGTGGTCCTGCGAGGTTGTTTGAGTCGGCGCCGGTCAAACGTAAGAGGAATTTAGTCACAGTGCACGGGTGAAGAGCATGACTTTTACGGTGTAGCACGTGGATTGGTAAGGACAGCTGGTTCGACGGGCTGATTGACGTTTAGTATTACTGCATGGTTGACTTCCCTAGAGTGACCATGGACTTTAGCTTCTTAGGAACTGTATCTAAGAAGGATTCACTGCATTATATTATTCACCCTTTGTGATATCCGAGTAAGACCTAGAATTAATCTATTTTATTTATTCTGCTTCATTTTATTTCTCATTCACCAAACTTTATGTCTGAACCTTTCCTATTTTTCCTACTTTTCCCAAATCATAGGAGGGCATGTCTAGATTAAAGTTCTTTGCAGCTTGGAGAGTCATTGGAGCAATTTTTATCTTCAGCTTTTGTTTCTTTTGTTTCATGTACTTTGTTTCTCTTTTTCGTACTTTACTCTATATATAGGGACCTATATTGTGAACTTTATTTTGTTTTATGTTTTGGTGGAGACTACTTGGTACTTTTGGTTTCAAATTTTTTTGGGATAATGTTGTTTTTAATGAAGCTGTTTTTCTATTAATTTATAATTAGTGATAGTTTTCTTCCACTGTAATATTTTAATCATTTTATGTTGTTGCCTTAGTCTCTGTGCTATGTTATGGATTTTTATTTCACCAAACCACCCGTGCTTCTAGTCATGTTCGAACATCGGGGTGCCTAGAGGTGCGGGGTGTCACATGATCAAAGAATTATCAATTTAGATAGGTTCTGAGTAAGCCCATAAAAACTATGTATGGAAATTGTTATTGGCAGGGGCCAATAGGTTCTTAGTGACCCTTGAAAACTATGCCCAGAATAAGTTATTGAAAGAGATCAATAGGTTCATCGTGATCCCATAAAAACTATAACATGAAAGATGTTATTGGAGATTCCAATAGGTTCATAGTGACCCCATGAAAAATATGATTTGATGATGTTACTGGTAGATACAAATAGGTTCTTAGTGATCTCATGAAAACTATGTAATCGAGCATACGGTCCGTAAGTTTGAATAGGTTATAAGTTTGTCCATGGAAACTAATAGGTTAATAGTGACTCTAGAATCTATAACTTGAGGTAGATAGCCAGGTAAATGGCGATGGGAAATCCAGAGTATATTGCATGTTTGCATATCATCAAGATACATTTTATTATGTTATCCCTTAGCCATTGTTTATGCAAGTGCACAGTATGTGATTATTATAAATTTGGATAAGATACTAGTGAGGGAAAAACCTGTTCTACTAAGTGGCATGGTCTCACGAGATATCAATATGGTTTGAGATGGTAGATTATTATTCACACCAAACTTTTTGTCTGACTCGAAGTTTATGTTTTCCCCTTAAAGTCTCAAGTGGTCAAATAATTTTGAGTAGTTTGAGAGTTTAGGTTTTCGTGTTCTCCTTTGAACGAATAAGCTTCCGAAGACGTGTAGGAGGCAAGCTAGCTATTAGGAGTTCTTTCTGTTTAATTCCGCTGTGTTTTGGGTGTAATGGCAAAGTTGTTTAGTTTCTATATTTAGAATCTGATCAACCAAGAGGGCATCTTCATGTGTTGCTCTTGGTGTATTTTATAATAAATTGTAATTTCTTTGAACGTGGCTTACATATGGGATTATGTAATGAATCTAAAATACTATCCGTAATGAAATGAGAAATTTATATTAAATTGAGTTTAAATTTTTTTCATTGGTAATCCTCTAGCTATGGATGATTATACTAGACATGTTAAAAGACTAAAGTATGCTAGAGTCCTTGAAGAAATCAAAGCAAGTGACACTATTAAAAAAGAGGTGAGGGCTAAAAATAGAAATGGAAATATTTACATTCAGGAGCTAGAATATGAGCACATTCCACCTATTTGCAACAACTACAAATGCTTTGGTCACTCTTTGGACCAATGTGAGACTGTGTCCCTCCCCATCAAACAAGTATGGAGGCAAAAACCTACAACTGAGGCTAGTCAGACTGTTCCTTTACAACAAAATAAGGCACAGTCTGACTCTAGTACTGAAGACATAAATATATACACAGAACAAATAAATATGAAGACTAATGACCAGGTGGAAAGTGTTGCTGGCCTAGAGGAGGTAGTCCAGGTTGTAGCCCATTCACAAAATAAGGAGGTGGTGGATAATGTATTGCTCCATAGCCCGGCTGAGAATACAATAAAGAATACATCTGCACCACTAGAGGAAGAGAATGAAATTAATAATGTTGCACTAGATAAAATGGATTCAGACTCTGAATCTGAGGATAGTAGCAAAAATAAATACACAAAGAGTAATCAAGGATATTCAAATCAATTTAAGAAAATAGAGGCTAAAGACAAGGCGAGTATAAGTTGCGAGGTGTCTCCTATGAAATTGAGGAGTCGACCTACCCTATCGAAATGTCTATAATCAGCTGGAACGTAAGAGGTCTGAACAATGATACAAGGCGTTTAGACCTCTTAAATCTTAGGATAACTTATTCTCCTTCCATCTTGAGTTTATTAGAAAATAAACTTAGTAATGACAACTTAAATTTTTTTACTGATTCACTAGACAATGAATGGAATTACATACATAATAATGATGTCGGAGGCAAAGGTCGAATACTTTTTCTATGGAACAAAAAAAATCTGGAATGTCAACCTTTTGGCTAAGGGAGACCAACATATAACTGTAAGTGTCATCAATATGGGAGGTCTTAAATTAATTCTAAGTTGTGTTTATGCTAGCAATTTAGATTCCTATCATTCTCAACTTTGGAAAGCTATCATAGATATTAGTAAAATGATCAATGAGCCTTGGATTGTCATGGGGGACTTTAGTTCTATTCTCAGAGCTGAAGAGAAAAAAGGGATCTTACCATTAGAGTTTCCCAACTTGAAGAATTGAACAATTGCATTATGGGTGTTGGACTGCTAGAACCTATCCAATGTGGCCTGAAATATACATGGAGAAGTGGGGAATGTAAGAAATATCCTGCAAGCTTCACAGAGCACTTGTTAGTGTAAACTGTATAAACAGACTATCTAATATTAGAGTTAATATACTTCCTCCCTCTACTAGTGATCATTGCCCCATACTTGTAAGTTTAAAAGAGAAGAACCAGACTAAGAAAGGCAAGCCTTTTAGATATTCCAATCACTGGCATGAAATAGAAGGATATACAGAGGCCATGCACATTAAAAACATTTCTCGGGGCAAGGGTACTCAATGCTATAAACTAATACAGACTCTTAAGACTATTAAGAACAATTTAAGAGAGTGGAATAAAAAAAGAGTTAAAGAAGGAGACCAAATCATTACTTTGCAAAAACAATGTGAAGAAATACTATCAATAATAGATAAAGGTGAGGCTACTGATGATACATGGAAACAATACAACCAAACTTAGGATAAGTTAAAGGAGGTTCTTAGAATAAAAGCCATGGAGCTTAAGAAAAAAGCTAAAGAAAAATGGATTATTGAAGGGGATGAGTGCACTAAATTTTTTTATACTAAAATGGCTATCCAGAATAATACTAATAATAATTAACATCTTATTGATCAAGATGGCAATGCACTTAATAACATTGCAGATATAGAGGGACAAACAATAAAATACTATAGTGACATGTTCAATAGAGAAGTTAACAATAATTTACCAGATATTCAATGTAGAAGGTTGATAAACTCAAGAGGGCGACGTATGTTGTCCAGGCACATTTCCGTAAAAGAGGTCTGGGAGGCCTTGAGCTCCATTCATGCTGATTCCAGCCCAGGGCCAGATGGCTTCGATTCCAAATTCTTCCTCGTACACTGGGATGACCTGAAAGATGATATCATATCAGCAATGTAAGAAATCTTCCAGAGTGATAAATTTGTTAAAGAAATCAATCACACCTCCATATGCCTTATTCCTAAAAAGGACAACCCAACAAAAATTGAAGACTACCAACCTATAGTTTATTGTAATGTGGTATACAAAACTCTAAGCAAGATCTTATGCAATAGAATGAAGCTCATCTTACCTGACCTCATCTCAGAAAGTCAAAGTGCGTTCATCAAAGGCAAAAGCATTTCTGAAAACTCTCTTATGGCACACGAATTGATTAGAAACTTTAATAAACCAGGTGCTGACAAATTCTATCTTAAGGTGGATCTCCACAAAGCATATAATAAAATAAACAGACAATTTATCATTCATATGCTCATAGCTATGGGGTTTCCATCAAAGTTTGTGAACATAGTAAAAGAATGTATTTCTACACCAACCTTTTCTATCATGATCAATGGTATACCAAAAGGATTTATAGGGTCCAATAGAGGCATCAGGCAGGGTGATCCTCTTTCCCCTTACTTGTTTGCAATTTCCATGGAATATTTTTCACTACAGATGGAGCTGGCAACATACAATAAACTAATTCAGCCTATTTATAACTTCCAGCCTATTGTGACCCACTTACTCTATGCAGATGACCTGCGCATCTGTATAAAATCCAGCTACACATCGGCTCGAGCTGTAAAAGACATTTTTCGTAACTTAGAGAGATTTACAGGTCTTAAAATGAATGAGAAAAAAACCAAATGTTATTTCAATAAAACATGCAATAGGAGGAATGAAATTTCGGACAACTTAAATGTGAAAGAAGGCTTACTCCCTGTTAAATACCTAGGTGTTCCTCTTTCCTCTAATAAGATTACTGATAGAGAATGTGCAGTTTTGATTTCCTCTATAAGGGACAGATTACAGGGATGGAGTTCCAGACTCCTATCACTGGCTGGTAGAATTGAACTGGTGCATACGGTTATTCATTCCAAAGTCAACTTATGGTTACAAACATTCCAATTACCTGATGCTTCCATACAGAAAATAGAAAAAGTATGTGCTGATTTTATATGGAAAGGTGGTCTTTACAAGATTAAATTTGAGAACTTATGCAAACCTAAAGAGGAAGGAGGTGTGGGTCTTAGAAGATTTAAAGATACGAGGATGGTTTACACTCTGAAGCAAGTTTGGAGAATTTTCAAAGGAAGGGGTCTATGGGGGAACTGGATGAGGAAAAGGTACATCAGAGGCAATTTCTAGCATATGCCAATTGACAATAATGCATCTGCAAATTGGAAAGCAATTATGAGAATAAGAAGCTCACTAGCCTCATGTTGTACACCAGAATTTGCCACAAGTAGGGAGACTGATTTGTGGAGGGATCCTTGGATTCAAGGTGAATCCCTGATTGATATCTTAGGGCTAAACACATTTTCTGATTATGGGTGCCCAGATAAAAAAGTGATAGAAACAATAAAGAATAATGGATGGAATTGTTCCTTGTTACCAGTGAGTCAAGTAATTAAGCAAAAATTCAATTTATGCCAATTTTTAGTGGAAGAGAGAATGACATCTGGGTGTGGGAGCCTACTGGTAGTGAATTTACCACTAAATCAGCATGGAATGAGGTAAGACATAGAGACAATAAAGTTTTATGGAGCAAAATCATTTGGAATAACGTTAATAATCCATAGATGGCCTTCACAGCTTATAAAGCAGTTCTCAGAAGACTTCCCACAAGGGATAGGCTATCAAAATAGGGGATTACAACATATAAAATATGCGTATTATGAAATCCAGAAGTGGAAACTCATGAACAACTTTTCTTTTCCTGCAATTTCTCGATAGAGGTGTGGAAATCGTGTAAAACCTTAATACACTCATCATCGCAATCAACTCTTTTAGAAGACGAAATTAATTACCTAATTTAGAGGGGTCATGGCGAAGACCTGGAAGGCAAACTGAGTAGTATAGCTATCACTGTAACTGTATGGAGTGTGTGGAAAGAGTGGAATCGCCGTGTGTTTGAGAACAAACAAAGAAATCATCTTGAAGTCAGCAAACTAGTCGTAAGTGACATGCGCCTGTACAAAGAAGAACAAAAAACTGGACACTTACCTCACTGGAACGAGATGCAGCTCAAACTGGAGAAGCGGGTCGGAGCTGTCCATCGGTAGATATCCCAAGTACCGGTTATTTGGCCCAGTTGCTCCAGCCGCCATGAATTCGACTCAAATGGGGAAGGAGTAGATGCTTCGGTGTATTTTTGGAAAGTGTGAGTGAAATGTAGTTCAGTTGTCAGTTTTACTTTGTATGACTGTTTTGGGCCAACACTCTGGGCTGAAAATGCCTTAATAAAGCTCTTAACCATTTCCAAAAAAATATATTCATATTCATGTTTTCTGGTATATCAATGTATCTAACATTACTGCATTTTCTCACCGAAAATTAATAACTATGGATGACTGCAGCATCCGTAGCGGTTAGTTTTGGGCCTCCAAATGGGGGGATGTTACAAGGCCGCTTTTAAATTGTAAAATCGCTTCCCCAATGCTTTTGAATGGGTTGTTTTAGCCACTTTTAATAAGTGTTTCGAAGGCAATGGTTTCGAAAGGTTGGTATCAAAGCTATCCACTTCCCTAATTCTTTTATTTGGGATCAATGCTATCGAAAGGGTTTCTTTCGCTTCTGTTCTCTTTGACCCTATAGTTATACTAAATGTTAAACCCAATGGTTTCGAAAGGAATACTTTTAAATGGTTTCGAAGTAATGTTTCCACAAACTCTTACTAGAACCCAATGCTTTCGAAGAGTATGCTTTAAGTATTTCGAAAGGTATTTTTCAGTGTTTTGAAAGGTTTATTTTTCAGTGTTTTGAAAGGTATATTTTTTAGTGTTTCGAAAGGAACCGTTCTAAGTATTATAAAGATATGTTGGAAGGTTTCGAAAGAGAACATCTAAGGTTTTAAGTAATGATACGAAGGATATAGGCGAAAGCCTTAATTTTTAAATTTGAGAATCCAATCTCATTTTTAAAGTAAACACTTTGCAATGTGAAAGAGTTTTGAAATGACATTTAACTATGGAATTTTACAGGAAGCTTTCCTTGATAAAGATAATGGGTTAAGGGTATTAACCATATTTCATTAGAAAAATGATTATAAGGAATTTAACCATGGATTTTAATATTGTTATGTTATTTGATCAGTTATCATTAATGCTTGTGTAACTATATTCAATTCATTTATAACCCATAACTATGTCTTGGGGTAAGGGCAGAATCACATGCTAGGTTGGCCCAGTAGTGAATATGTATATATTGAATTTAACTCATGTGTGAGTAGAATTGCATCTAGAAGGTCAGATAGATTAGAATATGTGATGCCCAAGACTGGTCAAAGGATTATTGGTAGACAGGTTCTTAGTAAGCCCATAAAAGCTATGCTATGCAAATTGTTATTGGCAGGGGCCAATATGTTCTTAGTGATCCCATGAAAACTATGTCCGAAATAAGTTATTAATAGAAACTAATAAGTTCATAGTCAGCCCATGAAAACTATGACATAAGAGATATTATTGGTAGAAACCAAAAGGTTCATGGCGACCCCATGAAAACTATGATTGAATGATGTTATTGGTAGAAACCAATAGGTTCATAGTGAGCCCATGAAAACTATGAAAGTGGATATCCTTAAAGAATTGAACAGGCTATTAGTCAGCCCATGAAAACTAATAGGTTAATAGTGACCCTAGAAACTATAACATGAGACGGATAGTCGAGTGAATTGGGATGGGAAATCCAATGCAAATTACATGTTTGCATATCATCATGATACTTTTTATTATGTTATGCCTTAACCATTATGGATGTAGGTGCATAGTACATGGTTATTATAAATCGGGATTAAGATACTAATGAGGTGAAAACCCGTTCTACTAAGCAGCATGGTCTCACTGGATATCTATATGGTTCGAGATAGTAGGTTATTATCACACCAGACTTTTCGACTGACTCGAAGTTTATGATTTCCCCTTAAACTCTCGAGTGCTCAATAGATTTCGAGTAGTTTGAGAGTTAAGGTTTTTAGGTTGTCCTTTAGATGAATAAGCTTCTGGAGATATGCAAGAGGCAAGCTAGCTATTAAGATTTCTTTCTGTTTAATTCTGTTGTTTAATTGGATGTAATGGCAAAGTTGTCTAATTGCCTATATTAAGACTCTGATCAACCAGAGGGCATCTTCATATGTCTCTCTTGGTGTAGTTTGTAATAATTATATTTCTCTAAACGTGGTTTACGAATTGGGATTATGTAATGAATTTAAAATGTGATTTGAAGTAGAAATAAGAAATTTATTTTGAAAATTGAATTTAAATTTTTTCATATTTATGTGTTTTTGGTATATCAATGTATCTAACATTACCGCATTTTGTCATCGAGAATTAATAACTATGGATGACTGCAGCATCCGTAGCAGTTAGTTTTGGGCCTCCAAATGGGGGATGTTACAAGAAATGCCCTGCTCAAAAACTGCATGACCTAAATAGCGCATTTCCCTTTTCCAAAAGTGACACTTCGAAAACTTCACCTTCTATTGATTTCTTCTCAACATCTCGAGCACAATCCACAAGTGCTTCATGTTCTTCCTCTATCCTCGAATAAACAAGCATATCGTCTGCGAACAAAAATACAAATTTATTCAATTGATCCTAGAAAACATGGTTAATAAGATCAACAAAGTACGCTGGTGCATTGGTTAGCCTGAACGGCATAACCAACCACTCATAGAATCCGGAAGTCGCACGAAATGTTGTAATCGACACATTCTCCATTTCCACTCTCAGTTAATGAAACACCATCGCGAGGTCTAACTGAGAGAACACCCTTGCATCGTGGAGCTGATCGAACAAGTCATCTATACATGGAAGTGGATACTTGTTCTTATTCATCACCTTATTCAGCCCATAATAATCTACACACAACCTCAGAGAGCCATCCGCCTTAGTGGTGAATACTACAGGTGTACCCCACTTAGATACACTTCTACGAATTAACCTTCACCTTAATAGGTCATTCACTTGCACCACCTGCTCCTTCTACTCTCTGGGGGCCATATGCCTCAAAGGCATAGCCACTGGCCTGACATCCTTCACCAAATCTATACGAACTCTATCTCCCTATGTAGTGGTAATTCGGTCACCTCCCCAAATATGTCCAGATACTCTCTCGCTATATGCACGGATGATAACTCATCGTGTGGGATCTCGAACGAATATGGAAAGCTAACCATCACCTCATTATTAGGCAGACATCCTATCTCCAACCTATGCCCATCATCCATCCTTATTGTCACCAACATCCTCTCATAATTCACAACTACTCCATACCTCTATAGCCAGTCCATCCCCAGAATAATTCCAAACCCTACAAAACTCAAAACAAAGCAATCATAAGCAAACAACATCCATGACTTAATAATGTCAAGTTTCGACAAACCATGCAAAGGCTTGTTGATCCTCCAATAGGGTTCATGATAATCAAAGATCGATCAACTATCTTGGGTTTCTATTCCAAAATATCTACCAACTCACCAGATATGAAGGAATGTGAAGCCCCGATATCAAATAAAACACGTATAGGAGTATCAAAAATAGAAAGCATACCATGTGTGACAATAGTCTTCCCCTTCTCCTTCATCGATGGAGTCCTTGACGAAGCTGGAATAGCATTCAAAGCATAAGAAGACACAGCCTGCTTATTTCTCAATGGTTCTAGACGGTCCTTCTTGATATGCCTCTGCATGTTGCAGTTGTATCATTTTTTGCTCTCTGGCTTGCAGTCTCTGACAAGATGGCCCTTCTCTCCACAATTATAGAAAGTAGGCTCTCACTTGCCCTTCTTTTGACCACCCTTCTAAAGCTGCTTCTTCTTCTTATTGTCCCACTTTTTCTTGCCTCCCCTGCTAGCTTGCGGCTTTGGCTCATCGTTGGTAGCAACGACCAACTTAGGCTTAGGATACAGACTCTAATGTCGAGGTGCCTTCCCCACCAACCTCTCGAAGGTCTCATCGATATGACTCACAAGCTTCTCTCTAAGATAATCATCCAAGCCCAAGGTAAACTTCTCATTCTTCTTGAGCGGAGTATCAATAAAAGATAAGCCATACTTCAACAACATGTCGAACTCAGCCACATACTTCGACACAGAGATATCTCCCTATCTCCAGTTAACAGACATCCAGAAGAGGACCGACTTTTAAGCGTTCAGTGTATACTTCTCTTCAAATCTCACTTTGAACTGCTCCCAATTAACCTGACCCTTGGGAGTAATAACCTTGATGGTGTTCCACCATCCCATAGCTCATCCCTGAATCTGTCTAAAGGACAACTTCCTCTTTATTGTATCCTCTAACTCATATCCTCAAAGATGCGTTCGCCACCCAATACTGCACCTCGATGGCTGATTTCGTTCCAAGAAATGGTCTGCCACCTAGAGTAGAAAACCTTTGCTCGGTTTGGAAAAGTCATCCCTCGGTGCCTGCACTAGAACACCAATGCCTACAGCCGCAACAGGAGCAACTTGGACATTCTGAACCATGTTGCGCACCATCTCATCGAACATGTTTTGCAGGTTAGGGTTAACAGCCCTCGATCCTGCCCCCTCCTCAACTCTAGAGCTGGATTTCCTACCAGCATTCCTCGCTAACCGACTCATTCTTATAAGCTGAATTAAAAATGATAAGTCTTTCTAAAAGGAATAAGTGGTGTCTAAGAATGCAAAGCAACTTATATACCAAATATATATGATACTATATATTTTTGTAAACCAAAACATAACAAATATGCTCTTTCATATATTGTTGGATCCATTCTAAGGCGATAGCTCCTTCCTTATCTATAATGGATCCAGGTATCAACTTAGGTCATCTATGAAACCTAAGCTCGGATACCAAATGTGACGACCAACCTCCACCTTCGGTGACCTATATACCATAAAAGAATGCTGCAGGGGTACCCAGCTAATGTAGAATGGTAGCCAAGGGTTTAAAAACACATAACCTATATAAAAGCTCACAGCGCATAGATAAAATATAATATAACAACATAGATGTAAAACAGACGAGACAGTGATACAATCAAATTAACCATAGATAAGAACAATAGAATGTATCAAGTTCGCAGACTACACGAAAACTGAAATAAAGAGTATATACATCCCATAATACCAAAATAAACAATAAAATTGTCGCTAAAAATACAAGTACTGACATAGCTCCATAGCACTACACATCGGAATATAAGTGATAGTAAGCTCCAAGTATAGATATATGAAAGCGTTGCCTTCTGCTCGTACTCTATACAGCTCCATGCGTTATCCAAACCTATTATCCCTAATCTACTCATTTTAGAGCACCCAAGTTAATAAGAAGGAATGCATGAAACCTAAAGTCAGACAACAGTTTGGTGTGAGCGACATATCATCTCAAAAATACTATAGATATATAAGTCATGTGTTGTAAATATGAACATGTGTGTAGAACCATACTTGACATGTCCCTGCATCCAAAGAGTTTGCACATAACAATCGATATATGCTAATATATTATCAAAGTCGTATAAATGTATTACAATCAAAGTATAATGTACAGTGTCTAGGTATACAACCGAAAATCCATACATCAGGTGACACCCTAGTGCAACAACAACCATGGCAAACATAGCATCCATCAAACAGTCCCCATCACCACTTGTGTGCATTAGATACATAATAACTCGTATGGCACAATCGCAAACCAGGGACCCAATCATAATCCCGGCTTCATTGGTGCTCTAATCCACACCACTCCGAAAGGCTAGGAACCAGGCCCATAATCGCAGAGCCCAGGATAATATGCTATCGCAAGATTTGAACGCAATCATGATCCAGGTGGACGTCCCCACATACCCCTTCTTTACGAGCACGCTAGAAGCCTCCAAGTTATCAATGACCCCTTTGCACGTGTCCTTAAAATGGAACTCAATCGCTATTCCATCCGGCTATCTCCATAATAGGACACCATCGCAAATCCCACTTGCAAGTCCCTATCATCAGACTTTCCCTTGTGGATCGATGCCACGACTCCCATCGTTAAGTCGTCATCTTCAAAATGCCTCTAGACACCCGAAAGTCTTAGAGTCATCGTACTAAGTCCCGAAGTCATCACGTCAGCGACCTCGAATCACCATACCATTGCTTCAGTAGTCACTGCAAGAAGTCCAAGGTCATCCCCAGTCGTCCCAGAGTCATCCATCCTTACCCTTCATCAACTCATCAAAGACCCCAAACTCTACCGCCATATCCGAAGTTCATAGCCAAACCCCATGCTTCACCCTTGCCGATCCATCCTATGACCAATCCAAGCTAGATGAAAACTAAGACACGCCAAGCCAAGCCACCTTCCACGGTCCGTCTTCCACTACTGAATCGAGTTTTGCGTTCGGTCGCCACTCTGCCTTGTTAGTGAATAGACCACCTCGACTGGCCACTGAACAGCTCTTCCATCGAACTGATTCCCTTGCCCGACCATCGAACACCCATCACCACTGGACCGACATATCGATTCTGTCACCGAACCTCCTTCCACCGAACAGATTCCCTTGCATGACCACCGAACACCCATCACCACTAGACTGCCATACCGGTCTGGTCACCGAACCACCCTTCCACCGAACAAAACTCCATGATCGGCTACCGCTCCATCCACCCCACCGTACTAAGCCTAGGCCGAACCAACTTACACCAAACCGATTTAATATAGCTCTACCGAGTCAAAACTTTGTATTGATTTCACCGCTATGCCCCATTCTTCAACACTTGTGCATCCCATATGCAATGATACAACTCTCGAAAATCTCGTGTTAATTCGTCAAAATACGATTTCATGGTCCTTAACTCTAAGTCGCTCCGAAGTTTAATAATGGCGCCCTCTCCCCACCCAGTACCCCCGATCTCCTTTGTCCCTAGCAAATACAACTCCGTTCTGATTGACCCCTCCCCCCTCCCTCCTCCTCTGCCGCCCCATGCCATCACGCGATCCCATCTCGAGCCACATTGCCTCCGCCCGGACCCAATCAACCTCTCTGTATCGAGATCCCCGCCGCCAAGACTTACGCCCAGGTAGTGGGTTCCGCTCCTCGCTCCCCTCTCCTGCCCAATCCTCCGGCCAAGCGTCGCCACCCCTTGCCGCAATACAAAAACGTTCGCCAAATGGTTGAATTTCTGAAGCAGGAAAACCGTTGCCTTCGCTGTGCTGGCCTTAGACACGTGGCACAGTTTTGTCGGGACGCAAAGATATGCTATAAGTGCGGATTTTTTGGGCATCCCCAATCGCACTGTCCCGATAAAATCCTCAATCAGACTCTGGCTCGTAAAATCAGCAAGGTCCATTCCTCTCCCACTAAAGACAAACCCACCTCTGCTTGCTGGGTCCCAAAGTCACATCTCCACTCAGCTCAAATGAAACCTTTTAGCTCCCCAATGCAACCCATATCCCCTGTAGCTACACATAGTCTGCCCCAATCCCCGAAGCAACATCATAACACATTCTCGAATTCCAAAACATTCTCAATGGCGGACCCAGCATTGCTCCTCATCGCTAACATCATCTCTGGCACATGGTCTATAGACTCTCTTCACCAAACACTATCCTCCACCTTCCATCACAGAGACTGGCCGCTTTGGCTTCAGACCAACACCAGCTTCATCTTCTACTGCCCTACATTCTCAATCAGAGACCAAATCCTCCAGCGATCGACCATCTCTAGGACCGGAGGAACCGTGCAATTCCAGTCTTAGTCTGAGCTCGACCGTCCTGCGCCATCCTTGGACCCTCCATCGTGGGCGAGAATCTCAGGTTTCCCGGAGCTCCTACGCTTCAACCCAGAAGCCATCTCTGAAGCAGTCAAGCCGGTGGGTAGATTCCTGGCCCAAGATGACTGCGAATGGGCGGAACTTGATCATCGCTTTTTATACATTCAAATACAATTCTTCAGTGGCATCATCACTCCATCATCCTTTGTCACCGTCCTCAACAACTCGGAATACCTCCTAAATATCAAAAGATGGGAGCACGAACACCCAAACAGGCACCCGGAGAACCACCTACTGGGGTTGGACTACGAGAGAAATTTCCCCCTATTTGAGCACCACATCCCGATCGAAGACTTAGAGTCGGAAGATAGATTCGACGTTATGAATTACTCCCCAATCTTCTCTGGCTCCCCATCGGCGCCCGGCCAACACTATGATCAGTCATTTGAAGTGGTGGGTCCAAGGGGCTGGGACCCATGGCCAGTCCAAGAGCATAGGTGGGACCCTTTCTCTGATTTAGACCTCTCATCCCCGTTCTTCCAGCAGATCCCAACCCCCCCCCCTTATGCCGCATCCCCACCCCATCTGCCACGTATTTCTACCCCTCAAATTGATACCCAATCCCTCCCGGTGCAAATCCAAAACACCACCCCCCAAGCTGACCCCCAATCTCCCATTCACCAGTTCCCCGTTCCTAGCCCAGCAGAATTTAGCCAAGCGGCCAGCCCAAGGACTAGTCAAGGGTCTCAGCCAGCCACTCCAGCGACCGCTCAGTGGTCTCAGCCAATCACTCCAACGGCTGTGCGCCGTAGCTCCAGACTGGACAGAGCAGCATCACATCCTGGTAGTTTCTTTAAACATGTTGTCTTTTCCTCTCTTAATAAAAGCTTAAATAAGAAAATGGCACGTTGCATGGGAGTGAACTTGCATGGAGAACACTACACCTCCATGCAGGCACTAGAATCGGAGCGCTTATCGTTCTCCCACTGAAGCTAATTTCCTGGAACACACGGGGGTTGGGGAACCCCAGTAAAAGACATTCTGTTAGCCTTGTCTTATCCCCACAAAAAGTAGACATTCTTTTCCTGCAAGAATCCAAACTGTCAGACCCAACCCCCAACACACTCAGACAGATCGGTGGGCCTTTCCTAACTGGGTGGGCCCACATAAATGTTGTCGGTTCGAGCGGAGGTATTTTGACAGCCTGGAATGAATCCATGTGGTCCCACTGCCAAACCCTCTACCACACAGCAGCCCTACATGTAGCCCTTCGTCACTTACAAACTGGAACAATATTCTTCTTCTCCAATATCTATGGCCCACAAAACCCTCGAGATCGAAATGAACTTTGATCGAACTGTCTCACCTTCTCCTCTCACATTAATGGCCCTTGGGTTGTCGGAGGCGATTTCAACACCACCAAATCCCCATCAGAAAGGAACTCGGGCAACCTTTCCCAAGACTCTGAAGCCTTCAACCATTTCATCAACCTTTGCTCCCTGATAGACCCACCCATCTGTAACCACCTCTACACTTGGTCTAACCGCAGATCAGATCCCTCACTAGCTAAATTGGACCGCTTCCTCTTCAACCCGGCCTGGGAGGATTTACACCCTCTCTCCACTGTCTCGGGCCTAGCCACAGTTATCTCTGATCATTGCCCACTCCTCCTAGACACGGGATCCCCCACATGTCATATCAGACCCTTTAGGTTCGAACGCCTCTGGCTCCTGGAGCCATCATTTGATAACTTCATCAAAGAAATCTGGTCCCAGCCCTCCCCCATCCAATCAGCCACTGCCAGGGTCATCTCCAAACTCCGTTCCCTCCAAAAAATCATCAAACCCTGGGCCAAATCAGTTTGGGGCTCCATCCGCTCGCGCATCTCCGCTATCCAAGATGAGATTCTGGACCTAAATATCCTGGAAGAATCCTCTCCTCTTTACGAATTAGACCGATCTCGCCTGAGAAAACTGGAAGCTGATCTGGATAGATTGTCACTGCAAGAAGAAATAGGTTGGAAACAACGTTCCAAAGCGAAAAGGATTGAGGAAGGCGACAAGAACACTTCTTACTTCCACCATCTCGCAAACAGCAGACGTAGATCCACTTTCATTCCTGAAATCACCCACGACAACAACACCATCTCAGACCAATCAGACATCCTTAAACTATTCACCGACTACTACCGAACCATTCTAGGCAAACACCACCCCCCTCTTCCTCCAATTGACTGGAACCTGCTCTACCCGGAGAACCCTCCCATCCCCCTTGACCACCCCTTCACAGAAGCAGAAATTTGGGCGGCGCTTAAGAGCATGTCTGACGACAAGGCTCCTGGCCCAGACGGATTCGGCCCTCTATTCTTCAAACACTATTGGGAAACAGTCAAATGCGACATCATCGAAATGTGCTCTGAATTTCATGCCGACCCTTCATCCGTGGCCCGCATCAACTATGAAAATATCATCCTCCTCCCCAAATCCCCTGGCGCCACTTCCCTTTCGTCCTTCCGTCCTATTAGTCTCCTAAACACAACCTTCAAGATCATTACCAAAGTCCTAACCAATCGCCTTCAAGCCTTCATCGCCCCTCTAATTGGAAGTGAACAATCCGCTTTCATCTTGGGCCATAAGATCATGGACTGCGTAGCGATGACCCAAGAGGTCATCTCCTTCTGCCACTCTACTTCAACACCAGGTATGCTCCTCAAACTAGACTACTCAAAAGCTTTCGACTCAGTCAACTGGCAATTCATCTTGGAGCTTATGAAACATAGAAGCTTCCCCGCAAAATGGTGCAACTGGATACATTGTATTCTCAATTCTAGCCTATCCGCTATAGTCATTAATGGGTCCTCGGGGGGTCTTATCAAATCGGCCCGTGGAATGCGGCAAGGAGACCCACTTTCTCCTCTGCTTTTCATTCTGGTGGCCGATGTGTTCAACCGTATGATCAAGCTAGCGATTTCGAACAACATCTTTCAAGGCATCAAACTTCCCAACTCAAATCTGGTCATATCCAACCTTCAATTTGCCGACGACACCATTCTATTCGCATCACCCATGATCAACCACATCCACTGCCTTAAAGTAGCTCTATACTCTTTCGAACTCATCTCAGGCCTATCCATCAACTTTAGTAAAAGCTCCATCATCATGCTCGGAAAAGCTGACCATCTCGGGCAAATCTGTTCCAGCCTGCTTAACTGCAAGATCGCTCACTTCCCTATCTCCTACCTCGGGGTCCCCCTCCGTCCAACTAAATTACACAGATCTGATTGGTTCCCCCTTATCGCCAAAATCGAAAACAGACTCCATTCATGGAAAGCTCACTCCCTTTCCTCAGCCGGACGCCTAGTCCTTGTTAAATTTGTCCTATCAGCATTCCCCACTTACTGGATGTCACTGTACAAGCTTCCATCCTGGGTTATCAAAAAATTGACTCGATCAGAAGCTCCTTTCTTTGGAATGGTAGTAAAAAAAAGAGTTCGTGAACTGGCGGACTGCTTGCCTGCACTCAAAAAACGGCGGCCTTGGAATCGTTAATCTTCATGACTTCAACATCGCGCTCCTCGCCAAATGGCTCTGGCAGTTCCTAACTCCTGGCTCCTACCTCTGGAAATCTTGGATTACCTCTCTTCACTACCACTCAAACCCTCATCTTGTCCTTCATGCCCACACCAGAAACATACCATCCCCCTTCTGGTCCGGTGTCTTATCAACCCTACCACGCGTCAAACGGCTCTTCCACATCAACCTGGGTAATGGGGCTAATTGCCTCTTCTGGTTGGATACATGGCATAGCCAGCTTCCCCTCTCCTCCACCCTACCCAACCTCTTCTCTCACACAACTAACACCTTCGCTTCCACCCTGGACATTTCTACTTCGGGCCCAGATCATCTTCTCCCGACCTCCTACTTCGACCTCGCCACCCTTGCCGAGCTTCACCTTGCCGCCTCTATCCTCCGTAGCATCCATTTCAACCCCCGGCCAGATACCTTCACCTTGGCCCCTAACCCATCAATCGGCTTCTATGTTGCCTCCTGCTATGCTCACCTGAACAACCCCGGACGCCTCTTCACCTTCCCCAGACTTTGGAAGTGCCGGATCCAGCCCCGCTTCGCCTTCCTGCAATGGTGCCTTATCCACGTGCGCATCAACACAAGAGACAGGCTCCTTCGTCATAATATCGTAGTTGACCCCTGCTGTGCCTTATGCTCCACCACAATAGAAAGTTTGCACCATCTATTCTTCGAATGTGATTTTGCTGTTAGGGTTTGGGCTGCGACGACTGTTCACATTCTTGGTCACATACCCACATTTAACTCGTTTTTCAACCACTGGCAGTATAACCCCCCCAACTACCACTTAGACCTCGTTGTAGCTATATTCACTTGGTGCATTTGGGCCGAGCGAAATGCACGGGTGTTTTGCAAGCCCGTATCAAACTTCGATGGAACTTGTAGACGTATTATTCACTATTTCTCATCTGTATCAGGACGCAGCTTCTCCGCGCCATTCAGACTGAGATTGCCATTCCCCAGCTCTCCACCAGCTGAATCAACAAGCAGCACAACAGCAGCTCCTTCTGATAGGCATCGAGGACATCAGTAACCGCTATGTAGTTCTAGCCTTTTTTCACTTCTGTTGTTTGCAACATGTACTTTGTATATAAAACTCTGTCTCGTAACGACTAGCTTTCTGTTTCCTACTACTTTTTGGCCAGCGATCAGGCTTGTTGATCGCGCTATTTACCTATTAGTATGATATCTAATCGGCTGTGTAGTATCACGCTACACAACCGTTTTGCTCAAAAAACTCAAAGTCGCTCCGATGAGCATTTCAACCATACAAGCATTTACACAAACACAACACACATAAGAATGCTAATCAACATCCAAACACACATCAAAAGATAGTAATTCATCATATAATACACCCACAAGATATCTTATCACATACAAAGGCAACTATACTCCAAGCGATATGATTGAAGTAATTTAGATATCCCAAAATTCACCTTATTTTAGTTTCAACTTGGAAAACTGATTTAAAACGTTAATTTGACTTTAAAAATGAGTTTAAAACATATCAAAACCTATGGGTACATATATTGGAAGCAAGAGATGATAAATCACTCACCAAACACCAAAAAATGCAGATTACTAATATTTATTTGGAACGATAAAATAATTACTAATTTTTTTATTTAATTACTTATTTATTTTTAACGTTAACATTAGATTTAACACTTCCTTAAACCCCAAGTTTAAAAACAACGTTAACTTTTAAATTCAAATTTTAACATTAATTACATTTTCAAATTTAAATACACTTTAAATTATTTTAGATTCGAAAACTTCAAACGTCAATAACTTTTCCATTTGAGCTTCGATTACAATGCTTTATATATGAAAGTTGATCAGAAAATCACCATAAATGCATTGATGTAACTTCTATAGCCAAATTCTGATATTATAAAATTTCCATTTTTAAGCCTTATTATTAATTAATTAATCTCTTATTAAATTTTGTAGGGTATTACATTCTCCATCCCTTAAAAAGGATTTCATCCCCGAAATCCCTAAGATACAGATGGTGTAATGCGCACTCAACATCCATGTTATACAACCAAGTTATCTATACAATCATCTACCAAAAGTGCACTGTGATTATGTATGTAAACGTACTATAGGTGAGCTCAGTCCTAGCATGAATACAAGGTAGTGACATATAGATATGTATGCTAACATCCTAAATATGCAATAGATTCTACATGAGTGCAAAATTGACAATAAAAAGTGTGGCAATCATCCTCTACCATCCAATCTAGAAACCACGAAGCAACCAAAAACCTAATTTTGGAGAGAGAGAGAGAGAGTTTACCAGATAAAAGTTCAGGATAAGAAGTCTTCATCCTCTCTTTACTTTCCCAAGTGCTTTCCATCGGAGTATCTCCCATTGTACTCGAACCAACTTAGTTTCTTTATTGTGGAGCTTCCTTGTTCTGTACTTCACTGTGCGTACGGTGGCATGGAGTGCTATTGGCTTCGTCTTAATATCTATTAACCGATTAGCCTCTACTATAGTGGCGGTGTTGTGAAGGCATCTCCTTATGTATGAAACATGAATGATGTCATGAACTCCCATCGGCTTATCCGGTAGCTCTACTTAATATGCAAGTTTCTCAATTCTTTCCAAGATCGGGAAGGGCTCAACAAACCTTAGCGCCAAATTCCCTGACTTACTAAACCTCATAACCTTCCTAAGAGGGAAAACCTTAACGAACACCATGTCTCCTACATCAAACTCCAATTCCTTCATTCGTTTGTCCGCATAGGATTTTTGATGATCCTGTGCGGCCTTCGTTCACTGCCTAATTATCCCTATCTTTTCAGAGGTCTCGCGAATCAAATCAGGTCCAAGTACAGCTTTGTCGGTGGTTTTCTACCAACAATTAGGTGATTTGCATGACCTCCCACATAACGCTTCATAGGGTGCCATGACAATTGTTTCCTAGTGATGATTAGTATACACGAATTCTACTAAAGGTAAATGCTGCTCCCAGTGTCCTCCAAAGTCCATGATGCAAGCTCTCAATAAGTCTTCCAAAAACTTATTCGCCCTTTCACTCTGACCATCGGTCTGTGAGTGGTTAGCAGTGCTAAGATTAAATGAGTTTGTTAAAGCTGAGTGAAAACTCCCTAAATTCGCTAGTGAACAAGAGGTCCCTATCACTAATAATGCTAATAGGGATTCCATGAAATTGAACCACCTCCTTAATATAAATTTGCGCTAGAGACGTTGTGGTCCTTTTACTTCCAATGAGAATAAAATGGGCTTTTTTGGTGTGCCTATCCCCTATAACCCAAATAGCTTCATTGCTACTTTGGTTCCTATGCAACCCATTTATAAAGTCCATCGATATATTCTCCCACTTCCAAGTCGGCACCTCCAATGGCGGTAACAACCATCCGAGCTTTCCTTGTTCTTCCTTTATCCTTTAGCACATCAAACATCTAGAGACAAAATTCGCTACCCTTTTCTTCATCCCTGTCTAATAAAAAATTTGCTTCATATTCCTATACATCATATCTCCTTTGGGGTGAATGGTCGTCCTAGAATGGTAACAATCCGCTAGCACTTCCTTCCAAACATTATCAATCATAGAAACATGAAGGCATCCATCTCCTCTCAAACATCCTCTTTCATTAGTTGCATACCTACCGCCATAGGGAAAATGCTCTCCTCAACTCACCCTATCCAAAATATCTACTATTGCCGCATCCTTCTTCTGCTCATCCCCCATGTTGTCCATTAATGCTGGTCTAGCTTCCACTACTACCAAATAGCTTAGAGCGGGTTCTGTTGTGGTTGGAAATTGAAATTCAAGAGGAATTCCAAATTCCTCCACTCATACATAGCACCTAAAGTAACATGCCTTCGGCTAAGGGCATTGATGACAAGATTCCCTTTTCTAAGGGTATATTGTATTCCAAAGTCATATGATGCTATAAACTCCATCCACCTCTGTTACTCAAGGTTCAAATCTTTTTAGGATATTAGGTATTTGAGTGATTTATGGTCGGTGAACAACTCAAACCTTTCTCCTAGAAGAAAGTGCGTCCATATCTTTAAAGCAAAAACGATGGTCGTTAATGCTAATGCGTGAGTCGGGTATCTCTTCCCATGATCCTTCAATTGTCTACTAGCATAAGCTATCACCCTTCCTTCGTGCATAAGAATAGCTCCTAATCCCATACCACATGCATTAGTGTAAACAATAAAAGGCTTTGTCCCATCGGGAATAGTAAGTACCGATGCACTGGTCAATAGCTCCTTTAGATTCTCAAATGCTTCCATGCATTTCTCATTCCATGAAAAACCTAGTCTCTTCTTGGTTAAGCGAGTTAGTAGGACTGCTATCTTTGCGATTTCCTTAATGAATTTCCTATAGTAACCTACTAGCCCAAGAAAACTCCTAACTTCTAAGGCATTCTTCGGAACCTCCCAATCTTGAATAGGTTCAACTTTTGCGGGGTTCATAGACAATCCCTTCTCGGAAACAATGTGTCCAAGTAATCTCACCTCCTACTTTTGAAATTAACATTTGAAGAATTTGGCTTTAAGTCGGTGCCTTCTCAAAGTCCCTAGTACCTCCCTTAAGCGATTTTCATGCTCTCCTTTACTTTTAGAAAATACTAAGATATCATCCACTAACACTACGATAAATTTATTCAGCTACCCCTAAAGACTTTACTCATCAAATTTACAAGGTATGCAGGGCCATTCATCAATTTAGAAGGCATCACTTCCCATTCATATAGTCCATTCGGAGTGAGAAATGCGGTCTTCTGCTTGCTATCCTCGGCTATCCTCAATTGATGAAACCCAATGTCTTAGTCCAATTGGGAAAAGATTTTGCCTTTAACAAGTTAATCAAATAAATCATCTATTCCAGGTAAGGGGTACCTATATTTTTTTGTCAAGTTGTTGAGTTTTATAAAGTCAACGCATAGCCTTAATGAGCTGTCTGTCTTAGTGATGAGAACAATGGGTGCTTCCAATTCGAAGTACTTCGACGTATAAATCCCTTCTACAATAGCTCCAAATTCTGCTTATCTAATTCCTGCCTTACTTTGGAAGCCATGTGCCTTAATGGCAGAGTGACAAGTCTAGCATCCTTCTCTAAATCGATCCTAAACTCGATCTCCCATTAGGGAGGAAACCCGAGCCTTCTACAAAAACGTCAGGGAATTCTCAAACTAGGGGTAAAGATGAGAGATCATCTTGTGTATAGATAGCTTAACCTGACTGAGTATTGGGATGTGCATCGAACGTCTATATCTTGCCCCTTACATCTCCTTAACCATACAATCATCCTATTGCAATCTAAGACAGCTTCATAGTAAGATAACCAATCCAGCCCTAAGATAAATCCATACCCCTTAAAACTAAGAACAATCGCGTTACATAAAAAATTGATTTTGCATATGTCCATAACTAGGTCTTTACAAATTAAAGAAAGATGTGTCGACCCCCAATAGGATTTGATACGACTGTAGTGACAACTTTGATTTTTAGACTTAAAGAGTTAAATACATTTCTATGTAATGCACCTGAGTCAAATAGGATACAAATAGTATGCCTAGAAATAACCATTGTACCTTCCATTATGACTTTTCCATGATCTCTTTGAGGAGGTCTACTTGAGATATGAACATCTTCAATAGCATAAGCTTGCCCACTCTATCCCTCCTTCGCAAGCTTAGGACAATGATTCTTGTAGTGATACTCTTCATGGCTCTGATAGCACTTCCCCTTGAACTCCTCCCTCATTAAACTCACTTTACAATTCTTAACAACATGTCTTTTCTTTTTGCATCTTCAACAAGTTAAACCCCCCTTGATCTTCCCCCTAGCCTTCTTGTTTGCCTAAAATCCTCCCCTCTTAGCTCCACCTTGTTCTGCACTGGCCCTACCTTCTCTTTCTCTTTCACCTTCTCCTCCAAGCCGACGATCTGATGTAAATCCATCTCAACTAACATCTCATAAGTGACCTTCACAGGTACTTGGTCAAGGGCAATTCTCTAGGTGGGGAATTCGGGCGTTTAACAAACTTCATGACCTTCTTCATGTAGGCGTCAATCAAAATCATTCTGAACTTAGCTAGTACTGTGAACCTACTAATATATTCCTTCAAAGTGGAGTTTCCCTGTCTAAGTATTATAAACCTTTCCAATTGCAAATTCACTTCAGCCCTCGACATGAATCGCAACTTAAAGCGGTTTTTGAACTCAGCCCAAGTGACTGCTCCCTCAACATTCTCCTCAACCATTATAGTCCAACAATCTAAGGTCGCTCCTTTAAGAATCATGCTGCCGTTCTCCTCTTGATTTGGTCTTCCCAGCCAAGTTCCCAAAATATACGCTTATAGTCATTAATCCAAGCCTTCGTCTTCATAAAACCATCAAATCCTATACACACCTTTCCTTATATATTCTGGAAGTCCTAGCACATCATGGGAAATTCTATAGGGTGGGGTGCTATTTCAACAGGCAAGGTAAGGGATGCCACTGGTGCAGCTTGCTAAGGAATGGAACTTGCCTTACATGCCTTAAGTATTGCTTGAACTATTCAAGCATTCCTCCGATAGTGGGTATCTCTTGAGTGGAGGGGTTCCCAACCTCAAAGGAAAGATTTTAAGCCATAATCAACTATTTGTAAGTTTAAACTTTTAGTTACAATTTCCTAAGATAATATCGTTTGCTGAAATAAAGGATTTGCTTAGTGTGTTTACATATGTTCAAATTAAGTGTGTGTGTGTGTGTGTGTGTGTCTATATATAATAGGGTTTTCAAAAAATAAATTAAAAATTAACAAGTACTCACTCATACGTAGACCTATATCGATTAATCGAGAAACCTAGGTACTGATACCAAATGTAACAACTCGCCTCGAAATGAGCTTAATTTTTGACTCAGTAAAGGCCAATCGAACCTTAGACCCATTCTAAAACTTGTTGTTGGTTGACAAAATTGGTAAAATACATGGAGCTATCTACTTATGCTATCAGAATCTCTCCGTGAAAAGGATAAAATATAATATTAGAAATAGCACCCATTTTATAGAAATTAAAATCTCAGAACACGTAAAATAATATCCGAATATCTAGCATACTATACCTTAACACTGCAAGAAAAATGGCCTTTTGCAGCTCTATATAACAGCGTTTAATTCAGAAGGCTGTTATTCTTCAATTTTACGTTTCTAATTATAATTAAATATAAAAAAGGAAACGCTGCGTAAATATTCTATTTGGCGGGGAGAAAAATTTTTGGCCGCCTCTTTTTCGTTCTTCCTATCTTCTTCCTACAAATAGCTTCGTTCCTCTTTTTTATTTTTTTTCATTTTCCTCCTAAAAATCATCCAAACTCAAATCTATTTGCCTTGCAAAATTGCCTCACACTTTCAATTTATCGGCTCGTTCATCGTCTCGCTCATCGAAACGAGCCGCTCTCATCTTCTCGTTAATCGTTGTTCATCGAAACAGCCGCTCCATTCATCTTCTCGCCACCGGTATCAAAAGGTAAACCGAAAAATAGGTAGATTAGAATTTATCATGTGTTGATTATCTTGTAAAGTTCTAATATCCTCTATGTCTATTGTATTTGTGCTGAAACAATTAGGATTATGAAGTAATTTTTCTTCAACTAAAGGTGATTTTCCATGAAGTTGCAACCAAAAAAGATGAGATATATCGATTTGATGTAGTACTGTGGTAATCTGTTATATAACAGCGTTTTATAGGAGCTGTGAAAGTGCAAAACGCTGCAAATAAAATACTACTTAGGCTAAAGGGAAAACGCTGTAAAATACAAAGCCATACACAGCGTTTATTTTACGTTGATAAAATCTAGTCAACAGCGTTTAGAAAATGTTGTGAAACACTTTCGCAGCATTTCTATAAAGGCTGTCTAATAGGAGAAGAAGCAATGGGTAAGGACATATTGCAGCGGTTACAAAAACGCTGTAAAAACAAAAACGCTGCAATACCTTGCTTTTGTGACAGCGTTTTTAAAATCTTGTAATATATTACAGCATGTTGTTAGACAGCGATCTTCGTAACGCTATTAAAGTCTGTTACAGCATTTATAAAACACTGCGAAAGGTCTTTCTTCTCTAGTGCAACGTAATAATATCAAGTCTGAAATACATCAAAATATAACAAAACATAAATAGATAGATAAAACCCACAAGACTCTGCCTCCGCCTTCATCTCCTAAATCAGCATCATCTTCTCTAAACTATGTTGTAATGTGGAGGGAGTCAGAACAAAATGTCTAGTGAATAAAATATTGAGTCGTTACATAATAGTATTTGAGTAGTATAATTTAGATAATAATATGTCTCATGCATCCTAACTATTTCTATATGAAATACCTCCAACTATTAGCCTTAAGGCTCTTCTAGTCTTATTCTATAACCTACACTTTTCCAATCAAACTCTATAACTCACCTTCAAATGTAGGCCAAAGGCCCTTCCCAGTCCCGTGCATCTACCGTCAATCATGTCCTAACAATGTAAGAGAAAGTATCCAAGCCACTTAATACATTTTCAATAGGAATTAGGGACTCTGACCATTTAATACCTATATCTTAAGCAAGTCCCCATCTTTTAATACCTAACCCAAGACAAACCCCTCTTTGGTACTCTCTAGCTGACATCGCATGAAATCTCATCAGGCCACTTAATACCTAAGATCTTCCACAACCATGCCTAAATGATAACCCCGACCGTTTAAAACTTCCTAAGTAGGAAGAAGATGGGCCCTACAACGACCACTTAATACCCCCGACCCTAAAGCAGGTCCTACTCATTATGACCCGTAACTCAAAATGTGACGTCTTACATTAGTCCTTCTATTTGTAGGTACTGGTAATCAGTTTAACTAGGCAGAATTAACCTACAGAATTGGAACTAACCTCGCATCCTCCATGGTTACTTATTATCGATGATGTCTCACATCAGCCGCAAAGTCACATGTTGGTAGCCAAATTAGCTGAGTAGACCTCCATGTGATTTTGACTGACCTCGCATCCGTATAACTTAGTCATAATTTCCACTCTCCTAAATGCTACAATATATACCTCACCGCCTTTCGCGCTAAGTCCTTATAAGGAAATCTCCTTATTCCGCCTTAAATTCTAGATTATTTTCCATAATTATCTCTACTTCTTTCTTAAGGCACTTTAATGTTAACTACTAACCTATTTACTACGCAATTAGAATATTATTAAGTATACATTGTCTATACACTTATACACACACACATGATTAAATATTTCTAAGAGTTTAAAGATTGCATTCTATGCTAGTCGTTTAAATGTCAATACTTTCAATTTATACCAGTCTAACTCCATACCGTAACATACAAATTAGCTACTTTAGCCCAACAAAAGACTTGTATAAGAAAATATAATCAACTACCAACTTGTTTTACATTAAAATAGTGGAATCAACATGAATAGAACTAACAATTCAAACCCTTTTACACTCTATTCAACTTTTTCATAAAAATGAAAAAGGGATTCAAATGTCAAATTATGGAAATAGGTAGTGCAAACTATGAATAGGAGAATTCATAATTCACACACCATTTCCTAACTTATTTTCTTTTTAGAGCCCTTAATCATATCAAAAGGAAAAAAATGAGAAGTGGAATAGAACATAAAATTTTCAAATTTCAATAACTACACAAATTCTACTATTTTAATATAGAATAATTGAGATTCCAATAAAGATTGACATTTCACTTTGGGGGAATTTTGGAGTTTTAGTTTGGTGTTTTCGTGAATAAGGCATAAATTAAATCCAACTTATACTATACAAATAATAGAAATGAGAAAAACTAAGATTTCCACTCACAAATGATCCCCAGCTTTCCCTTGGATTCGACTACGCCTGCTTTTATTCTCTTTTCAGACTTCTTCCCTTTTGAAATATACAATAATTGAATTGTATATAAATTAGATTTAGAATTCTAGTGATTGGAGAAGAATAGCGACAGAAATTGAACGTTGAACACCTAAAATCCCTTACTCGAAAATCCTAAGAATTTTCGAATGGAATAGAAGAAACTGACAGAGCTATGCTTGCATTCCTAAATAATTTATGAATAAAAATGAGGGGGCCAGCCTCCTAGTTATAGTGGTTATGAGGCACCAGTAACGTCGGATTTAAGTCGGTTTAAAATAATAAAATTCGTGTCATTCGCGCCTCGTCCTAGCCGCCTCAACATTCACTGGTCAACCTTCTTCTTCAAGTGGTCGACTGCTAGCGGTCGACCAACCCAAGGAAGGTGGTCAATCACTCCATATTTACTTGCAACGTTAAAATAGTTACCTTTTTTGTCTTATTTAATTA
The DNA here is from genome assembly GCA_030737815.1 of Allium fistulosum. NCBI lineage: Eukaryota > Viridiplantae > Streptophyta > Magnoliopsida > Asparagales > Amaryllidaceae > Allium > Allium fistulosum. The sequence goes on along the minus strand of CM060907.1, from coordinate 230,281,774 downwards.
TTATTTATTTTAACTTTAACATTTGTTTTAACACTTCCTTAAACCCTTAGTTTACTAATCAACGTTAACTTTTAAATTTCAAATTTGAACATTAATTACATTTTCAAATGTTAATTCACTTTGAATTATTTTTATTTTGAAAACTTAAAACGCAAATAACTTTTCCGTTTGAGCTCCGATTACAAAGCTATGTGTGTGTGTGTGTGTATGAAAGCTGATTAGAAATTCACCGCGAATGCAATGGTGTAACTTCCATGGCCAAAATTCTAATGTTTACAAAATTTCCATTTTTAGCCTTATTATTAATTAATTAATTTCTTATTAATTTTTATGAGGTGTCACATGATAAATTGGGCCAAAATATCACACCACCTGCTAATCGACGTATGAAAGTTAATATTTGGATAGTTGATAATAATTGCTCACCAAATTTACACCTAAAGGGTCGCACAACCGAATTATTGAATACTCCTTGATCACATGATTTAATTAGTTTATACTTGTTATAAATTAATTAATTATAATCTAATGAATTCAATTAATATTTAAGAAATATTAGCTAAAATATTTATTTTTATTTGATGAACAAATATTATTAAATGTATTTATAATAGTTGTTAATATAATCGATATACAATATCGACAAGCATTTAAATTGAATTTAATTGCAAAATATTTTATTCTGGCTTTAAATGGGTTTGAATTCCATATGGGTAGCTAGTTGGTTCGGCTATAATGGAGCATAAAGGGTAGCCATATGATGATTAAAGGGCTAGGGTTGAATGGATAAGGAGAAGAAAGAGTACGAGAGAAATGTGGATCTTGATCCTACCTTCTCTCTACATTTCTTCCTTTATAAAAGCATCTTTTTCCACTTTCTTTACCTACTTTTGGGCCCTCGAATCCCTCTTATATCTGACTGAATTCTTCGTCCCTCCTCCTCCAGTGTCCAAGCACAAATCAAATAAGACTAAATACTATTCGATAGCTAGTGGTCTAAAATTCGGAAGATAACACCTTTAGAATTTAAATTTAATCCATGAGTTTGTTTCAATGGTTCAAGGTGTGGTACTTTGGCTTTGGTGAAAGGTGATTATTTGATCTATGATTATATTTTTATATTTAGGTTATTTATATATTATAAATCGCTTTATTAGTTAGGTCACGATTCTAGTATATCCGTATATTGTCACATTCAAGAAGGTTATTTGTTTATATGCTTATATATATATTTTAAAAAAATCTTGACATATATATGCCACGATGCTCATGACTTATGATTAAAAAAGAAAATTTTGACTTTTTATTATTTAAATAAATTTAATATACATTATTAAAATAACATAAACTCTATAATGTAAATTATAAACTTTATACTATACAAAATATGTTTTAAAATTACATATAAATAGTTTTATACCTAATATAATTTTTGGCATAAAAATAAATTTTTAATATATATATATATATATATTATTTAATTCAAATCACTTAAATAAATTTTTCAATAAATAATTATATCATAGAAAATATAATTCAAATCTTATAAAATTATTTTTACTCTAATAAACTCCTAAATGCAAAAGAGATTAACTTATATATATATATATCAATTAAATATCAATTTAAATGCTGAAAGTAAAAAATTAATTTTAAATTTGCTTTTAAATTACTAAATATATTTTGAAATATTCAAGTAGTAAAATATCATCTAGAACTTTTATAAAATATTAAAAACTTGATTATAATTTCAAAACAAAATTTAGTATTTAATATTATTATTTTAATTCAAATCAAGAATTTTAAATTAAATTTAAAACACATATCGAATTTTGCCATGAGCATCATTAGGTAAGTATACATATTATATATATATCATTCATATATTTTTTACATATATATATTATTAAACTTTTTATAAGAATATATATATTTATTATTAAAAAATTAATTTTAGTTTTAGTTTTACAACAAAATAAATAATTAAATTTTATAGTATACTATAAATGTTTTATATACATTATTATATATATACATATATTATATAAATTCCATATATATATATATATATTTATAATCATTTAAAAAAAGTATAAATTTATATATATATATATGTAATATTTTATGTACATAAACTAAAGTGTATAAACATACATTTAGATGATATATTTGTATACTAGATAAGCTACTTGTCCGTTGAAGTGCAAATCCCAGCATTTATACATGGATATGTTATACCTTGCATGATTTGTTATGTCATATTGCACACACATATATTTATGTATATGATACACGTATATTCATATAATATAATATCAATACAAAAAATGAAATTATTTTATAAATTTAAATAAAATAATTATTTTATTTAAAAGAAATTTAGAAATGTTCTAAATGAAATAGACTTCATAGGCTCAATAAAGATCCAAAATGGTAAAAAAATTAAAATTCTTACATTACTTCCACTGCGGGCTGGTTCGGTTTTAACTATATTATGCCTATGGCATAGAGGAATGGTCATACGGTTATTGATGATGAGGGATGTTAAGTGAAATGTTCTGAGGATAAGGTTGACAATTATGGATGCTTTGATACGACATATAATCATGTTTGCGTTGTGGTAAAAGAAATTGTTGTTGATTGCAAGAATGAACATTTCAATAACTAATTGAAGGGTATGATAGGTTCGTTATTTGAGTTTGAGGAGGAAAATTGATTTTTTTGGCTTTGCTTTCATTGCTTTGGAGTTTTATCGGAGGGCGACGTGGTTTCGTAATAGAAGAAATTGAGTAGTAGAAGAACTTTAAATTATTTATTAATATATTTCCTTTTATTCAAGGTTCCATAATGTTTTAAGAGTTGGCTAATTCCATTTATACAACAATAATATATTAACATAAACCATAAAATATAATAAATTGGTATACACCAAAAATTACTTTACATATACTATCTCTTTTATAAGATTATCCTTATTTTTCATCTTCATAATCTTTCCTCTTTAAAATATAAAACTCATTTACAGAAAACTAAAAATTTTTGGCATTAAATTAAGTTAAAATTCAACAAGATGGATTTTAATTTTTAGCATATTGTAACTTCTTTTTTTTTTGAGAAATCTTTATTTACACAAGATCAAATCTAATTTTAGAAAAAAAATACTTATTGTTGAACCAAAAATTGGCTCAACACCCGAGATGTTACAAAAGGTAATATTATTCAAAATGGTCCTAATAATACCCATGAGCTTTAATATAGTCATGAAGTTATTCAAAAATCTCGAGTCATATATCCGAGGGTGAAATAGTTGAGTCGCATAAATGTGCAATGGTCCATTATTTGTTCGTTAATGGGCAAAATGAGCAATTCACATATATCACAATCCTTTATTCATATGTCAATGGGTATAGCAGTCATTATGTAAAGTAAAATTTAATTTAGGCAAGGGCTTAAGTGGCCTTGTTCAAATCGTTGATGTGGAAGTCCAAATTCAAATTGAAGTCCAAAAGTAAGTCGTATGCACGCCCATTATTCAATAATAGTCAAAGATACATAATCGAGGGAATTGTGCTGTGCAATTTTTATTTTCCATGTCCTCATATGCAAAAAGTTAAAAGGGTTATAAATCGACTCTAAAAATCCCCAATAGGGTTTACAACTAATAATTTGAGAAGTAAGAAAAAAAATGATACGCTCCCCTCTAAGTGGCGAAGGGGGTATATTTATAGAGGTAGTGGCATGCGGGATGGCTGCCACGTATCCATCTAGCTAGATATTCATTATGTCTTCGTATTGCTAATATTGGACATCCTCTTTGTATTATTGATATTCGACATCCTCTTTGTATTGTTGATATTTGACATCCAATTTGTTAGCGTCGAAGCTCATTATTCCTATAGAAACTCGACATCGTAGGTTGTTTGTAGATGCTTTTCAATAGTTAGTATTGTAAAGGCTCAATAACAGTTATTGTGCCAAAGGAGAGTTTTACCCAAAAAGTCGGTATTCTTAGTTTATGGTTACATCTTCGACATCTGGTAGTGGTGTGGCATCCTTCCTTTATTATATATTCTAGAACATTTCTATATCATAGAGATTCGACAACCTCACTATATTTTGGGCTTGATAACATTTGTGGCAAAAGCTCGATATCCCATGATGTCTAGGTCAGCATTAGTTGGATATCTATAGGCATTTATTGATTCAGAACCTTTATCACCTTACATGCTCTATATCTTGATTCATTATGAATAACTAACATCAATTTTTGTTCATTAAATACTCGACAACTCTTCCTGTTGTTGAAGCTTATTACTCCTTTAGGGATTCGATACTTCTTCTCAGCTGATAACTATTTGAAGTTCGACATTTTCTTTGTTGTTAGATGTTCACATCTCCTTGTGATTGCTTGAGGTTCGCTATCCTCCTTTGTTTTATATGCTCGACAACTCTTATTATTGTTAAGGCTCGACACCATCTACTCCAGTTATAAAGATTCGACAACCTTTCTATCTCTAAACTCGACAACACTTGTAACTCTCCAGTTATTCCTTAATACTTTTAAGCCATTTAACTCTTGAATAAAAGCCCAATAATTATCTTCATGTTAGATACTCAATACCCTAGGGTTCTATATATTCCTATGCTTCCTTTTCCCCTGGTTTCTCAAGAACATTTGAGATTAGAAAAATATATGAATATCATTTACCCTCTATATAAAAGAAACCTTTTTACACTTTCGTGCAAAACCATGTTCAATTAAGAAGGCTAGAAATCTGATCGATAGGAATACCAGAAAACCATTAATTCAATTGATAGGAAGACTAGCAAACCATAAATTTATTTGATAAGAAGATCAGAAAATCGAAAACTCAATTGATAAGAAGACTAGAAATCCGTCTGGTAAGAAGACCATAAATTCAATTGATAAGAAGATCAGAAATCCATTTGGTAAGATTCACATTTCAACTAATAGAAGACTGGAAATTCATCTAATAACAGAGATTTCCGTTACTTGACAAAATATTTTTAACAAGGAGATTCAAAATTTCTCAAATGTCCTTATTTGACGCTGAGATCCTTGGTTCTGTGTAATAGATAATTCTTGACCTTTCCTTTGAAGCCTGCTTTAATTTTGGCTTAGAACCAGATTGTTGTGTTTAATTACACTTCCTCTGAGAAAATTCCATTCTCAAGATGAAGTTACACTTGCCAGATTGATCTCTCTTACCCCTTATTATCTTTTAGGTAAAGATTTAGGCTTTGATTGAGCCTCTTATTACCTTTCAGGTAACAAGGAGATTCATAATTTCTCAGATGTCCATATTTGACATTGAGACCCTTGATTCTGTGTAATAGAGAGTTCTTGACCTTTCCTTCAAAGGCTACTTTAATTTTGGCTTAGAGCCAAAATATTCATGTTTATTTACACTTCCTTTCAGAAAATTGCTTTAATCCATTCTCAAGATTAAGTTACACTTGCCTGATTGACCTCTCTTACCCGTTATTATCTATTATGTAATGATTTAGGCTTTGATTGATCCTTTTATTACCTTTCAGATAATGATTTAGGCTGGTTGGTGCGTTTTGTTAGCCATCTTAGGCAGAACCAAAAACTATCTTCCATCTAGAAGGCACTCCGATCAGGCTTTATAGGTGGAACCGAGGGCTGGTCTTTGCTTTGGCTAGGCCATCTTAGGTAGGACCAAAGACTTACTCTGTCCTCCCTCTAGGAAGTGCCCCGGCCAGGCCACATAGGCGGGATCGAAGGGTTGCGGTGCTCTGACTACGCCTCATAGGTAGGACCAGACGCTTACTCTGATCTCTCCCTAGAAGGTGTTGTAGTCAGGCTTTATAGGCAGGATCGAAGGCTTATAATGCTTTGACTAGGCCTTTGTGATGGGATCAAAGGCTTTTCCTTTATTTTATGAATTACTTTCTCTCTATAAAATATCGGTTCCGTAGATATACCTATGTCAATTTCTTATTTATCCATTGTAGGAAAATAAGGCCTCGGATGCTCGATATTTCAAGTTCTTGCTATTACATTACCATTAGGTCAGCTTAGTCGATAAGTTCCTTGTGGGATTACTCTGTGGATAAAAAGGGTCCTTCCCAGTTTGGTCTAAGTGGTCCATCTGCTAGATTTTTGGTGTTCGCCATGACTTTTCGGAGCACTAAATCTCCTTTTTGAAACGATCTCCCTTTGACTTTGGAGAGTTGGAGTACCTTGATATCTTTTGTTGATATTCGGCCGTTCATATGGTTGCCTCATCTCTTAGTTCATTAATCAAATCTAGGAATTCTTTTCTTAGCTCTTGATTAGGGTCAAAAGCATATGCAATCCTTCGATGGGATGGTATCTCAACTTCGATCGGAAGATTGCTTCATATCCATATGTAAGAGAAAATGGAGTATGTCCTATTATAGTCTTAGTAGAAGTACGATATGCCCAGAGCACAAGTGGTAATTCTTCTATCCAATTTCCTTTTGCTTTGTCTACCCATTTCTTGATGATAGTCTTAATGGTTTTGTTGGTGGCTTCAACGGCTCTATCAGCCTTGGGATAAGCTACCGAAGAATTTTTTTTGATTATTCCGTTCTTCTCACAGAATCTTGTAAATTCTTTCCTTTCAAATTGGGTCCCATTATCACAGATTTTTCTATTTGATATTCCAAACCGAGTAACTATGTTATTGATCACAAACTTTAGCAATTTTTCTGATGTTATATTTGGCAACAGTTCTGCCCCTGCCTATTTGGTAAAGTAGTTGATAACTACTACTGCAAACTTAGCTTTGCCTTTTGATATGGGCAATGGTCCCATTAAGTCAATTCTCCACACATAAAAAGGCAACGAACTTGAGATTGGGGTTAACTCATTTGGTGGGATATGTAGGATTGTTGAAAATCGTTGACATTTTTCACATTTCTTTACATAATTCACAGTGTCATTATTCATATGGGTCCAATAAAATCCTTGTCTCGTGACCTTTTTGGCTAACTTAATGCCATTAGAATAGTTTGCACATAACCCTCATAGGGCACTTTTAACAACTTAAAACCATTTTTCGGACTAACATACCTCAAATAAGGGAGCGAATATCCTCTTTTATAAAGTATTCCATTCAACATAACAAAAGTTGGAGCTTGGTGCCTTATCCTTCTCACTTCTCTTTAATCTCTTGGTAGTCTCCCTTCCACCAAGTATTCAACAAATGGGTGTCATCCATTTGCTCTCATATTGGCTACTTATTTCCGTATGAAAGGCTCTTTCTTGGTTTTCACCATTATCACCTCTTGATTCATTTTCCTTTTTTATGTGTATAAGAGCTTGGGCTCTAGTTAAAACTATGATCTCATTTTCTGGTTTAGGGGCTTTTTCCTCAATATTCGGTTTTTGTTTGAAGCCTACTGGCACAATTTGATTTTCTGATGCTCCTTGCAAGCTAAATAGTTTATCTAAAGAGTCGGCTTGTGAAGTCTTTCCTCGGGGTGCTCGGTGTACCGAAAACCTTCAAACTGGGCTAGCATTTTCAACATCTTCTTAACATGAAGGACTGATCTTGCATCCTTTGTTTGATAAGTTTGATTTAGTTTATTAACCATTAATTAAAAGTCATTAAAGATTTCAATCCTCTGGATCTTTAGATGAAGCGCTAAGGTAAATCCTACTACCATTGATTCATTTTTAGCCACATTATTGGTGGCAGGGAAACCTAACTTCATTGCATAATGTAATCGGTGTCCATCAGGGGTAATGATTACATATCCCACACTAGCTCCTTGCTCGTTCGAGGCCCCATCAATAAATAGTTTCCATTTATGTTTCAAATCCTTTTCCTTTCTTTATTGTTCTTCAATAAATCTGGGATTTCATTAACGAAATCAACTAAAGCTTGTCCCTTGATTGTCACTTGGGACTGGAACTCAATCTCATACTGACTCAGCTTTATTCCCCATTTTACCAGCCTTTTTGATGTTAGGGTTTACTAAAGATTTACTTAAGTTGAAAATTACCTAAGACCTTGATTGAATGCCCTTGAAAGCAGGCTCTTATTTTTCGAGCAGTGAGAATTAGATAATATACCAACTTCTCTATAACAGGATATCTAACTTCTGCCTCTTTAAGCCCTTTACTAGTACAGTACCCCGAAAGTTGAGTTTTAGTTTCTTCTCTTGCTAGAATTGAACTTACCACATGTTTAATGTAAAGGTATAAATTTTCTCCTTCTATGGGACTAGATAAGATTGTAGGTTTTTCAAGATTGTCCTTTAATTCTTTAGAGGCTTTTCTGCAATCTTCTCCCCACTTAAAGTTCTTCTTTATCTTAATCACATCAAAGAAAGGGATACACTTATCAATGGCTTTGGAAATAAATTTGTTTAAAGTTATGACCATACAATTTAAGCTCATCACATCTTTACTTGTTTTTAGCTCTGCCATATCCTTAACTGCTTTGATTTGGTCAGGGTCAGCCTCAATTCTTCGAGCACTGATGATATATCCTAGAAAATTTCTAGATTGTATTTTGAAAGAACATTTTTGCAGATTCAACTTCATTTTGTACTTTCTTAGTACTACAAACATTTCCTCAACATCCTTCGTATGGTTAATATCTTCTTGGGACTTAACTAGCATATCGTTCATGTACTTCCATGTTTCCTCCAATCTGTTACTTAAACATTTTGTTTACTATATTATGTTTACTAATCTTTGATATGTAGCCCCTGCATTCTTCAACTGAAAAGGCATAACTTTATAGTAGTAATTTCCCCAATCCGTTATAAAACTTGTCTTTTCTTCATCCGATCTGAACATGGGGATTTGATTATATCCTGAGTGTGCATCCATTAAAGATAGCAGCTTATGTCCACTTGTGGGTTCAACTAATTGAGCTATTCTAGGTAAATGATAGCAATCGTTGGGGCATCCCTTGTTTAGATCGGTATAATCGACGCATGTTCTCCCTTTTCCATTGGATATTTTGAGTAATATAGGATTAGCTAACCATTTGAAGTAGAATACTTCTGTAGTGAACCCATTCTTAAGTAATCTTTTAACCTCTTCCTTTAATGCATTATCTTGAATTTTATTAAACTTCCTTTTCTTTTGTTGAATAACAATGATAATTGGATTTATATTTAGAGCGTGACTCAAATTTGATGGATTTATCCTGATCATATCTGAATGAGTCCAAGCGAAGATATCTTTGCTAGATTAAAGGAACTGGATAAGCTCTCTTTTGAGATTATCATTTAGTTTGTTTTCCAATTTTTACTATTTTGGTTGGATCAAGCAAATCTAAGCTTATCTCTTCTAGATCTTCAACAGATTTCATTATTTCTTGCTCACTTCTCCAACCTAATTCGGTAATGATTTCTTCTCCCTCTATTTCATCGGTTATCTGGTTTGCTTCCTTTTGTTTTCTTTTTCTCTTGGAGAAGTTGAATCTTTTCAACACATTCGCAGGCTTTCCAACTTCTTGTGTCTGTTTGCTTGCCTTAAATAATAGGTTCAAAAAGCTATCGTTCAAAAAGCTATCGTTCAAGAGCTTCTAAGTTTTAATTTTGTTCAATTTACTTTTCTCTGAGTCGTAACAAGAAGTGCCATCTTTATTAAATTGCTCGAGCGTAGCAAAGTATAGTTTTTTGGACTAAACTGCTCCCCTCTTATGGTTGCCTAGCAATTCTCAGTTACGAACTTCACCATTAGATGTCTAGAGCAGGCCTCCCAAAAAAGCATTATAATAGGAGGGTTGGTCCATGATTATGAAAAGAGTTTCAATGGTTCTGGAGCATGGCGGAATTCTCACTTGTACAAAGACCTTTATCTGTCCCATTAGAGTTGACCCTTTACTATTATACCCAAAGATGGGCTCAGGACTTGGTTCAAGCTTCCCCTTCGGAATATTCATTTGGTAAAAAGCATGTTTGAAAATGAAATTTAATGCACTCCCATTGTCCACCAAGGTCTTGTTCACCACAAAGAGTCCAATTTGAGCAGTTATCTTTAGCAGGTCATTGTGCGGATGATGGACTCCCCATAGTTCTGACTGTTTTGTTGTCAAGTTAGGCATTTGAAGTTGGAATCTACGATTCTTGAATTGTGGTTCTTCTTGGATGGAAAAGATTTCATCCTTCGATTCCCTTACATGCTTGCTCTTAGCCCCTTTTCTACTCTTAGCAATGTGCAGACATCCATGAATGACATCTATTCAATTAACTGGTCGAATAAACTCTTCTTGGAAATGATTCTTTGTCAAACTTGCAGTGTTGCTCAAAGGCCTCTGATTATTCTCTTCGAGATAGGAAGACTTTTGAGCTTCCTTTATGAAGTCTTTGATAGATCCCGATTTGATCATGTTCTGATTTATACCTGCTAGATGCATCGTTTGTCAGACTTATTCCCATTTACTTTATGGTACGCACAATAATCTCACCCTCTTTGGTACGGGGTTGTTTCTAGCTTTATAGGATGTAGGAAAATTTCCCCCTTCTTTGGCCACAGCAAAAATGTAGGAGATAGGTTTATTCAATTTTACGTAATTGGTTTTGGGGATCTCCTCCCACCTTTTCTTCTACTTTCATCCGGCTTTAGTTTTTTGTTAGGATGATCAAAATTGAACTTTCCTCCCTCTTTCTTTAGTTGAAACATCCTTCTAGCATGGTACATCTCGTCCATGCAGATGAATTTATTAGCTTTAAAATGGAAGTCTTGTAAATCTCTACATCCATGAACATAAACCTCTTTTAAGAAAGAAGTCTGCTCAATAATCCATGAGCGCACTGCCATCTGCTTTTCGCTATCGGTTACATTTTTCGCTTTTAGTGCATTTGCATTGAATCTTCTTAGATACTCACCTAGCAATTACCCAGGCCTTTGCTTGAAATTATCCATCATACTAGAATCTATAGTAGGTTCTTTACATCAGCAAAACTGTTCCAAGAATTCATAAGAATACTGCTTCCAAGAATAAATGGTCTTTTCTCGATAGTGTCTATACCATTTGGTAGTTGCTCCATGAAAAGCTGTAGGGAAAAGCCTACAACGAACTTCCCCAGAGGCGTTATGCAAATCCATCTGGCTTTCGAAAACCAACAAATGGTCATCAGGATCCATGGTTCCATCATACTTCAATGAAGGGATCTTAATGTGGGACGGGATTCCAATAGACATTATCTTCTCTATAAATGGTGCCTCTCGAAAATTATTATTAACCCTTGGGTCAATGGTCCTCTTCCCCTTAAGGTCAAGCATGTCATTTACCATTTTGTTGGCTATGTACTTTAGGTAAGCTTCATCATCACGATATTTCCCTCTATAAGGCTTATATTCTTTATATGAGATCAAGCTACTTGATTGCTCGGGAGACCTTCTTGCTATCCTTTCTTGGTTCTCCTTTCTAAGATTCATTTTAACCTTATTATCTTCTTTCACTTTCTATTTTGTAGAATACATTGCCAGTCCTTCATTTTAGGTTCCTTTGTTTCTTTGTGAGCTCATGATACTTTTGCTCTTATATTTATTCTTGAGTATTGAGTTGTCTAAGTTTCTCTTTAGAGATTCCACTTCTTATATCTAAACGCTTAGAGTTTCTCTTTAGTGTTTTAAAATATTTTTAAGGAATAACTTTCACAAGAAGTTCTTGCATAACCATAACTTCAGTGCTACAACTTATAATTTGAGAGGTAGAAAAGAAAATGATTCACCCTCTTCTAAGTGGTGGAGGTGGTCTATTTATAGAAGTAATGGCAGGCGGGATGGCTATCACATGTCCTTCCAGCTAGATGTTCACATCTCTTTGTATTGCTGATATTCGACATCCTCTTTGTACTGTTGATATTCGACATCCTATTTGTTAGCCTCGAAGCTCATTATTCCCGTAGAAACTTAATATCGTCATTTTTGGTAGATGCTTTACAACGGTTAGTGTTATAAAGGCTCGATAACTATTACCGTGCCAAAGGAGCATTTTCCATAGAAAGTCGATATTCCTAGTTTGTGGTTAGATCTTCGACATTTGCTACTGGTGCGGCATCCTTCCTTTGTTATATATTCTACAACATTTCTGTGTCATAGAGGTTCAACAATCCTGCTATATTTTGGGCTTGATAACATTTATGGCAGAAACTCGAAATCCCCTGTTCTTTTAGGTCTGATGTAGTTCAATATCAATAGGCATTCATTGATTTGGAACCTTTAGCACCTTACAGACTTGATTAATTATGAATACCCAACATTAATTTATGTTCAATAAGTACTCGACAACTCTTTCTGTTGTAGAAGCTTGTTACTCCTTTAGGGACTCGATACTTCTTCTCAGCTTGATAATTATTTGAAATTCGACATTTTCTTTGTTGTTAGATGTTCGCCATCTCCTTGTGATTACTTGAAGTTCGCTATCCTCCTTTCTTTTATATGCACGACAACCCTTATGGTGTTTGATGCTCGACCCCGTCTCCTCCAGTTACAGAGATTCATCCACTATTTTGTCTCTAAAGTCGACAACCCTTGTAACTCGACATCTCTAGTTATTCTTTAATTCTTTTAAGCTATTTAACTCATGAATAGGAGCTTGATAATTACCTTTATGTTAGATACTTGATACCTCTTGCTTCCATATATTCCCGTGCTTCTTTTTCCCTAGGCTTCTTAAGTACATTTAACAGTTTAAAAAATATGTGGATAACACTTACAAATACAGGTAGTTAGTTGTAAAACTTATCTTAACTAATATTTTGGGTTTCCCGTTAAAAAATTCATTAACTTCTCCATAATAACATACCAAATTAATCAAATATAAATAACTTTAGTTTTTTAATTTAGAGAAACACAATTAAATATAGGGATAATTTAGTATTTTGTTAGCAAAATAATGTTGTATGTTAGGTGATTTATGGTGTATAAACAGAATTTACCTTAAGAGTTTTTATGATCTCACATTTTGATCAAGTTTCAGTCATAGGTATGTAATTATCTACTTTGTTGAAATTATGTCCATTCAAACAAAATTAGTATACACAAAGTGTGAGAACGAGAAGAGATAATCGGTTGAATATGAATTTTCTTTAATAAATGAAGAAAGAAAATAGAGTGGGTATTTGTGGAAACATCGATTATAAATTTATAAAATAGAATGGGCTAATTCTAAACATGTAGTCACTAAGTAGGCCCCTACAAAACTGGAAAACCCACCATACTCATGTTTTTGCTGAGTATACCAATTTTATTGTTAAATTATTTTATACCTTACCTAGTAAAAATTAATTCCTATGTGGTTGTTCTACATATCACACATTATTACTTGATTTTTCACCCAATCACTTAGTCGGTCTTCTACAAACCATGTGTTTTGAAATTAAAAAAAGAAACAAACGTAAAATTCAAGTTTAACCTCATTTTGTTCTTGTAGATTTGTATCATCATCATCACAAACCATCAGTTCAAGTATAATATTTGAGAATTACTTACAATTATAAGGGTTTATTGGATAAAGAGAATATAAGAAGGAAAATACGATGAGAGGTAAAAAGATGAAATGACGTAAGGGTAATTTGATCATATATTTTTTAAATTTTATGGAGCTACTCACAACTCTAAGCGTTTAAATAAAATTAGCCAGTAAAATAAGTACGTACGTTTCATTTCACTTAGCCAACCCAATCATCCCTCAACGATTCGCTTTTTTTACAAAGTATACATGAAATGTGTTATTCACAGAGCATGACACTCTTTTGTTGGCAAGGGGCCCAAAAAACATTCACAATATGGCCCAGACTACGCTATTTTCTTTTTTTCTTTAGTTGAGTACAATATACTGTCGTTATTAATCTATTAGTTTTCTAATTTATTAATTTACTAGATGTGCGGTGTGTTAATATGTTAGTGTTCTAATTTAACGAATGAGGTCGATCTCAGTTATTATAATTACCCATGCTTACATTAATCACCTATTAATCCAATTAGGAAAAAACCTATAAGTTGAATTGCAAATAAAATTAGAGCTTTTGAGTGCATGTGAGTCTACTCGTTAAATTGATTGTCTGGATTAAAAGTACATTCTCAACGAACGGTAATGGTGCATTTGAGCAGAAAAATTGAGCGGGATATTTGAGCAGGAAAGTTGGCATAACAGGGAATGCATTTGGCGATGCGAAAGGGGTACTAAAGCGGAGTATCTAAGCGACGTATTTAAATTGTAATTTTTAATTTAAATAATTTATAGTTAATTAATTAATTATTTTTATTTTGTAATATGCGTTTAATAATTGCAATAATAAATAATAAATTATGGCATTTCGTTAAAAAAACTAATCCAATTTTAAATTCAAATACGTTCGAAAAATAAACTAAAACTACTGAATGACAACGACACAATACATCATAAATCTTGCTACTTCTTCATCAGTCAATGATTCCATAATATCCAAGTTTGTGGATTCATCATGAAAAATTAACATAAGCTTCCACCAGTAAATAGTTATAACAAGAGATAGTATAGCATACCAATGCTGCACAACATTTTTGAAACGATCCATATGAACAATCAACCTTCCAAAGCCATGCATGCTTGAGCTGCTCAGCTCGGTATGTGCACTACGTCTAAGGGAGCAGGTGTAGTGTCATGAGCTACCCAATCGGAGTAATAATCTATATCGGCAGCAGTAAAAGGCCGAGTGGGTGGAGTATGAGGTATCAGATATTTGCAAGTGCCATTTCTCATGCAGCCTCCAAAAATCTAATCCAACACTTTGAATTTGAAGGTGGAATCTCTTCTAAATTTCTTATATCTTCATGCAGTGGTATTTCACCATTCTTCGGGACCATCAAATAATCGTTTTCTTAATCCCAGTTCCCTCCTTCTAGCTGCAGCAGTTTGTCCCAATCACCCCAAGCATGCTTCAGATTATCCTATTTGTTCTTCATTTATGTATTGGATCACTCAATGTTAAATCTGTCATTGAATGCACTTGTCACCGACACATAAAACGAGCTGACGCAATTCCTTATGTCTGGCAAAAAATGCACGAACAAATTTATGATAACTCTCTTCCTTTCGGGCGTCCATAAAACAATAAGCTGGGAGGAAGTAGAAGCAGCAGACCCGCGTGATATGCCAAAAACTGAAAATTACATAATATATCAAAAAATTCGTAGAAAAATATATGCTATAGACTGAAACAAAATAAACACAATATATGGGAAAAAAATACCCAAAAAGATGCTCGAGCTGTGCTGTACAAAATGAGGAAGAGGTGGGTTGTTTTTTGTGTGTGGAGGAGTGGGTAGGGGTAGGTTAAATAGGGGGAGGAGAAGAGGAAAAGGATGAGCCACTGGAGGAAAAAAGGCATGATGCTTCCAACTCCAACGTATCGATTTCCTCCAACTGACACAACAGTCCAAATGCCACGTTTGGAACGTTGGTACGTCCAACGCGTTGGACGCTTCGTCAATGTTAACATGGCATTTTTCGGTTACGAACGACCCTGAGATTATGGGATAGTAATTTCACAACTATAATTTTAACCTTGTTGTATTATAAAATTCTCCCTTTGCTCCGTTTTTCATTGGTGAAACAAAAAATAGTTGTTAGAATCATGAAAGTGGATCATTTGATCTTTCCACTTTAATCGGGTATTATCGTGTTATTGTTTTGATTGGATTGTTCAAAATATTTTTTCTCGAACTTTTGTCAGTTAGTGGATAAAGTTGATATTTTGCAATATTTTCCATAAGATGTTATTATAATCAACCAGCATCAAGGTATCAAAGTTGATTTAGTCATTGGTTATTTAAATAATATTTTATACATTTGAGTCCATATATATAACAACATTGTGACATTTGTTTAATTTTTTACTTATAGATTGAATTAGTTAAAATGCAAAATTGGGAGAAATATTCGAACCAAGTACACCGGCTCAAAAGTTTGATCAAAAAAGATTATCAAAATGCTATATCAATATAACATTATCAGTGTAAATGCTAAATTAAATTAGCAATATACTTACAGCAAAAATACCATATTTACAGGAAATACTGTATACATATAGCATTATTCTACAGCAAAAATTATATAGATATAAAATTATTTTGTTTTTCAATGTAAAAGATTCGACTTGCGTTTTTTGGCCAAAAAAAAATTCTAAACTATTTCATTTAGCCTATTTTCATGCTTCTGGTAATTAATTATTGGACATATGAAATAAAAATGTGAAGAGGAGAAGAGAGAGATTTAGAAGTTGAAGATGTAAAGAAATGAACAGGGAATTATTTTCCAGCTTGTCTATTCTCGTGCATTCCATTGCAATATAAAGATTAATACAAGCTTTCGTGACCACTTTTATACAGGTGGCCATTTCCTATTTTGTAGGTCTAGTGCTGTCCCTTTCCATGCATTAGTCCTTGTAACAAATTGATAATTTGATGTCTCTCTTACGACGCAGAGCAGCAGGTGTAGCATCAATATCGTATCAACATACCTTTTTTTTAAAAGCGTGCATTGTCATATATTTGATGTGGTAGCATTTGCATCATGAAATGTTCGTTTTGATATTACCGATGATCACAATGTCAACATAAGAATCAGCATAATCAAATTGCACAATTTGCATATAATATACGTTGGAGGAGCAATCTTTCATTTAACCATTACACATTGTATACAGACTAATTTACTAAAAAATAAAAAGTAATAAAAACAAATCAATAAACGAATCAGGAACGGAAAGATGAAAGTTAAAGAATCAGCTATAGTTGTCCGAGAAATAAAGCTCCAAGAACTTGGTTTCAATCTCCGATGGAAGAGCCACTGGTTGATGGTTCATGTCCACCCACACTGCTGTTGCCTTAGCTTCTAATATCAGCTGTATTTCATTTCGAAAATATACATTAATAATTCGGCATGCTCAAACTTTAAAATTTTAACATAATTGAAGATCTTAGAACCAAATACAAACCTCATTATCAGGCAACCTGTAAATGTGATGTTCAAGAAATATTCTTGATTCAGAAAGGCTCGAAGCTCTCACTTTTATCACAAACTTATCTCCACTTCTCAAAGGTCCAAAGAATTTCAAACTTATGTTATTCAACGCCATCTTTGCAGCACCATCTGCTTTGTTGCTAATTCCAAGGCTTTTAAGGAATTCATTATGCCCTAAGAATATTATAACCTGGACAGGTTAGCCAATTTTACTATTGTAACTATAAACAAGCAACTTATAAGCACATGCAATATCTCACCGTGTTGACAGTATTTGGCATAAACAGCATTGTTGACCACATCATACTGATCTAGTTCGTAATCTCTGACCTGAAGTTCCACTTCAAAATATTTCTTCATCCTGTATATTATATATGAATGCAAGTTAGTTATCAAGAACTAGATGACGATCGATAATTGCTTATCTATTTCAGAATAAATCTTACCTTGGACTTTCAATAGCAGTTGATTCTAATGTTGTGGTTCTGGGAATGCTCTCTGTATAAGTAGGAGATACAGCGTTCAGTGTTGTGCTGCAGATTCTACCATTACTGCGACGATGGCTAAAACTGGAAAGGCGAGGAATTTGAATGCTTGTTGTGGGCATATCTACAGCAGTAGATTTCCATTTTTGTGCAACGTTTGTTGAAGGGAAGGTGAAAAGAGATTTGGATGCAGGCGTGAAAGATTGCATATTGGTAATTTTAGTGATAAGGAAGCTGTAATTGATAACTGAGGAAAAATTTGATGTATGCAAGTTTTTTTTTGGTTTGGGATCAATTGTAGAATGACTTTGTATTTATAGTTTGTAGTTTAAGTGAATTATTAAGGAAGAGATGAGATAAAATATAAGACAAGTTTCCTTTCATTTTGGACTGGACTTCTATAGTCTATGGTCTACTATTGCATACGCACGTTATAAATGGTAAACTTGACTGGCTTCTCTCCTTCCTGGAATTTGCCAGGAATGTGATCCAATGAATTAACTTCATTTTCACGTTTATTTATCAGCAAAACAAATGCTGATGTATATTTGTATTAGTAAACACAAATTTTACATTAACATTTAATACCGTGAGCTTATTTTTTCACGCCAAACAACCAGGATCGGTTTCTTCGTTATTGTTTAGTCAATATAAAAGTTTATAGTTTGTTTTCAGTTCAATATTTATGATTTGTGTTTTGTGTGTTGTGTAAAAAAAGACTTAGACGATGCTAAGAGATGGAAAACCATGACGATTAAGACAGAGAGAACGAGAGAAAGAAACAAAATTGTCATTTTTTTTCCCTCTAAAGGACGGAAAAGAGCAAAAGCTTTTTCAATTTTATATGTTAAAATCATTTTTACAAATGACATTTTCTACTTCATCCTCCACTCTAGTGCTTTTGAAGTACATCTATAACATGCAAAACATAAAACTCGACTTTTTGCAGGTAGACGGATCCTCAATTTTTTGTTGTATAGGATATTAATTGACGATACAACTAGATATGAACATATATTTTTACTTTTCATAAACAAAGATACACAATTTAAAATTTTAAAAATAATGACAATAACAGTGTTAAAAAACAATTTAATGTTAGAGAAATAATGAAAAAATAATGCAGAAACTAAAAAGCGAATGGAAAATAATGTAAAATATATTATATTATATAAGAAAGCTAATGTACGGTTGACTTTTTCCTAACACCTTATTCGTTCTCAGCTCAAATCCTTTACTCTAAGCCATTTGAACAACATTTTAAAGTATATGCACCATAAAAAAAAATTACTTGCTCTTCGAACACTGAAAAAATAAAGTATAGTTAATGACGCCGTGAAACCCTTCCTTTTCGTTTTCCCCAAATCCGATTGAAATCCCGAAACCATCACCCTGGTACTTAATGACGGAAACGAATATCGACCATCACTTCCACCTAAAAGCCTGCTCTTCCCCACACACACACACACACAGAGGCCCGGTTCCAGGGCTAGGCCTGGCAGGCGGCTGCCTAGGGCAACCCCCCGGATGGGGGCAACAAGGTGGAGAAACAAGAGGTCCAAACAGTTTAGTATTTAACCAATAATACTTTATATGTTAATTGAAAGCAGTGCTGGTGCAGTGGTAGGGGGCAAATTTTTCTGTCTTGAGGTTGTTGGTTCGATACCCATCACAGGACCATTTTGCAGTGGTAGGAGGCAAATTACCTAGGTTCCACCATAGTAATGTTTTCCAATATTTTCGGTTTGCCTAGGGCAACCCATTCACCCGAACCGGCCCTGCACACACACATATATATGTATATAGGTACCGCCAATTTTTTTTCCTTTTGCGTCTTCTTTCTCATAACGGTTGTAACAACCCTGTTTTATAAGCCGTATAAATTAAATTAATTTAATTAAAATAAAATTTGTTTGAATTTGATAATTGATAACTTATATTTTGAGATAAATTTTAGTCAGTTAATTTTATTTGATATAAGATTTTGACTTAATAAATTGAATTAAACCAATGAATTCCTTATGAATAATTTTTGGAGTTGAATAAAATGTTTAGTTGATATAAAATATTTTTGAAATGTAAATTAATTCGAATTAGATTGGAATTTATATGCAAATAAATTAAAAGGACTTATTAAAAAGAAAAGAAGGAGAAATTAAAAACATGGCCCACAAATTAAATCCAAACGCAATTTGAAATCTCATGCCACTTTGTTTCTAGATTAGCCTGGTAACCAATAGAAAATTTGTACCAATTATTACCCTAACTCCTGCAGAAATCTTTATAACCTAGAAATCGCGTCTATAATTATTTTAATAAAAGGCGATCAAAGTCAAGTCTGGCGGCGAACGTCATCGGAGGTGAGGTTACTTAGGGGGTTGCGATGCTAGTGTAGGAAGCGATGCTATTGAGAGCGATGAGATGGTTGAGTCGCGCGTGGCAATTGATTGGTTTGATTGATGGTGTGAGATTGTTGTTATTTGGATTGTTGGGATATTGGTTTGTAATTGATTGTTAGATGGAAGTGTCAATTTATAAACGGAACTCTGTCTGTTTGTGAAATTGAATTAAATTTCTAAGTGCATGTCAATGTGTGAATTTTATAGATGACCGGAGTTTGATGGAACTCAAGTCGGGTCATGTAATATTTATTATGATGATCGTTGTTATGTTATGGTGTAATTTTACTCCAAATTTTTATGTATAAATATTTATTCGCTTCTTGTTCTAATGAACGTTTGAAAAGCTTAAAAATATTACTTAAGGGTTTTAAAATCTTATTAGAATTACTTTGTAAAAAATTTAATATGTTTTGTTTAGTTTAGCCAGTTTTGGGCTTATATATATATATATATATATATATTTTCATTATAAAAACAAATATAGCATCCTTTTTGGTTATAAAACTTTTTTTTTTGGAATCAATATTATGGTAAATTATAGAAATCATTTTATAAAGTAACTATGTGATTTTATTAGATATTAACTTAGTTGTTTTATAATTATATTTGTTTAGATAATTTATTTCATAGTTTTCTCCTAGTAAATTAATTTGGTGTATATAAATGTTTATTAAATTAATACTTGAAAATATATAAGAGGTTGAGAAATTAATAAATTATTGAAAAGTAAATTTTATATTTAGTTTAAATTATTTATTTAAAACATATGAATTATAGAAATTATGGTAACTTTACAGATTAGTATTTTGAATATTTTAAAGTGTAATTCTCTAATAATATAATTATTAATGAACTTTTTTATATGTGTTATAAAGATGTTTAAGTATGGTTATTAAGTTTTTCTAATTTTTCATCTTCTCAATATTGATTGATATTATGAGCGATTCACCATTGAAATGAATTTGATTTATGATTTTTGATGTGATACGATAATGACATCCTTTTAAATGATTTTATGATGATTTCTATTATGTGTAACGAGGAGTCTGAATAAACGAAGTTGTAATACCGTTTGGGATGGGGTATACGGTAATATTTCTCCGGTGATTCTCTGGGCTCGTTATATAGAATATTGAAGGAGTAAGTGTGATATATGGGCACAAAATAAATGGACTAGTAGCATGTGGTAGTATGGGATGCCATTTTGTTATTTATTCAATTATTCTTTGCTCGCGGATGACACTCATATGGGATATGTTGTGAGTGTGTGACTCGCTGCGGTGAGTATGCAGGCTACTTGTTCACCACATAGTTTGCGTACATTATAGGTGACGGCCCGCCCTTCTTACTTCGAAAGACGAGTCGTAATATAGAAATAAATAGGTAGAAGAGAGAATAGATAGAAAGAAAAGAACTAAAACAGATAACAACATCTCAGAGTGAAACGGATAATATATATTACAACATATATATCACATAGTCACTAATACAATTCAATAGAGTCATAATTATACACATCATATTCAGACAGTCGTAACGACCTGTCTATTCATTACAAGCCAAAATACAGACAAAGATACGAATACAACGGAATATAGATATAGCTAGATACGTTGAAGCCACCTGCTCCAACTCCTCCCCAAATACGTCGAGAGCAAACCTGGAATCACTTGACTACTCATAAAAATTTGAGTACCCAAGAGTTTAGGGAAAACATAAAATAAACTCTGTATGAGTACCCAAGAGTTTAGGAAAAACATAAAATAAACTTTGGGTCAGACATGGGTCTGGTGTGAGTAAAACGGTTAAATTACTTTAAATTGAAAACCATTTGAAACAAGGGTATCTCGTAAGACTCGTTGCACATAAACACGGATGAGTTTTTCCCTTACGATAACCAAAAAATCACTTTCATAGGAAATCCAGTGATATTATAATAATGTCTAGGGTTTTCAAATAAATTATTCACATAGCTGAAATTGTTATATTAATTAAATTCCAGCATAATAGGTATACAACTAAGACCGAAGGCACTTATTGGAGAATGGGTTCCATACAATGACTAGGCCAATGGGGTACCACCTGTCACGGTGCATCTTTAGAAAAATAACACCGAGGACCACGTTGGGATCCCCTGCTGCACAAGACCGGACTACCCCTAACCTGGATAGTCCGAGTAAGATTACCCCACTGTTCGGATTAGCAACCGCACCAAACATACCGAGTAAAAAGGGACTTTAGATAGGGGTAACCTTACCCTACTTGGGTGCGACCCACTTAGCCTTGCAGCATCTCCCATGTTTTAGTCATTCCCGGTTGATGAGGCTATGATTACCTTTTAAGAACATATTCACTTAGAATGCTCATCGTCCTCCAATAGCGATGTTCTAATAGCATTCGTCCATACAAGTCTGTTCCAGTCCGAATGGAGCCGAAGGCACCATTTCCACTACACTCATATTGGAATCACCCTCGGAGTTAGCGACAAATAGTCCTTGTACTTTGAAATCTTCATTCCAGATCTCCCCTTGGAATCTTCCCGATATAATGGTTTATTTTGGAATGATGTGGTTTTCGGATAATACTGATTTCCGATCCCGGTGTCATCGAACCCAAACGACAGATTTTTAAAAGGCCAAGTTGTTTTTAACAGACAGTTTCAATTCGGGATACCACAATTACAAATGGAAATTTAATTACAAAAGTCTATTTCCAATAAAACGTGTCAACGTTTATATTTTTAACTGTTCAGTTTATTAGGGTACTTTATGTCATAGGCACAGAACAACTGAAATGAATACACAAGAGAAATCTAGTCAAACCACATATCATGAACTATTTAATGATTTATAGCCAATATTAACCAATCACAAATCGTAATATATTCAATTTAAATAACCCAAAATTAATTATTCCCTAACCCTGCTTACTTATAATTGAAATTATTTATAAAACTATTTATTCTTTCTTTAGTTAAATATAGAAATTTCATTAATAACTATCTTATAATAATTAACTTAGTATTTTATAAATTTAAAGTTTAAATTATTTATTAACTTTAATTATTAAAAATCTATTTAATTCCATATCACCAAAAAAAACTTAACAAAGTAAATTAGGCATGAATTTTTTGGTGATATGATAAAATACAAGTTTCCATATTGTTTTGAATTTAAATGAAAGAAAAAAATAAATGTTTAAATGTTAATAGGTTTTAAATGAAAACACTTGATAATACTTCATTTTATTTTATTTAAAAACATGAACCCGACCCGTTCAGCCCAATACAAAGAAAGTGACCACCCTTTCTCCTTCTCTTCTATTCCACTGCCTTTTCTTCTTCTTCCTCCTTTTCTTTTCAACCTGCACGCATACCTCGCCGTGCACGTGCACACATCGGCGACCACTTGCCATCCCCCGCTGGCCATCTCCCCATGTCACCTCCGACCTTCGCAACCCACTGGCCACCCTAAATTTCACAGCGAAGCCCCAGTTAAAAAAAAATCGAACTCAAACCCAAACCAGGAATAGAACCCATTCCCTTTCCCCACTTTTTCCGACCACCGGCCCTCACCAAAATCCACCAGCAGCCTCGCCACCATCTCCTCCTCCTTTTCCCCCCATACCGCACGCTCCATTCGCCTTAACGATGCCGCCATTGTCTCAAAACCGACCATGACCAAAACCTGCCTTCTGACCCTTCATTCCCTCTGACCGACCACAATGCCGATGAATAAATTGCTACACCATTTTTCCCGCACTCCCCATCTTCCCAGCTCCCTTCTGACCCAAGCTCGAACCTCGAAGTCGAGAAGTTCACCGGCGGTCGACCAAAAACCCAAAATCGTTCATTACCAAATTATTCACCAAACACCTCACTAAAAATTTCCTAATCACCTTCAACAATCATCATTTTCGATGATGAACACAAGCATATAAACAAAGTATTAAATTATGGTATTTGAAATTTTGACATTTTAAGTTGTTTACCTGTAAAATGCCTCTTACTTTCCACATGCTTCATAATATCAAACAGAACAAATTTTGAAATAAACTTCGTTTATAAACAGACGACTTTACTTTTGGAATCATCATCCAAAACTGACTAGATTGTGAGAAATTAAAATTTTAAGTTGCAATGACTATAACTTTTTAAAGAACAAAGGCTGTATCAGGTCTTTTGAGTTTTACAAAGTATACTCCCATAATTAACACACATATAAAAGCATGAAAACTGGTTAAAACACTAATACTTGACAAATAAAGAGTTTATCCAAGTTCTACAAAACACATAATTGTTTACAGTAAAAGTTTTAAGGATTTTACTCATTGTTTTTTCCTTTTTGAACGAATGAAGCCTGCTTCTTTGTTTTTGTTTGATCTTCTGTTGGAGCTTGAGTGTTTTTGGTTCCCTTTAAGTTTTTTAAATGGCAGCTTTGTATATATTTTCCTTTTTCTTTTCTTTTCTTTTGCCTTGTAAGTTAGAATACTTTTCACGTGAAGTATCAGTGTTATTTATAGAGAAAAGGAAGGAGGTGTGTTTGAACAGGCTGAAACCCATCTCCTTTGTACAGTAAGCTTTCATTTTTTTTTCTTTTCATTTTTTTCTTTGATTTTCAACAATGACCTGGTATGAACATAAGTGAGTTGATTAATTGAAAGGAGGATTTGATTTATTATATGCTTGAGTTGATGTGTATTAATTGCTATGTTCCCTTATGTGTTTACATATACATCATAGAATATATATGCTTTATATATATAACATAGCTTTATTTTTACCATATGGACACATTTTTACCTTATACAAACATATATATTCACATGCCTAAATATTGTGTTATTTATATAGATTTTACTTATACCCTATAACTACATACAAATATAACTAGCCATTTATATGTATTTATTCCTATTTTTAAATATTTTATTTTAATTTCATATCAAAGTTATGTATATACCCACTCATATATATATATAATTATATATAATTATATCTTGTAATAGAAAAGTGGAGTTTTTTTTAAATATTTTTGAGAGATTTAGATTTTAGATTTTTAATTCATAGCTTCCCAAATATATATATATAAAGATCAGAATTTATTATTTGACTGATAAAAATAATATTCCAATATTTAAAATTAGTAAAATATTCAAATAACACGTGTCAAAACCCCGGGTCGTTACATTCCTCCCCCCTTAAAAATAATTTCATCCCTGAAATTTAAAAGCAAGAAACAATTCAGCCTTTGGCAAAAAGTTTTTATATTTATATAGCAAAGCACATATATCATTCATGACCTAACAACCATAACAAACAGTTATACACAGAACAGAACAACCCTAACTACTTTGACAATAATTCCGAATAGGCTTCCTTCACACTATCCAGAGTTTCCCAAGTACAACCTCTGGGATCATCGCTCCATTGGATCTTAACCAACTTCACCACCTTATTCTGGAGCTTCTTCTCATTAAATCAATAATCTGAACTGGATGATTGACTATGGTCAAGTTTGGTTCAACTTCCAAATCTTCCTGGACTGATGGTTCTACAACCAATGATGGATCATGCTCGTATTTCCTTAGATCAGATACATGAAATACATTATGAATTCCTGCCATCCTTTTTGGTAATTCAATCTTATACGCCAGAGTACCGATCCTTTCGAGTATACGAAAAGGTCCGATATATCTTGGAGCCAATTTTCCAGTCTTGCCAAATCTAATTGCTCCTCTTATCAAAGAAATCTTAACAAATACAAGGTCTCCAACCACAAATTCCAGATCTTTCCGTCTTTTATCGGCGTAGCTCTTTTGACGATCCTAGGCTGCCCTCATTCTCTTCTTGATCAGTTTGACTTTCTCAGATGCTTCCCGAATCATATTCAGACCAAGGATTAAACAATCTCCTGACTCCACCCAACAAGCTGGTGATCTGCATGGCCTTCCGTAGAGAGCTTCGTAGGGTGCCATTTCTATGCTTGCTTAGTAACTATTATTGTAAGAAAATTCTACGAGATGTAGATGATCTTCCTAAGACCCACCGAAATCCAAAATGCAGACCCTCAAAATATCCTCCAGAATATAGTTCAGCCTCTCAGTTTGCCCGTCCGTTTGAGTATGATAAGCGGTGCTTAAACTAAACTTCGTACCAAGGGCTGTTTGCAGAGCTTCCCAAAATTTACTGGTAAAAATTGGGTCACGATCACTTACTATGCTTATGGGAACTCCGTGCAATCTCACGATTTCTCTCATGAAAATCTCTGCCAAGGAAGCTACAGTTCTAGTTGATTTAACCAGGATAAAGTGAGCGCTCTTGGTTAACATGTCTACAATAACCCACACTCCCTCATTCCCCTTCCTAGTTCTGGGAAACCCATCGATATCATCTCCCACTTCCATTTCGGAATCTCCAGAGGTTGCAACAGTCCTGTTGTCTTCTACTGATCGCCCTTTATCTATTGACAGCTCGCACACTTATTAACAAAGATAGATATGTCTTTCTTTATTCCCTTCCACCAAAACATCCGCTTCATATCCCTATACATCTTCGAGATACCTGAATGGATACTTAACCTTGAGTGATAGCATTCTGACAAAACCTCTTGTCTAAGATTCTTGACACTCGGAACATAGATTCTTCCATTGATCCTCAAAACTCCTCGGTCATCAACCTTGAAACTGGTGCACTGCCCGTCCTTCACCTTTCTGATGATGGCTCTTAAGCTTCTATCCACTTTTTGCTCGCTTGCAATTCTTTCTAGGAGAGTCGGGGTAACCTCCAAAAGAGCCAAGACTGCATTCCTACTCAAAGCGTCCGCCACCACATTCGCCTTCCCTGGTGTATAGAGAATATCCAAATCATATGATGCTAGAAATTCCAACCACCTTTGTTGTCTCAGGTTCATATCCTTCTGGGTGAAAAGATACTTCAAGGGTTTATGATCCTTGAAGAGCTCGAACTTTTCACCTAATATAAGAAAGAAGTTCACTCCTAAATCTCTAAGGGATAACAAGAACTAAACAAGAAATAGAAGGATCCTTACCCAACAGGTAGTGCCTCCATATTTTTAGTGCAAAGACAACAGCCAGCAACTCCAGGTCATGTGTACCATAGTTTTTCTCATGAAGCTTCAACTGCCTGCTCGCATACGCAATCACTCTACCACGCTGCATCAAAACGGCTCCTAGCCCCACTCCACAAGCATCTGTATACACTGTGAATTCACTATTCCCATCTGGAATAGCCAAAACGGGTGCACTGGTTAACCTCACCTTCAATTTTTGAAACGCTTCTTCACACTTTGGAGTCCATTCAAATTTCTGTCCCTTCTTAGTCAGATTGGTCAAATGGAAGGAAATCTTAGAATAATCCGCAATAAATCTCCTGTAGTTTCCTTCCAAACCAAGGAAACTGCGAACCTCGGTAGGAGTTTGTGGTTGCTTCCACTCCTGAACAGTCGTCACCTTCTTTTGGTCCATTGAAATACCATCTCTCGATACAATGTGCCCTAAAAACTTTACTTCCGATTACCAAAAATGCCATTTTGAAAACTTCGCCTTTAGGACATGCCTTCTCAAGGTTTCCAATACCACCTCCAGATGATGTCTATGCTCCTCCTCTGATTTAGAGTAGATAAGAATGTCGCCGATGAACACTAGCACGAACTTGTTCAGAACATCATGGAAGACAATGTTCATTAGGTCCACAAAATAAGTCGGTGCATTGGTTAGCCCAAAAGGCATAACCAGCCATTCAAAGAAACAGTCAGGCCCTCTAAATGCAGTTAAGGGTATACTGTCTTTAGCAACCCCTTAGTTTGTGAAATCCTGAAGCTAAATCCATTTGCGAGAATACAGTAGCTCGATGAAGCTGGTCAAAAAGATCGTCGATACAAGATAAGGGGTACTTATTCCTAATGTTCAGCTTATTTGACTCCCTATAGTCTACACATAATCTTAACGACCCATCCGACATGGCTGCAAACACTACAGCAGATCCCTAGCTCGAACGATTGGGCCTAATCAATCCTTTCCTCAACAAACCCTGCGTTTGACTCACCAACTCTTCCCTCTCCTTAGGACCCATTCTCCTTTTTGGTTGGACTATAGGTCTTGCCTCTGGAACTAAATCGATATGAAATTCGATCTCTCGATGCGGGGGTAAACCCTTAACTTCTTCAAAAATGTCCGAGAAGTTTTTAACAACTTCAATGGATCCTAATCCTTCTTGGGCTGCTTCGAGCACATGCAAAAGACTACACATATGAATTTCGGGGCTATCACAGTTTACCCTTGCAATCCTCCGTAACTCGATTTCCAAAGATACGGTTCTATCCTCACAGTCGAGAACAGGTTTATATTTTGTTAACCAATCCATTCCAAGTATAAGGTCAAACCCTTTAAAATCTAATACATAGGGATCACATGAAAATCTATGGGAAAGATAAGTAATTTGCAAGCCTTCACAAATCATTTTCAGTTGGGTCTCTCCTCCTATGGGATTGGAGACGCAAATAGAATCGTCTACGATACTGGGTATAAGGTGAAATTTCACTATCATTCCCAAAGAAATAAAGCTAAGAGAAGCACTAGAATCAAATAAACTTTAACATAAACACCATTTATAAGAAAAGTACCTTCGAGGATGTGTTTACCCTTCCTGTCTGTTGAAGCTAATGGTTTATTCTGGATGGCAAACACCTTGTTTAACCGCGCCTTCTGTAGGAGTGGGCAGTCCTTTACCATGTGCCCGGGTTGATGGTAATTAAAGCATAGAGTCTTCTGAACCATTTGGAAAATAGGTCTGTTTTGCTGCTTCGGGGCTTCACTTCTTGGACAGAATCTTGCAATATGACCTTTTTGTTTGCAATTATAACACTCCATGTTTGTGTGCTTGCTTCCTTGTTTTCCTTTCCCTTGTTTCTTCCAGTTCGGGTTAAACTTTCTCTTATTCTGATTTGTAGCACCGCCACTTTGTGTTGCAACTGCTGCTGAGGGTTTCTTTTCCAAAAGTCCTTCATACCTCAAATCCATATCCACAAGCTTCACAAACGATCCCTAGACATGAGCAGTCATCCTCTTGTGGAATTCTTCCCTCATACCTAACACAAACATTTCATTTTTCTTAAGAGGAGTGTCTATGAGTCTAGGGCCATAATGGGATAACTCATTGAACTTCGTTTCGTACTCTTCCATAGACATGTCTTCTTGCTTGAGGTCTAGGAAACTCCTGTACAATCGGGTCCTACCCACAATTGGCATGAACTGCTCCTCGAACACCTCTTTGAATTTACTCCATGAAAATTCATCCTCGGGGACATCCGCCGTGACTGAGTCCCACCATGCGGCCACCCATTCCTGTAACTGCCATGATGCTAGGACTCGCTTCTGTTCATCAGAAAGACCCAGACCCTTGAAAATTCTCTCATAAGAGCGTAACCATGCTTGCACCTCGATAATAGATTCAGTACCCTTAAAGGGTCTTCCTCCATGATTCGTAAAGTCCTTGCACAAAGTTGCAAAGTTTACTCGAGGCTGTACTGGAGCTATGGCCTCAACAGCTACTCTGCCACCTCCAACATTAGGGGTTCTACCGTTAGTGGTTGTTATGTTACTGGCTCCTCTGCCTCGCCTTCCCCTTGTGCTCATTGCTTACTACATGGACATAGTAAGAGGATACATAGCACCAGGACAAAATACATTCCAAAGATGGCACTAATAATATTTTAGCAAAGCTGATCTAACTATCAGGGAGGTGTGTGTGTGTATATATATATATATATATTAAATTTACAAATACGCTCTCTCAAGATTGATATTAACCCAAAAGCCTATATATTCACTTAACCTAGCGCTCCGATACCAAATGTGACGGCCCGCCCTTCTTACTTCAAAAGACGAGTCGTAATATAGAAAGAAATAGGTAGAAAAGAGAATGGATAGAAAGAAAAGAACTAAAACAGATCACAATATCTCACAGCGGAACGGATAATATATAATACAACATATATATCACATAGTCACAATACAATTCAACAGAGTCATAATTATGCATACATCATATTCAGACAGTCATAACGACCTATCCATTCATTACAAGCCAAAATACAGACATAGATACCAATATAGAGGAATATGGATATAGCTAGATACAATGAAGCCACCTGCTCCAACTCCTCCCCAAATACATCGAGAGCAAACCTGGAATCACTTGGCTGCTCATAAAAATTTGAGTACCCAAGAGTTTAGGGAAAATAGAAAATAAACTTTGGGTCAGACATGGGTCTGGTGTGAGTAAAATGGTTAAATTACTTTAAATTGAAAACCATTTGAAACAAGGGTATCTCGTAAGACTAGTCGCACATAAACACGGACGGGTTTTTCCCTTACGATAACCAAAAAACACATTCATAGAAATCCAGTGATATATAATATTGTCTAGGGTTTTCAAATAAATTATTCACATAGCTAAAATTGCTACATTAATTAAATTCCAGCATAATAGGTATACAACTAAGACCGAAGGCACTTATTGGAGAATGGGTTCCATACAATGACTGGGCCACTGGGGTACCGCCCGTCACGGTGCATCTCTAGAAAAATAACACCATGGACCACGCCGGGATCCCCTGCTGCACAAGACCGGACTACCCCTAACCTGGATAGTCCGAGTAATATTACCCCACGGTTGGGATCAGCAACTGCACCAAACATATCGATTAAAAAGGGACTCTAGATAGGGGTAACCTTACCGTACTTAGGTGCGACCCACTTAGCCTTGCTGCATCTCCCCTGTTTTAGTCATTCCCGATTGATGAGGCTTGAGGCTACGATTACCTTTTAATAACATATTCACTTGGAATTCTCATCGTCCTCCAATGACGATGTTCTGATAGCATTCGTCCATACAAGTCCATTCCGGGTCCGAACGGAACCGAAGACACCATTTCCACTACACTCATATTTGGAATCACCCTCAGAGTTAGTGAAAAATAGTCCTGGTACTTTGAAATCTTCATTCTGGATCTCCACTTGGAATCTTCCCAATCTAATCGTTTATTTTGGATCGATGTGGTTTTCGGATATTACTGATATCCGATCCCGGTCTCAACGAATCCAAACGACAGATTTTTACAAGGCCAAGTTGTTTTTAACAAACAATTTCAATTCGGGATGCCACAATTACAAATGGAAATTTAATTACTAAAGTCTATTTCCAATAAAACGTGTCAACGTTTATATTTTTAACTGTTCAATTTATTAGGGTACTTTATGTCACAGGCACAGAACAACTGAAATGAATACACAAGAGAAATCAAGTCAAACCACATATCATGAGCAATTTAACGATTTATAGCCAATATTAACCAATCACAAATCGTCATCTATTCAATTTAAATAACCCAAATTAATTATTTCCTAACCCTGCTTACTTATAATTGAAATTAATTACAAAACTATTTATTCTTTCTTTAGTTAAATTTAGAAATTTGATTAATAACTACCTTATAATAATTAACTTAGGATTTTATCAATTTAAAGTTTAAATTATTTATTAACTTTAATTATTAAAAATTTATTTAATTCCATATCACCAAAAAACTTAACAAAGTAAATTAGGTATGAATGTTTTGGTGATAGGATAAAATACAAGTTTCCATATTGTTATGAATTTAAATGAAAGAAAAAAAATGTTTAAAGTTTAATAAGTTTTAAATGAAAGCACTTGATAGTACTTCATTTTTTTTAAAACATGAACCCGGCCCGTTCGGCCCAATACTGCACGCTCCATTCGCCTTCACGACGCCGCCATTGTCTCAAAACCGACCACGACCCAACCCTGCCTTCTAACCCAACATTCCCTCCGACCGACCACCATGCCGATGAATAAATTGCCACACCATTTTTCCCACGCTCCCCATCTTCCCAGCTCCTTTCTGACCCAAGCTCGAACCACGAAGTCGAGAAGTTCACTGGTGATCGACCAAAAACCCAAAATCGTTCATTACCAAATTCTTCACCAAACACCTCACTAAAAATTTCCTAATCACCTTCAAAAATCATCATTTTCGATGACGAACACAAGCATATAAAAAAAGTATTAAATTTATGGTATTTTGAATTTTGACATTTTAAGTTGTTTACCTGTAAAATGCCTCTTACTTTCCACATGCTTCATAATATCAAACAGAACAAATTTTGAAATAAACTTCATTCATAAACACACAACTTTACTTTTGGAATCATTATCCAAAACTGACTAGATTGTGAGAAATTAAATTTTTAAGTTGCAAAGACTATAACTTTTTAAAGAACAGAGGCTGTACCAGGTATTTTGAGTTTTACAGAGTATACTCCCATAATTAACACACATATAAAATAATGAAAACGGGTTAAAATACTAATACTTGACAAATAAAGAGTTTATCCAAGTTCTACAAAACACATAATTGTTTACAGTAAAAGTTTTAAGGATTTTACTCACTGTTTTTTTCCCTTTTGAACGAATGAAGCCTGCTTCTTTGTTTTTGTTTGATCTTCTATTGGAGCTTGAGTGTTTTTGGTTCCCTTTAAGTTTTTTAAATGGCAGCTTTCTATATAATTTTCTTTTTCTTTTCTTTTGCTTTGCCTTGTAAGTTAGAATACTTTTCACGTGAAGTATCAGTGTTATTTATAGAGAAAAGGAAGGAGGTGTGTTTTAATAGGCTGAAGCCCATCTCCTTTGTACAGTAAGCTTTCATTTTTTTTCTTTTCATTTTTTTTCTTTGGTTTTCAACAATAACCTGATATGAACATAAGTGATTTGATTAATTGAAAGGAGGATTTGATTTATTAATTGCTTGAGTTGATGTGTATTAATTGCTATGTTCCCTTAAGTGTTTACATAGACATCATAGAATATATATACTTTATATATATAACATAGCTTTATTTTTACCATATGGACACATTTTTACCTTATACAAACATATATATATATATATTCACATGCCTAAGCCTTGTGTTATTTATATAGATTTTACTTATACCCTATAACTACATACAAATATAATTAGTCACTTATATGTATTTATTCCTATTTTTATATATTTTATTTTAATTTTCATACCAAAGTTATGTATATACCCACTCACACATATATAATTATATCATGTAATAGAAAAGTGGAGTTTTTATTTAAATATTTTTGAGAGATTTAGATTTTAGATTTTTAATTCATAGCTTCCCGAATATATATATACCTATATCTATAAAGATTAGAATTTATTATTTGACTGATAAAAATAATATTCCAATATTTAAAATCAGTAAAATATTCAAATAACACGTGTCAAACACCCGGGTCGTTACATTATATGTCTGTTTACCTTTGTCCAACTCCCTTTATATTTCTGGAGTGAACCCGATTGACCAATATCCACCCTAACGGCCTGATCATGGGGTCGCACCCTGGATCCATGATACCATTGTTATTATGGTATTTGATGCACATCATGAGATAGGTAGTTGGTTACTCATTGTGTCGCATAGGCCAGCGGTCAGTTACCATAAAGGCACATGTCGGTAGTCGTGACCGAAGAGGCTACACTTTGTCGAGCCTATGGTGGATCATTATCACAACACTAAGAGAGGAGAGGTAATGATAACGATGACTGTAGGAGTTATGTCAGATGGATTATGTGTGGCTCCTGGAGCAAGCAGACGTGTTGTCAGTTTCCCATCTGGTTCCGGAGTGGTTGTAGTATGTGGGTAGTAGATAGATATATATTATGTATGGATGAGATTATACCTGAGACTGTTTCTAGAGTATGATCAATCCCGTATCCTTCTCAGGCAAACGACCTACTTATTATTGATTTATTATTTCTATCTCTTAGGACCTTTCATTCTAGAGTTTCACCTCTCCAAGGGCTGTGAGTTGAGATATATGATTTTGCATATTGTGGCATTATTATGAGCTAGCTCAAATCTTTCTTAGTGATTTGATTGATTCAATAATGGTATTTTATCAAGAGATTGAGAGGGATTGTAGAATTTGCTTCGTTACTACCTGACTTCACATGAGGATATCTCATTATTGATTATTTTTTGTTTTGATGAGGATTTTGAGATGTATATGATTCACCTATTCGATGTTTTTTACTATGAATTTTGATTTGATGTGTTTTATATGGGTGATAACGCTTTCTTGTTTGGGTTTACTATGAATGTTGTTTGAGATATTATGAGAATGTAATTTATTACTCTTCTTATATTATTATTGTAAGTTATATTACATCCATCGTTGTAGATATAGTTTGAACCGTTATTATTTATATAATACTTGGGTCAATCTAAGACATTTCGGGTACATGGATGATTTGACCGGCATGTATTTTATTGGGCTTAGAGGAGTAGGAATTGTTGCATGAGAACTGTATAACATTGATTGATTTTGTGTGTGTGTGTGTATAATTGACATTTGAGTTGTATTGTATAATTATATACTGATATATATTATATGTTTTCACTATGATTGACTCTATGTACCCTATGATGTCTTGTATATTATGTATTGTTCTGTTCTAAAGGCCTACATATCTATTGCTTATACGATTCTGTATACATGTGGATTAGTTATTTCTTATATGTTTTAATACGTACCGATGTTAGTCCAAGAGAATATTAACTTGTGTACCCCAATAGCCTTATTCTCCGTATTGTGTGATAGTATTACTCTATAATACTTTTGGATAGTATGGGTATAGAGGTGAGGTGTTACAATATGGTATCAGAGCAGGTTCAGAATAATACATTGTATTTAAGAGACACGAGTCTTGACCTTAGATGTGACTTAGAGTCCCTGACCCCTTAGGTTGTTGGGTATTTACCCTATATTAAAGGAAAAGTAGGAGGTTATGATGATTACTAGGGGTAATCATCTAGTGACGTACTTGTTAATTTCTATAACACCTCAGATTTTTGGTAACATTATTTAGGATATTTAATTAGTTAAATAAAATAAAATAATCTGTTGATTAGGGGATTGAAATTTGATTTTAATTAAGGTGTAGCCGTGCCATTTAACAATGAATTAAGAAAGAGTTAAAATAAAATAGAGGGATAATATAGGAAAGAGGTCATTCTTGTATCCTCCAAACCTTAGAAATGTACTATACTAGACATTCATTTCATTTTGAAAATTTTAAAACATCAGACCGGCCACCATTAACAAGGAAAAGAGGAAGAAGATTAAGAAAAGCTATGGGAAAGGCTAATTCAAATCAAATCCATTCAAATCTCAAGCTCCTTAATCTCTAAAGCTAAGGTGAATAATGTTTCTGTCTCATATTTTCTTGTCTTCGGTTTTAAGATGAAATCTAAATTATTTTGCATTGATTTGCCATGTTTTTGAATAATGGAATGTTTATATATATTTGTTGATGATTTATGTATATTCATATTGATTTTATGATAGGTTTTAAGGTGAAAACTTTATTAAATAACATCCAAATGCCTTGAGAATTTTTATTTAGACTAGAAATAATATTATAAAGATGGGTTTCAATTTTTAGAATTTTCTGAATTTTTATGGAATTTATATGAATTTTCTAGTGAAGAAAATGTTATTTGGGAATATAAATTATTTAAGGTTAAATAATAAAAGGTTGGGGTCTGAAATTTTTATCTGTTGGAAAACATATTAAAAGAGATTTTTTGGAATTTTTCAAGATTTTTCCTGAATGTTTTAATGGTTATATAAATTATTTAAGGTATGGGACTTAAATGTTTTATATAATTAAAGAACGAGAAGGGGCTTGTTGTAAATAATTCAAATTTGTTAAATCTGGAAAGTCGGCAACACTTTTGAAAAAGTACAATGGCAAGCAATCAGATTTAGACAAACAAAACAGGTTAGGTACAAAAGAAATAGTTTAAAAGTACAAATAAATAGGTTTTCATTGTTTCGATGCTTTCGACACCAGGTTCCGCCTCCTTACCTTCGCTTCCAACAATGTCGAAACCAATTCATATGGTATCAGGGAACTGGTATGTAGTGAATTGGGACATATGTGGAAGGTATAGGGTCGAAACCGGGGGTTCCGCAGGTGTTGAGGCTTTGCTTTGATTTTAAAGGAAAATGCGCCTGCTTGCTTTCGATTAAGATGCTTTCGACTTGGTTAGCTTTCGACTTGGTCAAATGGTTTTAAAGAGATGGTTTCGATCGGGTTGCGCTTTTCTTTTAAATGACTGCTTTCGACTAAGTCAGAACCTTTTAGCTGCCGCTTCCTACCTTTCGACCAAAATGGTTTCGAAAGGGTTGTTTTGTTTTCTAAAAATCTGGCCACATCTCCAATGCTTTCGAAGGGATGGTTTTGACATCATCACTTCTTTATTTAGGAAATGGTTTCAAAACAGATGCTTTCGACTTAAATGTTTTAAAGACCTTTTTTCTATGATCGAAGTAAAACCAAAATGGTTTCGAAAGAGACAGTTTTAAATGGTTTTGAAACAGATGCTTTTGACTTTATTAGGTTTCTAATCCTTTTTCTCTACTTGAAGGCATAATTCAAAGAGTTTCGATCGAAACAGTTTTCAAAGGTTTCGAAGGGGTAAATTTTTGAATGGTTTTGAAAGGTTTCCACATGTTTTAAATTGAATCCAAAGGCTTTCAAAAGGTTTAGTATTTTAATGCTTTCGAAAGGATTTTAGTAAATGGTTTCAAAGAGGTGGTTCCTTAAGGTTTCGAAAGGATTGAAAGGAAAAGGTTTTTCCTATGTTTTTGAAAGGCAATATTTAAAGGTTTTATAAAGGGATGTCTAATGTTTTTAAGCTTTCGAAGGAAATAATTTTTATGGTTTTGAAAGGGTCACTTTCAATGGTTTCGAAAGGGTTACCTTTAAGGATTTCGAAATGGTTGTTTAAAGGTTTTAAACAAAGGTTTCGAATGTAGTGAATAGGCAAATAGTCTAAGTATTTTCGAGTTAAAATGGACTTTAACTTATTTCGAGGGGATATGCAATCCTCATTAAAACTCATCAACATTATTTTGAGTAAAGTATATATATAATGGCAAAAGTAGCTTAGAATAAAGCTAAGAATATATTTCCTTGTATAAGTATGATTTAAAAGGTTAAATTATTTTGAAAAGGTTCTCAAGAAAAAAGATGAAGGGTAGTTAACTCTAAGAAAAAGTTTGCGAACAATTAGTCTAGTTTGCGGACAGTTAGTCCAGTTTGTAGACAATTAGTCCAGTTTGCAGGCAGTCAGCCCAATTTTCGGACAGATAGTCTATTTACTACTTATGGACAGATAGCCCATTAGTTACCTAATTATAGCATAACGGATCTTGCTATTATTTTATTATTATAATTATTATTAATTAACCAGTTTGGTTACAGGAAAGGATTTGAAAAATATATGTTTTCTAAGAGGATATTAGTGAGGGGAAACCCGTTCCGCTAAGCGGCGTGGTCTCATTTAATATCAGTAACCAAAGATGTAACAGAATTATTCACACAAGGTTTTTTGTCTGACTCGAAGTTTTTGTTTCCCCTTGAACTCTCGGGTGCTCGAAATTGATTTGAGTTGGCTGGGGGTTGATGATTTCATGTTTTTGAGATTTTAACGAATAAAGCTTCCGGATATGAGCAGGTGGTTATCGGATAGCTACATAGGAGTTTTAGTTTATTTTGTTTTAATTCCGCTGTGTATATTAAGTCAGTATGACTATATTTCTCTGATCAACCAATAGGACGTCGTCATATGTAGCTCTTGGCGCATAATTGTAAATTTTATTTGATCTTTACCTGGGAAACGATATGGGATTATGTAACATGGATATGAATTATTGTTTTGAAAGGTAATCAGCTAAATGTTGTTTTAAAATCTGCGTTTTGTTCATATTCATGTGTTTGTGATATTATGGATACCATTAACATTACCGTATTTCGTCGCCAGAAGTTAATACTATGGATGACTACAACATCTGTAGCGCTTAGCTTTTGGCCTCTAGATACGTGATGTTGCAACTTGGTATTAGAGCTTAGGTTTATGAAATAACTTTAAACTAAAAATGATTTTGAAAATATAATTCTAAATAATTAGAGAAAGATTAAGGTATGGGATAACGTATAATAACGTACTTGTATTTGCTATATATAAGTATACGCTTTATCTCTAATCTTCTATCTTTGTTAGGTTATTTTTCTGTATCTCATGAGGTTTGAATACATATATGGATGGTAGAAGAGGAAGAGTTAACCTAGGAGGGGAAGGCACCGATGGGAATGCCAGGCCTAATGTAAGGAGAGGTCAAGGTTAGGCATGAGTGGAGAATATGGATGCTAAAATCCCGCAAGTTGGAATGGAAGCTATGTATCAGTTTTTCAGAAATATGATGCATGCGAGAGTTGCAGCTGGAGTGTTAGGAGGAAATGCTACAGGAGCAGGAGTTCCGGAAGTTCCGGTAGTTAACCATTTTGCTAAGCCGAGTAGAGACTATACTAAGCTTGGGGGAAGCCGTTTATTTGAACGGAGGATGCCATTGAAGTGGAGAATTGGTTGCTATGCTGTGGGAGGATCTTTACAGATTTGGGGCTCAATAATGAGCAGAAGAGGAGGTCGGCATCTAGACAGCTTCAGGGAGCTGCATTATTTTGGTGGAATAGTATCAAAGTGGTGGTGGATGAGAAGACTATGAACCGAGAATATTTCAAGAGGAGATTCCAAGAGAGGTTCATGTCTGTTATGGCATAGTTTGCTCTGATCTGGAATTTTGCTGAGTTAGATCATGGAGAGATGTCTATTTTGGAGTATGCTAGAAGGTTTGAGGAGCTGGCCAGATATAAATATGCTTCAGTAGATACAGTGATGAAGTGGAAGGAGAAGTTCATCCGGGGGCTGAAGCCAGAGTTAGCTAGGGCTACATTTCCTCATATTAGAGATCCTTTTGATGTTGTTGTGGAGATGGCCTTACGACATGAGGAGATTCTTGATTCTCTAGAGAAGAGCAAGGCTAAAGAAGTCCAGGTTGGGCAGAGTCAGAAGAGGAAGTTCTTTCTTAAGAAGGATGCTCAAAAGGGTGGAGCAGCTAAGAAAGGGAAGTTTAAAACTGTCTGTTTTAAGTGCAACAAGAAGGAGCATTTCGCCAATGAGTATCGTGTTGGAAAGGCAAAGGATGTGGCTAGGAGGATGAATGTCAGGTGCTTCAACTGCGACCAGATAGGCCACTATAAGAACAAATGCAAGGAGCCCGCTAAGGATATGAAGGGCAAGGTGTATGCATTGGAGCCTACTACTTCGAAGCCAACAGCTCAGGAGAAAGGAAAGGAAGTTTTGAGAGGTACGCTTCAGATTCATGGTATGTATGTTAGCGTTCTATTTAATACTGGTGCATTACTTTATTTTATACCTAGATGTTTAATAGAAAATCTTAACCTAGAACCCATATATTTAGTTATTTCCTTACGGGTTGCGAATCCAATAAGAGGGTATGCAAATGTAAGGTTGAGATGTGACCAGTTAGAGTTTGACCTGTTAGGTCATACTTTTATTTGTAGTTTGCATGTGTTTGATTTTGTGTGGTTCGGGATTATTCTTGGGATGGATTGCTTAATTGAGTACGATGCTAGGATATTTTTCCATGTTAGGAAAATATCGCTTAGGCACCCTGATTGTAGTGGTATGATTGTTTATAACGTAGAAGGTTCTAGCGGTGAGATGTATGCTTTGTTAGGTGTTATGGAGTCAGATGATGAGTTGAGTCGAGTTTTCGTGGTTAGAGAATTCGCAGATGTTTTTGAGCCTGTAGTTGGATTGCCCCGAAACGAGTCATTGAGTTTTGGATAGATTTGGTTTCGGGAGAAAAACCAGTGAGTAGGCCGCCAAGCAGGATTACACTTTCAGAAATGAGGAAGTTGAAGGTGCAGTTGATGGATTTGGAAGGCAAGAGTTTTATCAGGCTGAGTAGTTCGCCTTGGGGTGTAGCAGTAGTGTTTGCTATGAAGCCAGTGGATCGTTAAGGCTATGTATCGATTATTGTAAGTTGAATAAGAGGACGATAAAGAATCGATATCCATTGCCCAGAATTGACAATTTGTTCGACTAGTTGAGTGGAGACAAGGTATTTTCCCAGTTGGATTTGGCAACAAGTTTCCATTAGCTCAGGGTAGCAGAGGATGGTATACCTTTTACGGCGTTTAGGAACAGACATGGGTCGTACGAATGGTTAGTTATGCCATTCGGACTGACTAATGCGCCAACTTTCTTTGTAGATTTGATGAACCGGGTTTTTTGAGAGCACTTGGATAGCTTCGTATTGGTTTTCATAGAAGATATCTTGATATACTCTAAGGATGAAAAAGAGCATGAAGTTCATCTTAGAGTAGTGCTTTAGGCACTGAGACAGCATCAGCTAAAGGCGAAGTTTTCTAAGTGTCACTTCTGGAAGAAAGAAGTGAAGTTTTTTGGTCATGTAGTCACAGAGAAAGGGTTATCAGTAAATCTGACTAAAATTGAAGCAGTGAATAGTTGGAAGAGACCCGAGATAGTGATGGAGATAAATAGTTTCCTTGGGTTGGCTGGTTATTATCAAAGATTCATTAAGGATTTTTCGCGGACAGCGACACCGAATACCAAGCTAATAAGAAAGGATGTAAAGTTTGTGTGGACCGATAAGTGTGAGGAAGCATTGCAGAGTTTGAAACACTTTTTGATCCATGCACCTGTGTTGGTTTTTCCGGAAGGAAATCAAGTTTTTGTGGTTTATACGAATGCATGTGGAACAGGATTAGGAGCTATGCTGATGTAGAAAGGTAAAGTGATTGCCTATTCTTCTAGACAGCTTAGACCGCATGAGGTCGGATATCCGACGCACGATTTGGAATTGGCTGTGGTGATTTTTGCTTTGAAGGTGTGGAGACATTACCTTTTGGGAGAAAGGTTTGAGTTATATACAGATCATAAGTCGTTGAAGTATTTGTTCTCTTAGAAGGAGTTGAACATGAGACAGCAGAGATGGTTAGAGTTTATTGCCGCTTATGATTTTGGGATTGAGTACACACCGGGGA
The DNA here is from genome assembly GCA_030737815.1 of Allium fistulosum. Taxonomy (NCBI): domain Eukaryota; kingdom Viridiplantae; phylum Streptophyta; class Magnoliopsida; order Asparagales; family Amaryllidaceae; genus Allium; species Allium fistulosum. The sequence goes on along the minus strand of CM060907.1, from coordinate 230,240,843 downwards.
AAGGCAACAAGGTTGCATATGCACTTAGCAAGAAACATCAGAATGCAATATTAGCAATGATAGCTGAGTGGAAGGATTTGGAAGGTTCGGTAGATCGAAGAGTGCAGTGGAGATCTGAGGCTGATCTAGTGGAGAAACCGTAATGTTATCTTGTTTGGAAGTTCGACCAGTGATGATCGAAAAGGTTGCTTCTAAATAGGAAGAGGATCCAGTGTTAGTTGAACGGATCAGGAAGCTAAGGGATGGAACCAAGTGCGATGACTTGAAGGACTTCAGTCTTCACCAGAATGGATGGTTGAGAAAGAAAAGGGTGATTATGCGTTCCGAGTGTAGGAAACATAAGGAAAGAAGTCTAGAAGGAATACCATCTTTCGAAGTTCTCTATTCATCTAGGAGGTAAGATGTATCAGGACATGAAGAGGAGTTTCTTCTGGGAAGGTATGAAACGAGATATTGGCTTATATGTGAAGCGATGCTTGAATAGCCAACAGGCAAAAGCCGAACACCAAAAGCCAAGTGGGTTGCTTCAGCAGTTAGATATTCTAGTATGGAAGTGGCATTCTATTTCTATGAACTTTATTGACTGCTTGCCAAGGTCGGGTAGAGGAGATGAAAGTATATAGATCATCGTGGACAGATTGACCAAGAGTGCCCATTTCATTTCAGTTAAGTCAACCAGGATGGTGCCTGTTCTAGCGAAGTTGTTCATGAAGAATGTGGTTAGACTGCATGGAATTCCTAGTAGAATAATTAGTGATTGAGATTCCTTGTTCACTAGCGAGATCTGTAACAGTTTGCATGAGGTTTTGGGAACCAAGCTCAAGATGAGTACCGCTTACCATCCGCAAACAGATGGGCAAACGGAAAGAGTTAACAAAATCTTGGAGAATTTGTTAAGAGCTTGTGTTCTAGAATTCGGGGGATCATAGGAAGACCATTTGCAACTAGTCGAGTTTTTGTATAACAACAGTTAGCAGACTAGTATTGGGATGGCACCGTTTGAAGCTTTGTATCGAAGGCCATGCAAATCTCCCTTTGTTGGTTGGAGACCGGGGATAGGTTGGTTCTTGGTCCAGATTTGGTTAGAGAAGCTACCAAGAAGATTGAGGTCATTCATGCCAGAATGAAGGAGGCTCAGACTAGGCAGAAGAGCTATACAGATAAGAGATGAAAAGACATAGAGATCTCAGTTGGAGACCAGATTTTCATCAAGGTGTAACCGATGAAGGGTGTGATCAGATATGGGAGATCAGGAAAGTTAGCATCGAGATTCGTTGGACCTTTTCCGATTGTTGAGAGGATCGGGAAACTCGCATATAGAGTTGAGTTACCGAGCAGTTTGGCATGTGTCCATGATGTTTTTCATGTTTCTCATCTTAGAAAGTGTGTTAGATACCTGAAGACTACTATTGCACCGAGTGTGCTAGATGATTTAGTGGTAGAACCTGATTTGACTATAGTGATAAAGCCAGTTCGCATTGTTGCGAGAGATGAGAAGAGGCTTAGAACCAAGATGGTCAGATTAGTCAAAGTCCAGTAGAGTAACGATGACAGCGACTGTACTTGGGAGGCTGAGAGCAAGATTAGATATACTTATCCTAACTTGTTTGATGATATGTTTTACCTCTTTATTTGATTTGTTATGTGCCTTATTGTAATTTCGAGGACGAAATTCTCTAAGGAGGGGAGTCTGTAACATCCCAGATTTTTGGTAACATTATTTAGGATATTTAATTAGTTAAATTAAAAAAAATGTATCGATTAGGGAATTGAGATTTGATTTTAATTAAGGTGTTGCTGTGCCATTTAACAATGAATTAAGAAAGGGTTAAAATGAAATAGAGGAGTGGTAAAATAGGAAAGAGGACATTCCTATATCCTCCAAACCTTGGCCATGTATTATACTACACGTTTATTTCATTTTGAAAATTTTAAAACAAGAGGCCGACCACCATTAACAAGGACTAGAGGAAGAAGATTAAGAAAAGCTAAGCGAAATGCTAATTCAAATCAAATCCATTCAAATCTCAAGCTTCTTAATCTCTAAAGCTAAGATGAATAATGTTTACATCTCATATTTGTTTTGTCTTTGGTTTTAAGATGAAATCCGAAGTATTTTTTCATTGATTTGCCATGTTTTTGAATGATGGAATAATTATATATACTTTTTGTTCATATTGATTTTATGACAGGTTTTAAGGTGAAAACCCTATTAAATGACATTCAAATATCTTGAGAATTTTTATATAGATCAGAAATAATATTTTAGAGATGGGTTTTAATTTTTAGATTTTTTTGAATTTTTGTGGAATTTATATGAATTTTCTAGTGAAGAAAATTTATTTTGAAATATAAATTATTTATGGTTAAATAATAAAAGGTTGGGGTCTAAAATTTTTATATGTTGGAAAACATATTAAAAGAGATTTTTTGGAATTTTTCAAGATTTTTCTTAAGTTTTTAATAGTTATATAAAATTATTTAAGATATGAGACTTAAATGTTTTATATAATTAAAGAACGAGAAGGGGCTTTTTGTAAATAATTCAAATTTGTTAAATCTGGAAAGTAGGCAGCACTGTTGAAAAAGTACAATGGCAACCAATTAAACTTAGACAAACAAAGCAGGTTAGGTACAAACTAAATAGTTTAAAAGTACAAATAAATAGGTTTTTCACCGTTTCGATGCTTTCGGCACCAGGTTTCGCCTCCTTACCTTCGCTTTCGACATAGTTGAAACTAATGCACATGGTATCAAGGGACTGGTACGTAGTGAATTAGGACATAGGTGGAAGGTATAGGGTTGAAATCAGGGGTTTCGAAGGGGTTAAGGCTTTGCTTTGATTTTAAAGAAAAATGTGCCTGCTGTCTTTCGACTAAGATGCTTTTGACTTAGTTAGCTTTCAACTAAGTCAAATGGTTTTAAAGAGATGGTTTCGATCGGGTTGCGCTTTTGTTTTAAATGACTGCTTTCGACTAAGTCGAAACCTTTTAGCTACCGCTTCCTACCTTTCGATCCAGATGGTTTCGAAAGGGTTGTTTTATTTTCTAAAACCTTGCCACTTCTCCAATGCTTTCGAATGGATGGTTTCGACACCATCACTTCTTTACTTTGGAAATGATTTTTTAACAGATGCTTTCAACTTAAATGTTTTAAAGACCTTTTTCCTATGATTGAAGTAAAACCCAAATGGTTTCGAAAGAGACAATTTTAAATGGTTTCGAAGCAGATGCTTTCGACTTTATTAGGTTTCTGATCCTTTTGCTCTACTTGATGGTATAATCAAAGGGTTTCGATCGAAACAATTTTCAAAGGTTTCGAAGGGGTAAATTTTTGAATGGTTTTGAAAGGTTTCTATATGTTTTAAATTGAACCCAAAGGCTTTCGAAAGGTTTAGTATTTTAATGCTTTCGAAAGTATTTTAGTGAAGGGTTTCGAAGGGGTGGTTCCCCAAGATTTCGAATGGGTTAAAAGGAAAGGTAATTCCTATGTTTTTGAAAGACAATATTTAAATGTTTTAAAGAGGGATGTCTAATGTTTTGAAGCTTTCAAAGAAAAACTTTTAATAGTTTCGAAAGGGTCACTTTCAATGGTTTCGAAATAGTTACCTTCAAGGGTTTCGAAAGGGTTGTTTAAAGGTTTTAAATAAAAGTTTCAAATGTAGTGAATGGGCAATATAGCCTAAGTATTTTCAAGTTAAAAAGGACTTTAACTTATTTCAAGGGGATAGGCAATCCTCATTAAAATTCATCAACATTATTTTGAGTAAAGTATATATGTCATTGTAAAAGTAGCTTAGAATAAAGCTAAGAATATATTCTTTATATAAGTATGATTTAAAAGGTTATATCATTTTGAAAAGGTTCTCAAGAAAAAGATGAAGGGTAGTTAACCCTAAGAAAAAGTTTGCGGACAATTAGTCCAGTTTGTAGGCAGTCAGCCCAGTTTTTGGACAGATAATCCATTTAGTACTTATGGACAGATAGTCCATTAGTTACCTGATTATAGCATAACGGATCTTCCTATTATTTTATTATAATAAATATTGATTAACCAGTTTGGTTATAGGAAAGGGTTTGCAAAATATATGTTTTAAAAGGATATTAGTAAGTGGAAACTCGTTCCGCTAAGCGACGTGGTCTCACTTAATATCAGTAACCAGAGACGTAACAAAATTATTCACACCAGGCTTTATGACCGACTCATAGTTTTTGCTTCCTATTAAACTCTCGGATGCTCGAAATTGATTTGAGTAGGCTGAGGGTTTAGGATTTTAGGTTTTTGAGATTTTGGCGAATAAAGGTTCCGAAAATGAGGAGGTGACTGTCGGATAGCTATATAGGAGTTTTAGTTTATTTTTTTGATTATGCTGTATATGTTAAGTCAGTATTACTATATTTCTCTGATCAACCAAGGGGTCATCGTCATATGTCGCTCTTGGCGTATAATTGTAAATTATATTTGATCTTTACGTGGAAAATGATATGGGATTATGTTATGAATTATTGTTTTGAAAGGTAATCAGCTAAATGTTGTTTTGAAATTTGCGTTTTGTTCATATTCATGTGCTTATGATATTGTGGATACCACTAGTATTGCCGCATTTCGTCATCAGAAGCTAATACTATGGATGACTGCAGCATCTGTAGTGCTTAGCTTTTGGCTTCTAGATACAGGATGTTGCAATTTTCCTGTTATATATATACATACATATATATATATATATGATTTTGGCCCTGTCACATTCGAGGGTTAACCTCCATGTGGCTTGAATAAGATTAAAGTGATTCGACAGTGATAGAAAGCTTTCCGCTGAAGGTGTTTGTTTGTTTGGTGCTTGTTCAAATTGATGTGTGATGAATTGTAATATCGTCAATGGCTGACAAACTGACAATATATACAAATCACTACAAGGGGAACAGTGATTTTCGACGGCTGAAAACCGTCGGCGGCCGTCGAAAAAGCCGTCGGAACTGATGTCGTCGGGAAGCAGTACTTCCGACGACTTCCGATGAAAATCGCCGAACATATTACCGACGGCTTCCTACGGATTCCTACGGATTCCGACGGCTTCCGACACATGTCGGTACCCGTCGCAATCCGTCGGAAAAATGTCCTACAGGGCATCGTCAACCGTCGGAAGCCGTCGAAAATTTGTTACCTGTAAGCTGTCGGAAGCCGTCGGAAATCGTCGAAAATCTGCTGTTTTTTTTATACCGCTGCAAATCTAGCCTTCCATCCACATTTCTTTTCCAAAAACTATTAAACCAATACTGCACAATCCAATATACAATATACCAACCAAATATCAAAACCCAAAGTACACAAAATTAATCAAACACACAAATTTATCAAATAACATCAAAATAAAATACATAATATACATAACCATTCCAACAATCCCAACAATAAGTGTTATACCATGTTATACATACACAAAATCATCCACATCATTACACAGCCAAGTGTATCAAAATTAATCATACAAAACTAAAAAAATAATACCTGAAAACGGAAGAAAGCAATGAATCAATCTCCTCCAGATCCAGAGCCAGCCGAGGAAGGGAAGCGGCCACCAAACTGCTGCATGTACTCTAACAATTGTGTGGTCTGCATGGCCTGTTGGCGGTTCTGCTCCTCCAGCTGGGATACTCTAGTCCGCAATTCTTCTATATCGGCTAGATCGCTCTGACCTCTATTCCACCGACCCCGTCTCTGACTGCTGGCCTGCAATAAATATTCAATTTAGTTGTGTGATCTCTGTAAGTGTATGTGAATATCTCTGTAAATGAATAAAATTCAAGTTTATTGTTTTGAAAAGGTCGAAATAGCATATTTTAGGTATTCAAGATAAAATTATATATTCCAACATAGAATAATGACTTAAATATCAAATTAGCAGTAAAATAAATTATTTACCACTTGATTGCCAAATCCGTATCGTCTGCCATGTTCTGCTGGATCCATAACAGACTCAAAAATAGCATCCTCCTCATCAGTCGTCAGTTGTTCTCGACCCGTATTAGCAAGGAGTTTCTGACGCTGCTCCATAAACTTTTCGTGCATTAACAATAAATAACATCATATCTTATTTCATTATAGTTTAACTAGTAGAACAATTACTAATACTGCATAAAATGAAATATGCTTACATGGCTCTTGCTGGATTTATCGTCCTGCCATGTATACGAAACAGTTCCGTCCGGATTTACATGCTCGACAGCATGCGTACGAGTGAACACGTCCATATAGCCCACGGGACCATGCGCCTCAGCTTCCTGAAGTTTATTTTTACATACAATTTTTATACATTTAAAATTATATAGAATAAACTATTTACAATTATCATTCAGTAAATTTACCAACTCCTGCCGATACTGCTGAAATGACTTCGACCCTCCGCGATGAGTGATGGGATTTTTATTTCTGTTTGCAGAGTTTCTATCCGACTCTGCCTGTACATTCAAAATTTGATACATTATTTTTCAATCACGTCAAATTAATAATTCAAAATAATTTAGTATACTTGCCTTCACCTCGTCCGTTTCCCAGTATCCCAACCATGCTTGCCATACGCTCTCCCCCATCCACCGTGGTTTCTTACCGGATTTCTTAATTTCGGATATCGTGTCCCTATAGTTCTTGCGCATTTTCTTCATCCAGTATGCTCGTGCCAGCAGCATATCGTCTGTTTGGATGTCTATCTCAGCCTGTGTTTCACGATAAAAAGTAAAAAAAAAAGATTACACTGTAAACGATAAACAGTAGAAAAATGACAAAAACGGATTAAAAATGGAAAACAGACAAATATACATACTAGGACATCCTGCCATATGCACTCTATGATGTGAGGAGGGATGTTATCCCACTTCGGCCAGCAAGCACTCATCCTACTCCGGTAAGAAGCTCTAGAAACATCCAACACAACCTTCGAGGGCAGTAGGTCGAACCCCCTATTTTTAAATATGATACAGATAAGTACGTACGTATATCAAAAAAAATAAGATGCTGAATAAAATTTAATTCTTACCCCTCTGCTCTAGGTACTAAAGAAACTACAGGACGCTATGATGCTTGCGATGGACCACTGCCATCGCCTCCTGTAGATCGGGAAGAGCTCCTGCCTCTAGAAGACATTACAATAAACCTGTGATGTATATACACATCATTTCAAAAGAGAATAATAACATGATAATGAAATATATTTCATACGTAAAGACATCAACGATATAAATTGCTAAATTAATGATTGAAATGGAAATAGAAATGGAAGTGTGTTATACCTGATTCATAATGGGTCTCATGTTACAACGATAAGCAGATTACATTGCATTTTTAATAAAAATTGCTAAATAAATGACAAATGGAAATGACATAAAACATGTAAACAATGGTAAACATACAGATTTAGTTTCATAGTCACATCAATTTCATAATACATCAAGAATTCAACTTAGTTACATCAATTGCAAAAAAAACAGATTCAGATTTATATTAGTCATCATCGTCTTCTGATTTAGATTCGGTCTCGTTTTCTACGATATTTTCCTCTGCACTGTCAAATGCTTCTACCAAAACATTTGATTCATCGATCAAAGGACCAAAATATGTATGATCGTCTGTAATTATTATTTCGTTATTTTGCTCAAGATCTGCCTGATAAGCTTGTTCATCCGGAATATTCTTCCCATCGAATGTGAATCTGGCCTTTGTTTTAAAAACTGCAGACACTACGCCATAAATGGCCTTCTGCAACGTAAAAAAAATGTTGGGTCAGGCCCAAAAAATGTTGCCATAGGTCTATGGCAACACTTTTCGGGTGATGCAATGTTTGCCGTTGCCTTAGACCTCAAAGGCAACATTTTGACTATCTAAGGCAACATAAGTAATATTGTTGCAATAGAACCCTATTTGGGTCTATAGCAACACCCATAGGTATCTGTAGCAACATTCCAAAATGTTGCTATAGATATTAACTTTCTGAATTTGTGGGGCCCACAATGTAGAGCATATTTATTTTTTAATAGAAATAAATATTTAGTTAATAAAATGCTATTGCACAGAATTTGATATTTAAACAGTAATTTATTTAAATAAATATTTTAGTTCAACATTTGAAATAGTACAAATTCCTGACTCCACTATTTTACAATTCAATGATATATAACACTGATATTCACATATACAGATATTCCTCACTACATCACTCCGTTCACTCATTACATATGCAGTTTCAATTTATACAGACACCGACATTGAAAAATATATGACGAGCCGAGTGTCGAGCCGAGTAGCGGATCCGGGCGCAGCGCCGGCGGGGGTCCGGGGCCCCGCAGTCCCGGCGGGGATCGACCTGACTGTGAGCCGAGTGACGAGCCGAAGGCGAGCCGAGTAGCGGGTCAGGGCGCAGCGCCGGCGGGGATCCGAGGCCCCGCAGTCCCGGTGGGGATTCATCCAATTTCGAAAGATCGAGCCTTCTTTGAAATGATGTAAAATGATGCACAAATGAAGACTGAACTTAGTGTAACAACCCGAGTATTTGTACCATTTAAATTGACAATAATCCACACATGTCAACTTAAATAATACAAAACACGAATCATTTATAAATACATAAATGTAAATGAGAATCAATACAACATCACAAACACAGAACAGTCACAGAATAATGCAGCGGAAAATACATCATCATAATAGCAGTTCATGAAGCCACTACATAATATACAACAATGTCTTAACATCAAGTGACTAATACCAAAAATGTCCAACAGACTAGGACATCAATACAGAAATAGAATATAGACTGATAAAGGTAAATGCTAAGCCTTCAGCATCTTCAACCAACCTTGATCAGCAACTGGATAGCTTCAGACTGACTCGAGCATATACAAAAAGAAACACTCGAGTCAGGACTCAAAATCTTATATAATAAAATCAAGTGCAAGGGAATAGTTCATAACTTAAAGATGGATAAAATAACATCTTTAAGGATCCGATAAACTATCTATATATACAATAGAATACGATAGATAGATAATGTCTAATCAGTAAAGTACGATATTAAAATAGTGTTAAGGCGTTACCATAATCCCCTTAACACATTTTATTCCCAAAAGCATATACAAGACCGTAGTTTCCCCAAAACCGGAAGTCACCAGAGGGCAATCCATATACTAAAGGTACAAACCAAACCGTAGTGGTCGCGAATAGGATAATCAGTATGACAAGGTACATGAGGCGATACCAACTAGGACACTAGTAGTTGCATGATCCGGACTGATGTTGAGCATAGCAGCTACTACCTCAACACCGCGAAACAACACTCTCAAATCAAGGGGTGCACCCAAATCGAATCACAAAAGTAATAGATATGGTATCGAAGAAGTGTGTCCGCTAGAGGTGGCGAACCTCAATGGCCCGGCGCGGCTCCTGTTTTAGTCATGTCAGGGGTCATCCAATATCGTTCTCTTTCTTCAGTCAACGCGTTCACCAAACCATCTACTTCATTCTGGATCAACACTTCGCGTGCAATAGTTATTAAAGTGGTTTTCGGTATCGACAGAGAGTATGTCCATATCCGATCCTGGTCTCTTTAATAACTACATATTTATTACCCAATGGTCGGTTAACTTAACGTTTAAAACAAATCAAAGTCCAAAAGTCAAGGTGCAAATTTGACTTCCAAATTTTGACATTTCACGATTTAATTTATTTCGAATATTTAAAATCGTATTCCAAATGAAATCTGTATTCCAAACATTTGAATTAACAATATAATTAAGTATTCAAGTTCAATTTAATAACTCACTTATTAATTTTAGTTCAAAATCAATTAATTCAAATTTACCGGTTAACTAAGTTCGAATCGTTAAATCAAATTCTATGTATCTCAATTCATATTTACATTCATCGTTACATTAAATATAATCATAAATTTGATTAAATCAATTTCCTTAAATTTAAAATTATTTTACATTTAAATTATCGCTAAATTAAATCAATAACACTTTAGTTAGTTTCGTATTCCATTTTAAGTCAAAATTTCCTAAATCTAAATTATTATTTATGACAAGTTCAAATCTATCTAATTTAAAGCTCAGTTTAAATATAAATCTACAAATCTAATAAATTAAATTATTAAATTCTAAAACTCACTTGTTTTAAATCTTATTTCAATCTAATTCTCCAATTCATTTTTCTTTAATTAAATAGATTTATTAATCTGTTTCAATTTAATCCATTAATTTATTCCAATTAATCCATTAATTTATTTCAATTAAATCCATTATTTTATTTCAATTAAATCCATTAATTTACTTCAATTAAATCCATATATTTATTTCAATTAAATCCATTAATTTGTTTCAATTAAATCCATTAAGTCGTTACTTGATTTCCAAACAAATTATTAAGTTCATTTCTTAATTTCAAATAGATTTCAATTTCAAAATAATTTTTGTTGACCAATTGGGTTTCTTATTTTTAATTGTCTATCCTAGGCCAAGTTATTTAAGTGGGTATTTATCATTTCAACCCGATATCATTCAATATAAAACAAAGCATAGCAAAGGGAACTTGCAGTGTGATAACTGGGATGGTGTCAAAGTAAATAAACAAGCAATAGCAACCATACATAACAAATTAACAATTTATTCAAATAATCCCGAAATAACCATATTAACTTACATTAGTTAATTATGCAAATTAATATAATTATTCCTAGAATCCTACGGATTAAAGATTATTATATTATGATTTTTACTTGGTGTCCGTTATCAAATTTCTACATCAATCGTACATAACAATTTTTGTGTCACTACTATTTATCCTAATTAACATCATATTACAGTTTAACATTTTTAATCAATTTAAACAATACATGGCGTCAAATTTTAGAAATTAACAGTTTATTTCAATCAGATTTTAACAATCAACAATTTAATATCCAAATTAATATTAACAACAATTATCACTTGATTATCATAGCATAATAGATTGAGTCGTGAATAAAATATTCACCTTGCGTGGTTGGAGAAGATGGCACGGCACGAAGAAAAATAGACCAAATAGACCCTAATAGGCATGACGCTAAATGAACACAAACTGCAATCAAACAAATAATTTATCAATAGTTTGTTTATTGCCATATATATATCGATTGAATATATATATAAACCATACCAACGACGAAGCAAGATAGATTCAACAAGCCGGATAAAGCCTAGGACTGAGATCCCGGATCAGCAGCTGCAAACCAGTAAAACACTGTACGTAAGCAACTATTCCAAGCATATATTTACAGTTCCATGCATATATTTATATGCAACTGAAGTGCACTAAACACAGGCAGCCAAGGCGAGGCACAGCATTGACGGCGGGCAGGGGATGTCGCGATGGTTGGCGGGTTCGGGTTCGGCTGGTCGGGGGTTCGGAGGCGGTCGGTGGTGGGCTGCCGTGGCGCGAGCAGTGCGACAGTGGGTGTGGTGTGGTGGTGCGGGTGTAGGACGGGGTTGGGCTGGGCGGACAGTGGGGAGTGGGCTGGTGTGGGGCGGGCGAGTGGGTGGTGGCGTGCTGCAGGGGGTGGAGGCGAGCTGGGTGGGTTGCGGCGGAGGCTGGGTGTGTGGTGCGTGCAGGCGGAGGCTGGGACGGTGGATGGTGGCGGGTGGCATGGGGCGGAGGGAGCTGGAGGGCGGAGGGGCTGGCGGGTGCTGGGACGCTGGCGGAGGGCAGTGGGTGGAAGGAGCTGGAGGGCCGAGGGGCTGGCGGGTGCTATGCTGGAAATAAAAAAAAAAGTAAAACGAAAGAAGGCATGAAGAGAAAGAGAAAGGGTGAGCTGTAACCTTTTGCAAAAATAAAATATGTGAAAGAAGAAGGACGGGTTGGCTTCTCTTTGCTTACTGTGAAATATAATAAATAAAGAATAGGGAGGGAAAAAGAGACAGAGAATAGAGTTTGCAGAGGGATAGAAGACAGCTATCATATGAAGTGAAGCAACGCAATTAATGAACCCGAATGTAAGTAGAGGTTCAGTGCACAGTAATAGCAATGATGCATTTCACAAGGGTGGCTATTGGTGTTCCTGAAGGGACAAGGCCATTTGAATTCTGAGCGGGAAAAGTAGGGTACCGGTTCGTGTGGCGTAACGGACCAGTTTGTACCCCGTTAAATAATTAATAACTTGCAATGCGGAACTTCGATTGACACAAATAAATATACCGTTTTGATCAGCGCGACGAGACGGACACAACGGTATAAAGATATTGGTGGTTTGACATTGTTTGCGAAGTGGTAAATCTTATTGAACCATTTGCACGAGTGAACATTTTAACTAACAATTAAAAGCGAAATTTGATGAAACGAAATGCGCCGTCATGATCAGACTATTTTTCTTATGCAACATTGCGAAAAATATTTGAGTTCGGACGATAGGAAATTTACACATAGAATTTAAACTAATAGGAAAATGCGACGACCGAATTTGACTTCAATATTATTCGACGAAATTTGGCGTACGCCTATGTCTATCTAGACGCATTTCAAATGTGAAGTTTGAACGGTAACGGAAATCGTATGTGAATTTTTGAAATTCCTATTACGGAGAATGCAGCAAAACACCGAAGAATAAGATCGACGGAGCTAAAGATGTCCGAATTTTGAAAAACGAAAAATGATGCCTTTGTTAGAAAATGATTTAGAATTTTTCTATAAAAAAATATTTAGGTTCGGAAGATAAAATTTTCACGTTTTAAAATGAACTGATGTGCAGTAAAGCGCGCACGAAGTTTACTGCGGTATTTTCCGACGAAACTTTACCCATATCTACAATCATCTAGGCGCAATTTAGAAACAAAGTTGGGACGTTGATTGAAATCTTATGTAAGTTTTCACATTTTATATTAAAATAATGGTTCTAAAATTTTTAAAATTGGGTCGGAATTTCAGGGTCGTTACATTCTCCCCTACTCAAGACTTTTCGTCCTCGAAAAGAAACAAAGTAAAGAGTGGAAGAACATATAACAAAGATACAATGGATTCAGAATAGATCATTGAATATAGTAAAGAGTATAGAATGGAATTTACCTTCAACAAACAATTCTTGATTAGAATCCCGGATACTGTCCTCGGTTTCCCAAGTGCAATCACGATCATCGGGACTCCATTGGACTTTGACTAGGCTAACCGACTTCCTTCTAAGTTGCTTTGTATCCCTATCAACAATACGTAGTGGTCTCCTCTCTATAGTCAAATCCGGCTCAATATCGACCTCATCTAACTGAGCAATAGGGATGGTCATGGATGGATCGTGTACAACATTCCGAAGATGTGAAACATGGAAGACGTTGTGCACGCCCTCAAACTTCCCCGGTAGTGACACTCTGTAGGCTAGTGTACCAATTCTCTCAGTGATAGTGAATGGTCCAACAAATCTAGGAGCGAGCTTCCCTCTACGACCAAATCGAATAACATTCTTTAAGGGTGATACCTTAAGGAATACCTTATCCCCAATCAGGAATTCTAAATCTCTTCTACGCCTATCAGCATAGCTTTTCTGTCTATCCTGAGCAGTCTTCATCTTTCTTCTGATTTCATTAACCTTCTCGGATGCTTCTATAATCATATCTGGGCCAAGAATTAATCGATCACCAGGCTCAATCCAACAAGCTGGCGATTTGCATGGCCGTCCATATAAAGCTTCGAACGGTGCCATATCGATACTTGCCTGAATATAAAGGTGGTTAAATTTCAATTCAAATTTACTTATTCAAATTGAAATTTTGTTTTACCTGATAACTATTATTATAAGTGAATTCAACCAAATGGAGATGGTCTTCCCAAGATCCACCGAAATCAATAATGCAGGCTTGGAGCAGATCTTCTAAAATCTGATTCACCCTTTCAGTTTGGCCATCTGTTTGAGGATGATAAGTTGTGCTCAGATTCAGTTTAGTGCCAAAGATGTCCTGAAATGCCTTCCAGAATTTACTAGTGAATAAAGGGTCTCTATCGCACACAATACTAGATGGAACCCCATGGAGTCTAACAATCTCTCTCATATATCTCTCGGCCAAACTCAAAGCAGTACGAGTGGTCTTAACAGGAATAAAGTGAGCAGATTTTGTCAACCTATCAACAATCACCCATATACTCTCGTTACCTTTTCTAGTCCTCGGTAATCCATCAATGAAGTCCATAGAAATCTGATCCCATTTCCAACACGGAATCTCTAGGGGTTGAAGTAATCCTGCAGTCTTCTGGTGATCGGCCTTAACTTATTGGCAAGTGGTGCATCTACTGACATATATAGAAATATCTCTCTTCATCCCACTCCACCAATATAAACGCTTCATATTTCGGTACATCTTAGTAACACCAGGATGAAATGAAAGTGATGACTGATGGTTTTCTCTAAGCACTTCTTGTCTCAATCCATCAACATTAGGAACACAAATACGGTTGTCAATCCTCAGAACTCCATTACTATCTATCTTGCTCCCATTTTACTGTCGGCATTTCCAACTCTACCAAGAACTAACTCCTTCATGCGATAGAGCAAGGTGTCCTCATATTGCTTAGCTTTGATGAGATCCATAAGAGATGGGGAGATAACAAGCTGAAATAGCATGCCTTCTACAAGATTACAACATGACAATGCTTTGCTACGGCTCAAAGCATCAGCTACAACATTTGCTTTCCCAGGAGTATAATTGATATCGAGATCATATGCAGCTAGGAATTCAAGCCATCGAACTTGTCTCTGGTTCAAATCCTTCTGAGAAAAGATATATCTCAAGGACTTATGATCAGTGAATAATTCAAATTTTATTCCCAAAAGATGATGTCTCCACAGTTTCAAAGCAAATACAACTGCAAGAAGCTCTAGATCATGAGTTGCATAGTTTACTTCATGGATCTTCAACTGGCGGCCAGCATAAGCAATAACCTTTCCATTTTGCATAAGAACAGCGCCTAAACCTTCTCGGCAAGCATCTGTATAGACAGTTAATCCTTCACTTCCATCGATTACCGCAAGAACTGGGGCTGAAGTTAACTTACACTTCAACTTATTAAAAGCTGATTCGCACTTCTCACTCCAAATAAACTTAACATCCTTTCGGGTTAAAGCAGTGAGTGGGGCAGAAATCCGGGAAAAGTGCTCAATAAATCTACGATAATAGCCGGCCAAGCCCAAGAAGCTACGGATATCAGTAGGAGTTTTGGGAGTCTCCCAATCCTGTAGATAAATTTCAAATTAGAAAGGGATAAGAGGAATTGAATAGAAATAACGAATAGGATAGAACTTACATTGATTACGGCGATCTTAGCTGGATCGACCGAAATCCCATTTTCAGAAACTATGTGGCCCAGGAATCTCACTTCGTCTCGCCAGAAGTGGCATTTAGAGAATTTGGCCTTAAGTTGATGATTTCGGAGAGTTTCCAGAACATAAGCAAGGTGTGTCTCATGCTCCTTCTCGTCTTTGGAGAAAACGAGAATATCATCAATGAAAACAAGAACAAATTTGTTAAGAACATCGCGGAAGACTCGATTCATTAAGTCGACGAAATAAGCAGGTGCGTTGGTCAAACCGAATGGCATAACCAACCATTCATAGAATCCATTCTCGGTACGGAAGGCTGTCTTATGAATACTATCTTCTGCTACTCTGAGTTGGTGGAACCCAGTGGCAAGATCAAGTTAGGAGAAAACTTTAGCTCCATGGAGCTGATCGAATAAATCATTGATGCGGGGCATCGGATAGCGGTTCTTGAGAGTGCGCTTGTTTAGCTCCCTGTAATCAACACACATGTGAAGAGACCCATCCGACTTGGTGATAAATACAACAACGGCGCCCCATTCAGAACAACTTCTCCTAATCAAACCTCTAGCAAAGAGATCATCAATTTGAGTTTTAAGTTCAGCTTTCTCTTTAGGAGCCATCCTTCTGTGAGGGAGAACTACGGGAGTAGCTCCAGGAATAAGGTCAATGCGAAAATCGATTTCCCGTTTAGATGGTAGGGATTTGACCTCTCCAAATACATCGGGAAATTTCTGAACAATTGGGGTAGTACTAAGATCATCCGGGTGAGCATCAAGAGAGAATATGAAGCTTCCGGCATATTTCTGTGGTGATTTGCATTCAATGTCAAGCGGTAGGCCCTTGTCATTGACTAGAGAAACAGAACGAGCCTTGTAAGAAATAACAGCATCGAATTTCCTTAACCAATCAGCACCTAAGAAGATGTCAAATGCTGCGAAGCCAAGAACATAAAAATCCCAAGTGAATCGATATCTTCCATACAAGAGCACAACCTCTTTGCAAATTCTACTGAGGTTGGCAAGTCCTCCAATAGGGTTGGAGACGCATAAGGAAGTAGTAGCAAGAGTAGGTTCTAAGTTGAGCTTATTGCAAAGATCAATAGATATGAAGCTATGAGAAGCACCAGTATCGAATAATACCCTAATAGGTAAATCATGTAATGAAAATGTACTTCGTAAGGTACCTTGGTCATCCTGAGCAGGCGGTGTAGGAGTGGTGATGGCAAAAACTCCAAATGGTGTGCCACGCTTGTACAGTGGGCAGTCTTTCTTGAAATGACCCGGCTGGAGGCAGACATAGCATAAGTCTTTCCTAGTCGTAGAAGGTGGTGGAACAGCAGCTCCTGAAGATGGACAACTATTAGCATAGTGGCCCTTCTTATCGCATTTGAAGCAAGTGATATTAGCAAGGTCGATTGGGCTTTTCTGAGCATATCCCAATCCTGTAGTCTTCTGCCAAGCTTTCTTTTGTTGATCAAAGTTCATCTTCCTCTTCCCGGGCTGGCTAAAGGAGGGCTGAGTAGGAATAGCCTTGGCAATGGGTCCTCTAGGCTTTGCCTCATATCTAAGAGCATAGTCAACAAGCTCTGTGAAGGTGCAGTGAGTGTGGCCAGTAAGCAAGTCATAATACTCTGGTCTAGCTCCCAAAATGAACTTCTCATTCTTTAGCAGCGGTGTATCAATCAATCCCGGGCCAAACTTGGAGAGTTCGTTGAATTTCCGCTCATACTCCGAAAAGGTCATACTGCCTTGCTTAAGATCAATAAAAGCTCTATAAAGTTGGGTTTTCCCAGCAGCTGGCATCCATTGTGCCGAGAAAGTATCCCTAATCAAAAGATAGACAAGATGAATAACATTCCCAAGCTTAAAAGAAGAATTTAGACTACGAAATCCAATAATTTTTTACCTAAACTGGGCCCAAGTGATGGTGTTCTCCTCGATACGCGAAGTAACTGATTCCCACCAATCTTGCGCGGCATCCTGAAGTTGCTAGGCAGCAAGCTGACGCTTCTGAGCATCAGTGATCTCTAGACCAGAAAATATCTTCTCTAAACCTTTAAGCCATTGCTGAGCCTCAATAATGTTCTCGGATCCAGAAAACTTAATACCTCCCAGCTGTGTATACTCCTTACTAAGAATGGTGAATTTGACAGGAGCTGGAGCGACAGGTGCAGCCTGAACAGGACCTTGGCCCCTTCCTCCCCTATGGTTTCCTCTGGTACCCATCCTGAAATACCAAAGAGATTGTTAAAGCCAAAGGATAGAAAATCATAGAATTTTAAGGAAAGTCTAATCAATGAATCAAAGAAGTTTGAAATGAAAGGATTTGGATATTGAACCGATTCTCCTCATTCTAGGGTATTGCTACCCTATCTCTAATGAGTTTATATATAATCCCAAACTAAGGTTTTTAGGGAAACCAATGCTCTGATACCAACTGTAACAACCCGAGTATTTGTACCATTTAAATTGACAATAATCCACACATGTCAACTTAAATAATACAAAACACGAATCATTATGGGATTATAAATACATAAATGTAAATGAGGATCAATACAACATCATAGACACAAAACAGTCACAGAATAATGCAGTGGAAAATACATCGTCATAATAGCAGTTCATGAAGCCACTACATAATATACAACAATGTCTTAACATCAAGTGACTAATACCAAAAATGTCCAACAGACTAGGACATCAATACAGAAATAGAATATAGACTGATAAAGGTAAATGCTAAGCCTTCAGCATCTTCAACCAACCTTGATCAGCAACTGGATAGCTTCAGACTAACCCGAGCATATACAAAAAGAAACACTCGAGTCAGGACTCAAAATCTTATATAATAAAATCAAGTGCAAGGGAATAGTTCATAACTTAAAGATGGATAAAATAACATCTTTAAGGATCCGATAAACTATCTATATATACAATAGAATACGATAGATAGATAATGTCTAATCAGTAAAGTATGATATTAAAATAGTGTTAAGGCGTTACCATAATCCCCTTAACACATTTTATTCCCAAAAGCATATACAAGACCGTAGTTTCCCCAAAACCGGAAGTCACCAGAGGGCAATCCATATACTAAAGGTACAAACCAAAACGTAGTGGTTGCGAATAGGATAATCAGTATGACAAGGTACATGAGGCGATACCAACTAGGACACTAGTAGTTGCGTGATCCGGACTGATGTTGAGCATAGCAGCTACTACCTCAACACCGCGAAACAACACTCCCAAATCAAGGGGTGCACCCTAATCGAATCACAAAAGTAATAGATATGGTATCGAAGAAGTGTGTCCGCTAGAGGTGGCGAACCTCAATGGCCCGGCGCGGCTCCTGTTTTAGTCATGTCAGGGGTCGTCCAATATCGTTCTCTTTCTTCAGTCAACGCGTTCACCAAACCATCCACTTCATTCTGGATCAACACTTCGCGTGCAATAGTTATTAAAGTGGTTTTCGGTATCGACAGAGAGTGTCCATATCCGATCCCGGTCTCTTTAATAACTACGTATTTATTACCCAATGGTCGGTTAACTTAACGTTTAAAACAAATTAAAGTCCAAAAGTCAAGGTGCAAATTTGACTTCCAAATTTTGACATTTCACGATTTAATTTATTTCGGATATTTAAAATCATATTCCAAATGAAATCTGTAGTCCAAACATTTGAATTAACAATATAATTAAGTATTCAAGTTCAATTTAATAACTCACTTATTAATTTTAGTTCAAAATCAATTAATTCAAATTTACCGGTTAACTAAGTTCGAATCGTTAAATCAAATTCTATGTATCTCAATTCATATTTACATTCATCGTTACATTAAATATTATCATAAATTTGATTAAATCAATTTCCTTAAATTTAAAATCATTTTACATTTAAATTATCGCTAAATTAAATCCATAACACTTTAGTTAGTTTCGTATTCCATTTTAAGTCAAAATTTCCTAAATCTAAATTATTATTTATGACAAGTTCAAATCTATCTAATTTAAAGCTCAGTTTAAATCTAAATCTACAAATCTAATAAATTAAATTATTAAATTCTAAAACTCACTTGTTTTAAATCTTATTTCAATCAAATTCGCCAATTCATTTTTCTTTAATTAAATAGATTTATTAATCTGTTTCAATTTAATCCATTAATTTATTCCAATTAATCCATTAATTTATTTCAATTAAATCCATTAATTTATTTCAATTAAATCCATTAATTTACTTCAATTAAATCCATTTATTTATTTCAATTAAATCCATTAATTTGTTTCAATTAAATCCATTAAGTCGTTACTTGATTTCCAAACAAATTATTAAGTTCATTTCTTAATTTCAAATAGATTTCAATTTCAAAATAATTTTTGGTGACCAATCGGGTTTCTTATTTTTAATTGTCTATCCTAGGCCAAGTTATTTAAGTGGGTATTTATCATTTCAACTCGATATCATTCAATATAAAACAAAGCATAGCAAAGGGAACTTGCAGTGTGATAACTGGGATGGTGTCAAAGTAAATAAACAAGCAATAGCAACCATACATAACAAATTAACAATTTATTCAAATATTCCCGAAATAACCATATTAACTTACATTAGTTAATTATGCAAATTAATATAATTATTCCTAGAATCCTACGGATTAAAGATTATTACATTATGATTTTTACTTGGTGTCCGTTATCAAATTTCTACATCAATCGTACATAACAATTTTTGTGTCACTACTATTTATCCTAATTAACATCATATTACAGTTTAACATTTTTAATCAATTTAAACAATACATGGCGTCAAATTTTAGAAATTAACAGTTTATTTCAATCAAATTTTAACAATCAACAATTTAATATCCAATTTAATATTAACAACAATTATCACTTGATTATCATAGCATAATAGATTGAGTCGTGAATAAAATATTCACCTTGCGTGGTTGGAGAAGATGGCGCGGCACGAAGAAAAATAGACCAAATAGACCCTAATAGGCATGACGCTAAATGAACACAAACTGCAATCAAACAAATAATTTATCAATAGTTTGTTTATTGCCATATATATATCGATTGAATATATATATAAACCATACCAACGACGAAGCAAGATAGATTCAACAAGCCGGATAAAGCCTAGGACTGAGATCCCGGATCAGCAGCTGCAAACCAGTAAAACACTGTACGTAAGCAACTATTCCAAGCATATATTTACAGTTCCATGCATATATTTATATGCAACTGAAGTGCACTAAACACAGGCAGCCAAGGCGAGGCACAGCAGTGACGGCGGGCAGGGGATGTCGCGATGGTTGGCGGGTTCGGGTTCGGCTGGTCGGGGGTTCGGAGGCGGTCGGTGGTGGGCTGCCGTGGCGCGAGCAGTGCGACAGTGGGTGTGGTGGTGCGGGTGTGGGACGGGGTTGGGTTGGGCGGACAGTGAGGAGTGGGCTGGTGTGGGGCGGGCGAATGGGTGGTGGCGGGCTGCAGGGGGCAGAGGCGAGCTGGGTGGGTTGCGGCGGAGGCTGGGTGTGTGGTGCGTGCAGGCGGAGGCTGGGACGTGGGTGGTGTTGGGGCTGGGTGGGTGGTGCGTGCAGGCGGAGGCTGGGACGGTGGATGGTGGCGGGTGGCATGGGGCGGAGGGAGCTGGAGGGCGGAGGGGCTGGCGGGTGCTGGGACGCTGGCGGAGGGCAGTGGGTGGAGGGAGCTGGAGGGCGGAGGGGCTGGCGGGTGCTATGCTGGAAATAAAAAAAATAAAGTAAAACGAAAGAAGGCATAAAGAGAAAGAGAAAGGGTGAGCTGTAACCTTTTGCAAAAATAAAATATGTGAAAAAAGAAGGACGGGTTGGCTTCTCTTTGCTTACTGTGAAGTATAATAAATAAAGAATAGGGAGGGAAAAAGAGACAGAGAATAGAGTTTGCAGAGGGATAGAAGACAGCTATCATATGAAGTGAAGCAACGCAATTAATGAACCCGAATGTAAGCAGAGGTTCAATGCACAGTAAAAGCAATGAAGCATTTCACAAGGGTGGCTATTGGTGTTTCTGAAGGGACAAGGCCATTTGAATTCTGAGCGGGAAAAGTTGGGTACCGGTTCGTGTGGCGTAACGGACCAGTTTGTACCCCGTTAAATAATTAATAACTTGCAACGCCGAACTTCGATTGACACAAACAAATATACCGTTTTGATCAGCGCGACGAGACGGATACAACGGTATAAAGATATTGGTGGTTTGACATTGTTTGCGAAGTGGTAAATCTTATTGAACCATTTGCACGAGTGGACATTTTAACTAACAATTAAAAGCGAAATTTAACGAAACGAAATGCGCCGTCATGATCAGACTATTTTTCTTATGCAACATTGCGAAAAATATTTGAGTTCGGACGATAGGAAATTTACACATAGAATTTAAACTAATAGGAAAATGCGACGACCGAATTTGACTTCAATATTATTCGATGAAATTTGGCGTACGCCTATGTCTATCTAGACGCATTCCAAATGTGAAGTTTGAACGGTAACGGAAATCGTTTGTGAATTTTTGAAATTCCTATTACGGAGAATGCAGCAAAACACCGAAGAATAAGATCGACGGAGCTAATGATGTCCGAATTTTGAAAAACGAAAAATGATGCCTTTGTTAGAAAATGATTTAGAATTTTTCTATAAAAAAATATTTAGGTTCGGAAGATAAAATTTTCACGTTTTAAAATGAACTGATGTGCAGTAAAGCGCGCACGAAGTTTACTGCGGCATTTTCCGACGAAACTTTACTCATATCTACAATCATCTAGGCGCAATTTAGAAACAAAGTTTGGACGTTGATTGAAATCTTATGTAAGTTTTCACATTTTATATTAAAATAACGGTTCTAAATTTTTTAAAATTGGGTCGGAATTTCAGGGTCGTTACACTTAGCATGTACCTGAATGTGACTATACCTGAATGTGACTATTAATCATGTTGTAGGTCAGTTCAGGGCATTCCGACTTTAATAGTTCTAGTACAATGTTAGGCTTGGCATCTGCATAAAATTCAGAAGAGAAAACATCAATATAATTTGATCACTTCGTATGCATATGTTTAAAGAGAAAATAAACAGTTGCATGCTCCTCCATCCCCCTGTTTCACCAACATAACTTCTTCAAACAAGCAAAACAACAACTCACTATCAAAAAACTACAATTGCAACCACCCTTCACCATATTACAACTTTCCCAAACTCCCCAAATTTCACCAACCTTCAATACTCTATAAACACCAGAACACTCACCATCATTCAATCCACGCTTCGTCAACATCCCACCAATATCCTAAAACCTACCACCTCTTACAACTTACCTTTAATCCTCCACTTTCACACTCTTGCAATATCAAACTCCAAACTCCATCTACATCTCTCTGCCAACATTCAAGCATCACACTGCTAACTGAAACTCCTCTGCATCACCTACTTCCACCATCACTTCCATAACTTACCAAACCAACCAACCTTCAACCAATACAACTACATCCAGATTCAATGGTGAACCAACCAACCTTAATGTTTGGATGAGATCACTCTGCACTCAGTCCAAGTTATGAACTTGCGATGGAGGCACAGGGCATCCAGAAGCAGTAGATACCTAGCCAGATTCTGAAACAATAACAAGTTCCAAAGGAGCATTTGCACAAAAATATGGGGGGCGTACTACCTTATTGAAATTACCAGTACCATTCCCATGCTTATCCTTAATAATGTCATCATCTTGCAATCTATTACCATTAGCAGATAAGTTTTCAAGGCCAAAGGCCTTCAGTACCAAGTGAAGCAACCGCAATCATAGGGGAAAGTACGAAGAGATCAGCCTGGGATGTACCTGATATAGGAGCCGTGGACGGATTAATTGTTGCGAGAATGACAGCTAAATCTCGAAGAACATTCGAAGGATCAACTAATGGATTAACAAAAATCACAAGAACCACTGTCACGTAGCTTCGTCTAAACCTAAATACGTCATCCAATCACAACCCTAACTCTGACAACTTAAATACGAATTTCAATTTGGGACTTCGATTTGCTGATTTGGTTCGATTGAGCAATCAATCTAATTATTGGGTTTCTGATTTTGCATTTTGAGTCTGCATTTTTAATTTGATTTTGCGTTTCATCGGAGAGAAAAAGTGGATAAGTCGATAATTTACCCAGAAAACTGAAAGGGGGATCGGCGGGAAAACGAAAATTTGGGACAAATTGCTGTGGTGATCCGTTTTAACAATCGGATTAAATGTGGATCGTTGGATCGTATTCACGCGGATTGCTATTTTTATTAATTTTTTAATTTGAATACATCTATAGCAACACTATATAAAAATGTTGCATCGTGTTACACTTGTTTAGCTAGAGCAACACATTTTTATAGCTAAGGTAACACCAAAAATACAACGTTGCAGTAGGACCAAAATTTTATATCTATCGCAACATTTTAACTGGCAACACCTTGCAAAAATGTTGCAGAAGGTCAGCTATGGCGTAGTGAGACCAATCTGCTTTATCTCTTTTTAGAGACGGATAAGGAGCGTAATAAACTTGCAATGCTTGTTTGGCTAGTACAAAAGGATCATACTTGTGATAGTGCGATGTATGCTTTATTTCGATAAGATTATAATCCTTGTGCACATTAATTCCAGAACTTGGAACATTGCTAAACCAGTTGCATTTAATAGAAACACATCCTCCGTGGGTCGTGAGAAATATGTCAGTTGCAAAATTTGTGTTAGAACGCCATAAAAATCATTTAAGTGATTTTCTGGATCGTCACTACCTTTAACAAATACACCAGTATTATTTGTTATTTTTTCTACACCGTATTCTTTGGTGTTAAATTTATATCCATTGACAAAATATATTGGATATGCCTTAACCACTCTTTTTGGTCCCATCGCAAGATGTTTCAACCCTTCGTCAACAACACAATTTCTCGGCTCATAAACGTAATTTGAAAAACCAACCGGAAAATTATTTACTGAGGTCTCCGTTCGGATGTTCACGTTCATAAACACTGTTTATATAAACAACTTATTACATTAGGTTATACACGCGCATGCATTATAGAAAAGAATAAAACACAAATTATTATTTCAGATTACCTAACAAACGGTGCAACCTCGGTAAAATTTAGAAGAATATAAGTGTGTGCTACATGAAGATCTATATCGTCTAGCCATATTTCTACACATTTTCCAGAAGGCCGACCATATTGTCTAAAAATAGATAACATTGCTTGAGAGGACTCTTGTTCGTCGCCTTCGTCATAACGAGGAACACTTTCAAATGAAATATTCACGTGGTCACTGAAATAGTGAGAGAAAAAGAACGAAGCTTCTTCTTCGATGTAAGATTTACATATCGAACCTTCAACTCGTGCTTTTTTCATCTTTCAAATGGAATTAAATTACATGATAAAATATTACATACCTCTCAAATGGATAGATCCATTCATATTGGATAGAACCTCGAAGTCGTGCTTCAGATGGGAGATGAACAGGTAAATGTTCCATTACATTAAAAAACCTGGCGGAAATATTTTCTCTAAGTTGCAAAGCAATATAGGAATATCCACTTCAAGTTTACGTAAGCTTCAGTGATGTTGTATTTTGACATCATCGCAATGTATTCTGCGATTACTGACAGTTGAGTGCCGCTTTTACAACCATCCCAAATAGGTTTCTTAGCAGCATCTAGTAAATCATAAAAAAAATTTGCTTCAATATTTGGTTCTTCAACATTTCCATCATCGTCATCAACTTCAACCATAGGAAACATTGATCGTGTTGCATCTTCGACCATATTTTCTATACGGGTCGTCCTAACTATTTCGTTAACGACACTTTCAGACTCTACAGAAGTATTTGCTACAACTTCTCCATGCCGATCCCAAATATAATACTCGGGTACGAAACCGTTTTTGCACAAATGAACTTTCACAATGTTTGGTAACAAATACTTCAAATGTCTACACCTACTACGCAGACAACGAAATTCTGGATCGTTTCCGTTATTACTTAAAGCGAATTCAACAAACACGTTTATACCATTATAAAAATTTTCTTTTATTGAGCCCCTCAGTCCTTTTCTTTGGTACATCCATCTCCTCCGATCAACAAAATAATCAATCATCCTATTTGAGAAAATTAGAAGTTCAAAATTTAATATTTATTTTCAAGAATACAAATTCGAAAAAGATTATTTTCATGGTCGTATAATATTTGAATTTAAAGAACAACTTCACAAATTTAAAAATATTTTCAAATAGGGCTCATTTTATTTTTTAACGTATCGATATAAAAAATTGTATAAATTTTTTTTTCCATGGTCAGGCATCCTACTTCCCATTACAAACACAGTAAGCATTTACATTTCATATATTACTTCGTCTCAAACGATTCAACAAAATTTCGGCAGCATTTTCCTTTTGTTCCTTGCATTGTACACAAATGCGTGTACGCAGGAAACAAAAAAGAAAAGTTAGACCGAAATTTTATGAACCGTTTGAGACGAAGTAGTATACAAAATGTAAATGCTTACTGTGTTCATAACATGTCCAATACATGGACAAATCCAACAAACATTGTACCAGATGAATATAAATGGTCGTTTTTTGAAAAAAAAACGACAATTTATATAACGATCATGTACAACATTCGTCAGACGGGGCCAAAAACTGTCTAAGGGACATTAGTTAATTAAATATGCGCATTTTACGAAAAAATACAGTTTTACTAACTATTCACATTTACAAAAAAATATTTTAATTTAACACATTTATTCGACGTATTCCATCAACTTAAGGCTCGTTCGACGCATATTTTTTTGTTGCATAAGTCAATACGTGCACAATATAATATTCCTAGCTCGTGCATTCATTTTATCTTAGTCCAACTAACACAATACAATGATAGCAGCGCTACACACATATACAATGGTACAACCAAGACATATACAACGATTTCCATATACACGAACAAGCCCAAATTATACGTGTTTTTCACAATTTCACGATAAAAAATGAAATAGGTATACCATGGAATGCTAGAAACTATTATAACACAATTGGAAACAATTTCAATCACCAATTAGCTCTAATTTATCAATTTATGCAAATCTAGAATTAGGGTAAAAACTCAATTTTTTTCGAAAATAAGAGATTATACCTTAGCTGGAGAGCAATAGACGTTGATTATGCAGCGGGTGAGGATCCGAAAGCTCAAAATTGATGATTGAAAGGTTGGGGAAGAGATTTGGGTATTTAGGGATTAATATTTTCGTATGAAAAGTGAGGAGGAAGAAGGCTCGGCTGAGCCTGTAGTTCGATAATTTCCGACGGCTTTCGACGGCCGCCGACGGCCCGTCGGAAGCCGTCGGAAATATGCCGTCGGAAGCCGTCGCCCCCCTCCGTCGGTATTTAGCTTTTTTCTAGTAGTGAATATTTAAAATATATAAAATAAAATAAGAAAATAAAATAATAAGTTACATTAATTGCTTGATTGCGTTTTGATAGTGATAGGTTATTTGAATATTAATGTAATCACCATTAATATATGAATTTATTAAAAGCAAACATATGAATTTGATTTTTGCAAAGTGATTTAAATGTTTTAATATTTTATTTTGGTATTAATTTATCCGTTGAGTGTTTTAAGAATTTCAGTCGATGCGTCTGGCCAACATTATCGATAGGGATTCCTAATAGGACGAGACATTTCGACACAATGTTTTAAAAATAATACAATGTTTTGAAAATAATGAAAATAAATACATTATCTTTATTTTAAAAAAATGTTAAGTATATAAATGCATTTTGAAAAAAGTATAAAATGAAACTATAAAAGCAAGTAATCTAAATGTTTTAAAGCTGAAAGTATTGTTGTTGGACAATGTATTTTAAGTTTGAAGGTTTGGAAATTGTTTTGACTTGAATTAATTAGTTTGGGGAAAATTATTTTGTGAATAATCAATATTTTGAGAAATATTGCCAAAATTAAATGGGAGGGTTCAACATTGAACTGCTTGGTTTTGTGTATTTTGAAAATTGAGAGTTGATGACTTGGTGTTAAATGCTCCAATTGTTTGTAAATCTTAATATTGGACATTGGATCCTTCTTGCTGGAAAACATTAAATTTTCATGTAATAGATACATGGGCAGGGTCAAAGTTCACCAAGAATTTCAAATTTGTTTATCTTGTGGACCGATTTACTTTAAGAGATTTATAAAATATTCTTATAAGGTCATGTTTTGGTAAGATATAAAGTTTTAATTTTTTTAGAGAGAATTGCGGTAAAGGTGTTTGGAAATCCTCCCTGATAATTATATTTAGGAAAAATATTGAAATGTAAGATATTGGATTATAAATCATGTAGCAAGCTACTTTGATATTGATCTTAAATCATGTAGCATCATTTTAGTTAGGGGTAATGCAATTTGCACCGTAGCATGCACTTCTTCTGCAATCGGTTTCTATGAACGTCATTTTTTTTCCTTTCAACTGTTTTGAATTCCGTTAAAGTTTGTCTTACAAATTTTATCACTAAAGGAGCTTAAGCTTTAGCATATATTGATTTGTATACTGACTCGATGTGAAATGGAAATGAGTTGAGAAAAAGATGAAAAAAAAACAGAATATGCTAACTAAAGTGGACCTCTTGTTTAGAGAAGGGGATTTAAATTGTATAATATGTTTCAGGCTCTCCATTCCTGTCAATGCCTTTAAGGAAGAGTTTAGGGAACTCTTATGCTTGCGTATGCACCTTCTCCTTGTCTGCATGTCAACGTTGCCTCTTTTTGTCATGTCAAATAAGATAGGGTTCTTCTCTTCCTTGCGGTTAAAGATAACCTGTATGCTTGTCTTTTTCGATGAAGTAATATGTTTTAATTTATTTGTTACTTGGCATATCTGAAAGATTAGCATAAAGGAAAAGGAAAAAAAAGTCAAACCTGGTTGGAGAATTTGATCGAATTTATAGTGCCACACGAGTTGTGACGCTGAACCCATTACATGATTCTTTATATTTCCCTATGGCTTTGTTTGGATATTTAACATACACCCAATTAGTAAATTTCATCAATTATGGCAAGCAAAAACATCATCATTTTACATTTTCACATACCAAATGTTTAACATGGTTGTGTTCATTGATCAGCAAATTGAGTATATCAATTCACATGTGATATGCAATTATGCATTATAATATTTGTGCTATTATATAGAAAGCATAAGCTTAAATACTTTATATGGTTGATGTCAGTAGCTAATAATCTTTGCCATAGGTATGTTGGAAAGTTGTTTCTATACATTTAATTAGTTAAATGAATACCATGTTATTATACTCTATTTATATGAGATTTGTGCCTTTAATTTAAGCTGAAATTAGGTAAACGAAGTCAATCTGGATTTATTTTGATGCGTAATTGCATATAAATTAAGCAAACTTGCTTTAAACCGCTAAACAAGGTATGTTTTTACACTACTAGAAAAGACAATTATTCCGACAGCATCAAGCGACGGCTTCCGACGGCCAATTTCCGACGGCTTCCGACGGGCCGTCGGCGGCCATCGGAAGCCGTCGGAAAATAGCGAATTACAGGGCTCAGCCGAGTCTTCTTCTTCCTCATTTCCATACGAAAATTTTTAATCCAAAATCCCCAAATCTCTTCCCCCAAGCTTCCAATCATCAATTTCGAGCTTTCGGATCCTCCCCGGCTACGTAATCAACGTCTATTGCTCTCTAGCTCAGGTATAATTTCTTACTTTCGCCAAAAATCTAATTTTTACCCTAAATCCATATTTGCATAAGTTGTTGAATTAAGGCTAATTGGTGATTGAAATTGTTTCCAATAGTGTTATAATAGTTTCTAGAATTCTATGGTATTCCTATTTCATCTTTTATCGTGAAATTGTTTTCAATAGTGTTATAATAGTTTCTAGCATTTCATGGTATTTTATTTCATCTTTTATCGTGAAATTGTGAAAAACATTTATTGATGTAATACGTCGAATAAAAAAATGTGTAAATTAAAATATATTTTTGTAAATGTGAACAGTTAGTAAACCTGTATTTTTTCGTAAAATGCGCACATCTAATTGACAAATGTCCCTTAGAGAGTTTTTGGCCCCGTCTGACGAGTGTTGTACATGATCGTTGTAAAATAGTCCTTTTTTTCGAAAAACGACCATTTATATTCATATGGTACAATATTTGTTGGATTTGTCCCTGTATTGGACAAGTTATGAACACAGTAAGCATTTACATTTTGTATACTACTTCGTCTCAAACGGTTCATAAAATTTCGGCCTAACTTTTCTTTTTTGTTTTCTGTGTACACGCATTGTGTACAATGCAGGGAACAAAAAGGAAATGCTGCCGAAATTTTATTGAATCGTTTGAGACGAAGTAATATACGAAATGTAAATGCTTACTGTCATTGTTCAAAAGTCTCTCTAGAAATATAAATTGTGTATAATGTGAACTATATGGAATGTGGTAAGTTTTCGATATATAAATTGTTCCGACCATGTTTTGATCGATATATATCTTATTTATTCTATTGTCATTGTTCAAAAGTCTCTCTGTGCAATGGTGATTTTAGCGAAATTTTCTAAAAATTTCGGAAATTAGAAAGTTATCGTTTGATTATATCATATGCGGAAAGTAGAAGGTGTTAAATGAAACTATTTAAATTCTCAACATAAGATAAGATGAGTTGAGTGTAATGAGCCACATAGAGAATTGAGTAGTTTATGTTTGATAGAAGATCGTTGTTACGATATAAATCAGCGTATGAGTTGTATATGACGACTCTCCATAAGAAATTGGGACGATCCAATGTTTATAGGGAGAGTCTGTAACATTCCTTTTTATACGTCGTATAAATTAAATAAATTTAATTAAAATAAAATTTATTTGAATTTGATAATTGATAATTTATATTTTGAAATAAATTTTAGTTAATTAATTTTATTTAATATAAGATTTTCATTTAATAAATTGAATTAAACTAACAAATTCCTTAAGAATAATTTATTGAGTTGAATAAAATGTTTAGTTACTATAAAATATTTTTGAAATGTAAATTAATTCGATTAGATTGGAATTTATATGAAAATAAATTTAAAAGGAGTTATTAGAAAGAAAAGATGAAGAAATTAAAAATATAGCCCATAAATTAAATCCGAGCCCAATTTTAAAACTCATGCCACTTTGTTTCTAGATTAGCCTTATAACCAAAGAAAACTTGTACCAATATTTATTACCCTAACTCCGCTAGAAATCTCTATAACCTAAAAATCGCGTCTACAATTATTTTAAAAAAAGGCGATCGAAGTTAAGTTTGGTAGCGAACGTCATCGGAGGTGAGGTAACTTGGGAGGTTGCGATGCTAGTGCAGGACACGATGTTGTTGAGGGCGATGAAATGGTTGAGTCATGCATGGCAATCGATGATTGAGAAGCGATGTCTGGACGCATGCAGCGATGGTGGCTGTTTGTGACTGAGGGTGGCGATCAATGATTGGTAGGTGGTGATTGGTGTGTTGCAACATGGAGCAAGGCTGGCGATGCCTTGGGCTTGAAGATGGTAAAGATGTGGATAGCTGATTACAACATCGATCTTGTGCCGAGCAATTATTCTTTAACACTGCAAATCTGTGAGTTTTTATAACTCACATCTATATCTAGAAATTTATCATAACATATATAGTTATCCCGTTTAATATTTGAAATGCAAAGGTGAATTGAAATTGATTGAATGTTTGGGGTTGATTGGTTTGATTGATTGTGTGAGATTGTTATTATTCGGATTGTTGGGATATTGATTTGTAATTGACTGTTAGATGGAAGTGTCAATTTATAAATGGAATTCTGTCTATCTGTGAAATTGTATTAAATATTTAATTGTAGGCTAAGAATTTTATAGATGATTGGAGTTTGATGGAACTCAACTCTGGTCATGTAATATTTATCATGATGATCGTTGTTATGTTATGGAGTAATTTTACTCTGAAGTTTTATATATAAATATTTGTTCACTTCTTGTTCAAATGAATGTTTAAAAGCTTAAAAATATTACTTAAGGGTTTTAAAATCTTATTAGAATAATTTTGTAAATATTTTAATTTTTTTTTATTTTGCCAGTTTTGGGTTATAAATATATTTTCATTATAAAAACAAATATAACTTTTGGTTATAAAACTTTTTTTTTTGGAATCAATATTATGGTAAAGTATAGAAATCTTTTTATAAAGTAATTAAATGATTTTATTAGATATTAACTTAGTTGTTTTATAATTATATTTGTCTAGATAATCTATTTCATAGTTTTCCAAATCAAGCTCTCTCCCTATACATTGATTTGGAGTATATGAAGGGGTTTTTAGGCTAAGGGAAAAAGTTGAAGAAAAATTTAGTTTCAGGGACAAGAATTTTTCTTTTTAGGCTGAAAGACACATTTTAGTGTAAATCACAGAATGATAGTTGCAACTATCATTTTTTGTTCACACTAAAAGTGTCATTCAGACTAAAAAACAAACTTGTTGTCCTTGAGACTAAATTCTTTTGCAACTTCTTCCCTGTGCCTATTTTCCTAGTATATAAATGTGTACTAAATTTATATTTGAAAATATATAAAAGGTTGAGAAATTAATAAATTACTAACATGTAAATTTTGTATTTAGTTTAAATTATTTATTTAAAACATATAAATTATGAGAACTTCACGGATTATTATTTTGAATATTTTAAAGTGTACTTCTCTAATAATATAATTATCAATGAACTTTTTGATATGTGTTATAAAGATGTTTAAGTATGGTTTTTAAGCTTTTCTAATTTTGCATCTTCTCAATATTGATTGATATTATGAATGATTCACAGTTGAGATGGATTTGATTTATGATTATTGATGTGATACGATGATGGCATCCTTTTAAATGATTTTGTGATGATTTAATTCTATGTAACGAGGAGTCTGAATAAAGGGAGTTATAATACTATTTGGGATGGGGCATTCGGTAATATTTCTTCGGTTATTCTTCAGACTCATTATATAGAATATTGAAGGAGCGAGTGTGATATGTGAGCATATAATAAATGGACTAGTAACACGCGATGGTAGGAGACGCTATTGTGTTATTAATTCGGTTATTCTTTGCTCGCGGATGACACTCATACGGGGTTATGTTGTGAGTGTGTGGCTCGCTACGGTGAGTATATATGAAGGCTACTTGTTAGCCACATAGTTGGGTACATTACATGTCTATCTACCTTTATCCAACTCCCTAAATGTTTCGGGAGTGAACCAAATTGGTCAGTATGCACTCTGGCGGCCTGATCGTGTGGTTGCGCCCCCAAATCCGCAACACTTCTATTGTGATGACATTTGATGTGCATCACGAGATAGGTAGTTAGTTGCCTCTTGTGTCGCATAGGCCAGCAGTCAGTTACCATAAGGGCACATGTCGATAGTCATTGCCGAAGAGGCTACGTGTTGTCGAGCTTACGGTAGATCATTGTCATGTTATCGAGAGAGGAGGGGTAATGGTAACCGACAATTGTAGATGTCGTGTCCTATGGACCACGTGTGGCTCTTGGAGTAAGCAGGCGTGTTAGTCTCCCGTCTGGTTCTGGTGTGGGTGTACGTATGTGGGTAGTAGATAGACGTATATTATGTATGAATGAGATTATACCTGAGACTATTTCCAGAGTATGATCAACCCCGAATACTTCTCAGGAAGACGGCCTTTTATTTCTATCTCTTAGGACCTTTCAGTCGAGAGTTTCACCTCTTCAAGTGCTGTGGGTCGAGATATATCATCTTGCACATTGCAGCATTGTTACGAGCTAACTCAAATCTTTCTTATAGATTTGATTGATTCGATAATGGTATTTTATAAATGAGATTGAGAGAGATTATGGGCATTAATTTGTTATTGCCTGACATCACTTGAGGGTATCTCATTATTAATTATTTATGGTTTTGATGACGATTTTGAGATGCGTATGATTCACCTATTCGATGTTGTTTAATGTGAATTTTGATTTGATGTGTTATGGGTGATGAGGCTTCTTGTTTGGGTTCGTTGTCAATGTTGTTTAAGATATTATGAGAATGCAATTAATTATTCTTCTTATATTATTACTGTAAGTTATATTACATCATCATTGTAGATATAGTTTGACCGGTTTATTATTTATATAATACTTGAGTCAGTCCGAGACATTTTAGATATAGGGACGACTTGACCGGCATGTATTTTATTGGGCTTAGAGGAGTATTATATTAGGAATTATTACATGATAACTATATAACATTGATTGATTGTGTGTGTTTGTGTATATATATATAATTGACATTTGAGTTGTATTGTATTATTGTATATTTAAATATATTATATGTTATCGCTGCGATTGATCTATGTTCTCTATGATGTCTTAATATTATTTATTGTTCTGTCCTGGAGACACATGTGCCTATTGCTTTGTAATGATACTGTATACATATGGATTAGTTATCTCTTAGATGTTTAATATGTACCAGTGTCAGTCCAAGAGAATATTCACGTGTGTACCCCATATAGCTTTATTCTCCGTTTTATTTGATAGTATTACTCTATAATATTCTTGGATAGTATGGGTATAGAGGTGGGGTGTTACAATGGCGTATACATCAGGTACTACTACTTCCTTCTATTTCTGATTCGCTTATACACATTCAATCAATTTGCTTACTTTTGTTTCATTTTCATTGCATTTTTTATTTCCATCTTATTCGATATGTTGATTTGATGCCGTAGTTTTCTTTCTTCCATTCGACCACTCTCTACAAACGTCCAGACCTTCTTCTGCTAAGGTATGAATTGCCTTCTTCTTCTTAGATTTGATTGCCTTTATTCTGCTTTTTAATTCCCTTTGTTTGGATAATTTCTGTTGGTAGCTGTTATCGTATGTAGTACTAAAAGTTTATTCTTCTTCTTAGATTTTATTACCTTTATTCTACTTTTATGTCCTCTGTTTAGGTAATTTTTGCCAATTTGATGCTATAGGCTGTTCTCTATTACGTAACTACAATTATAATTTCTGCCAATTTGATGTCCAAAGAATCACATGTAGGCTTAAGTACGTTGACGTACAAATGATTTTGATTATGTGCTCATAATGTACCGATGTCCTACTGCTTTTGATCTACTATTATGAGAACCTACCTTTTATATCTAATATGTGTTGAAAATTTCAACATGTGGGTCATATATTTAAAATAAAATGAGTTGTGCTATCTTGGTGTAAAGCCTAATTAAAGTGATCAAATTATGAATCAAAATTAAAAAGCTTAAATATATAATTATCATGGTATTAATGTGTAGATACCGGGGCAATTCTTATTTGTTGAAGGGCCAAATTAGAAAATGTCAACATTATAAATAAAGGGTTATGGTCCCCATATTACACAAGCTTTAATTATTCTCCTAATCTCTTCTATGGAAATAATTCAGATTTAGGATTTATGTCAATTTGGTTGATCAAACCAATTCTTCTTCTCCTTCAATCAACAATTATCGATTCAGTTACGGTTTCCGCTAATTTATTTAACTTTCTCTGATTTCTTCTCAATCAAATTAATAAGGGTTAACTATTTAGATTAAGGGTTTCATGATTAATTAATCCTAAAATATATTGAAATCCTAACAAGTGGTATCAGAGCCGTCCATCATTGATTTCATTAGGAATTTTTTATGTATTATTTATGAGCAATTTTTTAATTGAACTATATTTAGAAGTCATTGAATTTATGTAATCTCTCACTCAAGTTTCAGATTTGCTTGGTCCATGTATCAAGGATTTTTTGACGTTGATTTTGGATTTGGTTTAGTATCAATTATTTTATTGTAATTGAAAGGCCGATTTATGAAACTATTTTGGTGTAGAAAGATAGATAGTGTGACGCCCTACCTCTATACCCACGCTAGCCAAGAACACTACGGTGTAATGCTGTCAACTAGCACGGAGAATAAGGCTATTGAAGAGCGACCATCCGTGTAATTTCTTTGTGCGAGCACCGATGTGTCAAATAGAATAACATGCATGAGGAAACCGACATACCGATACAAACTCAAAGCTACTACATAGTGGCTGTATATAATCCTCGGAAACAAATACAGAAATAAACATAACACAAATCAGTCATAGACATCCATATCACAAAGGCGGAAAAAGATATGAATATATACAGGACACATGAAAGTGTACATCAGAGTAATGGTCTGAAAGACCCACAATAATACAAAAGAGTAGCTACAAGCTACACAAAAGAATAAGTATACATCACAGAGTCTATATCTCAAATGTATACAACAAAAACTACTAATCTAAGTAGTAACCAAAAGTCAGAGTAATCCCAGAAGAGAAGTCAAGCAGAAGCACCTGTAACATCTCGGTCTGACTCGAGTATTATTTATAAGAAAATAATAAACGGATCAGTCTAGCTATAAATATCAGATGACATGATATTGAATATAAGATATGGCATAAACATATAATATCCATAATAGCATACTACTATAAGTATGAAAATGATAATCAACAAAAGATTAATCAATATCACAAGAATCTTCTCAAAGATCCAAAGAGGGCATCATACCCAAAAACTTGTATTCGTAACAAGTCAATGACACACGAAATCACCAATGTGGAAATTGATAAAGCATATCAATAGAAATCACGAAAATAGGTGAAGCATAAAATTTCCAAAAATCAACGCACGAAATCCAGAAATCATAAAAAGTGAAAGAGGCCTATCACATAACGGTCCGAAGACCATGGGGAGCTACCCCATATGTGTGAGTCGAAATCACACCAATGAGGTATAGACTAACCTTGTAGTCAAAGAGATATGTGTGAGTCGAAATCACAC
The DNA here is from genome assembly GCA_030737815.1 of Allium fistulosum. NCBI lineage: Eukaryota > Viridiplantae > Streptophyta > Magnoliopsida > Asparagales > Amaryllidaceae > Allium > Allium fistulosum. Next base: position 230,204,575 of record CM060907.1, on the reverse strand, counting down.
AGATGGTGTCTAGTCTAACCTCGCAAACAAGAGATATGTGTGAGTCGAAATCACACAAATGGTGTCTAGACTAACCTCGAAGCCAAAGGGATATGTGTGAGTCGAAATCACACAGATGAGGTCTAGTCTAACCGTGCAGACAAATAGACATCGCACAATTGCTAGTCTAAATCATAAAAAGGATCGTCATGATCATCAAGAAGTGTCAATTACATTAAGCTAGTAGATATAAAAGTTTAGCTTCATGTCCCATAACCACTAGCTTAACTTAAATATTTACGAACAAACTGTAGATCTCCACTAGGGAATTGTCACAAAAGGTTCAATCGAACAAGTCCAAGAATTAACCGACAAAGTAAACGCAAGCGTTTCATACCACTTGTTTTACTAAGCCGTTTAAATAGATTTCTCATACGAGTGAGGCAAAGGTTTGTATATACTAGTAGATTGGAAAACGGTTTTATAAACGAGTTTGATATTGAGTATAGAGTTGAAATCGTTTTGATGAAGAAGTTTTGATATTTAATAATAGTATTGAAACCTTTATGTTTTTAAAGTGACAAATCACAAAGAATGATTGTAGAAGCAATCAATCGCCAAAATTCACATACGAAGACGTGAATAAAATCGAAAGAAATCGATACCGAATCCATCAAAATGGATATTCCAAAAATCCCAAAGAAAAGAAGTCATCAAAGTTGGCAATAAATGATAACAACAAGTAGGGAAGTAACACGAATCGATTAAATTTGGAAACCACGCAAAACTGGCGAAATAGGCAAAATAGCAACAGGTCGGTCGGCCTACTACAGGGCTCGGTCGACCGGACCCTGTTCTGGAAAATTCTCGGGAAGCAGGTCGGTCGACTGAGCTCTGCAGTCGGTCGACCAAACCCTGAGGCAGAGAAGTGCTTTGCACTTTGGAAGCAGGTCGCTCGGCCGGCTACAGAGCTCGGTCGGCCGGCCCTGTTTCCAGCCCCTTCCCAGCCTACCACAAACAATGGCCATACACGACCAATTTGCAACCGCTTGAGCAAATGGCGCTAAGGGTTTATGCCTATCGACTACCCGGCCCTATGAGCTCTTCGTTTCATCACAAAACATGATCAAAACATCAAGGTTAGGATTTTCAAGGATTTGAACTCAAAACACAAAAATTTGGAATATTCATCAAATCAATCCAAACCAAAAGCAATTGCACAAGAATAAGTGTTAGGAATTCATACCTAACAATCGAAGATAAATATAGTTTAAGATGTGAGATAAAAATCTCACCTTTTCACAAAAACAATGAAGAAGGAGCTTGAAAGCAAAGGGAGAATCAACCACTCTTCAACACAACCCAAATGAGCTTGAATCTATGCTCAAAAAGGAGAACATTCCCAAAGTTAGGTTTAGGAATTTCTGAAATTGATAAAAGAATGAGTTGGAGAAGAAGAAGAGGAGGCTTACCAAAGTTTCTTCTATTAGTTTGGAGCTAGAACTTGATTTGTAAATGGAAACTAGGGTTTGGAGTTTTAATTTCCCATTCCACTCATCATTAATCTCTTTAGAACTGAAAAGTAGAGGGGGAAGGAGTGAATCAAGAGGGGGTTTCAGTTTTGAGTATTAAGTTAGACATAGGGCTGAACCCAAACCCAAAGTGAAAATGGTCAAACTTTTGGCTAGCTTCAAACATATCAATGTTTATACTCAAAAAGGTCGCAAACGTCATTTTGAACTCAATGGAGGTGGTCTCGAGTCCTAATTTGACCGTATGCAAAAAGTAGGTTTTCGGACTAAAATCCGACTAACGATAAAATATTCAAATAAAATATTTAAATATAAAATCGATAAATATGCGGGTTGTTATAGACTCCCCTCCTTAAAGAAATTGCGTCCTCGCAATATATAAGATGGAAATAAAAAGTAACAACCATAAAAGCATATTAACACAAAAGAAATTTGAAATAAGAAGTTCACCTTAAAGAGCATGAGAAAGTAAGTCCGGATGTGTTCGCTCGATGAATTCTCTAGATTCCCAAGAGCAATCCTTAGGATTTGAGGACCATTGAACTTTTACAAGCAGAACATCTTTATTTCGAAGTCGTTTGACCTCCGAAACAATAATGCGAACAAGATGTTGCTCATACGTTAAATTCGGCGAAACTTCAATTTCTTCCACAACACCAGGCTCAAGAATAGAATCGGAATCTCGAAGGCATTTCCATAATTGAGAAACGCTAAACACGTCATGAATAGCAGAAAATTGAGCCGGTAATAAGAGGCGATAAGCCATGGAACCAATACGTTCGGTGATGGGAAATGGACCAATATATCTAGGTGCTAACTTTCCCTATCGACTGAAACGCACAACACCTTTCATAGGCGAAACATGAATAAACACCAAATCTCCCACAGAAAATTCTAATTTCCTTCTTCGGTTATCGTCATAGGACTTTTGTCTACTCTGGGCTTCTTTTATCCTATGTCGAATAAGATCAATCTTTTCTGTGGAATCTCGAATAAGATCTGGACCTAAAACCAGCTTCTCACCGGCCTCAAGCCAACAAGAAGGAGATCGGCATGGCTTTCCATAGAGTGCCTCGAAAGGTGCCATACCAATACTAGATTGGAAGCTATTATTATAGGAAAACTCAACGAGAGAAATATGAACTTCCCAACTTCCACCAAAATCAAGAACACATGCACGAAGAAGATCTTCAAGAGTTTGGTTCACACGCTTGGTTTGTCCATCGGACTGAGGATGATAAGCGGTGCTAAAATTAAGCTTCGTTCCCAAAGCTTTTTGAAGACTCTTCCAAAATACACTAGTAAATAATGGATCACGATCACTAACAATAGAAGTAGGAACTCCATGCAATTTAACAATTTCTTTAATAAAGAGTTTGGCCAAAAGAGGAACGGTTCGATTCGACCGAACGGGAATAAAATGGGCGGATTTTGTTAGTCTATCAACTATCACCCATAAGCTATCATGACCCAAACGGGAACGGGGAAGGACATCGATAAAGTCCATGGAAATTTGATCACACTTCCAAACTGGAATTTCCAAAGGTTGCAATAACCCACCGGGCCTTTGATGCTCGGCCTTGACAAGTTGGCAAGTCATGCAACACTTAACAAAGCTAGCGACATCAGATTTCATTCCCTCCCAATAATAAAGTCGCTTCATATCCGCGTACATTTTACTACTACTGGGATGAATGGAAAATTTGGAACGATGAGAATCTTCTAAAATATCTTTACGAAGATCACTAATATTTGGTATGATAAGTCTACCAAATTTCCGAATGCCACCACGAAAATCAATATCAAAGTCTTTCAAACCTTCAATATCAATTTTATCCTTAATATTTTGGCCAAGCAAAGCCAAGACAGGATCTAGCTTTTGAGCTTCAAGAATGCGGTCTAAGAGAGAAGGATGAGCCTTAAGGCTACATAAAACAAGAGACGAACATAAGTCGGATACACGATCTCTAATCTCACAAGTGGATAAAACCTCGAGATCATGCCATTCGGATATCATCATAGAAACAACCGCTTGTTGCTTACGACTAAGAGCATCAGCAACTCGATTTCCCTTTCCGGGAGTATAAAGAATATCAAGATCATAAGAGGTAAGGAATTCTAGCCAACGCTGTTGACGTAGATTGAGTTCCTTTTGAGAAAATAAGTACTTCAAAGACTTATGATCGGTGTAAAGAATAAAATTCTCTCCCAAAAGATAATGACGCCAAATACGAAGGGCGAAGACGATAGCCGCGAGTTCTAAATCATGAGTGGCGTATCTAGTCTCAGCTGGCTTTAATTGCCTAGAAGCATAAGCAATAACACGTTCTTTTGGCATAAGAACGGCACCCAAACCAACACGACTAGCATCGGTATAAACAATAAAATCTTGATTCCCTTCGGGAATAACAAGGACATGGGCATCAGAAAGGAGTTCTTTTAATCTCTGGAAAGAAGCTTCACATTTGTCCGACCAAACGTATTTAACACCTTTCTTTGTTAAGCCAGTAAGAGGTACGACAATCTTAGAAAAGTATTTTATGAAACGGCGGTAATAACCAGCCAATCCGAGAAAGCTACGGATTTCAGTCACGCTCTCCGGTCTCTTCCAATTTTGAATCGCTTCAATCTTTGAAGGATCCACTGATATTCCGGATTCGGAAATAATGTGACCGAGGAACTTCACACTAGATTGCCAAAAGTGGCATTTAGAAAATTTCGCTTTTAATTGATTGCTTCTAAGAGTTTCCAATATAATCCGAAGATGCTCTTCATGTTCTTCCTCGGTTTTATAATACACAAGAATATCATCAATAAAGATGAGAACAAACCGATCGAGGAAATCTTTGAAAACTCGATTCATAAGATCAACGAAGTAAGCCGGAGCATTCGTTAAACCAAATGGCATAACAAGCCATTCATAAGATCCATAACGAGTACAGAACGAAGTCAAAGGAATACTATCCTTTGCAATACGAAGCTAATGAAAACCGGTAGCCAAGTCCAATTGTGAAAAGACTCTAGCACCACTAAGTTAATCAAACAAATCATCAATCCGAGGCAATGGATATTTATTCTTGATAGTGAGATCATTAAGCTTGCGGTAGTCAACGCAAAGCCTAAGTGTACCATCGGATTTCTTCACAAAAATAGCCGAAGCTCCCCAAGGCGAGGAACTAGAGCGAATAAATTGCTTCGTCTCCAATTCGGATAATTGTTTGCGCATCTCTTCATTTTCCTTATTAGACATACGATAAGGAGGACGAGTGATAGGTTGAGCTCCAGGGATAAGATTAATTCTGAACTCAACTGCTCGCTTAGGTGGCAATCCTAGAACGGGCTCGAATATGTCGGAAAATTCACGAACAACGTGAATAAGAGAAATAACATCCTCCTCATCATCATTATCGTCATCCTGAGGATTTAAAGAATATACAGATGCTGCCAAAGTGGAATCCGAATCTTTTAGAACTACAGAAATCTGCTTAACAAATTGCGGATGTCGGAGATAAATAGTCCGCTCAGGACATAGGATATGAGCTTCATAACGGTTAAGCCAATCCATTCCCAAAATCATTCCAAAGCCTAAATAGCGCATGACATGCAAATCGGTTAGGAAAGAAAAATCACATAATATAATCTCCACATCTTTACAAAGCAAACTAAGTGTTGCGGATCCACAAACCGGATTCGCAATTCTCAAAGAAGTTATTAAAGCAACAACACTTAAAGGAAAAGTATAAACAAGTTCCTTTGATATAAAAGAATGGGATGCACCCGTATCAAAATGAACTCTAATAGGTTGATCATGAAATAAAATAATACCATCAAGAATGGAATGAGAAATACCTTGACCACAAGATGTATTGCCAGGGGCTTGAGCCACGTTTAACTTTCCCTCCTTCTTGCCTTCAAGTTTGAGGCATTGATGTATATAATGGTCCGGGCTCTTACAATAACGACAATAACGGGGCTTTGAACACTTGTTCGCAAAGTGGTCCCTAGATCCACAGTTGAAGCATTTCCCACTACTAGGCGAAGGAGCCTTTGCAGCAGGAGTTGCTTGCTTACCCTTTTTGTTGGGATAAGGACCTTTGAATTTGTTAGGCCTTTTCTTGTTGTTGTTGAAGTTTGGTTTAGAACCCACCATTTCAACGTCACTTTCCTTATCTGCCTCTTCAAGACGAAGAGCGATATCAATTAATTGGTCGAAAGGAACCTCCAACTTTAGAACTAATGGCTTTTTGAGATCTTTCTTCAAGCCATAGACAAATCTCTGATTCTTCTTCAGAGGGGTGTTGATGTATTCAACCCCATATTTGGAAAGTGATTCGAAAGAAGCAACGTAGTCCGTCACAGAAGAATCACCTTGAACAAGGTCAATGAAGCGACGAGGCAACGTCACTTTCTCAGCTTCTGGTACGAATTTTAATTCGAAGCGTTCCCGGAATTGCTCCCAGGTGAGATCCGCTTCATTAATCTCAGAAATAAGAAGTTTGTACCAGTCCAATGCTCTTTCTTGGAGCATACTAGAAGCCACCTGAACTCGGTGAAGATCGATAAGGTTCATGCGAGAAAAGATTCGATCGCATGTTCGTAGCCAAGCCTGGACTTCAATAATGGTTTCCGAACCTTTGAATGGCTTCCCACCCAAGTTGGTATAATCGCTGCACAAGCGTGCAAACCCAGACTTAGGATGGGTAGGTTCCGGATTAGTTCCAGCTGCTTGAGCATTTGTTACCAAATCAAGAAGCTGCTGGGTAGTCATAAAAACTCCATCCTAGGGAGCAGCAGTAGATGGACCGGCTCTGGGACGGTCTGGTCTAGACATTCTCTTCTTTATGAAAGAGAGAAAAAGAAAAGTTATTCTCCAAATAAACATCAAGCAAATATTGATAGATAAAACAAGTATTCATAAAAGGAAATAGGATGAATCGGTTCGAAGACTCGAATTAAATCCTAAGGCACGACTCCTAAGTTGGACTTAGGACGATGATCCTTGTTAAGTTATTCTGTATTGTTCCGAAGTTTGGCTCTGATACCAAGCTGTGACGCCCTACCTCTATACCCACGCTAGCCAAGAACACTACGGTGTAATGCTGTCAACTAGCACGGAGAATAAGGCTGTTGAGGAGCGACCATCCGTGTAATTTCTTTGTGCGAGCACCGATGTGTCAGATAGAATAACATGCATGAGGAAACCGACATACCGATACAAACTCAAAGCTACTACACAGTGGCTGTATATAATCCTCGGAAAGAAATACAGAAATAAACATAACACAAATCAGTCACAGACATCCATATCACAAAGGCGGAAAAAGATATGAATATATACAGGACACATGAAAGTGTACATCAGAGTAATGGTCTGAAAGACCCACAATAATACAAAAGAGTAGCTGCAAGCTACACAAAAGAATAAGTATACATCACAGAGTCTATATCTCAAATGTATACAACAAAAACTACTAATCTAAGTAGTAACCAAAAGTCAGAGTAATCCCAGAAGAGAAGTCAAGCAGAAGCACCTGTAACATCTCGGTCTGACCCGACTATTATTTATAAGAAAATAATAAACGGATCAGTCTAGCTATAAATATCAGATGACATGATATAGAATAAAAGATAAGGCATAAACATATAATATCCATAATAGCATACTACTATAAGTATGAAAATGATAATCAATAAAAGATTAATCAATATCACAAGAATCTTCTCAAAGATCCAAAGAGGGCATCATACCAAAAAACTTGTATTCGTAACAAGTCAATGACAAAATTGATAAAGCATATCAATAGAAATCACGAAAATAGGTGAAGCATAAAATTTCCAGAAATCAACGCACGAAATCCAGAAATCATAAAAAGAGAAAGAGGCCTATCACATAACGGTCCGAAGACCATGGGGAGCTACCCCATATGTGTGAGTCGAAATCACACCAATGAGGTATAGACTAACCTTGTAGTCAAAGAGGTATGTGTGAGTCGAAATCACACAAATGGTGTCTAGACTAACCTCGAAGCCAAAGGGATATGTGTGAGTCGAAATCACACAGATGAGGTCTAGTCTAACCGTGCAGACAAAGAGACATCGCACAATTGCTAGTCTAAATCATAAAAAGGATCGTCATGATCATCAAGAAGTGTCAATTACATTAAGCTAGTAGATATAAAAGTTTAGCTTCATGTCCCATAACCACTAGCTTAACTTAAATATTTACGAACAAACTGTAGATCTCCACTAGGGAATTGTCACAAAAGGTTCAATCGAACAAGTCTAAGAATTAACGGACAAAGTAAACGCAAGCGTTTCATACCACTTGTTTTACTAAGCCGTTTAATTAGATTTCTCATACGAGTGAGGCAAAGGTTTGTATATACTAGTAGATTGGAAAACGGTTTTATAAACGAGTTTGATATTGAGTATAGAGTTGAAATCGTTTTGATGAAGAAGTTTTGATATTTAATACTAGTATTGAAACTTTATGTTTTTTAAAGTGACAAATCACAAAGAATGATTGTAGAAGCAATCAATCACCAAAATTCACATACGAAGACGTGAATAAAATTCAAAGAAATCGATACCGAATCCATCAAAATGGATATTCCAAAAATCCCAAAGAAAAGAAATCATCAAAGTTGGCAATAAATGATAACAACAAGTAGGGAAGTAACACGAATCGATTAAATTTGGAAACCACGCAAAACTGGCGAAATAGGCAAAATACCAGCAGGTCGGTCGGCCTGCTACAGGGCTCGGTCGACCGGACCCTGTTCTGGAAAATTCTCGGGAAGCAGGTCGGTCGACTGAGCTCTGCAGTCGGTCGACCAAACCCTGAGGCAGAGAAGTGCTTTGCACTTTGGAAGCAGGTCGGTCGGCCGGCTACAGAGCTCGGTCGGCCGGCCCTGTTTCCAGCCCCTTCCCAGCCTACCACAAACAATGGCCAAACACGACCAATTTGCAACCGCTTGAGCAAATGGCGCTAAGGGTTTATGCCTATCGACTACCCGGCCCTATGAGCTCTTCGTTGCATCACAAAACATGATCAGAACATCAAGGTTAGGATTTTCAAGGATTTGAACTCAAAACACAAAAATTTGGAATATTCACCAAATCAATCCAAACCAAAAGCAATTGAACAAGAATAAGTGTTAGGAATTCATACCTAACAATCAAAGATAAATATAGTTTAAGATGTGAGATAAAAATCTCACCTTTTCACAAAAACAATGAAGAAGGAGCTTGAAAGCAAAGGGAGAATCAACCACTCTTCAACACAACCCAAATGAGCTTGAATCTATGCTCAAAAAGAAGAACATTCCCAAAGTTAGGTTTAGGAATTTCTGAAATTGATAAAAGAATGAGTTGGAGAAGAAGAAGAGGAGGCTTACCAAAGTTTCTTCTATTAGTTTGGAGCTAGAACTTGATTTGTAAATGGAAACTAGGGTTTGGAGTTTTAATTTCCCATTCCACTCACCATTAATCTCTTTAGAACTGAAAAGTAGAGGGGGAGGGAGTGAATGAAGAGGGGGTTTCAGTTTTGAGTATTAAGTTAGACATAGGGCTGAACCCAAACCCAAACCCAAAGTGAAAATGGTCAAACTTTTGGCTGGCTCCAAACATATCAATGTTTATACTCAAAAAGGTCGCAAACGTCATTTTGAACTCAATGGAGGTGGTCTCGAGTCCTAATTTGACCGTATGCAAAAAGTAGTTTTTCGGACTAAAATCCGACTGACGATAAAATATTTAAATAAAATATTTAAATATAAAATCGATAAATATGCGGGTTGTTAAAGATAGATATAAATGATCTGTATGTTATTTATGAAACAGTTAGAATTTTGAAATCAATACATTATGAGAAATAATCTAAATTCCTCTAAATTTTGATAAAAACCTATGTTGATCAATGCATCCACATGTTTATTATTTTATATTTCGTAAATAAATTGTGAATTTTAATGTAAGGAATACATTATGATTCGATATGTACTGTCAATTTTTTTGTTTATAAATGGTATGAATATATATATATATATATATATATATAATTATAACTATTTATGCAAGCAATATAAATCCGGTTCTATAATTATTTTACATCGTTCAACTTTTGATTAAATAATTTGAACATATATAAAGTAATTTGGTTATTGCAGAAATTTTGATTGATTAGAAATAATGTATGCCCCTTTTAAAGTGTTTATGTTTATTTTATTATTGAAATAAATTTTAACATGACATTAATTTACATTTTAAGCCACACAACGGTTAATTGCATTTATTTTTATCATAAATGCATTAAATGTGATTGTTAGGGTAACAAATAAATTAATATATTATCATAAATGCACTAAATGCGTCAGATACAATGAATTTAATGATGCAACATGTTTGTATTAGGAATAATAAAAGACGTATGTTTTATTATTTGATGCATTTATGTTTAATAGTTATATATATTTTATATGTTTGATTCATGCTTGTTGAAAACATGTTTCACTTTCTTGCTTTGGTTAGCATAAAATAAAAGGAGCAATAGTTTTCATATTTTGCCAAAATGCATGGTTACTGACCTTAATTAAGTATTCAAATAATAAACTAAAGACAAAGTGATATAGTAGCATTCTGTATAGCTATATTATGATTCAGATATACATCGTAACTACTACACTCACTCATGTCATTTAGTACGACATTTACTATGTCATTTATGTATAATTTTATGTGGCATTTAATTCTAGCGTTCATCCGTGATATTTGTTATATGATTTATTTATGTTGCCTTGTATCATACTTATTTAGGGAAATGCATGAATGTAACCATAAAGTAAAAGATGATAACATCTATGATTAAAACGTGTTGTGTCACAGTTATAATTTTGAGATATCCAAATTTTATATAGACCTAAGGCATTTTTGTGAGTGTTTTAAAGCACTCGAAATATGTTATACATACACTAATAAATAAATTAAAATATATTTTTGGTGTCTCTTCGCAAACTAATTGTAAATATCTGACATTCCAAGTAGATATTCATGTAGATATTAGCCGGCCAAAAAGAAGACTAGTTTTTGTCCGAATCACTTACACATGTATGATGATAAATATGTGACAATTATAAGGTTTAACAAGTGAATAACTAATCGATCCGAAGGAAGATTGTTATTTGAATTAAATTTATAGTCAATGTTTGATCATTACAATAAGAGTACTACGTACAATTAGTATTACTGTCCAAAGACTTGATATTAATGTTGTGCTATGTATCTTGAGAAGAGACATATCAATTATTTGAATTTACTATAGCTGACATTTCGATATGAACATATATGATCAATCTTTATTTTTGTTCCATTTTATACTAATTTGACTAAAGTATCTGGCAATTTTAATAATGTTCTCATCTGGTTTGGGACTAACTCTAAGGATTAGTAAGACAACATATTGTTTTTTGTCTTCATGGATCTAGCTATTGCAATTAAGAGGATCACAATCACCCCAAATATAAATGTTCTTATAATGTTGTGAAGAACAATTAGAGGTAGGATAATTCAAATTGCAAGGCTCAAATGATCATAAGGTATAATATTTCAAAAGGGTTTCAAGAGTGTTATATCCGTTGGGATAATAAATTTTAAGGGTTCTTTACAAACTGAAAAGCATTTTTTTAAAACGATAAGGGGAAACAAGAACGCTTTGCAGTGCTTGATTCTATAAATTCAAAATAAAGAAAACATAAATGAGTATTATATGGAAAATATTGCTTCAAAGGTTAAAGGCACTCGAGTTATTATTATTTTTGGTACTCACTTTATTCACAGTATAACCATTTAAATATTACTAATAATTATTATTTTTTAAGAATAAAATGACCTCTTATTGAGTTCATTTAGCATTGTGGTGAGAAGAAGAGAGGTTGAAGCATGTAAGGTTGAAAGTACTCATTTAACATACATTGTAAATAAATATATAAATTAGGTTAAAGTAGTCGCTAAGGATCGAGAAGAAAAGAAATAACATTTAAATATATTTATAGTTGTTTCTTTAATAAAGCATAGAGACATATAAAGTAAAGTATACTAGATATTTATAAGTTATTATTGAGATTTTGGTTTTATTGTTTGGATTTATTTGATATATATGTTATGCTGTCATTTAGACAGATTTCGGTTTTCTATTTCTAATATGAACAAACTAGGTTATTATTGTTCATTTAGAAATAATAAGATTGATTTATGAATAAATTAAAATCTTGTTGAATTAAACCTCCTAATGTTTAAAATATAACATATATCTACTTATGTTGAATACCTTTTATAATGAAGTATCAAATTTTGATTTGGTAATTAATATAATTATTTGTTTCAGCTTACTAAATGATTCTAGATTGATGCACTAAAGCCAGAAAATACTTTATTGATATTCTATGCGACTTAAAAGTTATAGTTTTATGAACCCACATAAGGAAAAAAATTAAGATGGAAAATGTAACAGTTTTTGAGGATGTTAAGTTTGGGAAGGGAAATATAGTATGGATCAATGTCTTTAAAGAGAATCATTATCTTTGATTCAAATACAGTTACTTCTTCCGGTAATGTATATGGTTTGTTTCATTTCATGGACAAGAAGTAAATTAGAAACCATAATAAGACAATGTTAAACAAATTTTCTTCAAGTTAAGGTTACTGTTTCAAGAATACAAATTTAACAACCTCGAAGTGCAAGGTCGCAAAATAAATCCACTTAAAAAGGAAGAAATACTGTTCTGGATGACTATGTAGTATTTCTCTATAAAGATAAAAATTTGATTGATGAAGATGATTCTTTGGACTTACATCTATCCATAAAAGGTACTAATTTGAAATGCGAATTTAAGGTATGAATATATAGTGTAAATCTATAAAGACAATAAAGTTTGAGATCTTTTCCATCACCTTAAGGTAACAAGATCATTTGTTATGAATAACTATGCAAAGCAAAAAGGGATCAAGTGGGTAATGTGGAAAGGTATAAGGCTCATTATAGATGTTTGTACCAAAATTGGGCACAACACTCTTCAGATGTGTTTGAAGAGATAAAATGAAGAAGGTAAATTTAAAATGAGGCAGATCTAACAAACACACCAATCAACAGATAAGAAAAAATGCAGAAACACAAAAATTAGAGTGGTTCGGCGTATTGCCTACACCCACTATAAAATGATTGGTATTTATTGAATTTGACTTGCTGATCACAGAAGATTACAACAGTACAACTGAAGTATAATATTGATTTCGGCAGAGTATCAGCGTAGAGAAGCCAAAAAGTCCCTTTTCTAGAAGCATATGGATTTTATTTATAAGCGCAATCCGAAAATATCTGGTTTAGATCTCGGAATACCTCTTCTCCCACGTAGGTGGGCCCACTTGATCGATCCGAGGTCATTTGGGATCGATCTTGGATCGATCCATGTACATTTTGTATCGATCTAGATGATGTCTCTTTGGGCTAAGATTGATCATAGACAATCTTGAGGTGGTGAGCAAGCTCTTGTGAAAATTTGGTGGCATTTGGACTTGTAGATTTTGAGTTATGATCGATCCAAGTTTGGATTTGCAAAAGGCTACCAAGTTCGTATCGATCACTTCATATCCATGCTTGTTCTTATTGATTAGGTGACATGGAGCGGTAATCCTAGAGTGATCCACTTTTCATGCCGAGAGACCGAGTCTTCCACTTTTACTTGCTACGTTCGTATCGACCTAGTGTATTCCTTTCGTATCGATGTCTGAGGCCACTTCGTATCAATAACTTCCACTTCAATTTGTATCGATATGAACTTATGTTCTTCATATCGATTGAAGACTCCAACTTCGTATTGATGTTTTAAAGTGTTGTTTCGTATCGTTCGTTGGTGGTGCATTTCGTATCGATCGTTGACTGATCGATACGAACTGTGTAAATGATAGATCGATACGCATTGTGTATAAATGGAACCTATACGAAACACCTTCGGTTGATGGATACAAAATGGAGTAGACACAATGGTGGAATAGGCATGATGGATACAAAGTATAGCAGACATGATGGGTACGAAGCTGAGTCAACATGATGGATACGAAGTAGGCGGTCATTGATGGATATGAACCGATGCTTTCTCCCTTGGTTTTAATCGATCAAAATCTTGAGCATACGAACTCCGATTGACTTGAAATTTGGAACGTTGGGTTTTATAGCTTTGCTTGTCATATCATATTAATTGTAGCTCGATCTGGTCTCGGAAAAAATTTACCAGTATCCATAGTAGACCTGTGTATAACCGATCTTCGGGACGAATTGTATTGGTTTCAAGTTAATTTCTTGGTGTCATGGCCTTGCCAAAAGGTGGGATAACATTTGCCCCCCAAAGTACGTCTTATGAGAACATGATGTGCTTTGAAAAGCTACGATCTTCATTCTGAAAAGTTTTGTCCGATTCGTTGAATAGCCTTTTGTCTTTTTGTCAAAAGATGTAACCTTTGATTGATTTCCAGTAATATAAATGCTGAATTTTTGGTTGCCAATGATTATGCAGTGCATCGTTGTAACTAAGTGTTGAGTGTTAGCAATTTTTTGTTCACCGTTGTAATTGTCACTAGGTGAGCATTCAATTCCTGTCAATTATTGAAAGTGAACGTTAGTCCGTCATACATGAACGTATGTTAACCAGACTCTTGTTAACATCTACACATTCACGAGTCGTTGTCAAGTTTTTCTTTTATCGAGTTTTGTGTCGATCCTCTCCTGGACCGACGTGAAATTTGAGTTGTACCAATGCTTGATGGTTGTTTTAGAGTGTCCCTTCATATCGATCTTCTCCTGGATCAATTTGAGAAGTAGAAAAAACCTTATCCGTATCGGTGGTAATCGATACGAATCAGTTGGTCCTTTAGAATTTTTCGTATCGTTGGATATGAGTTTCTGTGGACTTCAAAGCAATGGATGCGAAGTTGCCATTTCGTATCGATAGATTGCCGATGGGTCAGAAAGCTATGGTCTGGATCGATGGTAAATGGATACGAATATGTTACTTCGTATTGGTTGGAGGGGAGGATACGAAGAGGGCTCTCGTATCGGTGATATTGGAGACCATTTTAACTGGTCATTTTGCACTGGGAGACGAAACGACTTCTGCCTTGGACTTTTATTCATATAAACATGCTCGGGACTTAGAAAAATTCCATTTGTTTTCATTCCCACACATCGACTTCGTATTGATCCGAGTTAAAGAGAAAATGAAAAACTGCCTTTGCCTTCAGATCGAAACCTTGATTCCTCGAACCAATCGCTCAAATTAGGTAATTAATCGACCAAATTCAATCTTAAAACGATGAGACTTAAATTCTCGTGTCATCCCACTTGCATTCGTGGCTAATTCTGGCTAAGAGGAGGTTGGAGCAAGGTCGAGGAAGGCTGGAATGGTTTTTTGCATTGCTTGGAGAAGAAGAAGTGTGGAGGGATGCTTAGCTTTAATTTCGTATCGATAAAGAGATGGAGAAGACTTGACTTTGTATCGACATAGAGCGAGGGATTCGTATCGATCAGGAATTGATTGGTGAAATGGTGAGTTTCGTATCGATCTGGAGCGGTGACAGTTCGTATCGATTCGAAGCGATCGATACGAAATCGAAGAGCCAATGATCGATACGAAATTTATGGTAGGTGATCGATACGAATTTCTTGGTTGGGGATTGATACGAAGACAACAATCCTTGATCGATGCGAAGTCTTATATAACCCGATCGATACGAAGTTAATGAATTTCGATCGATACAAAACCAACCCTTTTTGCGGAACGATCCGAGTTTGAACTTTGATGGATATGAAACCTTTGCACACCTGAACATTTGACTCCAACGAGCTTCTATCTTGCATAATTTGACTTAGCCATTTCATTACATATTTACCTGCCCTTCGAAGCTCATCGATGGAACTGTAACTTGAAAATTTGATGAATCTTTAACTTGGATTGTTTCTCCAAAGTCTGAACAGCACGGTTGTGATGGTCAGCGATGACGGTCAATCTTGTTGAATTCGAAGTCTTGTTATTTGAACATCTCGCAAATCATGTCGAAATTCTAAAGTATTATGTAGCACTGCACTCCACAACACATTCACACACTTCACACTAGGGGGAACACAGGTTTATTGTCATCTAACGATGATTTTTACTGAGTTCAATAGCTATGGAACCCGGAAGTTCTCGGTCACAGGATGTTCAGAGTCCGCATCTTCCCGTAATTGAAATGCCGGCTATTGCAGCTGAAGAAATTAGCCCTGCTCCGGACGAATTGCTGAGAGCAGTCTTTATTATGAACCTGCAGGATTCTGTCCTCTCTAATATCTTCGAAGATATGTTAGGCCGGATTTGCCTAAGGCACGGGTTGCCGCTAAATGACGTCTTATTACCAGGGTCGGAAGATAGAGCTCACAACCCCCCGAAGGGATACACGGCTTGTAATAGATTTATGTGTGTAGCCGGGATACTTCCTCCTTTCAACCAGTTCATCTGGGAAGTTTTACTTTTCTTAAGGATCGCTCCGTCTCAACAGAACCCGAATGGATATGCCATGCTCAATAGTTTGTTTGTCATCTACATAACGCACCTCTTCCGTCCTCCGACGGTAGAAGAGATTAGATACTTATTCAATATAAAGAGTCACGGGGATAATCCTTCCTTCACTTTCTTAGAGGCAGTTAGGAATTGTCAGATCGTGGTCGAGGCTTGTAGCAAGATGAGCTATTTCAAGACCGAATGGTTCTACGTTCCACCAGGGTTCGCCAGACGGTGGATAGTAAGACGTAAGCGCCCTAGCCTCCTTGATGATCAATTGGATAATAGTAGTTGATGTTGAGTCTAACATTATCTTTCTTTCACAGCTTTAATCCCGTGACCTGAAGGTGCTCAGTTTAAGGAGATAGTAAGATTTCTTCAAGAGGTGCCCATCGAGTACAGAGAGATTGATGAAGTCCTTACGGACGAGAATCTGGTTGCTGTCAGGCTAAATGACAGAGACCAAAGAATTGGACTCGTTGGAGTTCTTAAGACGGCCCCGGTGAGGCAAGCTCAAAAGAGAGCTCCCGGGATAGTAATTACCGAACAAGGCGGTGATGAGAATATGTCTGCTGGAGATGAGCCCGCGGCCGGCTCTTCGCAAAGTCCTCGATCTTTAAAGTAGAAGAGAAGAGGCAAGTCTATTGCTCAAAAATCTGTAAGGCGCAAAACCGTCGTAGTCTCTTTGCCTGCTACTAGTCAAGAGATTCCTCCTTCGCAGATGGAGAGCTCCTTTGCGGGACTGGCAGACATCCCCATTCTGGATGACTTGCCTTTGCTTCAAGATACTGGATTAGAGAGGCTCCAAAGCACCTTAGACATAGGAGAGCCAACTCCTCCGAGTATGGCTATTACAACTAGTTGGTTGGTGGGTTTTGCGCATGCATACACACACTCCACGACACCACACAATTTCTAATCACAAGCTATTCATCTTTGAAGATTACCAACTCTTTTTCTCTTTTCATTTTACAGGTACGATGACAAGGCGGGGGTCTATGCTTGGCAGCCTTCTTTCTACACGCCATTCATCTAGCTCATACTCTGAGTCTCGTAGACGTGAGGCCGATAGAGACTGCGATCGCGGCTACTCAAGTCAAGAGAGGGAGCGCTACGAGAGGGAAAGAGATAGGGAGAAGGAGAAGGAGAGACAATATAGTTGTCATTCCGAATAGCGCTCCTCGCCACCTAGAGGTCCAACTTAATCTTCTGGCTCTGCCAAACAATCCCTTGAATCTTCGCATCAAATACCACCTTCCCAATCATCAAGGCCTGGCAAACAGCGTCGGAGGACTGAAACTGAAACTCCCGTCGCCACTGAACAAGCCATCACAGAACCCACCGGGGAAAGAGTGATTAGAATCTCTAAGCTGATAAAGGATTTCCCGAATATCTATTTTGACGGCTTCATTATTTTCCCCGCACTTAAAGCGAATTCCCAATGAGGTAGAATTGACGATGCATGACTACATATACGATGTTTATGGCCAATATTGGGAATGGATGAAGACTGCATATAAATTATCAGTGGTAGCCTTTGAGCGGGCGAAGACAATCGAGAAACTAGGAACCGATCACGCTCAGAAGGACCGCATAATTCAGCCGCTTAACGATGAAAACAAGTCTTTGGGAAATTCAGAAACGGATGCTAATAAAAGAGCCGACGAGGCAACCCGGAAGATGGAGGAGATGAGGCGAACACATTTAGCCTTGGTCAAGGAAATGGGGCACCGGACCACTACCGTCATGGCTGAAAGAGATGCGGCGCTAAAAGAGCATGAGGTTCTTAAAGCTAAATTTGCTGAAGTCGTCAAAGAAAAAGACGATGCAAATAAAGCCGCTCAGGAAGCATGCGAGCAGGCTGTGGCGCTCAGGGACGAGAGGGATGTAGCAACGCTAAAGGTTCTAGAAGCCGAAGCTAGGGCTGAGGGCGAAGTAAGAGCAGCAGAGGCTAGGTTGGAGGGTGACATTGAAGATCTCCTCATTACATATAATGTCAATGTTCTAAAGCATCGAAATCTAAGCTGGCTCGAAGATTATCCATCGCATCTATATAATGCTTGGTGCCACTTGGTTGAAGATGAAAAAGCAGAGCACCATATTGAAACCATCAATGAGTTCAAATTGGAGAACCAGGTGTTGAGTGAGGACGAGAGAAGAGTTCTCCATGATGCCACTATCATATTTGAAAAAGAGAGACTTGTTACTCATCATCCGAAGGCTAGAGAGGGTTCTGGCATTGAGCATCATGATACGAGCTCTGAGATTCCTATTCCAACCCAGCCTGAATCTACTCCTACAGTTGATCCTCTATCTGTGCCTGCTTACAATCCTGATCAACCACAATTGTCTCCAGCTTGCGAGCACGTTCCTGAAGCTGCTCCGGCTCCACCCGCGAGCCAATCTGAGGAAGGTATTCTAAACACTTCTTGAATTCATTCCAAGTTTGGAGCATTATCAGAGGAAGTCACTAATATTTTTTCTTACCTTCATCTAGCGATTGGAGCTGCACCAGCCGTGCCTCCTGCAACCCAAATACAACATCATGAGCAGGAGGCCCTTATGATGGAGGCAACCACAACAACGGCCGCCGCACCAGTTGAAGGACTGTAGGAGAGCGCTTTTATTTTTTATGAACAGATGATGGAAGAGCTCCTTGGTCATCAACGTAACCCACTTACCGACCTGCCATTCATCATGGGCGAAGGCGCATCACAGCCAGCTCTTCGGGCACAACTAGGAGCATCCCCATGGATGATGACACAATTCATGAGGAAGAGATAATGGCAGGGATTAACGCCAAGATGGAAGCAGCCGCACAGGCCAGTGGTATTGGAGGTGGTATGGCGGGTCCTAGCCCAGCTCCTCTACGAATGATTTCTCCCGGCGGTACAATTGTCGGTACTGGTGTGCCTCTCTCGTCTTCCCACGTCGAGAGTGTTCCTAATCCTCCGACTTCGTATTCAGAAAGTATTCCAATTCCCGTGAGTTCGGAGGAAGAGACTACCATAATTCCTTCGGTTGGAGACCAACCACCAAAAGGAAAAGGCTCGAAGAGGCATCCGAGCAGTAGCTCTAATAGGTCGACGCCAGGGAGGATGAAGAAAAAACTGAGGGAATAGTTGTGTCTTCCTGTTCCCTTTTTTGGTAGATAGATAGGAATTTCTTTTTGCTTCCTGTAGGCCGTGTATAGATGCGGGTTCGGCCCCTGCTGCTAGGGATTCTTTGAATACCTTTTGTACTTATCCTTCCCTTTCAAAAAATAGTTGAAATAAAATTCCATTTTGTTTTCAGCATAATTTTGTGTTTATTTTCTTAATTGTTTTAACGCTCGAATTTCCATTCAATGTACTTGTGAGGCTTTAGTCTCTGAATTGGACCTGAGTTCAGTTGTTAAGTCCCAACGTTATGGCTTCGGGCCACAACCGAACGTTAAGTCGAGTCCCGATGTTGCACTGTTTCAATCAGTAGCTGGTACTTGAGTTTTGCCCCCAGTCCTGGGGATAAATTGAAATGGTCGATTGGCAGTCGCTTTCCACCTTCGATAAATCAAGCTCAACTTAGTTGAAACGAAGTTGAAATGAGGCGAGTTCGAATGATCGGATCAAACTCGCTCATCTATTGGTAATCGCATCTACACTCTGGGGATTGCACTTGTATGTTGGTGATTTGTCATGCCCGTTTAGTGTTTAAAGATACGCCCGTGCTCCGGGGACTTAAGTTAGTTTACTGGCGGTCAGTCACACCCATTTGATGTTCATAATTTCATCCACACTCTGGGGACTTAGATTGATTTGTGGGTGGTCAATCACAGCCAATTTGTGTTTATACTCCGGTCCGCACTCTGGGGACTCGAAGTTGTTTCATGGGCGGTCGGTTCACACCCAGCTTGTGTTTATACTCCAGTCCGCGCTCTGGAGACTTATAGTTAGTCTATGGGTGGTCGGTTACACCCATTTTGATGTTTATACTCTAATTCACACTCTAGGAATCTGGAGTTGATCAACAGACGGTCGATCACATCTGAGTTTTAGGATTTTGTTCGCACTCTAGGAACGATAGATTCATCAGGATCATGGACGGTCGAGTCACATCCACCCCGAGTTAACAAGTAAGGTCGTTAGACGTACGGATCCATCTTCCTCAGACTTGGATTAAACATGGGCGAAGTCGTTAGGTGGACGGATCCACCCTCTTCGAGGCTATATTCGTAAGTTTATACCCCGGCTCGCATTCTGGGAGTCAGAGTTAGTTAGAGGATTGTCGTGTATCAATCCTTCTTGGCTTCAATGTGATGGCTTGCCCTCGAGCTCGGGTTTCACTTAGCGAGTGACTGGTCGTACCACAATCACTCCCTATTTGAATAAGTCCCAGCATAGGATGGAACTTAGTTCTCCATGCATTGTGATGGTCGTATGATGCATTTTAAGAATCACTACTCTGGCTCGAAGAGATTGCATTTTATTGCTGAAATAAGAAAATATGGCAAAGTCAGTTGCCTTATTACAAGTTAAAATTTCAAAATTCATAAACAAATTGCGGATGAAAAGTAGACTGAATGTATAAATAAAGCTTGTTATGTGTAGTAGCGACAAAGACTCTCGCTGTTCCAGGCTCTCGGCAAAGTGAGACCATCAACGGTCGATAACTTAAATGTGTCATCTTCGAGTCTTCGTTCAATAACATACGGTCCTTCCAACGTAGGTTTCATATGCGAAGGGACCAAGTAAATCCTCTTGAGCACGAGATCGCCAAGTTCAAAGGTTCGGGGTCGAACCTTAGCATTGTACAATCGGGAGACTCGACTTCGGTGCGCGGTTACCCTCAAATAAGCCTCTTCATGCTTCTCATCTAGTAAATCCAGAGATTCGACAAGCAATATAACATTTCTCTTCGGATCATAATATGTCACATAATGAGAAGGTACTTCCAACTCGAGTGGAATAACGACTTCTGAACCGTAGGAAAGGGAAAATGGGGTGCGGCTGGTCGTGGACTTATGGGTTGTTCGATAAGCCCATAAGGCCATAGGAAGTTCATCGACCTATTTGCCCCCGGCTTATTCCAATCGTTTCTTCAGTATGGACCTTATACCTTTATTAACAGCTTCGACCTGTCCATTCGCTTGTGGGTGTACAACTGCAAAGAACTTCTTTTGGATATGGAATCACTGACAGAAATTCTTGAACTTGACACTAGAGAATTGGGCTCCGTTGTCACTGATAATGGTATATGGTAGACCAAATCGACAGATAATGTTGGGCACCACAAAGTTGATCGCTTTCTTCATTGTGATAATAACAAGGGGCTCGGCTTTCGCCCATTTGGTAAAGTAATCAACTGCAACGATGGCGTACTTCGCGCCACCTTTATCTAGAGGTAGAGACTCGATAATGTCGATGCCCCATATTGCGAACGGCCATGGACTGACCATCTGAGTTATTTCAGTAGGCGGGGCTCTTAGAATCCGAGCATGTTTTTGACATCTATCACATTTCCTGGCATAATCTGATGCATCGCGATTTACAGTCAGCCAATAATAACCGTATCGGAGTACTTTCTTAGCGAGAGCTTGCCCCCCGATGTGATCGCCACATTCTCCTTCATGCACATCTTGTAACACTCGTTTGATTTCATCGTGGGCGATTCAACGAAGTAAAGGAACAGAATACACTCTTCTATACATGACTCCATTCTGAATAGTGAACCGTGAAACCTTTTGAAGAACTTGTCTTTTCTCACTTTTGTGCTTTGGTAGGGTCCCATGCTCGAGATAGTTCTTGAACGGAGTTATCCATGATTCCTTATCGGGTACGGCTTCAAGTACCCAGTTGGTCTTCATTTAATCAATTGTGATGCCCCTGAAATTGGGCTTCGAAAATCGGCAACCGTACTTCACTTGTACTCAAAATGCCGTAGATTCAAACGCCGAATCTGGTTCACCGGAGCTTATAACACAGTAAGTATAACAACACAGTAGAAAAAAATAAAACAATGATATCATATACAACTCCAATGAATACAATATCCAGAATGATATACAACAATAATATCAATAAGATACAACAATATTAGAGATAAATAATGATACAGCGGATAGCAGAAATGATAACTCCAAATGATCAGTTAGAGAGACTGACTCCAACCACTCCAATATCAAGCTCGAACCACAAAGAGAAGCAAGTGCAGTCCTGAACTCCAAAAACTGACCAGCTCCAGATAATCTACTCAACCTGAATATCTGAGAAACCCAACTCTAGACTGCCCGTGTGGAAAATGATGGGCACCCAGAGTTTAGGAAGGGAACAATAAACTCCGGGTTAGTCATGGGACTGGTGTGAGCAACAAAAACAGTTTATCTTTAAACAAACAACAAAAGGATGTTTAACATTGAAATCCGCAATGCTTTTCGAAAATGAAACTACCATAAGGCCTCCCGCCACGCACACAATGCAATCGCAGAATTGGAGGAGATTTCTCCTTATGATAGTCAAACATGCTCACTACGCAAACAAAACTCCTTTGATATTATTATTAGTGCATAGTGTGAAAATATTTCGAAAGTATAATATCAATCTTAGCCAGCATACAACATTTCATCGTATGCCTACTATAGCTACCATGTTCAATAACAGGTTACCGCCATATTCCATGGCAGGTTATACAACTAAAAATTGTACAGGGTTCATATTGCTTCTTTGGATTTCCAACAAATGATCAGGCTAAGGAACTTCCTTACACCGAAATAGAAACGCCTCTGGAAAGACGCCCCGGATCCTAACCGGATCTCTGCAAACACAAGGCCGGCGCTACTTCACGCTTTAACCAAGCTGTAACTAGGTAACTAACACATGAGCTATGTCATCCCCCGGTCATTACCGACCTTTATTCGGGATCCCGAAAACCAACAAAGCAACAATCACACAGTAATAAATTACAGTGTCCACACGAGTTAAGTATCTGGGCTCCATACCATGATACCACCCTTTATCCAGAAGGAAATGACATACCCTAGGGGCGCTACCCCTACAAACCTTTGTCGCAACATTCCTGTTTCGACCATTACCGGGTTGTGAGGCTCGACGAAGTCTCGTCCACAAAGCCACGCTTTTACACAAAGCCACGCTTTTACACAAAGCCACGCTTTTACACAAAGCCACGCTTTTTCACAAAGCAACGCTTTTTCACAAAGCAACTGAACTCCACCAACCCCACAACCTGTCAACGCACCACAACCTGTCAACGCTCCACAATGCTTTTCGAAAATGAAACTACCATAAGGCCTCCCGCCACACACACAATGCAATCGCAGAATTGGAGGAGATTTCTCCTTATGATAGTCAAACATGCTCACTACGCAAACAAAACTCCTTTGATATTATTATTAGTGCATAGTGTGAAAATATTTCGAAAGTATAATATCAATCTTAGCCAGCATACAACATTTCATCATATGCCTACTATAGCTACCATGTTCAATAACAGGTTACCGCCATATTCCATGGCAGGTTATACAACTAAAAATCGTACAGGGTTCGTATTGCTTCTTTGGATTTCCAACAAATGATCAGGCTAAGGAACTTCCTTACACCGAAATAGAAACGCCTCTGGAAAGACGCCCCGGATCCTAACCGGATCTCTGCAAACACAAGGCCGACGCTACCTCACGCTTTAACCAAGCTGTAACTAGGTAACTAACACACGAGCTATGTCATCCCCCGGTCGTTACCGACCTTTATCCGGGATCCCGAAAACCAACAAAGCAACAATCACACAGTAATAAATTACAGTGTCCACACGAGTTAAGTATCTGGGCTCCATACCATGATACCACCCTTTATCCAGAAGGAAATGACATACCCTAGGGGCGCTACCCCTACAAACCTTTGTCGCAACATTCCTGTTTCGACCATTACCGGGTTGTGAGGCTCGACGAAGTCTCGTCCACAAAGCTACGCTTTTTCACAAAGCCACGCTTTTACACAAAGCCACGCTTTTACACAAAGCCACGCTTTTACACAAAGCCACGCTTTTACACAAAGCCACGCTTTTACACAAAGCCACGCTTTTTCACAAAGCAACGCTTTGACCATCAATGATCAACAGCACTTCGTATGCCACATTACCAAATTGGGAATGTATCACTAGTAACCATCAACTACATAACCTCTGAGCTCGTACGTCTCAGAGAAGGGTGTTAAGCTAAGAGAATAAATTCTCCGCCACCAACAGAAATGTATTTGATAGAAACCAGCTTTACATCTCAAAGTGTAACGTCAGACACGCATCCATACAAGTCCGTTCCGGGATCGAACGGAATCGAAGGCACTTCCAAAGAAGCCCTTGCAAATCCGGATAATTTCTAATCACGTCCGGACTTCCCATCACAAAGGGTGCTAAAATCTCTATATCGGGGCCAGTCGATGCAGAGACATTCGACGAGTTGTCCTTTCGTTTTCGAAAATATCCGGTCTTCACCACCGGTCTGCAAATGCGATCCATTTACGTCGTATCACTATTCGGAATGGGTTATATGACTCAAAGGTCCTCACCCGGCTAAACCGAATAACGAGCGCAATTAAAAATCATATGGACACTGGGGTCTCAGTTAGATCACAGCTTAAAGCCCAAACTTTTCATTCGAATGGTAAAACAAATTACCATTTCCAATCTTTTAAACAAAAGATTTATTTCAAAAACCTTCAATGGTTTAAACAATTTCCACACTTTTAATCTTTTAAAATAAGATTTAATTCACAAAACCCAGTTTCACGAAGATCCATTCATAGATTTCAAAATAATTTCCATTTCACTTGGATTAACTCGTTAAACCTTTAAGTCAAGATTTAACTTATAGCTTTTAAAATTGGTTTCCAAAGATTCATTCATAGTCTTTCAAAACAATTCCATTTCAAGTTGGATTAACTTATCCAGTCTTTGAAATCAAAGACTCATTTCATAGTTTTCAAAACATTTCAATTCCATTTCAAACTTGAAATCTTTCAACACAATTTGGAAATCCTTTACTTATGTGAAAGCTTTTACTATTTGAAAACAAATAGTTTCGTTTCAGAAAAATCCAGTTATATTTACACGAGTTAAAAACCCTTGAATTAAATTCAAATTACCAAATCAATTCCTTTAAAATGGTTTAACCCATATATAACTTGTACACATCTTTAATCCCTAATTTCAAATCATAGAATTCAATTTCAAACTTGAATTCAAATTTAAATCAAATTATTTAAATTTTCAAAACTCGATTAAGTTATTTAAAATAACTTTTATCTTTGAAATTCCATTTCAAAAGCTTTTCATATTAAACCCCAATTTCCAATTCCAAAATCAATTGAAATTAAAATTCCAATTTCAAAAACATTAAATTTACATCATCTGTGACTTAACCGATTTCCACGTGAAATCCATATTTGTGTGTGTAAAGGTGTAAGCCAGGGGTTTTCACACACAATAGTGCAACAACATCAATCATCACAGATATATCGATAAGCGGTATAATCGATAACGCTTATCTTCATTCACAGATTCATAGATAAAATGAATTTATCAGTCACAAAGATTCACTATTACAATTCGATGTGGGTTTCGGATAACCAACTGGAATCCGACTCCATGTCGCATCAAAATTCAAATGTCGTTTACGGGTCAAGGGTTTTCATATTCATATAACAGTATATTCATCACAGATATAACAACGCAATACAAAGCAATTTATATCACAAAGCATCATATCACAAAGCATTATATCACAAATCATTCGATAATAATCAATCATCTACAATTAAGATGAATTAATTGTGTAATTATAACTAATTAATCACATTAATAAATTAACCCTTTAATTAATTTCATTAAGTAATTATCTTTAGTTAATTAAGGCCCTCATTAATTTAAAGATAAACCACTTATCTTAATTAATTACTTAATTAACAAATAAATTCTTATTTAATTCAAATGCTTGAAATTAATTTGTTATTAACAAACAAAATCACTTGAGGCCCTTTTATTAATTAGAGCTTGATACACTTAATTTAACCACCTACTTAATTCAAACATTATTAAATTCCATTTGAAAATACTTAGGGATTAATTTATTATCATTATAATAATAGTTATTTCAAAACCAAATCAATAAATTTTCAAAACACATTTGAACTTAAAAATTGAAAATTGTTTAAACTAACTTAAATTCAGATTTAAACTTGGACTTACACTTAGCTTAAACTCTGCTTTATATTTGAAATCATTTCAAGATTTAAAACAGGACAGGTTTAAAAGTTGAAACCTGTAACAAAACATTTTACTTTACATTTTTAAAACCTGCCTTTGATTTTACTTTAGCTTTAAAACTGTATTTTAAACTTGTACAAGTTTCCACTTAAAACAGAAAACTCATCACAATTAAACCCGAGCAATTCACTAAAATCCCCGAGTCGAGCACGAGAGGAACTCGAATTACTTCGAGTCAACGTATTCGTTTCCAAAACCAGAAAGCTTAGATGCACATCCTAACTGCCATGTACGTGCACGCTTCATCGGAGGCCCTCCGATCTCGGTCGAACTCTCCGGCGCCTCACGCTTTGATGGGGTAACCCAATCCAATCACCACCGTATCATTTCGAGCTTCCGATCGAAATCGAAGTCCTCAATCGAACCTGGAACAACTGAACCCCACCAACCCCACAACCTGTCAACGCACCACGCTCGCAGCTCCGACCACCGGAGGCGCTGAAATTCCGGTCACGGCCTCAGCATCTCCCCCACTTCTAATTCCCAAGAGCACGCGACACTCGATCAATTCCAGGCGTGGAACGAATCGAATAAAACGGCCTCACCAAAATTAGGTTAAAAATATTAAAAACCCCACCGCCGCTTCCACGTCGAACTGGAGTGACTCCAGATATTTTTCCCAACTCCTCCGGAGGCTCCTTCACCCCCACGCGAAACGCCGAGCATTCCGGTACAATCGATCACCCAAAAATCGACCATAACCCATTTTCGTTCATCCCGGAACTACAGCTTAATCCTAGCACTAAAAATTTTGATTCTAGCTTTAAAAATCATATTAAAGTATAACAATCCCATTTATACATCTGAATTCATAAATTACGAATTTCGAATTCTTGCTCTTTTTGAAGTTAGCTGGGTTATCTTGCTTTCCAGAGAAAGTTAAACTTAGTTTTAACTTATATAAGTTTTTAATCTCAAGTTTATACCATAACAATCAATTTCCATTTTGATTCTAAGTCCACTCTATAAGTAGATTGAGAGAAAAATAATTTTGAATCAAAGATGTTTTGTTCATGAACTTAAAACAGAGAGGTATTTAAATATCAGCCTGCACAAGTATATTCATCTTCCAAATATATTAGAGAATCCATATATATATATATATATATATATATATATATATATAGAGCATACTCATTCACAGATATAGCTTGCACAGATTCATACTTTCAAATTTTTAAAAGTAGGTGTTACTCACAGGTAAAGGAAACAAAGAAGGTTTGCTCACCTGACATTAAAACAGTAAGCTTGACCTTTTGTTTGAAAACAGGAAGGCTTGAACTGGAATTTGAAACTTGCATATTTTTGTTGACTTGATTCTTGAAAATTTTGGAATAGCTTTAAAACATTAACCATGAATTGCTGGAAAGCTTGTTGTAGTTGAGATGCTTTAATTTTTGATTTGAAACTGAAGTGCTTGGCTTAGTTGATTTTCAGGTTTGTATATTTGTTTAAATGAATCGAAGATGAAAGGAAGCTTTGCTAAATGGAATAAGTATGCAGAGTTTTTGATAGTTGCATTTGTACACAAATAATCCTAGCTAGTACAAATGAATCAGAGATTTTTATTCAAAAAGAAGCTGGAATGAAATATCTCGTGTACTTGTGGTGAAGGCATTTAATGTCTTTGTTCCATATCAAGTTTACACAAACCATTTTTTTATTCTTGTATGTACAAAACTAAGCATGCTGAAGTGATATACATCGTGCTGGAGATATTGTTATGGATTTCTTTGCTTTATTTTCTTACTTACCAGGCAGCTTTTATACTTTATGTTGATATTTTCCTATATAATTTGTTTGTTTGACTATGCAAACTTCGGCTGAGATGATAGTTTTGTGCTTGAGAATGTGGGGCATTAACTTAAATGTCCTATTTTGTTTCCAACCATGCTATTTAAATTATGTTTGTACAGCTTCTTTGCTTTGGGCTGTAGATCACTTGTTGGTGGCTGAGAATCTTATTTCAATGGTTGATGAGATATGTTTTGTGTGCTAACATTTATTAACTTGGACTTGTTCATACTTATATATATTTTTGTTTTATCCTTTTCTTTTATTATTTTGTAGTCTATACTATTTATATTATTTTGTATTGATTTATCTTTATTGTATATCGAATAAAACTATATAATTTATTTATTGGTTTTACTTATTTCTAACTTCAATAGTTATTTAACTTACATATAAATTTTCAACTTAAATACTTATCATCTTGTATTTACATTGTATTTATATTTTTACTTTATTTATTTTTTGTATGACTACATATTAATTTTCAACTATCAACATTTTCTAAGTCATTAATTAAAATTTTATCTCAAATCCAATATATCCATATACATATATATTCACATATATACAAATTTTCAAATCCATATGACTTAATATATTTTCTATTTGAATCGGGGAAACTCGCTTCCATTTATAATAAATTATACAATTTTAATTCAAAAATTCAACAAATTATTAATTTAAATTAAATTAAAATCTAAGGTCGTTACATCAATACTCGGGGAAGATAATGTCTCAACGGGAACGAGTCCCATTTTTTGTGCCTCACCGGTGCTGGCTAACTTTGCCAAGGAATCGGCTTTCTGATTGCGCTCTCGGGGTATGCAATAGATGGCATAATAATCGAACTGATTCAATATTTCCTAGACCCGAGCAAGATAAGCAGCCAGTCTCCGGTCTTTGGCCTGGTACTCCCCCTGAACTTGGCACACGATCAACTATGAATCACAGTAAATCTCCACCGCAATAATTCTTAAATCTCTGGCAAGCCTTAGTCCGGCGAGCAGGGCTTCGTATTCAGCCTCGTTGTTGGTCGCATGGAAATCGCACTTCAAAGATAGCATATAGATCGACTTTCAGGGGTTTCGAGTACAACCCCAGCGCCTGTGCAGTGGTCATTTGATGCACCATCATTATGTAGCTTCGAGACATATTTGGGAGAATCACTGGTTTCAGGCAAGTCCTTAGGGATAGTGAATTCGGCGATGAAGTCGGCTAGGACTTATCCTTGAATAATTCACCTCGGTGTGTAAGTGATGTCGAACTGACTGAGCTCGATATTCCACTTGAGTAACCTACCAGACGTCTCAGGCTGCGTAAGGACCTGTCATAACGACTGGTCGGTGTGGATAGTGATGGGATGAGCCTGAAAATACGGGCGGAGCTTCCTTGAGGCAATGACAAGATAGTAAGCTAACTTCTCCAACTTTGGATAATTTCTCTCCGCTCCGGTCAGTCGTTTGCTGACGTAATAGACTGGCCATTGTATCTGATCCTCCTCCCGAATCAAAGCAGCACTGATTTCGTTTTCTAACACCGACAAGTAGATATATAGTCTCTCATGATTAATAGGCTTTGACAAAATAGGTGGTGTGGATAAGTGTTGAACCAGTGCTCGGAATGCGCCCTCACACTCTGTAGTCCATTCAAAGTTTCGTTTCCATTTTCTAATTAGATCAAAGAAGGGAATGCATTTGTCGGTGGATTTTGATATGAACCTTCTCAGCGCTGCTACCTTTCCGTTGAGTCTCTGAACTTACTTTATGGTTCTTGGAGTCTCAAGATTCCTAATTGCCCAGATCTTCTCGGGATTGGCTTTGATTCCCAGAGCATTGACGATGAATCCAAGGAACTTTCCAGACGCGACCCCAAAGTGACACTTTAACGGGTTAAGCTTCATTCTATATCCTCGGAGGATGTTGAACATTGTTTCCAGGTCTTTGATATGATTGGTGGAGAATTGTGACTTTACGAGCATGTCGTCCACATATACCTCCATAGTTTTTTCGATCTGGTCAGCAAACATTCGATTAACTAGCCGTTCTTAAGTTGCTCCAGCATTCTTGAGTCCAAATGGCATGACTTTGTAGCAGTAATGTCCCAGATCGGTGACGAAGGTGGTATGTTTCTGATCGGGCAGGTGCATAGGAATCTAATTGTAGCCAGAATATGCGTCCATAAAGGATAAGAGCTTGTGTCTGGTCGTTGAATCTACAAGTTGATCAATCCAGGAAAGTGGAAAACTGTCCTTAGGGCAAGCTTTATTCAATTCTGAGTAGTCAACACAAGCTCTCCATTTCCAGTTAGGTTTCCTGACAAGTACAGTGTTGGACACTCATTCTGGATATAACGCATCTCAGATAAACTTGTTCGACCTGAGTTTATCTACCTCTTCCTTTAGGGCGGCAGATCTCTCTAGATCCATACACGCCTTTTTTGCTTGACTGGGACATGTCGCGTGTCAATATTCAATGTGTGGCTCGCGATGTCCAGCGAGAACCCACACATGTCGGAGTGCGTCCAGGCAAACACGTCGAGGTTCGCTTGGAGAAATTCCACCAATTTATCCTTCATCTGTTGGCTTAGCTGAGATCCAATCTTTACCATTTCAGAATCGTCAGCATCATCGATCGGAGCATCGATCGTTAGCTCTGCCAGAGAAGCCTGACTGTCTTTGACTTCGTCCTCGCTTTTAGTATCTCTTGGGTAAAGATCTCTCGGGAATTGGTTGTGGTGCCCAGGCCTTAGCCCAGGCGTTAACTGTCAATTATCCGCAAAGCAGACGCAGGGAGATTCTTCTATGCCATTTCCCTTCTCTTTTCGCAGCGCCTCCTGTAGCTCGACAACATAATAGGCCCGTCTAGCAGCCTGGTCTCCCTGAACAACTCCGACTCCATTGTTGGTAGGGAATTTCAAAGTCAGACACCAAGAGGCGATATCAGCCCTGAACTCAGCTAGGGCCAATCGGCCCAAGAAAACGTTGTACGGTGAATCAATATCCAATACAATGAACTGTAATATCCGGACTCTCCAGCGTTCTCCAACTCCTAACTCCATTGGTAGCTCCACCATCCTAGTGGGTATAGTCACACTTCCATTGAAGCCATGAATACGAGATTGACAAGGATTCAAATCTTTCGCTTCCATCTTCATTTGATCGTAAGCTCGTTTAAAGAGTATATTCACTATCCACTAAGATCCTCTTCATCCAAGCAGGACCTATCTGAGCCAAAATGACTAGTGAATCAATGGTAGGGGCTTCAATTCTGTCGGCATCCCTGTCTCAGAAAACGATGTCGTCTGTCATCATCTTCTATTGTTTGGCCAGAGCCACGTCTTCCAAGTTACTGCAATATTCAAAGCTCGCATGCCTAATGGAGTTGACATACGACTCTATTTACCTCCAGCTCCGATCCGCTGGATGAGGACCACCACTAACAGTGTTAATCACTAACCTCCCGCCAGTACGTGTGGGTTCCTCCGGTCTAACCTGATTTGGTACTCGGTTTTGATTCGACGGGCCCGCACCTTTAGGCTACGGCACCTGAACGAATTGCTCCAACTTTCTCTATCGGATCAAATTCTCGATAATATCCTGTAGATGACGACACTCGTTCGTGTTGTAGCCATAACTATCGTGAAATCTACAAAACTTCCCAGTTTGAATCTGCTTCTCTGATGATTGCTTCGGTTAAGGTTTCTTATATTAGATAGTATTACAAGTTTTCAAATACACATTTTCCAGGGATGTATTTAAAGAAGTATAAATGTCAAACATGGGAGCTCTACGTCATGGTCCGCGATTCTGATCCTGCTTCTTACCCTGATTTCCGTCGCCTTTCTGTTGATTCTGCTTATTCTGTATATTTAACTACACCTTTCCGGAACTCTCCTCGGTTTGTCTCATTACGGCATTGCTTTGGATTCCTTTCACATTGGGCCTGCATCATCCTTTTTCCTAGACTGTTTCGCATCCTTTCTTCTCAAGAACTGAGCTGCCTTGGAATAGAAACGGTCAAATGATGCAGGGAGTTTTTCGGCCAGCCAGTTGCCAAATTCAAAATCGGGATCGATTCCATTAGCTAGTGCCATCAGAATGGAATTATCATTAGGGTTACTAATCTCAGCGCATGCAGCGTGGAACCTCTCCAGGTAACATCTGAGTGTCTCTCCAGGAGCTTGAGTGACACTGAACAAGGTATTAACGTCTTTGGGCCTTGTGACATGCATGTGAAACTGCTCGATAAACTTCATAGCCAACTGGTCGAAACATGAAATAGATCAAGGTGGTAGGCGAGTAAACCACATAGTCGCGATGCCCCCTAGGGAGATTGGGAAACTTTGGCATTTGACCGCATCATCAGCCCGTGCAGCGTTCATCAACCATTCATACTTTAAAATGTGCTGGTTAGGGTCAAAGGTCCCTTCATAAACATGTAAAGTTGGCATTCTGAATCGCCAAGGCGGTTCAGCATAGAGGATGTCATTGGTGAAAGGGGCATGACTATGGGAGATTACCTAGTCATCATTGGTGAGGCCTTGGCTTTCATGGATCATTTGGCGAATCATCGTCGAGATGTCTGGCATCTGGACATTTTGGGCATGCTGGGCCAAGGTGTGGTCGTGTTCCACAATGCGAGAATGGGCCGGGCGTGGTCGACGGTCAGTACCTTGCCTCCTTGGCTCTAGGTCTTTAGGAACATAAGGCTCTGCAGTATGATCACGTTGGCGATGGTTCGGATCCGTTCGGTTCCGAGTGTCAGCTCCCAACTCAATGACAGTGGCAGCAGCGCGGTTGTCAGTAGTGTGATAAGGAACCGTTCCTCCTTGGGAGGAGGGTCTGGTCGAGTGGCTGGTTGATGGACCAACTCTCGCTTGCCTAAGATTCAAAGTGTGATGATGTCCGGTAGCCTATGTATAGCTTCCATCCAGCCGTGGGCACGTGGATCTGTGATTGTAATCAGAAGAAGCTGAACTTTCAATAGATGAGTAGGAAGCCTGATCCCTTCTGGATCTCCTTCGTCTTTCACGGTTACCCCGATTGGTTAACTCCGCGTTGGCATAGAGCTGCTGTGTAAGCTGATGGCGGCTTTGAGTCAGCTCTTGCATCAGTAACTGGAACTCCTCCCTGGTGACAGGCCTTGTGGATCCGAAGGCCCAACAGCGTTCTGGTCTGTAGAGGGAAGTTGTGCAGGGTTCTGCCTATCCCGTCCTTCTGGATCTGCAGAGGTTGAGGTAGTCCTAGTAGAGACCATGGTGAATGGCGAAGTTCTCTCCTAGACTTGGCGAAAATCTGAATAGATGGAAGAACTTCTAGGCTTGAGATCTGGATCTTCTCCTTAGATTCTTGCAACCCAATATCGGCAGTAGATCCAATGAGCAGGAGAAAAGCCGGGTTCTCTCAGTGAAAGCACCAAAATGTTTGTACAAAATTGGGCACAACAATCTTCGGATGTGTTTGAAGAGATAAAATTAAGAAGGTAAATGTAAAATGAGGCAGATCTAACAAACACACCAATCAACAATTAAGAAAAAATGCAGAAACACACAAATTTACAGTGGTTCGGCATATTGCCTATGTCCACTATGAAATGATTGGCATTTATTGAATTTGACTTTCTAATTACAGGAGATTACAGCAGTACAACTGAAATATAATATTGATTTCGGTAGAGTATCAGCGTAGAGAAGCCAAAAAGTCCCTTTTCTTGAAGCATGTGGCTGCTATTTATAGGCGCAGTCTGAAAATATCTGGCTTAGATGTCGGAATACCTCTTCTCCCACGTGGGTAGGCCCACCAAATCGATCCGAGGTCATTTGGGATCAATCTTGGATCGATCCATGTACATTTCGCATCAATCAAGATGATGTATTTTTAGGCTGAGATCGATCATAGAAAATCTTGAGGTGTTGAGCAAGCTCCTGTGAAAATTTGGTGGCATTTGGACTTGTAGATTTTGAGTTATGATCGATCAAGTTTGGATTTGCAAAAGGCTGCCGTGTTCGTATCGATCACTTCATATCCATGCTTGTTCGTATCGAGCGATAATCCTGGAGTGATCCACTTTTCATGCCGAGGGACAGAGTCTTCCACTTTTACATGCTTTGTTTGTATCTGTTATCCCGCCTTTTGGCAAGGTCGTGACACCAAGAACTTGACTAGATACCAATGACGGTTCGGCTTAGAGATCGGTTATACGTAGGCCCACTATGGATATTGACGAATTTTGTCCGAGTCCGGATCAAGCTACAATCTACAAGACACGACGAGTAAAGCCAGGGAAATCAGCATTCCAAATCTCAAGTCAATCCGAGTTCATATGCTCAAGTTATGATCGATGCAAGATTGGATGAAAAACAGCCTCGAGTTCGAATCCATCGACTGGCCACTGTTCGACTCGATCCCATTCAAATCCATCAGGAATCCTTTGTTCGACTCGATCTCATTCGAATCCATCAGGAAGCCTCTGTTCGACTCGATCAGCTTCGTATCGATCAAAAGGCCCTACTTCGAATCGATCAGGTTCGCATCCATCACCAGAGTCCACTTCGCATCCATTGCCTGAAGAGCTTTGTTCGAATCCATCAAGCTTCTGTAGTTCGTATCCATCAGTTGACCTTACTTCGTATCCATCGAGGAGTCCTCGTTCGTATCGATCCACGTCATAGTTATTTGTATCGATCGGGCTACCAGTGTTCGAGTCCATTTGGCCACATCAACTTAGTATCGATCAAATGGAGTTATTTCCAATCGATACGAACAAGGCCACACAGTTGAATTATTCCATGTGTTCTCCATCGATACGAAACAAGGGTCACCTTCCATCGATTCGAACAAGACAAGTGCCTCGATACGAACAAGGTGAGAGTCCTGGAACGACTTGATCAACTCGGCGAAGAAGGTGGGTCGATCCGAAGAATGCTCGCCACGTCACCACTTGATCACACGTAACTATCGATTCGAACAGGATCGAGTCGAAATGATCAAGTCGAACGAAGCAGCCAACCGAAAATCCCAATTCGTATCGATCATATCTCGCGATCCACAAGTCCAAATGCCACTAAATTTTCACAGAAGCTTACGTGCATGCTGAAGAATGTTCACACCAAGTTTCGACTCCATTGGATGAAATATCAATCAATACGAAATACGTTCGTATCGATCACGGATCAGGTCGAAACTTCGCGGGCTTGGTCGTGTGGCCCACTCACGTGCCAGAAGAAGTTTCCCGAAATCTGAGCGAAATATCGGCCTCCTACACCTATAAATAGACCCTTAGAGCCAACAGAAAAGGGATCTTTGAATTCTCTAACGCCCAGACTCTGCCGGATTCAACTCTAAACTCCATTACTGCCGCTGCTAATGAATTTTACTGCTGTAATTCATTACTTTCTGCTGCAACCTGCTTCAATCAATTGTAATCATCAAAGAAACATCAATAAAGCAATCAACTTCATAGTGGACATAGGCAATACGCCAAACCACTCTAAATTCTTGTGTTTCTGTGCGTTTTAATTACTTTCCTTATCTGTTTTTGGAGTTTTTGTTAGATAATCCTCTTTTTCCATTTAATTTCTTCATTTTATCTCTTCAAAGACTTCCGAAGAGTGTTGTGCCCAATTTTGGTACAAACACTTTGGTGCTTTCACTGAGAGAAAACTCAAATTTTCTCCTGCTCTTTGGATCTCCTATCGATACCGGATTGCATAAATCCAAGAAGAAGATCCAGATCTCAAGCCTTGAAGCCCTTCCATACTATTCAGATTTGCAATCAAATCTAGGAAAGGACTTCATCAATTCATCATGGTGAGTACACGTACTGCTTCTACAACTGCTGATCAAGGAGGACGGGATAGACAGAATCCCGTGCAATTGCCTCCATCCAACCAAGATGCCGCCGGACCTTCAGATCCATCAGGCCCATTTACCAGACAAGAGTTCCAGATGTTGCTTCAAGAGTTGACCCAAAGACGGCAATAACTAACTGAACAACTGCATGCCAACATAGAGTTGACCAGCCAGCTGAATCGCCAAAGGCGCAGAAGATCCCGAAGAAATCAAGCTTCTTATTCTTCCACGGAGAGGTCCGCCTCATCTGACGGTCATCATCGATCCACACGACCACGGCTGGATGTAAGCTACACCCAGGCCACAGGACAACCCAAAACTGGACCATCCACTAGTCATCATACCGGACCTTCATCCCGAGGAGGTGCTGCTCCATACCATGTCACAGGCAACCTCGCTACCACCACCACTACCGAACAAGGAGCTGATGCTAGAAATCAAACTGACCCGCTTCGTCAACAACGAGAGCACACTCCAGAACCTTATGTCCCCGAAAAAGTTGAACCAAGGAGGCGAGGCATGGACCGTCGACCGCGTCCGGTCCAGACTCGCGTTGTGGAACCCGACCAAACCTTGGCACAACATCCCCCAAATATCCAAATGCCGGATATACCGACGATGATTCGTCAGATGATCCGTGAAAGTCAGGGTCTCACTAATGATGATTGGGGAATCTCCCGGAGTCATACCCCTTTCACCGAAGACATATTATATGCTGAACCACCTCGACGCTTCAGGATGCCAACTTTGCCAATCAATGAAGGAAATTCTGACCCTAATCAACACATCTTGAAGTATGAATGGCTGATGAATGCTGCAAGAGCAGATGATGCAGTAAAATGTCGTAGTTTCCCCATTTCCCTGGGGGGCATTGCGACTATGTGGTTTACTCGTTTACCACCACGATCCATTTCTAATTTTGATCGGATGGCCACCAAGTTTGTTGAACAATTTCCGTATACACGTAGCAAGGCCTAAAGATGTTAACACTCTGTCTAGCGTCACTCAAGCTCCGAAGAGACACTCAAACGTTACTTGGAGCAATTTCATGCTGTGTGTGCAGAAATAAGCAATCCCAATGACAACTCTATTCTACTGGCACTGACTAAGGGGATTGATCCTGATTCCGAGTTTGGAAATTGGTTAGCTGGGAAACCGCCTACGTCATTGGACCATTTCTGTTCCAAGGCAGCCCAATTCTTGAGAAGGGAGGATGCAAAACAGTCTAGGAAGCAGGATGACGCAGGGCCCAACATCGAAGGCATTCAGAGTAACATTGCCGTTAAACAATCCGGGGAGAGTTCCGGAAAAGTTCATTTGAATATACAAAACAAAAAGAATCAGTAGAGGGACAGTGGAAATCAAGGTAAAAAGTGAGATAAAAGTCGCGGTCCACGACGTAGAGCTCCCATGTTTGACAATTATACGCCATTGAATACGTCGCTGGAAAATGTGTATTTGCAGACTGGTAATACCATGCAATACAAGAAACCTGCCCCGAAGCCGTCGACAGAAAGACAAGTCCGAACAGGGAAGTTTTGTAGATTCCACGAAAGTTATGGCCATAATACAAATGAGTGTCGTCATTTACAAGATCTCATTGAGAAACTGATACGTGAATAAAAGTTGGATCAGTATGTGCGGGCGCCGCAGTCAGGAGGTGCGGGCCCATCAAATCAGAATCGTGCGCCAAATCAAGAAAGGCAGTAGGAATCCGCTCGTACTGACGGGAGGTTGGTTATTAATA
The DNA here is from genome assembly GCA_030737815.1 of Allium fistulosum. Lineage (NCBI taxonomy): Eukaryota > Viridiplantae > Streptophyta > Magnoliopsida > Asparagales > Amaryllidaceae > Allium > Allium fistulosum. The sequence goes on along the minus strand of CM060907.1, from coordinate 230,166,781 downwards.
TAATAAGTGGTGGTCCTCATCCAGCAGACCGAAGCTGGAAGGAAATGGAGTCGTATGCCAGCTCTATCAGGCATGCGCACTTCGAGTTTTATAGTGATTTTGATGAAGGGGCTCCGGCCAAACAACAGAAGACGATGATAGATGACATCGTGTTCAGAAACAGGGACGCTGATAAAATCAAAGCTCCCACTATCGATCCACTGGTCATCTCAGCTCAAGTAGGTCCTGCTTGGATGAAGATGATCTTAGTTGACAGTGGAAGCTTAGTAAATATTATGTTTAAACGAGCTTATGATCAAATGTGAATGGAAGCCAAAGATTTGAAACCTTATCAAGCTCAAATCCATGGTTTTAATGGGAGTGCTACAATACCCACTGGAGTAGTGGAACTACCAGGGGAGTTGGGAGTTGGAGGACGCCGGAGAGTACAGATATTATAGTTCATTGTGTTAGACATTGACTCCCCTTATAACGCTTTCTTGGGTCGACCGGCCCTCGTTGAATTCAGGGCAGCCATTTCCCCGTGGTGTTTGACTTTAAAGTTTCCCACTGATCGTGGAGTGGGAATCATTCAAGGAGATCAGGCTGCTGCAAGAGCCTGTTATGTTGTCGAGCTGCGGGAGGCGCAGCGAAAGGAGAAAGGGAAGGGCGTAGAGGAATCTCTTTGCATCCGCTTTGCTGATAATTGACAATTAACGCCTGGGCCTAGGCCCGGGCACCCCATCCAATTCCAAAGGGATCTTAACCCAAGAGAAACCGAAGACGAAGGAGAATCTAAAGAAAGTCAAGCATCCCCGGCCGAACTGATGATTGATGTTCCAATTGATGATGACGATGATTCGAAAATGATAAAGATTGGGTCTCAGCTAAGCCAGCAAACTCAAGAGGAATTGGTTCAGTTTTTACGGGAGAATCTTGACGTATTCGCCTGGATGCATTCTGATATGTGTGGGATCTCACCGGACATCGCGAGCCACACTCTGAATATTGACCCGCGGCATGTCATGAACAAACAAAAAGGCGTGGTATGGATCCAAAGAGATATGCCGCCCTTAAAGAAGAAGTAGAAAAGCATAAAGCAAACGGGTTCATTCGAGATGCGCTATACCCCGAATGGGTGTTGAATCCCGTCCTTGTCCGAAAGTCAAACGGAAAATGGAGAACTTGTGTCGATTACTCCGATCTGAATAAAGCTTGTCCCAAAGACAGTTTTTCGCTTCCCAGAATTGATCAACTCGTAGACTCAACAGCTGGACATGAACTCTTATCCTTTATGGATGCGTATTTTGGCTACAATCAGATACCAATGCATTTACCTGATCAAGAACATATCAGCTTCGTAACCAATATGGGACTTTATTGCTACAAAGTTATGCCATTCGGACTCAAGAATGCCGGGGCTACTTATCAACGATTGGTCAATCAGATGTTTGTCAATCAAATCGGGAAAACCATGGAAGTATATGTAGACGACATGCTTGTGAAGTCACGATTTTCCACTGACCATATTAAAGACTAGGAAACTATGTTCAACATACATCGAGAATATAGAATGAAACTTAACCCACTGAAATGTCATTTTGGAGTTGCATCCGGAAAATTCCTTGGGTTTTTTGTCAATGCTAGAGGGATCAAAGCTAATCCTGAAAAGATCTGGGCTATCAGAAATCTTGAAACTCCGAAAACTATAAAACAAGTCTAGAGTCTCAATGGGAAAGTAGCGGCACTGAGCAGGTTCATTTCAAAGTCCACTGACAAATGCATTCCCTTCTTCGATCTGATCCGAAAAGGAAAACGAAACTTTGAATGGACCACGGAGTGTGAGGGCGCTTTCCAAGCACTAGTTCTGTTTGTACCAAAATTGGGCACAACACTCTTCGGAAGTCTTTGAAGTGATAAAGTGAAGAAATTAAATGTAAAAAGAGGATTTATCTAACAAAAACTCCAAATTTCAGAAATAAGAATAACTAAAATGCAGGGAGACGCAAGAATTTAGAGTGGTTCGGCGTATTGCCTACGTCCACTATGAAGTAGTTTGCTTTATTGATCTTTCTTTGATGTTTACAATTGATTTCAATGAATTACAGCGAACAACAATGATTTGCAGCAGTGAAGTTCGCTAGTAGCAGCACCAATGGAGTTCAGATCTGGATCTAGCGGAGTCCGGGCGTTGGAGATCTCAAAGAGGAAGAAGAACCCCTTTTCTGTTGGCTTTGGGGGTCTATTTATAGGTGTAGGAGGCTGGTATTTCGCTCAGATCTCGGGAGACCCTCTCTGGCACGTGACTAGGCCCGCACGCCCAAGCCCGTGAAGTTTCGGTCCGATCCGTGATCGATACGAACAGATTTCGTATCGCTCAAGATTTCATCCAATGGAGTCGAAATTTGGCGTGGACATTCTTTAGCATGCACGTAGTCTTCTGTGAAAATTTCATAGCATTTGGACTTGTGGATTAGGAGATATGATCGATACGAAATGAGATTCTCGGCTGTTGTTTCGTTCGCTTCTGTTTCGTTTGACTCGCTTCTGTTTCGACTCGCTTCCGTTCGACTCGGTGACGTGGCGCTTGAGTCTTTGGATCACTCCGCCTTTGATGCTGTCTCAAGCGAGTCGAAATGTACATCGATTGAGCGAGTCGATGTGTGCCCAGATTTAGGGAGTCGAAATGGAGCGTCCTGAGAGACTCGAGTAGTGGCTTCGCCAATGGAGTCAAAGTTGATGGAGTCGAACAGTGGTTCGAACGGAGCGAGTCGAAGGAGTCATTTCTGGTGGTTGCGAAGCGAGTCGAAGGAGTCACTTCTGAGGGATGTGAAGTGAGTCGAAGTAGGCATCTGACGGATGTGAAGCGAGTCGAAGTCGTCGCCTCAGATGGTTGTGGAGTGAGTCGAATCTGAGCGATTCGATGTTGGCTCCTGATGGTTGTGAACAGAGCGAGTCGAAGGGAGCGAGTCGACCGGTGATTGGTTTCCATCCAATTTTGTATCATTCATAACTTGAGCATACAAACTCGGATTGACTTGAGATTTGGAACGTTGACTCTCATGGCTTAGCTTGTCATGTCCTACCAATTTTGGCTCGATCCGGACTCTGACAAAATTCGTCGATATCCATAGCGAGCATATGTACAACTGATCTCTAGGACGGGCCGTCATTGGTTACTAGTCAATTCCTTGGTGTCACGGCCTTGCCAAAAGGCGGGATAACATTTGCCCCCCAAAGTACGTCTTGTGAAAACATGACGTGCTTTAAACCGCTGCAATCTTCATCCTGAATAGTCATCGTCTTTTCGATGAAAGCTGTAATCTTCGACTGTTTTCTTTTGAAAATGCAAGCTATTTATGGTCAACTGCTGTACCTTGTATTGTTGCGACCGACTGTTGTATGCCAGTGGTTCCCCGTTTGTTGTTTTAATCGTTATTGGACGAGTTTCTGATTCTTGAAAATCTGGAATATTGAATATTAGTCCGACATTCATGCGTATATGTTAACGTGACTCTCGTTGCCATTTGTATGTTCACGAGTCGTTGTTAGTTTATTTTATTTTTGAATTACGTATCGATCCTCTCCTGAACCGATGTGAAATTTGCTGCAACAACGCTCGATGGTTGCTCTTGAATGTTCCTTCGTAACGATTCTCTCCTGAATCGATGTGAAGGGTTGAAATATCGAAGATGATTTTTATTGGATTTATGGATGCGGAGTAAGTATTTCGAGTTGATGGAGTTGGCCTCTGGAAGCAGTGATTTGATGGAGTCGATGGATGCGACACACTTTTTCGACTTGGTGATGGATTCGAACTGAACGAACCGAAGTGGAGCGAGTCGATGTGGAGCGAGTCAAAACGCACAGGAGATGGTGGAGCAAGTCAAATGATGGCTTGTATTGCTGCATCGGAGACGGAGTCGAAAGCAAGCAATACGAAGGAGAGCTTCGTATCGATGCGCTGGAGAGGGAGTGGAAACGTGTGTCCGAATCCTCCGGGATACGAAGCGTTTATTCCCTTTGATTTTGAGTCCATATAAATACTTTGTACTTAGCCGTTTTTTCACTTTTCACTTTTCGTTTCTCTGCCTTACTTTCGCATCGCTCTGAGACTTGAGATAACAAAGGAGAAAACAACTTTGCCTTCGAACCGATTCATACCATAACTTACTCGAACTAATCTGACAGATCTAGGTAATCCATTAAGCGAATCCAATGTGTGAACGATGAGACTCGGTTCTTCTTAACACCAAATCAATCAGAGTCGTGATTGATCAAAATTTCATGGCCTTAGCTTCGTGTCGCTATGGAGTGGGGGTTTCGAGAGGATGAGGCGGAGGCCTTCGTATCGATCGATGGTGGAGCTTCGCATCGAGTTGAATGCTTTGAATCTATGGATCGATACGAAGGGCCTGTGTCTGATCAATTTGAAACGACGGCATTCGATCGAATCGAGGTGGGTGGCTTCGGAGCGAGTCGAAGTGGATGGCTCTGGATCGAGTCGAAGTGTATAGCCTTGGGAGCGAGTCGAACTGTGTGGTCTTGGGAGCGAGTTGAACTTCGTGTTCATGGGACCGAGTCGAACTCGATGGTCTTAGGGAGCAAGTCGAACTGGAGGGTTTTAATCGATTCGGAGGATTGTACTCTGATCGGTTCGAAATCCCCAGCCTCTAGTTCGGGTCGAACTTGCATGTCAACCTTCTGACCGAGCCTTACTCACACGCAGATGATCGTGACTTATTGATGCGAACACGGCTTCCATGAGCGATACAAATTTGATTATTAAAAAGTTTTAAACTTCTCACGCACTTGAACAATTGCCTCCGACGAGCTTCAAGTTTGCATAATTGGACTTAACCGTTTCACTGCATATCTGATTGCCTATCGAAGCTCGTCAATGAAACTGAAACTTATTAAAATGACAACAAACTTTAACTTGGAATGATAGTCAATAGTTGGATTGTACGGTTGTGATGGTCAGCGATGACGGTCCTTCCGACCGAATTCCGAAATCTCGTCGCTTACACGCTTCCTTCAACCCGGTTGATCTTCTCAAATACTATACAGTACTGCACTGCACAACACACTCACACACTTTACACGGGGGGATGCACGAGTGTTATTTGTCAGTTTAACAATGATTTTTTATAAGCTAGCTAGTCACATGGACCCTTCAAGTTCTTAGCAGCCGGAACTCCCAAGTTTTATTCCTCCAACCATAGAGATACCGGTTATTGAAGCCGATGTTATAGAGCCAGCTCCGGATGAGCGTCCGGGTGCTCGGTTTATTCTTAATCCAACAGATTCCGTGCCGTTGGGTATCTTCGAAGATATGCTAGGACAGATTTGCTTAAGGCATGGTTTGTCGCTTGACGACGTGCTACATCCTGGGCCAAATGACAGGCCACACAATCCATCGGAGGGGTTTACTGCTTTCAACTGTCACGCTTGCACAGCGGGGACACTTCCTCCCTTCAATCAATATATAAGGGAGATGTTATCGTTTCTTGGCATAGCTCCATCTCAGCTACATCCCAACGGGTATGCCTTGTTGAATAGCACCTTTGTCCTCTTTATGGAGATCCTCTTTCGTCCGCCGAAGCCGATCGAAATCAGATATTTATTCAACGTCAAGAGCCGTGGAGACAACCCCTCTTTCACCTTCCTGGAAGCGGTCAGAAATTGCCACATTGTACTGGGCTCCTGGGGAAGGTTAAGCTATTATAAAAGTGAATGGTTCTACGTTCGGTGCCCCCTGGATTCGCTGGGCGGTGGTTGGATAGACGTAAGTGTTGCTATTTCTCTCTTGAATCATTGAGATACTAGTAACTGACTTCAAAACTGACATACTTTTCCTTTCTTATAGCCGCAATCTGTCGTCCAGATGGCGCGTACTTCAGAGAGCTTGTTCGGATTCTTCAAGCGTTTTCGGGCGAAGAGAGGCATATCGACCTGGTCCAGACCGATAGGAATTTGAGGGCTGTCGGGCTGATAGAGCGGAGACAGAGCATACATCTGGAAGGGATACATAAGGTGGTCCCGAAGAAATGGGTGAAGCGCAAAGCGCCCGCAGTCATAATCGCCGAAGAAGTTGATCCAGAAAGGATGCCTACGTCCAGGATTCGGGAGGAAGAAGAAAAGGCAAGGCCGCTACTCACAAACGCCCTAAATCTAAGAGATTTAAATCCGTGGTCGTGTCTCTACCTTTCCCGGGGATTAGAATTTCGGAGGCTCCTCCCCCGCAAGTAGAGAGTCCTTTTGCAGGGCTTGCTAATATTCCGATCCCGGATTTTGTGTCGTCTCCACACGACGCTGGGACGGAGGAGCTCGATAGCGCTCTTGAACTTAGTGGGTCGCATGCTATGAGTGCGGCCGACATTTCCGGTTGGTCGGGGGGTTGCACATGCATACACTTCACTACACTACATGATCCACAACTGCACATCGTCCAACTTAGGAAGTTATTAACTCTTTCTTCGTTTATCATTTTCAGGTGCAATGTCTGGAAGGGGATCGATGCTTGGGAATCTCCGCTCAGTCCGAAAAGCTTCTGGTTACTACGATTCCCGCAGGAGGGATTCAGATAGAGATCGCGATCGCGAATACTCTAACCAGGACAGGTACGGGCGTGACAGAGAGTATAGACATCGATCCAGATCATGCTCTCCTCCTCCTAGACTTCCGTCTCCTCCTTCTGTTCAAACTTCATATCCACCAGAGCCTCCTCGTCACAGGCCGTCTTCTCATTCTTCTAGACCCGAGACTCATCTCCAGAGAATAGAGACTACAGCCTCTATGATTACTGAGCAGGTCTCTGCTGAGCCCACAGGAGAAGGGGCTCTTAATTTGGCTCAGATGAGGAAGGATTTTCCGAATATCTGCTTTGATGGTTATGTCTTCCCACCGTACTTAAAGAAAATTCCATCAAGGGTGGAAAACACGGTGCACGATTACATTCACGACATATACACCTAGTACCGAGAGTGGGCAAAGGCTGCCGAAAAAGCTTCCAAAGTGGCCTTTGAGCGAGCCAAAGCGCTCGAGAAGATGGAGACCGAGCTCACAAAAAGGGATCGGATTATTCAGGTACTCACTGCTGAGTCCGAGTCTTCTCGGAAATCTGAGATTGAGGCCGTTAAAAGGGCTAACGAAGCAAAGGCGGAGATGGAGAGGTTGGGACAGACTCACGTTGCCCTGGTGGAGGAGATGGGCCACCGGAACACCAAAGTCATTGCCGAGCGGGACACGACAGTCAAGGAGCTTAATGAACTTAAGGCCAAATTTGCTGATATGGCAAAGGAGAAAGATGACGCGAACAACGCAGCCCAGGAGGTGTGCGAACAAGTCGTTCTGCTCAGTGGTGAATGGGATGCGGCTGTGGCTAAAGTCCAGAAGGTGGAGACTGAGGTCGAGGAGAGGGTGAAGTTGGCCGAGTACAGGCTTGAGGCTGACATTGAAGACCTTCTGGTCGTTTACAATGCTAATGTGCTGAGGCACCGGGGCCTAGCTTGGCTCGATGATTTTTCGACGCATCTATATAATGGTTGGAGCCGACTGGTTGAGGAAGAGAAAGAGGCACATCTGGGCGAGTCCGTGGATGAATTCGAACTCGAGAATCGCATTTTCACTGATAATGAAAAGAAGATTCTCCACGAGTCGATGATTCTGCATGAGAAGGAAAAACTTGGCGCCCAGCACTTTGAAGTAGGAGAGGGTTCTGGAGTTGACCATCATGAAGCAAGTCGTGAAATTCCAACGTTAACCCAGCCCGAATCCTCATCTGCGGTTGATCCCCAGGCTGTTCCTGCTTATAATCCATATCAGCCGCAGATGTCACCGGCTGCAACGCAAGTTATCGACGCCGCACTGCCGCCTACGAGCCAAATTGAGGAAGGTATTCCGAACATCCTTCATATCTTTCTTAAGTCGAAATCTTTGATTGAGCTAAGTTATAACAGTTCTCTTATTTTCTGTCCAGTGATCGATGCTGCACATCTCGAGCCTCCTGCTACTCAAGAATCACATCAGACACATGAGGCTATCGTCACTGTGACTACTGCAGCGCCTCTTGATGATATTCAGGGAGGCACACTTGTTTTTGACGAGCAACTGATGGAGGAGCTCTTTCGCCGTCATGGCGACCCTTTGGCTGATCTATCATTTGTCATGGGCAGAGGCGTTCCCACCACGAGTTTTCCGATGCCGACTGTTGACGCTCCCAACGAGGCCCGGTCGGCTGCTGAAGAGGAAATCTTGGCACAAATCGCTGCTGAAATGGATGCCGCAACACATGGTGGTAGTCTTGGAGGTGGGACGGCGGCACTTGATCCAGCTCCGCTTAGAACAATATCACTTGGCGGTACATTCTCCGATACTAGTGCGGCTATTCCATCTTCTACGCTTGATCCTATCCCTCCAACTCCTCCGGCGAGAAGCATCCCGGTTCCTTCGAGTTCGAAAGAAGACGTTGAAATTATGCCCTCGCCCGAAGATCGTCCACCGATAGGCAAAGGCTCGAAGAGGAAGGATAGTGGTCGCTCCGGTGGGCCTGTGCCGAAAAGGAAGCTGCGGAAGAAGAAAGACTAGACATGCTTTCCCGGTTTATTTTGATTTGCATTTCGTTAGCCATGTATAGATGCAGGTTCGGCCCTGCTAGTAGGAATTTTTGGAACAAACTTGTATACGAACTTCTTTTACAATCAATAGAAATTAAACTTCGCTTTTTTGGTTTCTTTTCTGTCATTGCATATTTGTCTAAGTGTTTCAATATCTGGAGTGCACTTGTGAAGTTTCAGATTCTGAATCAAGTTTGTTTTTGTTTGCCAAGTTCGGAAACCGTGGACATGGTTTTTGACCGGGAAGCGAGTTGAATTCTGACGTTGCATTGCTTCGCTCAATGGCTGATGCTTAAGTCCTGCCCCCCAGTCTTGGGGATGAGTTGTAGATTATCAGTCGACGATAGCTTCTTACTTATAACAAGTTGAGTCTAGTGCCACCGAACGGATGTCTAATGCAAGCGGAGATTGAGTAATGCACCCATGCTCGTCTGATTGTCGATGATTATATCCGCACTCCAGGGAGTCCCATTTGTTTACTAGCGGTTGGTCACGCCGGCTTAAATTTTAATCATATGCCCGTGATCTAGGGACTTGGAATTGACATCTGTATTCCGACTCGCGCTCTGGGAGTTTGGGGTAGATACTTGTAATCCGATTCATGCTTCGGGGACTTGATGTTGGTATTTGCGCTCTGTTTCACACTTTGGGAATTCAAAGTTGATGTTTATACTCCGCTTCGCACTCTGGGAATACAGAGTTGATGTTTATACTCTGGTTCGTGCTCTGGGAACTCGGAGTTGATGTTTATACTCTGGTTCGCGCTCTGGGAACTCGGAGTTGGATGTTTATACTCCGCTTCACCCTCTGGGAATACGGAGTTGATGTTTATACTCCGCTTCACGCTCTGGGAACTCGGAGTTGGATTTTTATACTCCGCTTCGCACTCTGGGAATACGAAGTTGATGTTTATACTCCGGTTCGCGCTCTGGGAACTCGGAATTAGATGTTTATACTCCGCTTTGCACTCTGGGAATACAGAGTTGATGTTTATACTCCGTTTCGCGCTCTGGGAACTCAGAGTTGGAGTTTATACTCTGCTTCGCACTCTGGAAATACGGAGTTGATGTTTATACTCTGGTTCACGCTCTGGGAACTCGGAGTTGGAGTTTATTCTCCGCTTCGCGCTCTGGGAATACGGAGTTGATGTTTATACTCCGCTTTGCACTCTGGGAATACGGAGTTGATGTTTATACTCCAGTTCGCGCTCTGGGAACTCGGAGTTGGATGTTTATACTCCGCTTCGCACTCTGGGAATACGGAGTTGATGTTTATACTCCGGTTCGTGCTTTGGGAACTCGGAGTTGAATGAAGGACTGTCGTGTATCAATCCTTTTTTGACTTTGATGTGATGTCTTGCCCCCGAGCTCGGGTTTCGCTTAGCGAGTTATTGGTTGCATCGCAACCACTCTCTATTTGAATAAATTCCACCGTATGGTGAAACTTAGCTCTCCGTGCATAGTGATGGTCATATAAAGCATTTCAAGTAAATCACGGCTCTGGCTCGAAGAGATTGCATTTTATTGCTGAAATAAGAAAGTATGGCAAAGTCAGTTGCCTTATTACAAGTTCTAATTTCGAAATGCAGAAACAAATTGCGGAAAAGGAAAGTAAACTAAATGGATAAAGATAGCCTGTCATGTGTAATAGCGGCGAAGGCTCTCGCTATTCCACGCTCTTGGTAGAGTAAAACCATCGACGGTCGATAACTTGAATGTGCCATCTCTGAGCCTTCGTTCAATAAATACGGTCCTTCCCATGTCGGCTTCATATGCGAAGGAACCATATAGATTCTTTTTAAGACGAGATCGCCTAGTTCGAAGGTTTGCGGATGGACCTTGGCGTTGTACAATCGGGCAACTCGACTTTGATGCGTTGCTGCCCTCAAATCTACTTCTTTACGCTTCTCATCTAGTAGATCGAGAGATTCAGCAAGTAATATAGAATTTGTCTTTAAATCATAGTATGTCACATAATGAGAAGGTACTTCTAGATCGACTGGAATAACGGCTTCTGAACCGTAAGAGAGAGAGAATGGAGTGTGACCAGTCGCAGTCTTGTGGGTTGTTCGGCAAGCCCATAAAGCCATAGGAAGTTCATCGACCCACTTGCCACTGACCTTTTCCAGTCATTTTTTCAGAATAGACTTTATAACTTTATTAACTGCCTCGACCTGTCCGTTTGCCTGAGGGTGCGCAACTGCAGAGAATTTCTTTTGGATGTGAAATCGTTTGTAGAAATCTTTAAATTCAGCACTATCGAACTGGGTTCCGTTGTCCGTAATAATGGTGTGTGGGAGACCGAATCGACATATGATGTTACGAACCACAAAGTTGATTACTTTCTTCGTTGTAATGGTAGCGAGAGCTTCGGCTTCGGCCCACTTTGTAAAGTAATCGACTGCGACGATGGTGTACTTTGCACCACCTTTTTGCCAGAGGTAGAGCAACGATGATGTCGATGCCCCACATTGCGAACGGCCATGGGCTGACCATTTGCGTTATCTCGGTAGGAGGAGCTCTAGGGATTCGGGCACATTTCTGGCACTTATCACATTTCTTTGCATAGTCTGATGCGTCATGATTTAAAGTCGGCCAGTAATACCTGTATCGAAGTATTTTCTTGGCAAGCGCTTGCCCCTCGGTGTGATCGCCACATTCTTCCTCGTGTACATCGTGTAATACTCGTTTAATTTCACCATGAGTGATACACTGGAGAAAAGGAACAGAGTACCCCCTTATATACATGACTCCATTCTGAATGGTGAATCGCGAGGCCTTTCGAAGAACCTGTCTCTTCCAACTCCTACGTTCCGGCAGGGTTCCGTGCTCAATGTAGTTTCTGAGTGGAGTCATCCATGAATCTTTCTCGGGGACGGTTTCTCATACCCAGTTTATTTCTGCCCGGTCAATGCTTGGAGACGGTAACGTCTCTACGGAAATGAGTCCCATTTGTTGAGCTTCGCTTGTGCTGGCTAGCTTCGCCAATGAATCGGCCTTTTGGTTGCGTTCTCGAGGTATACAATAGATGGCGTAGTAATCGAACTGATCTAGTATTTCCTTTACTCGCGCTAAGTAAGTAGCCAGCCTTCGATCTCTTGCTTGATACTCTCCTCGTACCTGACACACAACTAATTGTGAATCACAATAAATTTCCACTGCGATAATTCTCAAATCTCTAGCAAGTTTTAAACCAGCTAAGAGGGCTTCATATTCAGCTTCGTTATTAGTCGCATGAAAATCGAACTTCAAAGCATAACATATGGATCGTCCTTCGGGAGTTTCAAGTACAACACCAGCGCCCGAACACCGGTCGTTTGATGCACCGTCGGTATAAAGCTTCCAGACGTATTCGGGGGATTCATTGGTTTTGGGCAAGTCCTCTGGAATGGTAAATTCAGCTATGAAATCGGCTAGGACCTGTCCTTGAATCGCTCGTCTCGGAGTGTAAGTAATATCAAACTGGCTCAGTTCGATGTTCCACTTGAGTAACCTACCAGACGTCTCAGGTCGCGAAAGGACCTGCCGTAACGGTTGGTTGGTGTAAACAATAATGGAATGTGCCTGGAAGTATGGTCGGAGTTTTCTTGATGTAATGACAAGGCAATAAGCCAACTTTTCCAGCTTCGGATAATTTCTTTCAGCCCCAGTCAATCGTTTGCTGACATAGTATACCGGCTTCTGTATCTTGTCTTCTTCTCGGATTAATGCAACGCTGGCAGTGTTTTCAGATATCGCCAAATATACAAACAACTTTTCATGGTCGATAGTCTTCGACAGGATAGGTGGTGTGGATAGATGTTGAACTAGTGCTTGGAAAGCGCCCTCACACTCCGTGGTCCATTCAAAGTTGCGTTTTCCTTTTTGGTCAGCTCGAAGAAGGGAATGCATTTGTCAGTGGACTTTGAAATGAACCTGCTCAATGCTGCTACTTTCCCATTGAGACTTTGGACTTGCTTTATAGTCTTTGGAGTTTCAAGGTTTCTGATTGCCCAAATCTTTTTAGGATTAGCTTCGATTCCTCGGGCATTGACAATGAACCCAAAGAATTTCCCGGATGCAACTCCAAAGTGACATTTCAGTGGGTTAAGCTTCATTTTGTAATCTCGGAGTATGTTGAACATAGTTTCCAGGTCTCTAACATGGTCAGTGGAGAGTTTTGACTTCACAAGCATGTCGTCTACATATACTTCCATGGTCTTCCCGATTTGATTGGCAAACATCTGGTTGACCAATCGTTGATAAGTAGCTACGGTGTTCTTGAGTCCGAATGGCATAACCTTGTAGCAATAAAGTCCCAGATTGGTCACGAAGCTGGTGTGTTCTTGATCGGGTAAATGCATCGGTATCTGATTGTAGCTAGAGTACGCGTCCATGAAGGATAAGAGTTCATGCCCACCTGTCGAATCTACTAGCTGATCAATTCTGGGAAGTGGGAAACTGTCTTTGGGACATGCTTTATTCATATCGGAATAATCGACACATGTTTTCCACTTTCCATTCGGCTTTCGGACGAGCACGGGATTCGACACCCATTCAGGATATAACGCATCTCGAATGAATCCGTTCGCCTCAAGCTTTTCTACTTCTTCTTTAAGAGTGGTAGATCTCTCTGGATCCATACCACGCCTTTTCTGCTTGACCTGGACGTGCCGCGGGTCAATATTCAACGTGTGGCTCGCGATGTCTGGCGAGATCCCACACATGTCAGAATGCGTCCAGGCAAATACGTCAAGATTTGCCCGCAAAAATTCAACCAATTCCTCTTGAGTTTGCTGGCTTAGCTGAGACCCAATCTTCATCATTTTCGAATCATCGTTATCATCAATAGGGACATCAATCGTCAGTTCGGCCGGGGATGCTTGACTTTCTTTAGATTCTCCTTCGTCTTCGGTTTGTCTTGGGTCAAGATCCTTGAGGAATTGGCTGAGCTGCCCGGGCCTAGGCCCGGGCGTTAATTGTCAATTATCAGCAAAACGGACGCAGAGAGATTCCTCTACGCCCTTTCCTTTCTCCTTTCGCTGCGCCTCCCGCAGCTCAGCAATATAACAGGCTCTGGCAGTAGCCTGATCTCCTTGAATGATCCCCACTCCACGATCAGTGGGGAATGTTAAAGTCAAACACCATAGGGCAATGGCTGCCCTAACTCAGCGAGGGACGGTCGGCCTAAGAAAGCATTGTAAGGGGAGTCTATGTCCAAAACAATGAACTGCAACATCCGTACTCTCCGACGTTCTCCATCTCCCAACTCTACTGGCAATTCCACCATTCTAGTGGGTATAGTGGCACTTCCGTTGAAACCATGGACTCAAGATTGACAAGGCTTCAAGTCTGTGGCTTCCATCTTCATTTGATCATAAGCTCGCTTGAACAAAATATTCACAGAGCTTCCACTGTCAACTAAGATCTTTTTCATCCAAGCGGGACCTACTTATGCTGAGATGACCAATGGATCGATAGTGGGAGCTTCGACTTTATCAGCGTCTCTGTTCCTGAACACGATGTCATCCGTCTTCGTTTTCTGTTGCTTGGCCGGAGCCCCTTCATCAGAGTTACTATAGCATTCGAAGTCCGCATGCATGACAGAACTGGCATAAGACTCCATTTCCTTCCAGCTTCGATCTGTTGGGTGAGGGCCACCACTTACCGTATTAATAACCAACCTCCCGCCTGCACGAGCGGGTTCCTCCTATCTTTCCTGATTCTGTGCATGATTCTGATTTGATGGGCCCGCACCACCGGATTGCGGCGCCCACACATACTGATCCACCTTCCGCTCACGTATCAGTTTTTCAATGAGGTCTTGTAAGTGACGACACTCATTGGTGTTGTAGCCATAACTCTCATGGAATCTATAGAATTTTCCTGTTTGGATTTGCCTCTCAATTGGTGGTTTCGGGGCAGGCTTCTTGTATTGCATGGTATTGCAAGTCTGCAAGTACACATTTTCCAACGACGTGTTCAACGGAGTATAATTATCGTACATGGAAGCTCTATGCCATGGACCACGATTCTGATCGCGCTTCTTGTTTTGATTCCCACTGTCCCTTTGCTGATTCTGTTTATTATGTACGTTCAACTGAAATTTTCCAGAACTACCTCCAGACTGTTTAACAGCGACGTTACTTTGGATACCTTCGATGTTGGGCCCTGCGTCATCCTGCTTCCTAGACTATTTCGCATCCTCCCTTCTCAGGAATTGGGCTGCCTTGGAATAGAAACGGTCCAATGATGCAGGTGGTTTCCCAGCTAACCAATTTCCGAACTCGGAATCAACATCAATCCCCTTAGTCAGTGCCATCAGGATAGAGTTATCATTGGGATTACTTATTTCTGCACATGCAGCATGGAATCGCTCCAAGTAACGTCTAAGTGTTTCTCCGGGATCTTGTGTAACAATAGACAGAGTGTTAACGTCCTTAGGCCTTGCCACGTGCATATGGAATTGTTCGACAAACTTGGTGGCCATCTGGTCAAAGTTTGAGATTGATCGCGGTGGCAAACGAGTGAACCACATGGTAGCGATGCCCCTAGGGAAATGGGGAAACTACGACACTTTACTACGTCATCAGCTCTAGCAGCATTCATCAGCCATTCTTATTTCAGGACGTGTTGATTGGGATCAGAACTTCCTTCATAAACTGGCAAAGCTGGCATCCTGAAGTGCCGAGGTGGTTCAGCATATAAAACGTCATCGGTGAAAGGGGTATGACTCCGGGAGATTCCCCAGTCATCATTTGAGAGACCCTAAATTTCACGGATCATTTGGCGGATCATCGCTGGTATATCCAGCGTTCGGGTACTTGGAGCATGTTGTGCCAAGGTGTGGTCGGGTTCCACAGTGCGAGTCTGGACCGGGCGCGGTCGACGGTCCGTGCCTCGCCTCCTTGGTTCAACATCCTCAGGGACATAAGGCTCAAGAGTCTGCTCTCGTTGGTTACGTTGAGGATCAGCTTGGTTTCTAGCATCACCTCCCCGTCCGGCAGTGGTGGCAGTAGCAATGTTGCCGGTAACATGGTAAGGAGCAGCTCCTCCTCGAGTTGAAGGTTCTGTACGGAGACTAGTGGATTGTCCAGCTCTAGGTTGCCCAAGGTTCGAAGCAGGTTGGTGTCCTGTGGCTTGGGTGTAGCTTACACCTAGCCGTGGACGTGTGGATCTGGTTTGGCCATCGGAGGAGGCTGAACTTTCTGTGGAAGAATAAGAACCTTGGTCTATTCTGGATCTTCTTCGCCTTTGGCGGTTTAGCTGGTTAGTCAACTCTGTGTTAGCACGCAGTTGTTCAGTTAGCTGTTATCGACTTTGGGTCAACTCTTGAAGCAATGTCTGGAATTCTTGTCTAGTGATTGGACCTGATGGATCTGAAGGCCCTGCAACATTTTGGTTGGATGGAGGCGATTGCACGGGATTTTGTCGGTCCCGTGCTCCTTGTTCAACAGCTGCAGAATTGGTACGTGTGCTCACCATAATGAATTAACGAAGTCCTTTCCTAGATCTGATTGCAAATCTGAATAGAATGGAAGGGCTTCAAAGTTCTAGATCCGGATCTTCTTCTTAGATTTATGCAATCCAATATAGATAGGAGATCCAAAAAGCAGGAGAAAAATTGGTTTTCTCAGTGAAAGCACCAAAGTGTTTGTACCAAAATTGGGCACAACACTCTTCGGAAGTCTTTGAAGAGATAAAGTGAAGAAATTAAATGTAAAAAGAGGATTTATCTAACAAAAACTCCAAATTTCAGAAATAAGAATAACTAAAATGTAGGGAGACACAAGAATTTAGAGTGGTTCGGCGTATTGCCTACGTCCACTATGAAGTAGTTTGCTTTATTGATCTTTCTTTGATGTTTACAATTGATTTCAATGAATTACAGCGAACAACAATGATTTGCAGCAGTGAAGTTCGCTGGTAGCAGCAACAATGGAGTTCAGATCTGGATCTGGCGGAGTCCGGGCGTTGGAGATTTCAAAGAGGAAGAAGAACCCCTTTTCTGTTGGCTTTGGGGGTCTATTTATATGTGAAGGAGGCTGGTATTTCGCTCAGATCTTGGGAGACCCTCTCTGGCACGTGACCAGGCCCGCATGCCCAAGCCCGTGAAGTTTTGGTCCGATCCGTGATTGATACGAACAGATTTCGTATCGCTCAAGATTTCATCCAATGGAGTCAAAATTTGGCGTGGACATTCTTTAGCATGCACGTAGTCTTCTGTGAAAATTTCATAACATTTGGACTTGTAGATTAGGAGATATGATCGATACGAAATGAGATTCTTGGTTGTTGTGTCATTCGACTCGCTTCTGTTTCGACTCGCTTCCGTTCGACTCGGTGACGTGGCGCTTGAGTCTTTGGATCACTTTGCCTTTGATGCTGTCTCGAGCCAGTCGAAATGTACATCGATTGAGCGAGTCGATGTGTGCCCAGATTGCGAGTCGAAATGGAGCGTCCTGAGAGACTCGAGTTGTGGCTTCGCCAATGTAGTCGAAGTTGATGGAGTCGAACAGTGGTTCGAACGGAGTGAGTCAAAGGAGTCATTTCTGGTGGTTGCGAAGCGAGTCGAAGGAGTCACTTTTGAGGGATGTGAAGCGAGTCGAAGTAGACATCGGAGGGATGTGAAGCGAGTCGAAGTCATCACCTCAGATGGTTGTGGAGCGAGTCGAATCTGAGCGATTCGAAGTTGGCTGCTGATGGTTGTGAATGGAGCGAGT
This sequence comes from Allium fistulosum, assembly GCA_030737815.1. NCBI lineage: Eukaryota > Viridiplantae > Streptophyta > Magnoliopsida > Asparagales > Amaryllidaceae > Allium > Allium fistulosum. Next base: position 230,149,483 of record CM060907.1, on the reverse strand, counting down.
CGACCGGTGATTGGTTTCCATCCAATTTTGTATCATTCATAACTTGAGCATACGAACTCAGATTGACTTTAGATTTGGAACGTTGACTCTCATGGCTTAGCTTGTCATGTCCTACCAATTTTGGCTCGATCCGGACTCTGAAAAAATTCGTCGATATTCATAGCGAGCCTATGTACAACTGATCTCTAGGATGGGCCGTCATTGGTTACTAGTCAATTCCTTGGTGTCATGGCCTTACCAAAAGGTGGGATAACAAGTTCAGCATCTATCCACACCACCTATCCTGTCAAAGCCTATTGATCATGAGAAGTTGTACGTATACTTGGCGATATCAGAAAACGCTATCAGCGCTGCCTTAATTCGGGAAGAAGACAGGATATAGAAACCAGTATACTACGTCACCAAGCGATTGACTGGAGCTGAGAGGAATTATCTGAAACTAGAGAAATTGTCTTACTGCCTTGTTATTGCATCAAGGAAGCTCCGGCCATATTTCCAGGCACATCCTATTATTGTTTACACCGACAACCCGTTATGACAGGTCCTTACGCGGCCTAAGACGTCTAGTAGGTTACTCAAGTGGAATATCGAACTGAGTCTGTTTGATATTACTTATACTCCAAGGCGAGCCATTCAAGGACAAGTCCTAGCCGATTTCATAGCTGAATTTAACGTTCCAGAGGACTTGCCCGAAACAAGTGAATCTCCCGAATACCTTTGGAAGCTGTACACTGATAGTGCATCAAATGATCGGTGTTCGGGCGCAAGTGTTGTACTTGAAACCCCCGAAGGCTGATCTATATGTTATGTTTTGAATTTCGATTTTCATGCAACCAATAAGGAAGCTGAATATGAAGCCCTCTTAGCTGGGTTGAAGCTTGCCAGAGACTTGAGAATTATCACTGTGGAAATTTATTGCGATTCACAATTAGTTGTGTGTCAAGTGCGGGGAGAATATCAAGCAAGAGATCGAAGGCTGGCTGCTTACTTAGCTCGAGTTCAGGAACTACTGAATCAGTTTGATTATTATGCCATTTATTGTATACCCCGAGAACGCAATCAGAAGGCCGATTCATTGGCGAAGTTAGCCAGCACAAGTGAAGCTCAACAAATGGGACTCGTTCCCGTAGAGACATTAACTTCCCCAAGCATAGACCGGACATAAATATATTGGGTATGTGAAACCGTTCCTGATAAGGAGTCATGGATGACTCCATTCAGAAACTACCTTGAGCACGGAACCCCGCCGGAGCGCAGGAGTGAAAAAAGACAAATTCTTCGGAAGGCCTCACGATTCACCATCCAGAATGGAGTCATGTACAGAAGAGGGTACTCAGTTCCTTTACTCTGGTGTATCGCTCACGATGAAATTAAATGAGTGTTACACGATGTACACGAGGGAGAATGTGGCGATCACACCGGGGGGCAAGCACTAGCCAAGAAAATACTTCGATACGGATATTATTGGCCGACTGTGAATCGCGATGCGTCGGATTATGCAAAGAAGTGTGATAAATGTCAGAAGCATGCCCGAATTCCTAGAGCCCCGCCTACCGAGATAACACAAATGGTCAGCCCATTGCCGTTTGCGATGTGGGGCATCGACATCATTGGTACTCTACCTCTTGCAAAAGGTGGTGCGAAGTACGCCATCGTCGGAGTTGATTACTTTACAAAGTAGGCTGAAGCTGAACCTCTTGCTACCATAACAACGAAAAAAGTGATCAACTTTGTAGTCCACAACATTATTTGTCGATTCGGACTCTCGCACACCATTATTACTGATAACGGAACACAATTCGACAGCGTTGAGTTTAAAGATTTTCGCAAACGATTTCACATCCAAAAGACTCTGCAGTTGCACACGCTCAAGCGAACGGACAAGTCGAAGCAGTCAATAAAGTTATAAAGTCCATCCTGAAGAAACGATTGGAAAAGGTTGGGAGCAAGTGGGTCGATGAACTTCCTATGGCTTTATGGGCTTACCGAACAACCCACAAGTCCACGACCGGTCACACTCCATTCTCTCTCTCTTATGGTTCAGAAGCTGTTATTCTAGTCGAGTTAGAAGTACCTTCTCATCGCGTAACGTACTATGATCCGAAGACTAATGCTATATTACTTGCTGAATCTCTCGATTTACTAGATGAGAAGCGTGAATAGGCTGATTTGAGGGCAGCCGCGCATCGAAGTCGAGTCGCCCGATTGTACAACGCCAAGGTCCGCCCGCGAACCTTTGAACTAGGCGATCTCGTCCTAAAGGGAATCTATTCGGTTCCTTCGCATATGAAGCCAACATGGGAAGGACCGTATGTCATTGAACGAAGGCTCGGAGATGGCACATTCAAATTATCGACCGTTGACGGTCTTACTTTGCCAAGAGCCTGGAATAGTGAAAGTCTTCGTCGCTACTACACATAACGGGCTATGTTATTTGATTTAGTTTGTTTTCCATTTTGCAATTTGTTTCTGCATTTCGAAATTAGAATGCGTAATAAGGCAGCTGACTTTGCCATATTTTCTTATTTCAGCAATAAAATGCAATCTCTTCGAGCCAGAACTATGATTTACTTGAAATGCTTCATATGACCATCACTATGCATGGAGAGCTAAGTTTCACCATACGGTGGGATTTATTCAAATAGGGAGTGACTGTGATGCAACCGGTCACTCGCTAAGTGAAACCCGAGCTCGGGGACAAGCCACCACACCAAAGTCGAAAAAGGGTTGATACACAACAATCCTTCACTTAACTCTAGATTCCCAGAGTGCGAACTGGAGTATAAAGATATGTCTACGAAGAGGGTGGAACCGTCCGCCTAATGACTTCATCCGTATCTAAACCAAGTTTGAGGAGGGTGGACCCGTCCATCTAACGACCTCACTTGTTAACTCAGGGTGGATGTGATCCGACCATCCACGATCCTGATCCATCTTTCGTTCCCAGAGTGCGAGCGAGATCCAAAAACATGCAACCGATGTGACTGACTGTTTGTTTGCCAACTCCAAATTCCCAGAGCGCGAATTGGAGTATAAACATCAACTCCGAACTCCTAGAGTGCGAGTCGGAATATAAACATCAACTCCGGATTCCCAGAGTGTGAAACGGAGTATAAATACCAACTCCAAATTCCCAGAGCGCGAATTGGAGTATAAATAACAACTTCGAACTCCCAGAGTGCGAGTCGGAGTATAAATACAAACTCCAAATTCCCAGAGCGCGAATTGTAGTATAAATAACAACCCCAGACTCCTAGAGTGCGAGTCGGAGTATAAACATCAACTTCGAATTCCCAGAGTGCGAAGAGGGGTATAGATATCAATTCCGAACTCCCAGAGTGCGAGTCGGAGTGTAAATGTCGATTCTGAGTTCCCAGAGCGCGGACGTTTAATTAAAACTTAAGCCGGCGTGACCAACCGCCAATGAACAAATGAGAATCCCCGGAGTGCGGATATGATCATCGACAATCAAATGAGCGTGGATAAACCGCTCAATCTCTGCTTGTCTCAAACATCCTTTTAGTGGCACTAGACTCAACATGTTGTAAATGAGAAGCAATCGCTGACTGATGTTCTAAAACTCACCCCCAAGACTGGGGGCCAGGACTTAAGCATCGACCATTGAGTGAAGCAGTGCGACGTTAAAACTCAACTCACTTCCCAGTCGTAAACCGTGTCCACAGTTTCCGGACCTGGCAAACAAAAACAAACTTGACTCGGAGAATGAAACTTCACAAGTGCACTTCAGATATTGAAACACTTAGGAAAATACACAATAACTGAGAAGAAGTCAAAAAAGAAAAGTTTTCATTTCTACTATTTGTGAAGGAAATTCATGTACAAGTTTGTTCCAAAAAAAAATCCTACTAGCAGGGGCCGAACCCGCATCTATACATGGCCAACAAAATGAAAGTCAAAATAAACTAAGGAAGCGTGTCTAATCTTTCTTCTTCCTCGGTTTCCTCTTCGGTGTAGACCCGCTGGAGCCGCCACTACCTTTCCTCTTTGAGCCTTTACTTTTCGGTGGACGGTCTCCAAGCGGGGACATGATCTCGACATCCTCCTCTGAGCTCGAGTGAACAAGGATGCTTCCTACCGGCGGAGTCGGAGGAACAGGATCAAGTGTAGAAGATGGAATGGGCGCTCTAGTGTCGAAAACTGTATCGCCGGGTGATATCATTCTAAGCGGAGCTGGGCCAAGTGCCGCCATTCCACCTCCAAAACTGCCACCATGAGCCGCTGTTGCCATTTCAGCGTCGATTTTAGCTAATATCTCCTCTTCAGTAATCGCTCAGGCCTCGCTGGGAGCATCAGTAGATGGCATCGAAGAGCTTGTAGCAGGATCGCCTCCGCCCATGACAAATGGCAAGTCAGCTAAAGGATCGCCATGACGGTGAAAGAGTTCCTCCATCAACTGCTCATCAAAAACAAGTGAACTTCCCTACATTTCATCGAGAGGAGCAGTTGTAGTCACGGCGGTCGCTTCAATAATGATAACCCCCTTGCGTCTGATATGATTCTTGAGTAGCAGGAGGCACGACCGATGCAGCATCAATCACTGGACAAAAAATAAGAGAACTGTTAGCACTTAATTCGAGTGAAGATTTAGACTTAAGGCGGATATGTGGGATGTTCGGAATACCTTCCTCAGTTTGACTTGTAAGCGGCTGAACGACTTCTGTAACTTGCTCCGTAGCCGGAGACATCTGAGGCTGATCCGGATTGTAGGCAGGAACAACTTGGGGATTAACCGCCGGCAAGGATTCAGGCTGGGTTGACGCTGGGAGTTTAAGACTTGCATCATGGTGTTCAACCCCAGAGCCTTCCCCTACTTCGAAGTGCTGGGTACCGAGCCTTTCCTTTTCATGCAGAATCATTGACTCGTGGAGAATCTTCCTTTCATCTTCATTCAGAATGCGATTCTCGAGTTCAAATTCATCTACAGGCTCACCCAGATGCGCCTCCTTCTCTTCTTCAACTAATCGGCCCCATGCGTTGTATAGATGCGCCGGATAATCATCGAGCCAGGCTAGCCCCATGTGCCTCAGCACGTTAGCGTTGTAAACAACAAGAAGGTTTTCAATATCAGCCTCTAACCTGGACTCGGTCGATTTCACTTTCTCCTCAACCTTAGTATCCACCATGCGAACCTTAGCCACGGCCGCATCCCTTTCATCCCGGAGCAAAACAGCCTGCTCGCATGCCTCCTGGGTTGCATTATTCGCATCATCCCTTTCCTTGGCCATGTCGTAGAATTTGGCCTTAAGCTCGTTGAGTTCCTTGACCGCCGCATCCCGCTCGGCGGTGACTGTAGTATTTCGATGGCCCATCTCCTCCACCAAGGCAACATGTGTCTGCCTCAACCTCTCCATTGCCACATTTGCTTCATCAGCCTTTTTGGTGCCTCGATTTCAGATATTCGAGAAGACTCGGCCTTAGTGTTGAGCACCTGGATGATTCGGTCCTTTTTGGCGAGTTCGGACTCCATCTTCTCAATAGCTTTGGCTCGCTCGAAGACCAACTTGGAAGCTTTCTCTGCAGCCTTTACCCACTCTCTATACTGGGTGTAGACGTCATGAATGTAGTCATGCATCGTGTTTTCCACACCATATGGGATTCTCTTTAAGTGAGGTGGAAAGACGTAGCCGTCGAAGCATATGTTCGGAAACTCCTTCCTCAGCTGAGCAATTTTAATAGCCCCTTCCCCCGTGGGCTCAGTAATGGCCTGCTCTGCAATTATGGGGGGCATGGTTTCAACTTGCTGGTGTTGAGTTTCAGACCTCGAAGTTTGAGAAGACGGTCTGTGTCGTGAAGGCTCTGGCGGATGTGGAACAAGAACAGGAGGTGGAGATGGAAGTCTAAGAGGTGGAGAGCGAGACCTAGATCGGTGTTTGTATTCTCTGCCCCTGTCCCGCTCGTACCTCTCTTGACTAGAGTACCCACGATCGCGGTCTCTATCTGAGTCTCTCCTGTGGGAGTCATAGTAGGTAGAAGATTTTCGAGCCGAGCGAAGGCTCCCAAGCATTGATCATCTTCCAGACATAGTACCTAAAAGTGAGAGATGAAAGAAAAGTTAGCGATCTTTTGAGTTGGACGATTTACATTTATGAATCATGTAGTGAAGTGAAGTGTAAGTATGTGCAACCCCCCGACCAACCGAAAATGTCAGCCGCACTCATAGCAAGCGACCCGCTCAGATCAAGAGCATTGTCTAGCTCCTCCATCCCGGTGTTGCGTGGAAACGACACATAATCCGGAATCGGAATCTTAGTAAGCCCTTTGAAAGGATTCTCTACTTGCTGGGGAGGAGCCTCCGAAATTCTAATCCCCTGAACAGGCAAAGACATAACCACAGATTTCAATCTCATGGATTTAGAACGCTTGTGAGCAACTGCCTTGCCTTTTCTCTTTCCTCCTGAATCTTGAACGTCGGAAGAAGGCCCAGCTTGGAGTTTGTTATCAGTGGCCGTTCTCTCCGGATCAACTTCTTCAGTTATTACGACTCCGGGCGCCTTGCGTTTCACCCGCTTCTTCGAGACCGCTCTAAGTGTCCCTTCCAGCCGTATGCTTTGCCTCCGTTCAATCAACCCGACAGTTCTCAAGTTTCTGTCGGTAAGAACCAAATCAATGTTCCTCTCTTCGCCCGGAACGTCCTGAAGGATCCGAACTAACTCTCTGAAATACCCACCATCAAGTCGTGAGATTGCGGTTGTAAAAGAAGAAAAGTATGTCAGTTTTGGAAACGATTATTGTTATTGTTATCCCGCCTTTTGGCAAGGCCGTGACACCAAGGAATTGACTAGTAAACCAATGACGGTCCGTCCTAGAGATCAGTTATACACAGGCTCACCATGGATATCGATGAATTTTGTCCGAGTCCGGATCGAGCCAACATTGGTAGGACATGACAAGCTAAGCCATAAGAGTCAACGTTCCAAATCTCAACTCAATCCGAGTTCATATGTTCAAGTTATGATCGACGCAAGTTAGAGGAATCTATGTTCGAATCCATCAGTGTAGCCAGCATACGAATCCATAGCATTCGAATCGATCAGAAGGAAGATAGCCTCGCCTCCATCAGGTTCGTATCCATCAAACTTGAGGTTATTCGAATCCATGAAGATGCTTCTCTTCGAATCCATCCGGCAACCACCAGTGCGCATCGATCAATTGGAAACCATCATAATCGATACGAACAAAGCTCCATCTCGACTCCATGAACAATGATGCGTTCATGTCCACCAGAGCATCCCACTTCGAATCCATCCAGTATGGTCATTTCGTATTGATCCACTGAAACGAGACAGGATCGATACAAACGAGAGCTTGTTCGAATTAAAGTGTGGTTGAAGCCTTCGAATCCATCGAGTCAAGGCGGCGAAGTCTCCGGGACGACTCGATCAAATAGGCGAAAAAGGCAGATCGATACGCAAGTTACGCTCCACGTGATCACGAAGGCGCGTGACACCATCGATTCGAAGCAATCGATTCGAACGAATCGATTCGAACGAAGCAGCCTGACGAAGATCATCATTTCGAATCGACCATATCTCGAGATCCATAAGTCCAAATGCTATGAAATTTTCACAGAAGCTTACGTGCATGTTGAAGAATGTCCATACCAAATTTCATCTCGATTGGACAATTTCTTGATCGATTCGAATGGACTTCGAATCGATCCCAAAGTGGGCCCAGATTTCCTGAAGGCGGGCGCATGGGCCCCCTTACGTGCCAGAAGTTGTCTCCCGAAATTTAGGCGAAATATCAGCCTCCCACACCTATAAATAGAGCCCCTGGTCATTCAGAAAAGGGGTCGGATAATTTTGAGAGCTAAAGAGCGCCCAGACTCTGCTAGATTTACTCCAAATCACCACCGATGCCTTAGATTCAGACTTAGCTCATAAAATCAGTTGTACTACATTATAAGAAATTGTAATCTTCAAATATCGAGCAATAAAATCATCAAACTTCATAGTGGACGTAGGCGAAATGCCAAACCACTCTAAATTGTTGTCTTATGTGCAATTTACTTTCTGTTATTTGGAGTTTTTGTTAGATAATCCTCGTTTTCAATTTTCTTTCTTCACCTTTATCTCTTCAAAAACTTCCGAAGAGTGTTGGGCCCATTTTTGGTACAAACACTTTGGTGCTTTCACTGAGAAAAACCTTGCTTTTTTCCTGCTCTATGGATCTACTATCGTAGTTGTATTGCAAAAATCTAAGGAGGAGATCCAGATCTGTCGTCAAGTGGTTCCATCTATTCTATTTAGATTGCTCCAGATCTAAGAGGAACTGCATTCATCCATATTTTCGTATCCATGTTCTCGAATCCAGAAAATATGGTGATTTTCATATCCATGCTCTCAAATCCAGAAAATACGATCGATTTCATATCCATCATTTCATATCTAGAAAATACGATCGATTTTCGTGTCCATGTTTTGTATCCAGAAAATATGATGATTTTCGTATCCATCATTTCGTATCCAGAAAATATGTCAAAATTCGTATCGATCACTATTCGTATCAATCGCCTATGCGTTGTTCGTATCGATCGCCACCTTCCTGTTCGTATCGATCAAGAGTGCTCTGTTCGTATTGATTTGCTTCACATCGCTCTGTTCGTATCAATCATTCCGACTCGATCTGCTTCGCATCGCTCTGTTTGTATCGATCGCCTGTGCTCTGTTTGTATCGATCGCAACTGCTCCAATTTGTATCGATACTCGCACGCTGTTCGATCCATCTGTGTCCAATTTGTATCGATACGAAATTTCAAAAAAAAAAATTTCGGGTACGACCCAGAATTCCTAAAAAGGGGAAAATTCCAATTCGTTTCCCCCGAACCCTAGCCACAGCGCAGGGCACCCGCATAGTGAATTCAATCACCAATTTAGTGAAGGAACATTCCATCCGTGCTTCTAATTGTTCCATGACTGAACAAGACATAGGAGATCACAACAACAAATGTTGAGTTGCAAGCAAGGAATGGGTAAAGAAATACTACTTAACCGTACTCCCAAAGGCTGGAGAACCTAGTTAATATGCCAAGAACTGGGGTTGATTAATATATCATGCTTTTAAGGTGGAATGCAACTTCCTCCAATTGACCAGCTTTCAAACTCCTGAATTTGACAACTATGGTACGATGGCTAATATGACGACTCCCCTACACTGTCCACTCTACCAACTCAAAGCATAGTTGGTCACCGCTGAACCATCTTCAAATGCCCGCATCTTAATCATTCCACATCCACATGACTAAAAGCATGGCATACAAGAAGACTTCCTTAATACCCTATATCTGGGTGAAAATTAGAAATAATCACCAATCTATGAGCCTATCTTTACCAACTCACCATCCAATCGGTATCACCAAACCACTCGAACATTGGGCAATCGTGCATACATCATTCACCAGTGTTACAAGACCCCTTGGCAATATAATGGGCCTGATCATATTGCCGATTGGAGAATCTTTCCCAGTCGAGACCTATTCATTGAAACCAACCTACATGCAGAACTTCCAGTGAAAATTCAACAAGTTAACTATGTCGGTGTGTTATGGAAATACAACCCCCGACACTACCCTATGAAGTGGGAATGGCGCATGGATTTCTCCATGGGTGATGAATGCCGTCAACATGTCTAGGCTAATATTGAGTTGGCGAGTTAGGTGAAGGATCAACATAGCAAAATAAGGAGGGAACCTACACCATACTCTAGATCAGAAAACTACTTTTCTCTTGATGGCTACCGTGAACGCCAACGACATAAGGCTGCTCCAGGAAGGATAGCTCCGACAATATGTGCAAGCCCTATAAAACAAAGGACCGGGAACATCCGACCCCTATCGATCAAGGACTTTGATCAAATTGAACCATTTGCGCTAGTCTTCCAACTGAGAAGGGCTGGACTGAAGTGCAATAGCGAGCATACGACGCTGCCTCACTTATCAATGAGATTTGATCTGATCTCTTTAGAATTATTTCCAATTCAATTTCATTTACATTGCGAAATATGACCTACTTGAATTAAACTACTTGCAAATGATGCAGGTAACCGAGTACTCAAGATTGGGTGCAAAACAACCTCCGCAGACTATGATCAAATCATTGAGGTATCATCGTGACGAGCATGATTCAACCACTCATCGGCTACTATATGCCCCTGACTGGGGGCAAGGCATCAAAGCGAAAGAGACCGACAAGGTCAGGACTCTAGTACAAAGTGGATGCAACCGACCATCCACTCATCCGTCTATGCAATTTAATTAGGAGATGTAAGAAAGACTTGGAGTTATATGTCCCAATAATGCACTCTCCATCTCGTACTTGAAGCTCGCCAAAACACTTATGCTTCTTCTGATGCCTGATAAAATCGGAATTACACCAAGGGTGGACGTGACGTCACCATCCATGCATCCAATCCTAAATTAGACACTTGGGGTTATTTGAGAACACATGTTTAAAGTGGATATGGTTTGATCGTTCACTCTCTAGTTTGCTTCTGTAATTCGGCAAAACAGTCATGCCTTAAACCAACTTCATCAGGGTCCAACCCTCAATTTAAAGTCATCAACGACTGACTGCCTACTCGTTAACCATCACGAGCTGTCATTTTAACTCTCTTCCTTAGCTCGCTCGATCGAAAGAATGCAAAGTACAAATTGGATGTGACTCGACTGTCTGCTCTCCAATTCTTGCACCCGACTTAAGGGAAAATACACACCTCAAAGTGGATGTAGTTCGACTATCCTTTCCTATGCTCGAGCAAAAAGCTTGCCAGAACACTAATCTTATTCCTTAGGCTTAACAAAAGTGGAATCCAAATGAACACGGACGTGATCCAACCGTCCATAAACTATTCGTTGAGGGGCATATAAGTGGAAGTTAATCGGGATCCCACCGATCACTCGCTAAGTGAAACCCCGAGCTCAGGGACAAGCCATCACACTGCGGCAATAAGGGATTGATACACGACAATCCTCTAGCTAACTCCGGCCCCCAGAGTGTGAGCTGGAGTATAAGCTTACGGACATTGGCTGGAGGAGGATGGATCCGTCCATCTAACGACTTCGCCCATGTTCAACCTAAACCCAAGGAGGATGAATCAGTCCATCTAACGACCTCGCATTCCATATTTACAAGCTCGAGGAGGATGGATCCGTCCATCTAACGACTTCGCTTGCCTACTCAGGGTGGATATGATAAAACCGCCCACGTACCTGATCAACTAACTCCAGATTCCCAAAGCATGAACTAGAGTATTAACATTAAATAACTCCGAACTCCCAGAGCACGAGTCGTTGTATATACATCAACTCCAAGTTCCTAGAGTGCGAAACGGAGTATAAACAACAACTCCGAACTCCCAGAGTGCAAGTTAGGGTATAAACATCAACTCCGAGTTCCCAGAGTGCGAACCGGAGTATAAACATCAACAACTCCGAGTTCCCAGAGTGCAAAACGAAGTATAAACAACAACTTCGAACTCTCAGAGTGCGAGTCGGAGTATAAACATCAACTCCGATTTCCCAGAGTGCGAACCGGAGTATAAACATCAACTCCGAACTCCCAGAGTGCGAGTCGGAGTATAAACATCAACTCCAGATTCCCAGAGTGCAAACCGGAGTATAAACATCAACAACTCCGAGTTCCCAGAGTTCGAAACGAAGTATAAACAACAACTCTGAACTCCCAGAGTGCGAGTCGAAGTATAAACATCAACTCCGAGTTCCCAGAGTGCGAACCGGAGTATAAACATCAACTCCGAACTCCCAGAGTGCGAGTCGGAGTATAAACATCAACTCCAGAATCCTAGAGTGCGAACTGGAGTATAAACATCAACTCTGAACTCCCAGAGTGCAAGTCGGAGTATAAACATCAACTAACTCCAGATTCCCAGAGCGCGAACTGGAGTATAAACATCAAACAACTCCAGATTCCCAGAGTGTGAATTGGAGTATAAACATCAACTAACTCCAGATTCTCAGAGTGCGAACTGGAAAATAAACTTCAACTAACTCTAAGTCCCCAGAGTGTGGACTGGAGTGTAAACACCAATTGGATGCGAGTGACCACCCATCAACTTGCTTCGGTCACGAGAGCACAGGCTAGAGTATAAACACCAAATGGGTGTGACTAACAACCCATCAACCAACTCCAGTCCTCAAAGCATGGTTTGGAATATGAATACCGAAAGGAATGGCACTTGAACTTACTTTGATCCCCACAGTGGACTATAAGAATAGACAAGGCCGTGACACCAAGGAATTGACTAGTAAATCAATGACAGTCCGTCCTAGAGATCAGTCATACACAGGCTCACCATGCATATCGATGAATTTTGTCCGAGTCCGGATCGAGCAAAAATTGGTAGGACATGACAAGCTAAGCCATAAGAGTCAACGTTCCAAATCTCAAGTCAATCCGAGTTCATATGTTCAAGTTATGATCGACGCAAGTTAGAGGAATCTATGTTCGAATCCATCAGTGTAGCCAGCATACGAATCCATAGCATTCGAATCGATCAGAAGGAAGATAGCCTCGCCTCCATCAGGTTCGTATCCATCAAACTTGAGGTTATTCGAATCCATAAAGACGCTTCTCTTCGAATCCATCCGGCAACCACCAGTGCGCATCGATCAATTGGAACCCATCATAATCGATACGAACAAAGCTCCGTCTCGACTCCATGAACAATGATGCGTTCGTGTCCACTAGAGCATCCCACATCGAATCCATCCAGTATGGTCATTTCATATCGATCCACCGAAACGAGACAGGATCGATACAAACGAGAGCTTGTTCGAATCCAAGTGTGGTTGAAGCCTTCGAATCCATTGAGTCAAGGCGGCGAAGTCTCCGGGACGACTCGATCAAATAGGCAAAAAAGGCGGATCGATATGCAAGTTACGCTCCACATCATTACGAAGGCGCGTGACACCATCGATTCGAAGCAATCGATTCGAACGAATCGATTCGAACGAAGCAGCCTGAGGAAGATCATCATTTCGAATCGACCATATCTCGAGATCCATAAGTCCAAATGCTATGAAATTTTCACAAAAGCTTA